>CM077006.1:108891479-110091479 GCA_039090855.1 Macrothele yani
ATTTCTTCCATACTATTTACCTGAATCTCCTGATATTTTTCGTGAATTATGTCACAAAAATTATAAATAACGCCATTAGGGTTTAACTTGAGTTATCAGATGAAGATTACTTCAATGATTTCATTTTCACACGCATGTGGAATTCGAAACAAGGAGTTTGACTACCGACGTAAAAAAAAAAAAAAAAAAAGAAACGTAAATAATTCAAAGACTATTGGCCTTCAAAGAAAGCATTTTCTGAAGGAACCACACTCTGCCCGACTAACTCGCCTCAGTTTGAAATAATTTTTTACCAACTTTTTTGACATGCAAAAACTATAAATATTAGAATGGCGCTTAAATTATAATTAATGAGTATATTTCTTTAGAAAATGCTTTTCTTGAAGGCCAATTTTTCAAATAACATTTGGCTTTCAAAGAAAGTATTTTGTAAAAGAACACATTCTGCACGACTAACTCACCACAGCTTAAAATAAGTTTTACAAAAATTTGTTTTGAAACAGAGAAATTGTACGTTAACAATTCAGACTATCGATCTTCAAAAAAAAAAAAAAAAACATATTTTCTAAAAATACAAACACAGTATGATTAACTCGCCATAGTTTGAAACACTTTTTACAAACTGTCTTTTACATATGATAAAACATTGTTCTTAAATGACGCAGACACTATTGGTCTTCAGAGAACGCATTTTCTAAAGAAACACACTCTGTAAGATTAAATCGTACAGTTTGAAACACCTTTCACAAACTGTTTTTGACATGTTTAGACAAAACAATTTAATTTTGAAACGAATCATTCCATTGTTTTTTCTCACTCCGTTGATACAGTAGTTAGCTACCAACTTTTAATTGAGATATTGTTTTTTTCACAAACTACAGATTTCATCATACTTAATTTTTCGGTTGTTGCAGATACTGTTTTGTCATGAAACAATTATTTGTGTGCAAATTTTAAGTAACTTCATCGTTATTCATTGAGGTACGAATATCTGTCAAAAGTAACGAGTGCTCTGAACGTCATCAACCGACAGAATTATTTTATATTTGGCGTAATTTAGGGCCACAAACTGCAGAAAAATAATTTTCTTTAATTTTTACTTAATTGCAAAAGCCACCTCCTAAAGGTGTCACATGCTAAAGGAGATGCTCACAGACCAAGCGGATGTTAGTTGGTTTTTGGAATTTATTGGTGCAACAGCCTCAAGGATACCTACCATGAAACAGAAAAAAAAAAACTTAGCATCAAAACTGAAAAGGCCCAAACATGATCACAATATGATTACGGGGAAGATCTAGAAAAAGATGACAGAATACTGACTATCAGTAACGGAAGCAGTCGCCTGAGAGAGGCAGGAGATCTTGCAATGGACAGAGTAAGATGGAGAGCGGGTGTTGGTCAGAAGCATTAATTCTTACTTTGTTTTTAATTTCCTATTCTCACAGTTTATGTGACGTGCTTCACAAATCTTCGCACTTTCGGATTTATATATATGATACGTTAGCAAATGTGTATTCATGTAGTCTTAGTTTTTTTGCAAAGATGCAGTCTGAAAAATTGTTGACTGACTACATATACCTAACTTAATAATAGCGAAGCCCAAGAAAATATTAGAATAAATAAATAGAATACATATACCTAGGAAAACTAATTACCACAAAGAAACAGGGAATTATGGAAGAAATTTGAAGAATAATAAAAATGGGGGGAGGGGGCAGCTTTTGGGAAGTAAAAGAAGATTCTACAGTCGTGGCCAAAGGTCCTGCACCAGTAGACCGGGTCAATTTTTGATGTTTGAAGTGAACTTATACAGCGTAATGGTAAAGTCAGGAATACATATTATGCACCATTTTAAAGGTAATTTGTGCGTAATTCAAATATTTTTACGGAATGTTATTACCAGTAATAGAAGTGAAGTTACAAGCAAAAATGTGCAAGTGAGGAAACACAAACCCAGTTCTGAAAAAGCTTTCGCGCCCCTCTAATCCACTATAGCTTTCTCCGACGTCCGCTAGTGAAATATGAAAGGATGCAGAATTGTCTGCCGACTTAGAACGCAGCTGCTTGTAGTCAGTTGACGGAAGTTCTGGTGATATTTGAATTTCGAAATGTCAAAGACACAATAATCGGTCCTGTCTCTTCAAACCAGGGCAAGAATTATTTACTTTGCATGAACTTGGATTCAGTAGTCTTAAAATTTCTGTTAATGTGGCTGTGATCATTCCACAGTCTTGCGCACTATTAAAAGAGTTACCGAACCTGGATGTGTGGGAAATAGAAAAAGGACTGGTCGACCAAGGCTGTGTACTGAACGTGATGATTGCATGTTGATTCGTCGTTCCTTATGATCAAGGTTTAAAACAGCCACTGATTTAAGAAATGAATGGGAGAATGAAGTAGGCATTGTTGCATCTGCACGTACATTTCGTCGTAGGCTACAAGAAAATGGACTGACTGCACGAAAACCTTTCCTTTCTGAACAACAACAGCTCAAAAGAATTGCTTGCGCCAAGGCACACAAGAATTGGACTGTTGACGAATGGAAAAATGTTATTTTCAGTGATGAAACAACTGTTACTGTTTCCGATAATAATGGAAATAATTATGTACGTCGGCGGGCTGCTGAAAGATATAAGACATGCTGCACCCTGCCAACAATCAAGCACCCACGTTCGGTGATGTTATGATTCTGTATTTCAGCCAGTGGTATTGGCCGTGTGCACATTGTTGATGGCACATTGAATAGATCGAAATATGTGGATATTTTTGAGTCTAAACTGCTACAGTCTGCACAAGACATAGGTTTGAGGAATTTTATCTTTCAGGACGATAACGTGTCATCGGTCAAAGTTGGTCGACGAATGGTTTAATCAAAAAGTTATAAGAAAACTTCAGTGGCCGGTACAGTCACTGGATCTTAATTCCATAGAGAATCTGTGGGTGAGATTGAAGCAAACGATTCTTCAACAAGGACCCACACCTAAAGCAGTATTGAGTCTGTAAGGGCCGTATGGCACCGTGTTATCACCAATGGACAACTAGAGAAGCTTATTAGTTCCATGCCAAGAAGGTGTACTTTGTTACTAAGAAACCGTGGTTATCCAATTAAATATTAAAGCGTATTTTGCTTGTTGTTAAGTTATTTCAAGTGTCCTGCAAGTTTCCATAATGTACTATACAATGATTTCACGTTAAATGCATTGTACACTAATTTCCCAAATTCCACTATTTTTTGCTTTTTATGACTGAACGCTGTACTTTTGCTTGTGACTTCACTTCTATTACTGGTAATAACATTCTGTAAAGCTATTTTAATTCAGCATAAAATTTCCTTTAAAATGATGTATAATATGTATTCCTTACTTTATCATTACGCTGTATAAGTTGACTTGAATCATCAAAAATTGACTTTCGGTCTACTGGTGCAAAACTTTTAGCCACGATTGTATGTAGTAAAATAAAGCCGGAAAACAAAACAAAACTTTTAGCCACGATTGTATGTAGTAAAATAAAGCCAGAAAACAAAACAAAACTTTTAGCCACGATTGTATGTAGTAAAATAAAGCCGGAAAACAAAACAAAACTTTTAGCCACGATTGTATGTAGTAAAATAAAGCCGGAAAACAAAACAAAACTTTTCAATCAATGTATAACACCCATTATGACATATGGCGCTGAAACCTGGCCTATCAAGAAAAAAATCTTAGACAAATCGTAAAAAACACAAGGTAAAATGGAAAGATCCCTACTAAATATAAGACTTCAAGAAAGTAAAGAATACAGATATAAGATCGAGAACAAAATTTTTAGACATAGGTGAAAATATACTCAATTTAAAATGGAAATGAGTTGGCCATATAAGCAAGAAGGGAAAATAATAGATGGACTAAAATAATAACAGAATGGAGACCATATAAAGGAAACAGAGGAGTACGAAGACCAGAGGGAAGATGGATGGATGAAATAAACAAAACTGTAGGAAAGCTGTGGAATAGACAAGCCCAAGACAGAATTATTTGGAAAGAGATGAGGGAGGCCTATTGCCTCAATTGACTATAAAAAAAAGGGGGTGGGTAGGAGAAGTAGATATATACCTGCGCATTCATTTTCGTGTTTATGAGACATACAGACAAACCTCAGCTAAGGTACCTTACAGCGCGTTAAACTTTTAAAGTTTTGAAAGGGATTTATAGCGATTCATCCGTTGATAGCCATTAGCCTAAAGGCAAACATGGTGCCATTTGTAGCGTTTGCTCTATGGTAATATGAGCCCTAAGTTTTGCTGAAAGATGAAACATGCATAACAATCATGTGAGTTAAGTACTTAGTTTTTGCATGAAATTCTCCGGGAGGGGAAAAAGACCGTCTTTTTTTTTTTTTTTTTTTTTGAGGAAACTACCTTCGTTTAACCAATAATTTAGAAGCAGGCCTTCGCGTGAATTTCCTGTCAGGCAAGTTCATATTATCCTCAATCTTACTGGGGACAATTTTTGTAAAAGTTTTCCTTCAGACGCAGCTGTCTTCCTTTTGTTTCACCAAGAAAGGGTGTGAAAGGAGCGTCACTCTCTGTAAAAGGCGGATAAGTTTTTCAAATACTTACTGGAAAGATGTTACATTACACAGGCATGTGATCGCATAAATACCCAAGAGCCAACTCTATTTCTGCCTACATCATTCATAAAATTTCCAAAAAATGAATAAAGAAACAAAATTCAGGCAAAGTGCCATTTACGTCAGAAATGCCCGAGAAAGAAAAACAAAAATCGCATGGTATAAAATAGAAGGCAACAAAATCCAGAGACGTACTGATAGCCCCTCGCAACTCTTGCATTGTCTGGGGGTTGGGGTGGGGGCACACGTCTAAGAGGATTTTTTTTTTTTTTTTTTTGCGGAAAGGGCATATGAAGGTGGTTAAAAAATAGGAACTTTTTTACGGCAGCTTTGAATGACGTATTAAAAAGAAAAGGGATTTTTGGTATTTCCCTCAATAAATAAGCAAGGTGTATGGAAATCATTTTCGCGGCTTTAGTTTATAAAAAGTGGATGACGGGAAAGCAATTCCAGGTGACTTGAGGCCCCTTTTCACAGCAATAGCAGAAGTTCCTACACATGTAGGCTATATTAGCAAGAAAATGTGAAAGAAATATCAGTTCAATGAATGAAATTTTTATTGGATAAAGTGTTATGTGAATTACAATTGTTTGCTCATAACTACGCATCCTTCAAAATATAATGAACTAAAAGATGTCTTCGTGGGGACGAACAAACTGAGACCTGTGCCATTTTCCCTATAGCAGTCCAGAGAAAAAAATGTTTACAATGTACAAAACATTGTGGCGTTCAGTGTTTTTTTTTTATATTCAAGATTAAATAATTAAAGTAGTTTTATTTTGTGTGCCATAATTACTCATTGTTATTTATTTGCTTACTTATGTTTTTTTATTTTCGTATAAATCGAAAAGGTCATTAGACACCGCCTAACGGTAATTACATGTTCTCTGTGTGAGTGTGATCGTGAGGCATTTCAAAGAAACTGGCCTTAGTTCCTTAAAAGAATAAAATTTTCATGACATGATTAACTTTGCCATAAGTGTTTTGTAGTGCTTTGTAATGGTATCATCATCATCATCATTGTCAACCATTATCAATCCACTGCTGGACGAAGGTCTCCCCAAGTTTCCTCCACAACGGTCTGTCTTGTGCCAGTCTCCTCCATGTCACTCCCGCATACTTTCGAATTTCATCCACCCATCTTCCATGTGGTCTTCTTCTGGGTCTTTTCCTGTCCCTTGGAATCCAATCTAAAATTTCGGCTGTCCATCGATGGTCTGTTCTTCTGGCAGTATGTCCAGCCCATTGCCATTTCAGGGATTTAACTCTGATCATGATGTCTTCCACTCTTGTCATTTCTCGGATCCACGTGTACACTTCGTATTACATGCAATAATAAAGAGCAATAATTTTTGGTTTTACGGAAAATACCTGTAGGTTCCGAAGAATTCGAATTACTTAAACTTCAATTATATATCATATATATAGTGCAAAGATAAAGAGATTAGGAATTTTTTTTTAACTACTAAAACTACTCGTAGACAAATTTCATAGAACTGAAAAGAGGTGGCACAAATTGGAGGAGTAAGGAAGAATTGCAAAGCAATGGTAGTTGTCACCTACGGCTTCATCAAGAGGCCGACACAGGCTTTCATCGTTCTTCACAGACCTGAGTGTGGGTTTCTGCATTATCCAGTTTGCAAAGCAGCAGACAGAAAAACTAATTCTCAAAAATAATAAAATAAAACAAAGCCCATTTAAACGAAAGAAAAAGAAAAAAAAAAAACGGTCAAAATAGCCCACTCTTCCAGAATGTCCAAAGCAACAAAAAATTAACCTTTAAACAGAAAATAAAAAATAAAAAAGGAGAAAAAAGAATAATAAATAAAAATAAAAATATTATAAAAAACTGAAAAGAATTTAGAAAAACTCTCCTAAAATTTCCTGGCTACAAACTGAATAACTACTGACACCAAAATTTCTGCAGTAGACGAAGTCAAATGACGCCATGAAAATTTTTCGATTGTTTGGGGGTGGGGGGCATGTTTTAACGTCACGCCACTGCGGAAATCGTTCAAATGTTGGGAACTGTTTCACAATACCAGAACTGTATTACATAAATATGCATATAACATAATAATCCGAGTTACACATACAATAGAATATATATTTATGTATGTATAGAGAGAATTTTACGTCTATGTATATATACAGAAACAAAAATTATTTATATAGTCAAGCTTTGATGTATCGCTACCTTTTGTTACATGGCGTTACATCAAGGGTGGCATTGTATCAAATTCGCCCATTATTTTTAAGTAACACAAATTTTGTTAATAATGGTTCATCGAAAATCATGATTAAGTTAAAAATATGTTAATTAGCAAAAAAAAAAAAAAAAATGCAGTTATATGTTATGTACTTAGTGCATACTATAGCTCGAAGTGTTCGTTTCCGTCTCGGAAGAAGCTTCTAGTACGCGTTAAGTGGGGGAATTTACGTTACATAGTAGAAAAACAAAGTTAGCATTTTAATTATAAAAAACTGAATTAAAAATCATGTTACGCTACTAAAACTTTGTCAAGTAAAACTTAATGGCGTTACACAAAATCATTTTACATGCCTTGGTTTCTTTTTACAAACCACGTCTATTTTCACTTGAGTTTTAAATTTCAATCCAATTATTTTCCGAGAACAACCTGATTTAGCTAGTGAGTTTGAAATATCGTCGCCCTGCGAATTTCCTTCAAAGAATCTTCTTAATGCTAAAAGACATTGGATTCGCATCTTTGACTGAATCTGTGTGTTTAACATTAAGATTTGCCACAATTGAATTACCGTCCAAAAAAGCGGGAAAGGAATTCTTACACAACTTGCAAGTGGCGGTATATCGCTTTACGTTTTATGTTGCAAAAAGGAAGGTTGGCGCAGTAATATCTATACATACATTGGGGTTCGGCGGGTGCCAAAAGTAAGGCGGTATATCAAGGGATGTTATATATACAGCACGTCTAATCAGACCCAAGGAAGGGGGGGTAAATCGAGGGTTGGCTGACCCCATGTCAATGTGTATATACACTGAAGAGCAATTGAATTAGAGACAGCTGGCGTTATGCAAATGTGGCGCAGTGGGCGACCCTGTAAACGGAAACGACATGACGTATGCAGCGATCCGACAATATACGGAGTAATGCGACGGGAATCAGTAACAATCGGACGCAGTATGGGTAAGACGAAGGATCTAAGTGCATTTGATCGTGGGCAAATTGTCAGGGCCCAACGAATTGGTCACTTCATCTCAGAAGTCGTGCAGGCCTTGGATTTTCACGAGCCACAATGTCACGGGTGCACTGTGAGTACATCGACTCCGGCAAAACCATCCCTGCAAGGGCCAACTGTCGTGGACAACAGCGTGTGGATGAGCGGGGTCATCGTCGGCTAGCTCGCATTGTAACAGCGGATAGACGGGGCACAGTGAAAAGAAATCACTCGGCAATTTAACGCTGGTGCACAAAAACGTGTAAGCAGCCACGCCATCCAGAACCATCTCCTCGCTATGGGGTACAAAAGCCATCGTCCCACGAGGGTACCGCTGCTAACCGCACATCACAGGGTGCAAAGACTAGCATGGGCGCGGGAACATCGCCACTGGATCCTAGACATGTGGGAAGTTGCCTGGACTGACGAGTCGAGATTCATGTTGGTACATGCGGATGGCAGGATACGAGTACGGCGCATACCACATGAAGCGATGGATCCTTCTTGCCAGCCGGGTACTCTTCAAGCTGGTGGGGGCGGCATTCTCGTCTGGGGACTGTTTACGAGAACTGAAATGGGACCCCTTGTACGTGTGACATCGTCCCTCACAGGTCAACGTTACCGGGATATCCTGGACGACCATTCGCTCTCGTTTGTGCGTCTTCAACATCCCACTGGGGACCTCATCCTACAACAAGACAATGCACCGTGCCATCGCTAACGAATTGTATCCGAATGGTTGGATGAACACTCCACCGACGTGAACTCGCTTCCTTGGCCAGCTAGGTCGCCTGACCTCAATCCCATCGAGCACATCTGGGATGCCATCAAGATAGATGTTTGATGCTCTGACCCCGCTCCATGAAATCTTCGTGAACTGTGGGAGCTTGTTCAGGGGTGGTGGATCCGTATGGCTTCCCAACGCTTCCGTTGTCTAGTCGAGTGCATGCTGAGACGAATTGCCGCCGTCATCAGGACGAAAGGTGGTGCTACACGTTACTAGACAGGTATCTCTAATTCAATTGCTCTTCAGTGTAATATTTCAAGAACCAGAAGGATTTTCAGTCTCAGTGACTTCTGTGAGAGGAAGGGGGGGGGGGGGCGATATTTTATGGTTTGTCCCGGGCGCAGAAATGGCTCAGGACAGAGTTGTTGAAGAGACTTGGGGAACCTTCATATAGACGTGGATTAATAATGCGATGATTATGATACGTAAGGAAGTTAGGAAGACGAACTCATACATCAAGAAAATAATAAGCGTGGACGAAATATTGATCAAAATAAGAACTCCGAAATGGCAAAGGGCTGGACATATAGCTGCAAGAACTTATCACCGTTAGACAACTGAATATTAATTAGACTGGATACAAAAAGACAGAAAGACCCAGAAGAAGACCACGTGGGATAGACAGATGGATGAAATTCGAAAGCATGCTGGAATGACATGAAAGAGAGTGGTTCAACAGAAAAAAGTTGTGGAAGAGACTTGGAGAGACTTTCATCCAGCAGTGGATTGATAATGGTTGATGATGATGATATGTAAGCATGATCAAAGGAAAGGCCCTCAGGTGGCGATGTGCTGGACGTATTTCTAGAAAAACTGATAATCATTGGACAACTGAAATACTAGACCACGTATCAAAAGACAGGATAAGACCCAGAAGACCACGTGGGAGATGGGTGGATGAAATTCGAAAGCATGCTGGAGTGTTACAGAAGAGAATTGCTCAAGACAGCTGTGGAGACCACTTGGGGAGACCTTCATCCATCAATGGATTGGAAATAATTCATTATGATCTAGGTTATGGACAACTGAAATATTAGACCAGATATCAAGAGACAGGAAAAGACCCAGAAGACCACGTGGGAGATGGGTGGATGAAATTCGAACGCATGCTGGAGTGTTATGGAAAATAATTGCTCAAGACACAGTTGTGGAGACCTTCATCCAGCAATCGATTGGGAAATATTCATGATGATGCAAAACTAAAATACCGTGCACAAGGATATCCCTTTAGGAAGATTTCCACGGTTAATCACTTAGAAGTTATTTGATGTGCGTGAATTATTGGATACATAATCATAAAATTTTAATTTGGATTAATGATATGCCTAAATCCACTAGAGTTTTATTATTGCTATTAAAGTCGTGTTTACACGACGTAAAGCAGACCGCACTATCATCTCAGAAAAGTTTTATTAATGTTTTTCCCATATAAAAGTTTGTTTCATGTAACATATGCAGGGAGGGCAGTTGTTGAACTATTTTTTTCGTAGGTTCTGGACTAAAACCTTGCATTTACTGTGGACATTTTAATTTAAAAGAGTTTTACATTTTACGTACATTACGGCTCAGGTTGTTAAAAATCTGGTCCGAAGGTCTTTTCACCCCCGTGAGTAATCAAAGTATGACTTTTAAATGATCTAGGTCGTAAAAGACAAAAAGAAGATCTCTGTGCAATGCTCTTTGATTGTGTGAAGCGGCACTTGGCCGTAATCTTTCGATGCTGGCATAAAACGTTATGTGGCTTTTTCCTGCACACAAAACATGAATGTACATATAAAAAACTAAATTATTAATTGATTTATGACTATGATATTTTGAAAGAATGTTTCTGTGCCCCTTTTGCGTCACTTATTGACTCTTTCGAGTGCACGAACGGGATTGATGGAAAAGGATTTGTGAAGCTGGAACAATGCTTTATAAAAGAAAGTGAACCGATTTCTCGTTAGCGTCAGGTCAAACAGGAATTGTCTGAGTCCACGCTGAATGCTTCGATGAAACACAAAGAACAGCTGAGGAGAAGTGCTGTCGTTGCAGATTTTCTTTTTTAAAACGGATTTCATTTTGATTTCAACGGGTCAGGTTTAAACACCATTTACGTGACCTAGGTCTTAACCAATCTTTCGGATAATCAGGGTTTAAAACATATCCCACACAAAGGTTTAACAACAACAACAACAACAAAAAGACTTATTAAGATTTCAGTTCGTTTCACCTGTATAGTCTGGATTTGGATATACAGAAGCATCCAACAAATAAATACTCATCTCATGTGCTCAATAAAGACCTGAGTTACATTCCGTGTACTGTGAAATACCTCTTTCAGGAAAAATTCGTTGAACATAATTTGTCGAAATTAACAAAGCAGCACAATTTAAAATCGTCCATTAAATCTGCTGTAGCCACATTCAAAATTACCTTCAATTAAACATCCAATTGTAAGGATGCGGAGGTTTCACATTAGCTCTGTTAGGCTATAGTAATCCAAATGTAAGCAAGTATAACAGTTCATGGTTGACTATGCCGTTTTATTGTAACTCTCCATGTAAATACGTAGTACTATTGAGCAGTGGCGCCCACATGAGTACTTTTAGGGGGGGGGGGGCTAAGAAAAATCCTTACCTTCTTCAAGGCTATCGAACATTTTAGTAAATGTAGAAGATACTAAAATACAACAAAAATAATTGATACAATCAATCATTTATATCTTATTATTTTTAAAAATGCTTTAAAAAAAGGTTTCGTCTATTTTAGTAGAATTACTATGCACATGCTGTCGAAACGTACGATTGCCGCCCCGGTGGCGCAGTGGTCTAAGCGATGGCCTCTGATCATTCGTCCGGAACGGGGTCCGGGTTCGAATCCCGGTGAGGCATGGATGTTGTGTTTGTCTTACGGCACTGGCTCTCTCCCTTCCCTGGAACCAGTAACCCTAAATTAGGGACGGGCGACTGCTTATAGCCCATTGAGTTGCTCACGGTGGTCGTTAAACCTCCAATCAAAAATTAAAAAACGTACGATTAATTCAAACCGTGTCTCCAACTGCAAATTAAAATACATTTATTTACAATTAAAAACACTACTTACAATAAAAGGCAAGTGCTTTCAGGGATCTCATGTCCCCATCATTAGGCATATGTGCTACGAATCATGAGGAGCTATCCCATATATATACATCACAAGAAAGCCCCCGTCACACGTTTGTTTAACATTCCTGTGTTGCCAACTTTATAAGACACAAACTATGATGTTTAAAAATAATTATACAAGTCAAAGTTATATCTAAGTTTCATTCTCGATGGCTGTGAGGGTTACCAGCCGTCTCCATGGGTTTGGTATATAGGTAGGCAAGTCAATATTGCAACATTTGTTTCCATATGAAATTATATGTAAACTTTCGGACACAAATATTGTACTTTTTGTTACATTTCAGCTGAGAATTTTAGCATTATTCCACTCGGGGAGTACCCTCCTTGCCCAACAGCAATAGTAAGTGCTGTGTTTATTGTCCCAGTTCGTAGAGCATATTTATGTTCACTCACTCTCTTATCCAAAGTCCGAAGTGTAGAACCTATATAGTATGTAATGTCGGTATTGGGGTCCTCATGAATAAGTGGAATACTATAGACACCATGTCTACAAAAATCTGAAACCTTATCACGATCATTCCGAATTAGAGAAAATATATTTCTAGTGGATATACTGAATTTCAAACCATATTTTCGGCATGCCTTTTTGAGGATAGAAATAATTGGGGGGGGGGGATATTCCACCTTACCTAAGGGTCCCGACCTCCGTAGACAATGTCGTGAATCTCAAATTTATGAAGTTTCTCAACCACTTACAGAAAACCCGATCTGCAAATCCAAACGACCGAGCTATAGCCTTAACAGTAGAAAGTTACTTATTTCTGGCTCTACAAGTAGAAGAATGAGTGAAAGCTCGTCTTATCATGAAACGAAGGGCTGAGACCTTTTGTTCATTAGGGTGTGAAGAATGAAAAGGGATAATACATGGAGTAAACGTAGGTTTTCTATAGACTGAATATTTGACTTGATGTGACGAAGGGTCCCTTGACAACATAAAATCCAAAAAAGGTAGTTTTCCGTCTTGTTCCAATTCTCTAGTAAATTTAATAGTGGGAAATAGTGAAGAGAGGTGTTCCGTAAATTCATCCAGGAGAGTAATAGAATGGGGCCAAAAACCAACATATCGTCCACATATCTAACAATGAGAGCAGGATAAAATGGGAAATTCAATAACGCTTGGTCTTCCAGAGATTGAAGTAAGATCTCTGCTAAAATGGGGGACAATAGTGACCCCATAGGTGCACCTTCTCGTTGTTGAAAAAATTTCCCGTCGAATTTGAAATACGACCTCCTGGCTACCAATTTAAGAGCGGAGAGGATAGCCTCTGCTTCAAGTGGAGGAATGGATGAATCAGCCCGTAATTTGTCAGCAATAATATTTAGTGTTTTAAATTTATCAAAAATTTGGCTATACCAACGGGGGAAGGGGGCTCGACCCTCCCCCTTATGGGCGCCCTTGCTATTGGGTTGAAAAGAAAGTAATGTCTACAAATGGAAGGCAACAGAAAAGTGCTAATTACCGTATGTACAAGTACAACAAAATGTAGTCGCCATCGTTTGCCAAGACCTGCTCCCATCGTCTGGGCAACTGCTGAATGTCGGCCCTGTATAGAATCGTGGCGGCTTGGACGCAAAGAAGTGAGTAAGTGCGCATTCGACATCGTCCCAGGTGGTGAACCACAGTGCATCCAGGAAATGCCGCAACGACCGGAAAAGGTGGTAGTCGCTTCGGACAATGTCCGAGGAATAGGCTGGGTGCGGGGACAGTAGTGCCCAGCCCAGACCTTGTGACAGGTCACCCGTGGTGTGTGAGGTCTCGCTCCATCCTACTGTAGGAGGACGCCCTAGCGCTTCAGCAGTGCTGGTCATTTCGACGTGAGCTATGAGTACAGATCGTCGAGCTGACGGCAGTACACATCTGTGGTAAAAGTGGTTGTAGGGGCGAACGTAAATGCTCCTTACGTAATCTATACTCCTGCAAGGCATTTTGCCTTACGTAATCTAAACTCCTGCAAGGCTCTATAATCAAAGTTCGTTCGTCGGATCACGCACCCCACAGACAATAAGTCAAGGTTCATGCTACTTAGATATAACCAATTACTTATAATAATTGGTCAAACAGGCGTTCTGCTCCCTCAGCTTTACTATTATATTAAGATCTACTAATCAAGGGAGGGAAGGTGAATGAATTACGAAGAGACAAACCGTGAAAAGAATCCATCAACGTTTTCAAACTTAACAAAATTTATTCGTCATTCAAAGAAATGCTGTCCGAGCCTAGACTGTGTATCGGAGACTTCGTTAGGGGCGAGAAATCACTCACGCATTATTTCACACGTGCGTTTTCGTCGTAGTGCAGCTCTCCTTGCTAACCCTTTATTGTTTTTCCTAATAATCCCTGCCGGAGTCTGTCCGCAACTTTGGTACAGAATCTCCACGAGCTTGTGAGAGCCTGAAACGGCCTGTATCACAAAGACGCTAAATTCCCGTCCATTCACGAGGACATACGAAGTTCGTACACTCCTACCGAGCAATATACACGTGCTCCTTTCACCACCAAAAACCAACTCTCTACTCCTACGAGCAACGTACGCGTGCTCCTTCCACCACCAAACGCCAACCCTCAACTAACTAATATAAAGCTTCGCGGGTAACTCTTCTCCCCACATCTGGTCACGTGCTAACCTCTGCCCTATTGCTTGAGGCGCGATGAACTATCTAGAGAGAGGCAGAAAACGAGCTGCCGCTGTTGCCCCGCCCCCTTCTCTGACCCGCTTGCTCCCTCAACCCCAGCCTTCGCTGCGGAGTAGGAAGGTCATCTAACGGCCCCTGTCGTGATCTTGACCTTTTCCATGAACTAATCTCCAACGGATAGCATAGCTCAACAGCATTGTATACACTATTGTGTTCGTACATTCCGAACTGCCTGGGTTACAATAAACATCTACATTTTCTCAGACGGTCGGGCGCCATGTTGGTGTCTTACAATATATCCGAAAATAATTAGCCTCAAGGGCCTTTAGTAATCTGACTAATTTTAACTTGCAGATGCACCGCTAGAAATGTTCCTTTTCTGGAAATGAAAAAATAGAAGAGTTCTTTTCCTGGAAACGGGAAAACACGTGCTACTTCTTTCATTTGTCGCTTGACTTCTAATTCCAGTCCTTTTATCGTAACATAAAATGTGAAAATAATGTCCAATGTCCAACAATACATTAATAATGTATTTCGCCCTTACAGTAGTGGTGTCCGGCAGCAGCAAAAAAAAAAAAAAAAAACACGACACTCCGCATATCCCAAAAACATAAAGTAGGGCCTTACGTGGGTGTAAGCCGGCTTTGGGGGTTGGAATGGGCTTCCGTTTTGGAGTTCAACCACTGTTTCCGGGCTCTAACACTTTCATACAGGACGCATTTCTCGTCACCTGTCACAATGCGGTTCAAGAACGTTTCAACTTGGTCACGCATGCGATTTGCTTTTTGCTCAACTGTCAGTTGGTGGGGCATCCAAACTCCCCTCTTGTGCACCTTTTTTTTTTCTTTTTTATTGGAGGTTTAACGACCACCGTGAGCAACTGAATGAGCTACAAGCAGTCGCCCGTCCCTAATTTAGCGTCACTGGTTCCAGGGAAGGGAGAGAGCCAGTGCCGTAAGACAAGATATCCATGCCTCACCGTGATTCGAATCCGGATCCCTTTTGGACGAATGATCAGAAGTCATCGCTTAGACCACTTCTCCACAGGGGCGGCTTGTGCACCTTCCCAAGTCAAATCAGGCGAGTGATAACGCTCGTGTGAGTAGCATCAAGCTATTCGGGTAACTCTCGCATGGTCACATGCGGGTTGGTCTCCACTAAAGTCTTCAAACATGTCCATATCCACTATTGAGGGTTTTCCGGCTTTGAGACGGTCTGACAGGTCTAAATTTCGCTCTCGAGACCGTTCGAACGAACGACAACACTGACAATGTGATATCGCATTGGGGGTACACACTTGTAATGTTCTTTACAGCGCTAGCTATAGCCAGGGTGCTACCATGACGGAACTCACACAGCAAACAATGGCGGATGTGCTTCTTGTCTACTTGCATGTTGGCTGGCGCTTACACTCCCCGCCTTCTGACGGCTAACTGCCACTGACTTAAGTCACCTACTTGCTGATGTCATGAGGGTGTGCGGTGCAACCTCAGTGGCCGAGGCTTCGACTAACTCGTCATCGGACATTACTTTCTTTCCAACCCAATCCGTACGGTAAATAGGTGTGAGGCTCTCCTTCAAGCCAGTAGTGGTTTCGTCCACACGGCTCGTGCGAGGCGCATTACGGGAAGCACGGAGCCTGAAGTGGTGTCAGTGAGTGTGGGACAGTGTTCATTGCTCAAAATTTTGTAGAAGGTTGCACCAAAAAGTGGTGCTTCATGCCAGCTGCACCACTTTTGGAGCAAAGTTTAACCATTGTCTGATGCATGAAATACACAAAAAAATGAAATTATGCCTCACGATATGATATACAACCTTCATAGTACGAAGTTGCACTTATTGCACCGTATTTATATATATCTAAATGGCCTTCAATTTCATTATTTCTTCTAAATGGCCTTCGATTCGTGAAACCATCAGCAGTAACAATGGCTTTGTAATCCTGCGGTATTGAAGATGCATACATTAGCATTATTAGTAACATCTATGAAAATGCAAGTGCAAAGGTTCGGATATTTGAGGATACAGCACAAATAAAAACTGGAAAGAAAGTAAGGCAAGGTGACGCCATAGCTCCCAAGCTCTTTAACGCCACATTGCAAAATGTCTTTCAATCATTGAACTGGGAAAACAAAGGGATAAAGATTAATGGAGATTACTTAACTCACCTTCGTTTTGCTGGTGACGTAGTAATCTTTGCAACTATCCCGTCAGAGCTGCAGAGTATGACCCAAGAACTTGCTGACGAGAGTAAAGAAGTGGGATTAAAAATGAACTTTCAGAAGACAAAAGTGATGTACAATGCTTTTACAAGAAACGAAGATTTATTGATTGATGGAAAAAAGCTTGAGACAACCGATTCCTACATTTATCTTGGGTAGCAGATGTCGAGTGAGGGTCACATTGATGAAGAAATTAATCGGCGTATAAAACTTGGATGGAGAGCTTTTGGAAGAAAGAGTACAATTTTTAAAAGCAGTATGCCATTATGTCTCAAAAGAAAAGTGTTTATTCAATGCATCCTGCCAGTGCTTACGTATGGAGCAGAGACATGGACCTTAACTAAAACAGACATACAAAGACTGCAGAAAACTCAAAGCAGCATGGAGAGTTGCATGATTGGTGTAACCAGGAAACATAAAAAGAGGAAATTGTGGATAAGGAAAATGACAGGAGTGGACGACATCATGACCAGAGTGAAATCACTGAAATGGCAATGGGCTGGACATGTTGCTAGAAAAATGGACCACCGATGGACAACCGAAATTTTAGATTGGATTCCGAGGGACAGGAAAAGATCCAGAAGAAGACCCCATGGGAGATGGAAGGATGAAATTCGAAAGTATGCTGGAGTGACATGGAGGAGATAGGCCCAAGACAGACAATTGTGGATTGTTGATGATGATGATTTATATACTGTATATTTCGTTCATCACACAATGATTTATGTTTTTCCCAAAAGTGGTGTAGCTGGTGTCGCACCTCTTTTTGATGCAACCTTCTACAAAACTTTTAACAGTGTAGCATATATTTATTTCTTCTAAATGTAAAAGGAAAAACCAGCCGTCCCCTTGGCCGGAGCCGCCATTTAACGAAATCGTCTCTGGTTAGACGCTAGTCAGTAATGAGCATGACAGAGCGTTTAAATGCCGTAAGAAGTCGCCTGTCCCTAATTTAGGACCACTAGTTCCAGGGAAGGGAGAGATCCAGTGCTATAAGACAAGCACACAAACCAAGCTTCATCCGGGACTCACTCGAACGAACGGTCATAATTCAGTGCTTAGACCACTGCGCCACCAGGGCGACCATTACTTCTATCCCTCCCTCGGAAACAGTGACATTAAATTAGGGATAGGGAGGCGCGTTCAACTAGCACGAAGGTCGTTAAAATCCAAAAATTGAAAAACACACACAAAAAAAGATCCAAATCTTAGGTGATCACATCCGAAAAAAACAATCCGAAACTAATGAAATGTTTAAAAGCAGCTCTTATTCTAGAATTAGACATCCTTGCCTAAGGCTGATTCAACCACTAGGCAGGCGTCGAGATTTAGAGTTGATAAAATCGAATGAGCTAATAAAAAATGAGGAAAAAAATAAAATAAAAACAAAGACAATTTTATTTTCTGTTGTCCTTTTTGGTCTAAAAGTACTATCCCAGACAGAAGGGTAAGAAATTCCCGTTCATCTGGTACGTCACACGTACGGGCAATGGAGTGTGAGTGGGAAGCGGTGGTCCCGCGGGGACAGTACACCGGTCCCCCGACCTATCCTGTCCGGGTGAAGACCTGTCGGATCCTGGCAGAATTTCTCTCGCCAACGTCTTTACTACACAGAGTTATTTTTATCCCCGCAGCGTCAGTATTTTGACGGCGCAGGAAAAAGTCATGGGTCGCTTAAGGCGGCCACAGACACACATAACACAGGTTCGAATAATAAGTTTGAGTGTCATGTCAGCAAATGGGGTGGTTTTGTGCCTGAGGCGGCATGTAGCGAAGAGTGAAGAGGATTTCAGGCAGGCGTTGAACAGCTTCACTCCACGCTACATACTACCTCAGGCACGAAACTCCACCATTTGCTGGGGTTACACTCAAACGTGGCATTCAAACTTGTGTGTCATTCCACGTCATTCAAACATAAGGTGGCCACAGACGCACGTTTGAATGTGTCACGCCAGCAAATGGAGTTCTGGAGGCGGCATGTAGCGTGGAGTGAAGCAGAAGCGCAACAAAATGCGCTCTTCAACGCCTGCCTGAAATCCTCTTCACTCCACGCTATATGCCGCCTCAGGCACAAAACTCCAGTTGCTGTCGTGACACTCAAACGCGTCATTCAAACTTGTGTGTCTGTGGCCGTCTTTACAGTTGAGTAACGATTGCGTGAGATCATTTGGTTTGTGTGTGTGTGTGAGGGGGGGGTACTAAAATATTGAGAGCTCACAAGCGAACAATTTTCACACGTTCTTGTAATTATCTACACAAATTCGAAGAAAAACTTAAAATTTTTGCGAGCGATATAGTTTAGTAATGTAACAATAAATTGATATTAAATGCGTCACGCAACAAAATGCGCTTGTTTTTATGTTAAGTTTCAGAAGTTTTCAAACCGGCGCAGAAACTCCTGGAGAAGCGTGTTGCTTATGGATTTCAGAAACCCACTGGTAAAAGCGAAATACAAAAATCCATAGCTGCTATTCGAAGACAAGATTTATACGTTGAGATACCAAAAACCTTACTTAAATTATTGTAAATTTATTTTGTCGTTACATGTAAGTAACTCTTTGCAACTATAAGTCGGGAACTAACTCTTTGCAAGCACAAGTCGAAACAGCAATTTCCGCCAATGATTGATTTATTCACTTGAGTTTTTGAGATATATAGCAATGAAAAATCTCACTACACAGAACTGACTAAAAGTTTTTAAGAAAATACAACTGCTTAACTTTATTGTACAGCTAACAAACGGGCCCGAGTCTAATAAAAAAAAAAAACGTCAGCATCTGGACCAGCGTTTTCCAAGTTTCCCGGAAATTAGGAATAGGATATATTGCACGGAAACTTTTAGTTTAAATATGTTCCAGTAATAAAAAAAAAATTAAAACAAACAAAAAGGAGAAAATCTATACTTTTGTCAGCACAATTGGCTGAAACCAACAGTATTCACTGATTGCGAATATAGGAAATTTTAAATATTTGAAACTTTTGCATTTTTCTATTGCGTTGTGATCAGTGCAATGTACAATTCTTCAGAAACGCAAGTTTATCCTTGAAGAGCCTTCGGGTCAACGACATTGCATGTTCTTCCATTTAGAGCAAAGATATACAGGTTTTAAATCTTGCCAACTCTGTAGCAACCAACATACAGTTGGCTATGGGAAATGCATGGGTTTTGCAGATTGATTACAGCAACTTTTAGCGATTGAACCTGTGCCTTTTTTTATACTCATGGCGAAACTGTGTCGAACTGCAAGCGTTCAAACTTAAATAGAAGGTCCGATGGGAACATGCATGCCAGTCATGATGGTAGATTTAATGATATTTGACAGAAGTTTCTTGACAGACAGTCGTGTTTCATTGCACATTACGTTAAGATAAAATAAATAAAGATCAAGATGAGGTGAGAGAATGCTAAAAAAAGGAATAGCAATGTTAAGCTTTGAAGAAGTAAAATGTGAAAATATTAACATTTTTCTCGCATTTCATTTTATGAATTCTATTTGCATTTCATTGAAATATTTTTCCTCTACTGGAACTATTTTTTTAATAGTGGAGCTATTTACAGCACGTAGTGACACAGGGAAAGCCGTGGTTTGAAGCTTAAACAAGCCTGCCAGCAACTGCACCGGAAGAATACACGTAAGACTTTGGTAGTAAACAAGAAAATCAAGTTTCAAATTGGGAATCGTGCATGTTATGACAAATTCGGAACAATGGTTGAAGAAACCAAATCAAAATCATACTGTGGAAATAGTTTGGAAATATACACTGGAGCAATTGAATTAGAGATACCTGTCTAGTAACGTGTAGCACCACCTTTCGCCCTGATGACGACTGCGATTCGTCTCTGCATGGACTCGACAAGACACCGGAAGCGTTGGAAATGGAAAGCCATACGGATCCACGACCCCTGAACAAGCTCCCACAGTTCACGAAGATTTGATGGGGGGTGGGGGGGGGTTAGAGCCTAGAACATCTCTCTCGATGGCATCCCAGATGTGCTCGATGGGATTGAGGTCAGGTGACCTAGTTGGTCAAGGAAGCGAGGTCACGTCGGTGGAGTGTTCATCCAACCATTCGGACACAATTCGGGAGCGATGGTACGGTGCATTGTCTTGTTGCAGAAGGAGGTCCCCAGTGGGATGTTGAAGACGCACAAACGGGAGCAAATGGTCGTCCAGGATATCCCGGTAACGTTGACCTGTGAGGGACGATGTCACACGTACCAGGGGTCCTATTTCAGTCCACGTAAATAGACTCCAGACGAGAATGCCTCCCCCACCAGCTTGAAGAGTACCTTGCTGGCAAGAAGGATCCATCGCTTCATGTGGTTTGCGCCGCACTCGTATCCTGCCATCCGCATGTACCAACGTGAATATCGACTCATCAGTCCAAGCAACATTTTCCCACATGTCTAGGGTCCAGTGGCGATGTTCCCGCGCCCATGCTATTCTTTGCACCCTGTGATGTGCGGTCAGCAGCGGTACCCTCGTGGGACGATGGCTTCTGTACCCCATAGCGAGGAGATGGTTCTGGATGGTGTGGCTGTTTACACGTTTTTGTGCACCAGCTTTAAATTGCCGAGGGATTTCTTGCACTGTGGCCCGTCTATGCGCTGTTACAATGCGAGCTAGCCGACGATGACCCCGCTCATCGACACGCTGTTGTCCACGGCAGTTGGCCCTTGCAGGGATGGCTTTACCGGATTCGATGCACTCACGGTGCACCCGTGACAAAGTGGCGCGTGAAAACCCCAGTGCCTGCACGACTTCCGAGATGGAGTGACCCTTTCGTCGGGCCCCGACAATTTGCCCACGATCAAATGCGCTCAGATCCTTCGTCTTACCCATACTGCGTCCGACTCTTACTGATTCCCGTCGCATCACTCCTTATATTGTCGGATCGCTGCATACGTCATGTCGTTTCCGTTTACAGGGCTGCCCATAGCGCCGATTTGCATAACGCCAGCTGTCTCTAATTCAATTGTTTATAACGAAGTAAATTTCTCCGTCATTTTTGGTCCACGCTGGGGCTCGAACCCGGGTCCCCTCATTCCGGAATAAGTCGCTCTACCAATTGAGCTACGGGGACGTTCGTTATCGCCGCTATCTGCCTTTATGTCGTGTGCGTCCTGCTTGGCAGGCACGTCACATGCTCTTCAGTGTATATAGTGCATGGTAACACACGGAGAGCAGAGGTCCAAAACGTAAACAAGCCCCCCGACAAATGTGGTGGAAGGATACACGTAACACTTGAGAAGCGGCCCAAATATTTTGGAACGAGTTAATATCGTCGCTTTTACGCAAAAGTGTAATGAAATTTGTTGTGTTTATGCAAAGTGTAATGAAATATTGTTGCGAAAGAGCAGGGGCGTATTTAGAGGGAGGCTACGCCCCCGAAAGTGTTTTCTTTTATTTATATATTTTTGGTTAAAATGCGACTTACATTAGAAAAATGCTTTAATTTATCAATTTACATTAGATAAAAATGCTTTACGTTTTTCTTCTATTTTTCATTAACTTTTATTTTGTTCTAGTGGGTTTCAAAAACTATCATTTTTCATGCCCCCCCCCCCAAAAAAAATATTCTACATACGCCTCTGCGCAAGAGTGTAATGATAAAATGTTATGCAAAAGTGAAAATTAACTGTAGCTGCACGAGTTTGTGGCACAGCATCCCACAAGATCAAATTTCAACAAGTTTCTTCAGAAATTGTTAAAAAGCTTTAAAAATTAATTTAATTAATTATCTTTTTAAAAATTTGAATTTCAAAGAAGAAAAAAAAAAAAGAGCTCAGAGGTGCAGGCCTCCGCCATTAGTTTCCTCCCTAGGCGAATGACAGACAGGCCGACACGGAAATTCCATTATTATAAATACTAGAAAGCAGTGCTGTTATTGCTTGATAGTGAGAATATTCAACTAGTTTTAAACATGCCACAATAAACATTTGCAGGTTGGGTGAGGAGATATTCCCTTTACTTAGAGAATTACAGTGTTCAATTGTACTCTTGAAGAACAAATCAAGTGAAAGAGAGGGGTTTGTAAGCACACATCCACTTTAAAACATCCATTAATTTAGCGAAGAAACAACAGTGCAACGTTTCAGTATTTTTGACTGATCACATTTCGTATAATTACCTGATCAAACAACTACCGAGAATTATGACATACAAGGAAAACAGAGATAATTGCAGCACCATGTTGACATTGATGGGATACTCCTGTGTTTCACGCTTCAGGCTTTTCCCTTATGTTGCAACTCTGAAAAAACAAAAGATTTTTTCTTCCCTCATCCATTATCTATACGGAGGTTACGTCTATTATTAACATCACTTCCCCAGCATTTGTCCAAATTGCAAACGTGTACGTTCAGTAGATATAAGCTACGGTTTTTCTTCCTGAAGCAAAACCGAATAAATAAAAAATATAGAATAAAAAAGAATAAAAATATAGAATAAAAAAAGAATAAAAAATATGGAATAAAAAAAAATATCGAAACAAATTCCGTTACAAACAAGTTTCGATGCTTCACATCACGGTGCTAATTAATTTCTGAAAGATTCTCAAACTGTGCTCTATGTTTCCAATAGCAAAACTGCGTAATTAATGTATTCCCAAGGATGAAAATTTGTACATCGATAAAAATAACTTTAAATTATAGCATGGCCATGGCGTACTTAATATTTGCTAAAACCGAGACACACGTGATAGATCCGACATGCCCGTTAGGAAGATCTCTACGAGAAAGAATGTCTGCACTGTTGAAAGTTTTGACCGCTAGGTGGCAGTAGAGACCGTAACTAAAAATATAAACAACGAGGATAGCAGATGTGGTTTCGCCAACGAATACATTGTTTAAAATTCAGTAAACCCACATTTTAATCAAAAGTGAACTGATAGTAGTGACATCTAATATGAAATAAATACGTATAAAAAGAGGTAGCCATTTAATTTTATGTCATTATTATCGCAATAGAGCTTCCAGTTTAGTAATCATTGAAGTGCATAAACATCTCGCAACGAAACACGAAACTTGCATTGGTAGCTTTTCTACCTGCCTTAATAATTTTGTAAGGGAAGTTGTGGTATGACTCGCAAGAGTTACAAACATGTTACGTTATATTTATTATTTTACTTTTTTTTTTTTTTTTTTTTTGAAGGACTCTTTCGGTTGCTTTAAATATTTGTTTGGAAACAACGAGCTTGTAAGACTTGCATAATCGAACACAGCATGTCATTATTTTATTTTCTTCAAATAACTGATGAAACAAACTTAAGTGAAATACGCTAACGGCGATGACAAGGAAAAGAATCTACGTCGACACAGTGCTTTCCTAATGGTTACTACGGCAGAATTCGTATTTTCTATGTCAGGCCACCAACGCCATTTAGTGATAGTGTCACGTTGGATAGCGGACAAGCAGATCTGCGCCATGAAACAGGTCTTATCTATTACGTAGGTCTCGGCTAAAACTTAATCATAATTTTATTAAAAATCTGTAATTTTTCCTTTGTGTAATGTTGACAACTGTTAATAGAGGGCACTATCTCTACACTGATGAAGTCAGTGGACAAACAAATGTTTGATGGCTTATTTCGGGATTAGAAATCAGCAGGAGGATTTTTAGGAGAGGCTCAAACTTTTCAGGGGAGGCTTCCCAAGCTACGACCCTAGAAAGAAGGTGTCAGATCAGATCAGATCCTATGTAGAGGATTTTAGGAAGGGAGTGTCTGACCCCAGGTCTTAAAGAACCCTTAGAAATAGGAAGCTAGGAGATTTGGGCTAGAGTGCCCGATAGGAAAGTGACACGGAAGCGAAGTAAAAAGGGGAAGGAAGATGCTCTTATTTATTACCGGGGGCCCAGTACCCGAAGTCCGACGGCTTAACGCACCCATCCGACGCACGGCAGATATTTAATGGTACCAGCGTTCGTACATGCCTGGGATCGAACCCGAGGTCTTCTCCGTGGCAGATACAAACTTTGATCACTAGGCCACCCGCGGCCCGGAAAAAGGTGTCAAGGATGGTATCCCCTCATTTTTTTTTTTTTTAATGCTTAGTTTTAAATATACATTGAAAAACAGCGTTCGGAAAGAAGAAATGGGAATTAACTCGGGGTTAACAAAATGGGCTGAAATGAGCCGTAATGAATGCATTCGCTGTCTAAGAAATGGGAGGAACACGACTGGAACGAGTGAACACGCATCAGAAAGTGTAGCATTTCCCTTAGGTTTGTTATTCAGAGTGGTGATTTAGGGCATTGACACTAATCCTTCCTAACGGATTGCCTCCTAAAAAACCTATAACAATGACGTATAACCGAAGAAAAGAGAGAGATGTCTGAGTAACTTGTTTCGAAATAGTGGCCTGATGTCCGTGTCAAAAGGATTAGCTTTTCTCTCATCATGCATACCTTGGATCATGGTGCAGAGAATAGAGAACTAGAATGGGAGGGCTTCTCAGCACTGACAGGTTTATGGTTGGTTATTGCTGAGATAACAGGTGGAAAGACAAGTGGAAGCTTTCATAAAGCATGGCCGCTATGCGAGATTTACGTTTTGGGAGAACAAAAAATTTTAGACACTAGTCGGTTCCGATGCATCGGCCGCTTAAAGGGTTAAAGAAAGAATTTGCAAGAACGGCATCCCCGCAGTTGCCTCGTGTTTTACATTTCGTTCCAGTATGTTGAAAAACTGAGTTCCCAAATAACAGAGCATAACAGCTAGAAAAAGCTGGGAAGAACGATGTCATCTCAGTTTTACTTTATTCTTACTTCATTTTTAAACACATGCTGAAAAACTGAGTTCTCAAATAACAGAGCACATCAGCTAGAAAAAAGCCGGAAAGAATGATGTCCTCTCAGTTTTACTTTATTCTTACTTCAGTTCTAAACACATGTTGAAAAACTTAGTTTGCAAATAACAGAACATATCAAAAAGAGTGATTGCATCGTCCATTTACATTAGCTCCACGTATTTGATATATATTAAACATTTCTATCGCCCTTTGAATTTATCAGCTACAATTAAAATAGCTGTTGCGTTAAATGCCACCAGATGACGACATCTCAGTTGCTGAGACCATCAATACGCATTCGTATAGTCAGATGCTGACTGATAAACCACGCATTGCGCTGAGAATTGTTGGCGCTGTAGCGTAAATTCGAACGCACTCGACTAGTTATCGAGAGTTCTGGGGTTCGATCCCAGCAGTGCCGAAATACAATTTTTCAGTCGCTATGCGTTGTTTAAAAAATAACGTGGAAAGAGTGATTGCATCGTCCATTTACATTAGCTCCACGTATTTGATATATATTAAACATTTCTATCGCCCTTTGAATTTATCAGCTACAATTAAAATAGCTGTTGCGTTAAATGCCACCAGATGACGACATCTCAGTTGCTGAGACCATCAATACGCATTCGTATAGTCAGATGCTGACTGATAAACCACGCATTGCGCTGAGAATTGTTGGCGCTGTAGCGTAAATTCGAACGCACTCGACTAGTTATCGAGAGTTCTGGGGTTCGATCCCAGCAGTGCCGAAATACAATTTTTCAGTCGCTATGCGTTGTTTAAAAAATAACGTGGAAAGAGTGATTGCATCGTCCATTTACATTAGCTCCACGTATTTGATATATATTAAACATTTCTATCGCCCTTTGAATTTATCAGCTACAATTAAAATAGCTGTTGCGTTAAATGCCACCAGATGACGACATCTCAGTTGCTGAGACCATCAATACGCATTCGTATAGTCAGATGCTGACTGATAAACCACGCATTGCGCTGAGAATTGTTGGCGCTGTAGCGTAAATTCGAACGCACTCGACTAGTTATCGAGAGTTCTGGGGTTCGATCCCAGCAGTGCCGAAATACAATTTTTCAGTCGCTATGCGTTGTTTAAAAAATAACGTGGAAAGAGTGATTGCATCGTCCATTTACATTAGCTCCACGTATTTGATATATATTAAACATTTCTATCGCCCTTTGAATTTATCAGCTACAATTAAAATAGCTGTTGCGTTAAATGCCACCAGATGACGACATCTCAGTTGCTGAGACCATCAATACGCATTCGTATAGTCAGATGCTGACTGATAAACCACGCATTGCGCTGAGAATTGTTGGCGCTGTAGCGTAAATTCGAACGCACTCGACTAGTTATCGAGAGTTCTGGGGTTCGATCCCAGCAGTGCCGAAATACAATTTTTCAGTCGCTATGCGTTGTTTAAAAAATAACGTGGAAAGAGTGATTGCATCGTCCATTTACAGAACATATCAGTTAGAAAAGGTTGGAAAGAACGATGTCTAGTTTCCCTTTATTCTTATTTCATTTTTAAACACGAGCAATCATGCTCGTTCTCCGAACGGTGAATCTATAAAATCATTTTTTGTACGTAAAATTGAAAAAAGGGAAAAGTAATTAAGGGAAAAAAAAGTAACTTAAAATCCCTAACTATTTTACGATTTAGAAAAGCGTCGTGACGTCAATGCATACGGTTTGACGTAAAACGGAGCAGACTTTGGCGCCCCTTAATTTTAAATCAAGATTTGAAATTTTCAAAGCATTTCAATGATTCTGACAAAATTATCATTAAACCTATCAGCATTTTAAAACTGTAAAGCTAAGCCACCCTTTTGAATTTTTTGGTTTTCAGACATTTCTTTAAGGTGGTAGAAAAATTCAAGCAGACAATGTTCCAAAACGCTGTTTTTTGGAGTTTCTTTTTGTTTTCGTGCCTTTGCAGGTATCCGGACTTTAACACCTACCAGCATGCCAATTTTTAGAACTCTATGTTATTTAAAAGTGGTCTGACAATTCGCGAAAAGTTCAAGCAGACAATGTTCCAAAGCCCCCGTTTTGTTTTGTTTTTTGGTTTTTGGACTGTTTTAGGTATCCGGACCTTAAGACCTATCAGCATGCCAATTTTCAAATCTCTTGGTTATTTAGAAGTGGTTGAACAATTCGCGGACGAACACACTCGCATTTTCCCTCTTTGCTTATGTACGAGGCGAAAACCGAAATTTACGTAGTCAATCACATATACCGGCGAATAACGCCGACCTTTAAAAGCGTCGCTATACGTCATTAAGCATTGCGTCATTACCAGTTTGATTGCAGCCTGTCCTTTCACCCAATGAGAAGAGAGTTCTAAAAATAGCTGCGTAACCATGGTAGCAGGTTACTGGACCAGAACTTTCCTGTGCGGTTAACGCTGAAGGCAGAGTAAGCCGCTCGTTTCTTTCCTTCGGTTCTTTCAAAAATGCTAAAAATCAGAAAATGACTTTTTCTTAAAAAAAAAAAATTGTAAAATAGGGATGATAGTTTTGAGTTTATGCTGTAAAAATTGCAATGCGTTTTGATTTATAATTTGCCATATATCCGTTTTTTCAAATGGATCCCATCGCGAAATAAAGAATTTTGTGAAACTAAAAAACTTCGTTTCTCGTAAACTAAATCGAAATTCAAAAAAAGGGCAACGAGGTGCAAAAATTCGGCTATGGCCCTACATGCCTACAATGTTTCGTGGTTCTGTTGCTGCTATTACTGTGTCCGGAACGCGAACTGAAAGTTCTTTTTTGCTTACCTTAACTTTGAAATACAATAGCTCTTGAAGTATCGAAAAACGGTTTTTTTCAGCGTGTTTTCCGAACAATTCTCTACAAACGATGTAAATTTCATATTTTTGTATTCAATACTTCTTGCGCTGCGAGCTAGAAAAGCGCGAGTGCCGCGAATTTTCTGAAACAGCGGCGGCGGCCGCAGCGGCAGTTATTTTTTTTAGAATAGAGAGATGTTGAAAAACTGAATTCTGAAATAACAGGGCTAATCAGCTTAAAACCGTTGGAAAGAACAATGTCTTCTCAGTTTTACTTTATTCTTACTTCAGTTCTAAACACGTGTTGAAAAACCGAGTTCGCAAATAACAGAACATATCACTTAGAAAAAGCTGGAAAGAACGATATCTAGTTTTTCTTTATTCTTATTTCATTTTTAAACACATGCTGAAAACTGAGTTTATAAATAACAGAGCATATCAGCTAGAAAAAGCTGGAAAGAACGATGTCAAATTTTCCTTTATTCTTACTTCATTTTCAAACACATGCTGAAAAATTGAGTTCGTAAATAACAGCATATTAGCTAGAAAAAGCTGGAAAGAACAATATCGTATCAGTTCCTGTTTATTTAATTTCTCAGCTCTAAAAACATGCCAAAAACTGAGTTCGAAAATGAAAAAATAGGAAGGAATAATAAAAAAGAGAAAGGAACTGGCAAGAACGATATGGTATCAGTTCCCTTTTATTTTTTAGCTCAATTTTAAACACCTATATATCCGAGAACTTAATTCGAAAAGAATAGCGGGGAAATTTAAAAACGTGGAAGAACTGGCAAAAGAATGAAATCCTGTCAGTTACCATCTATTTACTACCTCGGTTTTAAACATATCTTGAAAATTGAGTTTGAAAAGAAGGCAGAGAAAAGATTGGAAATTGAAGAAACAAAAATCTGGTAAGAATATATCCTTATCAACTCCTTTTTGCCCCTTTTCTAAATGTTAAACATATGCTGTAATTTCTTATCTCAGTTTTAAACTTGAGTTGCAAAAGAAGACACAAAGAGATGGAAATTAAATACTTTTAAAAAACGTCCTTATCAAAAAAAACTTTTAATTTTTTTTAAATCTCAGTTTGAAACATATGTTGAAAAATTGAGTTCAAAAAGAAAAAAAAAGAGGGGGGGGGGGTGAGTGGACGGAAGAATTAAGGAAAGAAATGCTACAGACAGTATGCTATGAACTCTTTTTCATTTTCTGAATCTCAGTTTTTAAAAATGTTGAATTAGTTCTATAAAATTTATAGCTGCCGACGGGTTTGTTGGCATATAACACTTACCTATGCAACAGCCTCGCATTCAGGTAATTTTCCAGAACGAAGACTGCGCGCGAAATTTCAGTGTCGTGATCTTTGCTGCATCATTTATAGCAGTCGCTAAACGACAAAACTGAAATGTAGGCGTAGGATGCCTGCATTCGACGACACCCACGAGCGCTTCATTCATGCGAAAAGTTGGCATCCATTCTGCAGCATTAAATTCCAATCTACTCTCAATTACACATTCAACAGGCATTTCCGTAAAGATTTGATGAGCTATTAAGTGAATACGAAGGTGGCTCCCTCCCGGAATCAAATCTAGGTAAATGTTGTGCGTAGACTTCAGAAAATTCGAGCTGCACTTGTGGTTTTCAACTGAGGGCGTATATAGAATCGCACGAGGATCTCCTTAACATTTGTTCTGTATTTTGTCATTTAACATGTTATCCTCCCCTAAATTTTTCAATTCCCAAGCTAATCATTTTTAGAATTTAAATTGAAATTCAGAATAATTAAAGTACGACGTTTTTCTAACACTAAATGCACCGTTGTGAGCAGGAGCATCGGAGCTATATTATACTTGGTTGGAGAGCTTTTGGAAGAAACAGTACAGTTTTCAAGAGCAACGTACTATCATGTCTTAAAAAAGAAGTGTTTAATCAATGTATTCTTCCAGTGCTTACGTAGGGAGCATAGACGTGGGCCTTGACTAAAACAAAGACATACAAAGACTGCGGACAACTGAAAGCAGCATGGAGAGATACATGCTTGTTATAACCAGGAAAGGTAAGAAGAGGAACTCGTGGATAGGGAAAATGACAAGAGTGGAAGATAGTAAAATCCCTGACATGCGGATGGGCCCACCGGGATATTTCCCGGTGGACCACTGGAGAAATTGCCCATTTTCTCGTAATCCTTCAATATGAATTTTTTTAACGAAGGAATAATTAATTTATCACTCGTCAGTAACTTCATTTGTGCTTCATATCTGTCTGAAAAGTTATTTTCCTTAAGAAAAAACGCGTTTATTTCTATCTGTAATTTAGGCGTTTGCTCTGAAAGGACATAACAAAATTCTCTGCACTTATGGGAGAAAAGTGTAGCCGGACCAAGTTAATAAAGCAAAAGCTAACTATAGTTGGACTTGTAGTTCAGACTAAATGGTAGGCCCTACTATCTGTTTTTTAAATTTGACGGAGACACTAGCACCCATTGTGATAGCCCATCACCCTCCGACAGAGATTTTCCGGCAGAGACATTCCAAAATGGGTGTACCTCCCGCATTTATCTTAAAAGTGACAAAGATTTACCACAGAATTGGTTCATATGGATCAAAAAACTATGGGTCAACTAAAGGGAGGAAGTACCAATAACGTAAATAAATGTACCAATACGTATTTATTTGGTCACTGATCACGAACTGCGTGATCAGTGACCAAATAAATCCAAAAATTAATTGCGTAGGAAAATTGTCATGTCACATGAGCACATTTCAACTCTCAGAATAACTTTTCCGGTGATTAATTTGGAATTGGCGTCTTCGAGAGACTCCTGACTTTTATCAAAACCAAATTTTTCAACGAAAAAAGTTATCCGGTACGAAATCCCATTTTGAGCGTGGTTTGAAGCTACATTCAATCATGAGCGAATTTAGAAAATTCTTTTACCGTTAAACTGTTGTTAAAATTAAATGCGTGTTTCGACAGTTCGTTTTCATCCATGATCCAATAGAATTCGTTTTTCATGAGAGAATTTATGAGGTGCTGTTCCTCTGTATAGGTGCGTATGTTTTTGTAACGGACCGCAAGACTAAAATTCCCGGCCTAGTTTGATCGTCCCATTCCACCCCTGGCTGGACATATTACCAGAAGAACGCACCACCCATGGACAACCGAAATTTTAGACTGGATACCGAAGGACAGCAAAGGACACAGAAAAAGACCAAGTGAGAGATGGGTGGATGAAATTCGAAAACACGCAGAAATGCCATGAAGAAGGCTGGTTCAAGACAGGCCGTTGTGGGAGAAATTTGGGGAGACCTTCCTCCAGCAATGGACTGATAACGATTGACAATGAGATTATATATACGGTATATATACATACAGACTTACAATTTCAATCGCTGGCTAAACTGTTGCCACAACAAGGGCTACCCAGCTTATTCCCAAGTTTTCGAATGAGAAATTTCTTAGTGGGGAAGCATAAAATTGCATTTTTTTTTTTTTTTTTTTTTTTTTTTTACGGAATTCTGTTTCCCGCAAAGTCTGAAGTCAGAAGAAGTGCCATAGAACTGGTAGTGCTTAGTAAGTTTAATACATCTGTTAAAAAAGGCTTGGCAGTTACGACTGAGTAGTATCCACGCTGCCGCCTTGTTTTTGTTCACGAACTATGCCTATGACTGCTGAAGGTGATTGGCTGCAGGGAAGACGAACTAATACCGAAAAACAAGTGCGACAGCCATATCTCATTCAGAACTCGAAACTTAGCCCTGAAATCAGGCCTGCAGAAATAACAATCAGTAAATGTAGTTACCATTAAAAAGAAAAACAGTTTGCGTTTTACTATTGCTTCATACACGTTGCGTTACTGATGTTATCCTCAATCTATTATCTTATTCTGTTTTTTTTTTTATTTATTGTTTCCGATATCTTACTTCCGTAACGAATGACATGCAGTCACGACAAAGTGATATACAATTCCGGCACTCCAAGATTTTTTTACCTTTTTTTTAGAGCTATTGACAAAAACATTTAAAATCAAAAATTTTGATTACAAAGACAAAATTCTGCGCACAAGAATAGCGCGATTCACCTGAGCGGAAACAATCTATCCTCGTTCACGCATGAAAAGGGCCCACTAGGAATAAAGAATGAGTATTTCGCTTTCGCGTCACGTACATGTTTGGTATTAAGTAAGCCCAGTCAAAGAACACGTATAGTTTCCGCTTTCTGTTACCAGAGGGCGTGAGTGAGTGGTTCGCTACTGCTAGACAGCAACAGTTCATCAAGGAATGTTAAGGTTATTTATTCCATCCTTCTACGAATGTATACTGGTAACTTCGTACACTTCCTACCAAATGATATGCATGAAAACAGGACGAAATTATATTATGAAACATTAGTTTTAAGGCGATTGATATCAACTCATGCATGCATTTTAAAAACATTTCATATTGGGTTGGGCAAGAATGTTAAAAGGCCTGCATTTCTCCTGAAAGAAGAAATTTATATTTACACTTATCTCGGCTATTCCAAGGCTTTGCAATTTATCTATTTTATAGGGTTTTTTTTTTTTTTTTTTTTTTTTTTTTTTTGTTTATGTAAATATCAGCGATCTGTCGCCAAAATGATTTGGTAGCACTCACGACAGTGATGTAGTTCCAAGAAAAAACGAGAAAGATGACACCGAGTTTTCGGTTGTTAATGAGCATGTTTTTTAATCCTTTCTGACGAGAATCAACTTTTTCAAAGTTATCCAAAGTCAATGGAACTGGTTAAGAAACCAATCGACCGAGTTTCTGGAATCCCATAAACATCCAGAAATAGAAATATCTACTTACTTCCTTCAACCAGCGGCTAAGAGGCATGTTACGAAAATTAACAAAGGCGCACAAAACATTTCTCATAGCACAAGGAAGGTATCAGATACAAAGAGATTTTCCAAATCGAACAGTTAAAAGAAGAAATATAGCAGGGAACTGATATAATTCTACGCCTTCCAGCTGAAAATTTTTGCATAATCGAAAAGTTGAAAATAGACGAAAATATTCATGGAAAAAGCTGTGCTAACGAAAAATAACTTTTCAAATACGTCTCCCGGAAGCAGAAATAGCGAGAAAAAGGTTTCGACCTCTACCCCTCTAGCGGGAAATCCGTGTATTATTTAAAGGCGATAAGGCTCCACATCTCTATTGTAGTGAATGGCATACAGTAAAAAAGAAATTTTTCAATACGGTATTTAGAAGCGGAGATACAGCTTCAAACTAAGTACAAAAACACCACCTACGGACAAAACTGCGAATTACAAAATTTCCTCACGTACTAGCCTAAAATGTTCTACAAGGTAAATGGCATCCGGTGTTGAAAGAATTTTTTTAATCGCACATGTAGAAGCAGAGATATCAAGAAAAACAGATAAAGCGTTTGCGGCGAAATTTTGCATTATTCTGGGAAGAAGATCGCTGGCGTTATGCAAATGTGGCGCTGTGGGCGGCCCTATAAACGGAAACGACATGACGTATGCAGCGATCCGACAATATAAAGAGTGATGCGACGGAAATCAGTAAGAGTCGGACGCAGTATGGGTAAGACGAAGGATCTAAGCGCATTTGATCGTGGGGAAAATTGTCGGGGCCCGACGAAAGGGTCACTCCATCTCGGAAGTCGTGCAGGCACTGGGATTTTTACGAGCCACTGTGTCACGGGTGCACCGTGAGTACATCGAATCCGGTAAAACCATATCCCTGCAAAGGCCAACTGCCGTGGACAACAGCGTGTGGATGAGCGGGGTCATCGGGCTAGCTCGCATTGCAACAGCGGGTAGACGGGCCACAGTGGAAGAAATCACTCGGCAATTTAACGCTGGTGCACAAAAACGTGTAAGCACCCACACCATCCAGAACGATCTCCTCGCTATAGGGTACAGAAGCCATCGTCCCACGAGGGTACCGCTGCTGACCGCACATCACAGGGTGCAAAGATTAGCATGGGCGCGGGAACATCGCCATTGCACCCTAGACATGTGGGAAAATGTTGCCTGGACTGATGAGTCGAGATTCACGTTGCATGCGGATGGCAGGATACGAGTACGGCGCAAACCACATGAAGCGATGGATCCTTCTTGCCAGCAGGGCACTCTTCAAGCTGGTGGGGGTGGCATTCTCGTCTGGTGACTGTTTACGTGGACTGAAATGGGATCCCTGGTACATGGGACATCGTTCCTCACAGGTCAACGTTACCGGGATATCCTGGACGACCATTTGCTCCCGTTTGTGAGTCTTCAACATCCCACTGGGGACCTCATCCTACAACAAGACAATGCACCGTGCTATCACTCCAGAATTGTATCCGAATGGTTGGATGAACAGTCCACCGACGTGACCTCACTTCTTTGGCCATCTAAGTCATTTGACCTCAATCCCATCGAGCACATCTGGGATGCCATCGAGAGAGATGTTCGAGGCTCTGACCCCTCTCCATCAAATCTTCGTGAACTGTGGGAGCTTGTTCAGGGGTCGTGGATCCGTATGGCTTCCCAACGCTTCCGGTGTCTTGTCGAGTCCATGTCGAGACGAATCGCCGCCGTCATCAGGCCGAAAGTATGGTGCTACACGTTACTAGACAGGTATCTCTAATTCAATTGCTCTTCAGTGTATACGCAGAGTTTGCAAAGTTAGTGGTATCTGACCGAAAAAAGAAGTTTTTCAATCATGTTTTTATTCCCGCAGATATTGTTGAAAAAGGAAACACGAACTAAGGCCTCTGGTGGCAGACTTGTGCGTTAAGAATAATTTGAAAATTATAAGAGAAACATTTAGCACCGGAAAAACTCTGCAACAAAGAAAGAATTTTTCAAATCGGAATCTTAGAAGCAGAGGTATCGACAAAAATGTGATACACATCTACGCTCTCCGGCGGAAAAGCTATACATTATTTTAAGAAGAAAGTATTCTCAAAAGGTTTTCCGAGGTGAGAGGTATCTGACCACGGAGGAATTTTTTCAATCGAGTTTTCAGAAGCTCAGATTTTGTGGCAAATACGTCAGAATCAGAAATACGTCCTTACGACCCCTGGTGGCCAAACCATTCTTTACAAAAAATTAGAAATTATATGCAAAACATTTCCTACCAGGAGCTATATCTGATACAGGAAGAATTTTTCAAATCGAAGTTTTAGCAGCAGAGATATCGGGGGAAACGCAATTTACTTTTACGCCCCCTAGCTGAAAGTCTATACATTACTTGAAAATTTTGAAATTATATAAGAAACATTTCGCACTAGAAACGCTATCCAACGAACGAAGAAGGAATTTTCCAAATCGAACTCTTAGAAGCAGAGATACTGGCAAAAATGGGATAAACGTCTACGCCCCCGGGCGGAAAAACTGTGCATTATTTTAAGAAGAAAGTATTCTGGAAAAGGTTTTCCGAGGTCAGAGGTATCGGTTCACGAAAGTTTTTTTTTCCAATCGACTTTTCGGAAGCTTAGATTTTTCTGCAAACACATAAGAAGCGGAAATCACACTTAAGTCTTCTGGTGGCCAAACCATTGTTTACCAAAAATTAGAAATTATATGCAAAACATTTCCAAATCGGACTTTTAGAAGCAGAAATATCGGGGAATGTGCAATTTACCTTTGCGCCTCCTAGCGGAAAATCTATGCATTACTTGAAAAAGAAACTGTGCCAAAATAGTCTTCGTTATAAATGGCGTCGAAAGGAATAAATAATTTTTTCGATCGGATATTTAGAAGCAAATACGAGTACATGCAATAAAATGTATTTTGGATTTTATATCATCTGAATTTATGCTCTCTAGCGGCGAATTTGTGCATTGAAAACAAAAATAACGGAATGCAAGGATTATCATTCTCACAGTTCAGGCTTTCCAATGCGAAAAGAGCTTTTTAAATCGGACTACTACTTGCAGAGATATGGTGTCCACAGACGGACGGGCGGACAAACTGCAACATCAGAACAATCTTTTTAAAAAAGCACGTCTTTTGTAAAAAAGATCGTGCTTATGTTATCGGTTTGCCCGTCCGTCTGGGGACACCATATCTCCGCAACTATTAGTCCGATTTGAAAAATTCATTTTGCATTGGGAAGCTTGAAATGTGCGAGTGATGATCCTTTATTTCGTGTTGTTTTTTTTCCGCGATGCACAATTTTGCCGCTAGAAGGCGTAAATGCAGATCTCGAATTCAAAACACATCTTATTCCACATATTTTCTCCTAAACTCCCGATTGAAAAATCCTTTTACCTTTCGAATCCATTTATGTCGAAGACTACTTTAGGTGCCACCACTTTTTCAAGTAATGCATAGACTTTCCGCTAGGAGACGTAAAGGTAAATTGCGCTTTCCCCGATATCTCCGCTTCTAAAACTAAGATGTGAAAAATTCTTTCTGTACCGGATACAGTTTCCGATGGAAAATGCTTTGCATATAAGTTCCAATATTTGGTAAAGAATGGTTTGGTCACAAGGGGGTGTAAGTGTATTTCTGTTTCTGATGTATTTTGCAGCAAAATCTGAGCTCCTGAAAACTCGATTGAAAAAATTCCTTCGTGAACCAATACCGCTCACATCGAAAACCCTTTAGATTACTTTCTTCTTAAAATAACGCATAGATTTTCTACCAGGGGGCGCAGAAGTAAATGTTATTTTTGTCGATATCTCTGCTTCTAAGAGTCCGATTTGAAAAATTCTTTTTGTTGAAGAGCGTTTCCGCTTTGAAATGTTTCTCATATAATTTCAAATTTTTCTTAACGCACAAGTCTGCCACCAGAGGGCGTAAGTTCACGTTTCCGTTCACAGCAATATCTGCGAGACTAAAATCCCGATTGAAAAACTTCTTCGGTCAGGTACTAGTAACTAAGCAAACTCTAGTCATATTTGCTTTCCAAAATAATGCAAAATTTCGCCGCTAGAAGGCGAAAATGCTTTATCTGTTTTTCTCAATAGCTCTGCTTCTACATGTGCGATTTAAAAATTCTTTCAATACCGGATGCCATTTACCTTGTAGAACACTTGAGGCTGGTACCTAAGGAATTTTGTAATTCGCAGTTCTGCCGGTAGGTGGTGTTTTTGTACTTCACTTTGAAGCTGTTCGTAGCTTATAAAAACAATATTGAGGGATTTTTTCTTTACTGTATGCCATTCGCTACACCAGAAATGTGGAGCATTATACTCTTCAAATAATGCACAGATTTCGCCCTAGGGGGCGCAAAAGTCGAAACATTTTCCTCGCTATTTCTGCTTCCGGGAGACGTATTTGAAAAGTTATTTTTCCTCAGCATAGCTTTTTCCATGTAGAATATTTTTCGCCTATTTTCAACTTTTCCATTAGGCAAAATTCTTCCGCTAGAAGGCATAGAGTTATTCAATGTTTCCTTCTCTCATATATTTCTTCTTTTAAGTGTTCGATTTGAAAATCTTTTTGTCTCTGATACCTTCCTTATGAGAAACTTTTTGTGCGCGATTTGTTAATTTTCGTAACTTGCTTTTTAGCCGCTCGTGGAACTAAGTATTGGCCGCCCCGGTGGCGCAGTGGTCTAAGGCGCTGGTCTCTGATCATTCGTCCGTAAGGGGTCCGGGTTCGAATCCCGGTCAGGCATGGATGTTGTGTTTGTCTTACGGCACTGGCTCTCTCCCTTCCCTGGAACCAGTGACCCTAAATTAGGGACGGGCGACTGCTTATAACCCATTGAGTTGCTCACGGTGGTCGTTAAACCTCCAATCAAAAAAAAAAAAAAGAACTAAGCATTGATAGACTTTTCTGGATGTTTTGTAGATTGTAGAAACCGGTTAATCGTTTTCCTAGACGGTTCCATTGACTTTGAATAGCTTTGATAAATCTAATTCGCGTCAGAACGGAATCAAAAAACGTGCTCATTAGAACTGAAAATTCCGTGTCATTTTTTTTTTTTTTTTTTTACAAAAGACGTGCTAAAAAGTATATATTGGTTGAGGCAGGGATTCCACAATTAAAACAGGCAAGCGCTCTTTCCGCTGCGCCACCAAAGTGGGAAAAAACGTTCAGACAAAGGAAATTATATTGTTTGCGATTATTTGTATCAACTTCTTTTTCTGGCCTTTTTTCCGAGTTGAGTCTGGGTTCGAGTCAGCGCTGACACCAGCAGCTCAGAAGTGGTGGGGCTATTAGGGGAGAGGGGGGCTAAGTATTGTATGGGTTGCGGGCACAAATTTTGAAGCTCTTGGCAAAAGTTTTGCCGAAAAATTCCGTTCATGTAGATTTTACCTAACAACGATGATGGTATCCTCAGTACAAAAAAATCAGGTACATAATACAGGTAGTACTTATCCTCTGTATATATACTGCTGGCCACCCAAAATGCAACACCAAGAAGGAAGCGTTCGATTGGCCCGAAATTCGCAGCATGCGTCGCCCGCGAGAGGACATGCAAACGATTAGCATTGCAGGGCGTATGCAAATCATGTGCGCCCGGCACGCCACCAAATATCACTATAAGAAGGATGAACAGTAGTGGAAGTGTGTCGTGCTGCCGGACCTGTGCGTGGGAAGTTTCCTGATGCCTTGTCGCAGAATACGGCAGTCATTCCAGCTCGTTTCGGAGCTCTATAGAGGACGAATAGTGGCTTATCGCGACAGCGGTTTATCGTACCGAGACATCGGCGCCCGTGTGGGACGACATCCAGCCATAGTAAGGCGAATATGGATTCAGTGGGTGCAGGAGGGACGGACGGACCGACGTGAGCGATTGCCGCAGCCGCGGCACACAACCGAACGAGACGACCGACATGTTGTGCGGCGGGCATTGACGGCTCGCACCGCCACATCACGAACGTTAGCGCAGAAATTAGGGTTTGTTGCGCAACAACCTGTGGCAGCACGTACCGTTCGACGTCGTCTGCAGGAGCGGGGACTTTTCGCACGGCGCCCGTTGCTCCGATTACCATTGACGTTACACCACCGGCGAGTGCGGCAGTAGGTCGTTGAACGCCGCAATTGGACTACGGAATGGCACGACATTGTCTTCTCCGACGACAACCCCCGCTTCTGTCTGCAACACCACGATGGTCGGATCCGCGTGTGGCGGCACCGCGGCGAGAGACTGTATGACGCATGCATTATGCATCACTATACCGGTCCATCGCCTGGCGTTATGGTTTGGGGCGCAATTGGATATGACACCCGCACCCCTCTGGTACGCATCGCCGGTACACTCAACAGCCACCGATACATCACCGACGTTTTGGAGCCTGTAGTCCTCCCTTACCTGCAGGACCTGCCAGCGGCCACGTTTCAACAGGACAATGTGCACCCGCACGTGGCACGCATCGTGCAACAATTCTTCACGGCCCACCAGGTGTCACTGCTGCCTCGGCCCGCCTGTTCTCCCGATATGTCGCCCATCGAACACGTATGGTCGCTGATCGGCAACCGAGTGGCCCGGCAAGCACCACCCGCGGCTACGCCAGATGAACTGTGGCAACGTGTGGAAGCAGCCTGGACCGACATACCCGAAGCCCACATCCAAAGCGTCTTTCGTTCAATGCCGCGGCGTGTAGCGGCCGTTATTGCTAGCCATAGGGGCCACACGAAATATTGATGTCTGCGTGTTCCGCAAGTCGCACGGGCCTGTAAGCTGAATCGTTTCATCTTTGTATCTGTTGTTATGTGTCCAGTAAATCTGGCTTTGCTATCTCGTGTCCTTCTTGGTGTTGCATTTTGAGTGGCCAGCAGTGTAGTACTGGTAACCATGGATACGAATCTCCATGGCTCTTAACAAGTAAGTCTTGGTCAGGAACATAGCTAGACTTCGAAAAATCAGGGTGGGGGACGGGGGGGACGGGTATTATTTTTGGTGGAGCAACTTTGATAGAAACTTTATTTACAAAAACGCTGAAAACAAAGAATTTTTAATTCTTTTCACTACCGGCTACAAAGGAATTCTTGCAATTCCCATCCCTACCTCTGAAGATACACACACGGATCTGATTACTCCCTTAGTGTAAGATACAACTCTTGGTAGAATGTCTCCAACTTTTTTTCTTGCTGTGGATGCATTGTCTTAATTGCTCTTCAAAATTTTATATTTTTGCTTTCGAGAATAGTACTGTACTTGAACAATTTCTTTGAAGGAAAATAACGTTCTTCTTTATCTAAATGAAATTTTAACATCGTGGCACGCAGACACAACACCTAACCCCTCCTTAACTCCCTTCCTTCGAACCAGCGACCTTACCTTGCGGTTCTCACCTTCAAAGCAGTCGTCAGCCACCCTACTGCTTCACTGCCCCGAGAAAGGTTTAAGAGCGCTAGTAGAGCTTTTTTGTCTTTTTTTTTTCAATGTCTGCCACAGAAAGGACCTCAGGTTCGATCCCAGGAAGGTACGAACGCTCGATCCACTAAATATCCGCCGTGCGTCGGATCGGCACGTTAAGCCATCGGACTCCCGGATATACTGGCACCCCGGTAATAAATACGGGCGTCTTCTTCCCCCTTTCTACTTCGCTTCCATGTCACTTTCCTATGAGGCACTCTAGCCCAAATCTCCTAGCTTCCTATTTCCAAGGGTTGTTTAAGACCTGGGGTCAGACACTCCCTTCCTAAAATCCTCTACATATGATGATGATCATTTGTCTTTTTTCTTTCTTTGCGGGTTTAACGACCACCGTGAGCAACTCCTGGATGAGCTATAGATAGTCTCCCGTCCCTAATTTAGGGCCACATGTTCCAGGGAAAGGAGAGAGTCTGTTCCTTATGGTAGACACAAGATCCATGCCACACCGGGATTCGAACCCAGACCCATCTCGGACAAATAGTCAAACACCAGCGCTTATACTACTGCGCCATCGGGGTGGCATGGTAGGCTCCACTTTTCGTGTTGGGATATTCTATACTTAGTAGCACAAATAAACAGCAGCGCCGTTAGTAATAACCTCCCACAGTGAGTTCCTGTCCACCGTTTCCATTCGCTCCTGGCCATACTAACATGAAAAAGGCTTAAACTAAGTATTTGGAGGTGTGGAGAATAATTGCATTTTCAGGGACTGGGGATACTATTTTGATAACCTTTCTACGGAGATGTAAACAAAGCACTTCCGATTGGAAATACGTAGAGGCTACACGGCGAAAAACATTAGACATTATTATTACTCGGCAAAGTCCATATTATATTTTAAAGTTAAAAAATAATTGAGAAATGGCAAAAAAAAATTATTAAAATTTAAAAAAATGTATATTTTAAAGTAAAATAAAAAATTGAGAAATTGGGTGTGCGGCAGGATGGGCAAGACAAATTTCAGGGTGGGTTCTAGCCCACCCTCGCACTTCCTTCGCGACGTCCCTGGTCTTGGTACGACTCTCAAGAGGAAACTGTCAATATATTTTAATGACGCGTCTAATTAGTCTCCAGCATAACTTTGAAAGAGAGAAATTAGCTATAAAACTCTCACGGTTACCAGGTTAAGAAGCAGCCATCGCCGGTGTTTGATTTCAGCTGTGTCAGATCATATTGTTACAGCAGGCCTGCTGTTTCCGGTTGAGCGGTGCGGCACTCCTTTTTGAATAATTCACGAGGCTTCAACACGGAATACTATCGTGTCAAACAAAGGTGAAGAGTACAAATAAGGGAAGAAAAGTCACCAGGAGAGAGCACGACGTTATTTATTCTACCATTTGCAAATATTTTGACCTTTCCCACAGTTCCGACTAACTTTCAGTTCTGTGATTCGGGAAGGGGCGGGGGAGGAGGGGGTGGAAGCTCGGAAAGACGATAAAGGATAGAGTCTGTATTGAAGATGCATACATTATAATTATTAGTAACATCTATGAAAACGCAAGCGCAACGGTTAAGCTATTTGAGGACACTGCACCATTAAAAATTGGAAGGAGAGTGAGACAAAGTGATACCATAACTCTCAAGCTCTTCAATGCCACATTGTAAAATGTTTTCCTATCATTGAAGTGGGAAGACAAGAGGATACAGATGAATGGAGATTCATTATCTCACCTTAGTTTTGCTGATGGCGGTCATTTTTGCAAGCACTCCCTCAGAGTATGGTCCAGGAACTTGCCGACAAGAGTAAAGATGTGAAATTAAAAATGAACTTTCAGAAAACAAAATTGATGAAATGAAGATATAGAGATCGATGAGTGAAATCTAAAGGTAACCGATACATGCATTAACCTCGATAACATATCAAGTGATGGCCACATTGTTGAAATTAATAGGCGTATAAAACTTGGTTGGAGATCATTTGGAAGAAACTGTACAATTTTTCAAGAGCAATTTAGCATTGTCTTAAAAGAAAAAAGTTTAATCAATGCATCCTACCAGTTCTTAAGTATGGAATAGAGACATGATGGAGGTTAACTATAAAAGACATACAAAGGCTGCAGAAAACTAAAAGAAGCACATAGCATGCTTAGTGCGACGAGGAAAGATAAGAAGAGTTACTCGTGGATCAGAAAAATGACAAGAGTGGAAGACATGATTAAAGTAAAATCCCTGAAATAGAAATGAACTGACCATCGCTAGACAACTGAAATATTAAACTGTATACCAATGGACAGGAAAAGACTCAGAAGAAGACCACGGGGAAGATTGGTGGATGAATTTCGAAAGCATGCCGGAGTCATATATAAGAAGGGACTGGCTCAAGACAAACAGTTGTGGAAGAAACTTTGGCAGACCTTCATCCAACAGTGAATTGATAATAATTGACAATATTTATTTATATTAATGTACAGTAGAACCTGCATTTAACAAGATCCTCGGGACCGACGAAACCCCTTGTTAAATCGGAGCGATCACTAAATACGTTTTCGGGTAAAAATTTTCAACAAGAAAAAATTATGAATACGTGATAAGTGATAACATGCATATGCGTTTATGTTATACAGTATATCCATAACAAATGGATATGCCAGTATTTGAAAGATTTTGTTTTTTTGATTGGAGGTCTAAAGACCACCGTGAGCAACTTAATGGGCATAAACAATCGCCCGTCCCTACCTTAGGGCCACTGGTTCCATGGAAGAGAGAGAGCCAGTGCCGTAAGACATGAAATGGCCAATGGGCTGGACATATTGCCTGAAGAACGGACCACCGATTGGCAACCGAAATTTTAGACTGGATTCCAAGAGACAGAAAACGTCACAGAAGACGACCACACAGGAGATGGATGGATGAAACTCGAAAGCATGCCGGAATAACATGGAGGAGACACGCTCAAGGCAGATAGTTGTGGAAGAAATTTGGTGAGACCTTCATCCATCAGTAGATTGATAATGGTTGAGAATGATGATATATAATGTGTAAACTATATACACGGTCGAGTCACATTATTGCAAACACCAACTAATATCCAGAGTAATCGCCGTGTGCAGCGTGGACAGCAGCTAGACAAGCTGAGAGCGACTCAATAAGGTGCTGGAAGGTGTTCACAGGTATGTAGAACCATCCTGACAGCAGTGCATCATCTAAGTGGTCTCACAGATGCTCAATTTGGTTTAAGTCTCGGGAATTAGGGGGCCACGGAAATACTTTGAAGTCTTTATCGTGTTCTTCCAACCACTCTCGGATATTTCTATAGAAATATCCGAGAGTGGTTGGAAAAATGTGACACGTCGCATTGTCGTGCTGGAAGATCTCATCCACCCCAGGGAAGACAATCAGCATGTATGGGTGTACGTGGTCTGCAAGGATGGATTCATAATGAATTCGGTCCATAGTGCCTTCCACAGGTATGAGTGGACCCAAAGAATGCAAAGACAACATTTCCCAGATCATAACGCTACCCCCACCAGCTTGTGTTCTGCCAGCAGTGGTTGAAGAGTGTTTGTTCTCCGATGTTTCTCGCCATATACGCCAGCGTCCATCCGTTCCATGAAGCAGAAAACGTGACTCATCGGAGAAGGCAATTCGTTGCCAATCAGCGGAGGTCCAATTCCGATACTGGCGTGCAAATATAAGCCTTTTCTGCCGATGCATCTTCGTTATCATAGGTGTAGTGACCTTCCGTCTGCATCGGAACCCCATAACTCAGCAGGGTTCACTAAACTGTCGTTTTAGACACACTTCCGGTAGTCTCCTGGTTCAGTCGGCCAGTGAATTGCTCCACTGTGGCGTGTCGTTCGGCCTTCACGCAACTTCAAAGCCGACGTTCACCTCTCACATCAATGACACGTGGTGCTCCGCAGTTTTCAAGTCGCTTATTCGCAATTGTGCCATTTCTCCAATCACGATTCATTTTAACCACAGCAGCACACGAACAGTTCACAAACTGCGCTGTTTCAAAAATACTGCCGCCCTTGGCCCGAAAACCGATAATCATCCCTTTTTGCAAATCTGATAAATCTCTTTTTTTATTCATTACAACAACGAGTGATATGTTTTCAAAATGCCTACAGCACACCTTATATACGCACCAAGCCAGCTCACGACACGTGCCTTCTTTCACAGGCTACGTGTTGTTGACGTCAAAAGTAGGAGGTGGGACACGACAGTGTGTGTGTGTTTATATATATACAGGATGCATAGGAAAGTCCCTTTAGCCTGGAATAACTTGCGAACGGAGAGAGGTACAGTTATGCAAGTGAGATAACGGTGTAGTAAAGCGACTACGCCTGATCGAATGCAACCGATATCAACGCCCCTAGTGGCAAAATGCGGAAGTAAGCTATTGCAAATCGAAAACGAAAGGAGATAGAGCAAAATAACCAATTATAAAGTTGCAGAGCATCCATTATTTCGTACAAAACGACATTTGTTTCACACGGATAAGATAAATTGTCGCCTGAATACCCTACAATGTCCGAAATCGATGCGCGACGATTCAAATTTGCATATTCACATTTCGCAAATGTAGCCGTGTACAAATGCAGATTGTGACGTCGTACCGTACCTACGATATAAAAACCTCTAGCAGGATGTACCCTGATCAAAAGCTTACGTCTACGTACGCTGTGTGAGAATGGCGAGCTTGGATTTCTGGGGTTACGTAAAAAATCAGGTGTATGCAACAGCGCCTACAAGTCTGCTGGATCTACGTCGTCGTGTTACAGATGATTGCAATAGTGTGACACCTTCCATGCTGAGGAATGTGCATGCAAAGTTACTTTCACGAATACAAATGTGTATCGTGAGCAATGGCGAAGTCTTCGAACATACTCGACATTAACTTTTTATCACTGTGCGCCAGCTTGCATTTTTTGTTTTTGTTTTGTCTGACGTCATCAAACTGTATTGACATAAGTACGCATTTATGCAATAAATTGTGTGTAATTGCTCATACCTATGCGTGTTCCCTTCAAACGTTCACACAAAAGGTCGCGCATCGATTTCGGACATTTTAGGGTATCCAGGCGACAATTTATCTTATCCGTGTGAAACAAATATTGTTTTGTACTAATTAATTGATGCTCTACAACTTGGTATTTGGAAATTATGCTCTATCTTGTTTCGTTTTCGATTTGCAATGGCTAACTTCCGCATTTCACCACTAGGGGCGCTGCTATGAGTTGCATTCGATCGGGCGTAGTCGCTTTACTATACCGTTATCTCACTTGCATAACTGTACCTCGCTCCGTTCGCAAGTTATTCCAGGCTAAAGGGACTTTCCTAAGCACCGTGTACACACACACACACACACACACACACACACACTGTATATACACTATGTGCGTATACAGACACACATATATCCCCCCCAACAGGAATTCCTAGGTGCGCCACTCTTCATTTTCAAGATTAAATCTCTATGATGCCTATGAAAACATAAAAAACAGTCTGTCGCATTGCTAACGTTAAATCCTCTGAGCATGGACATTTCGCAGCGAAATCTCATTTACATTTGGAAAACTTGCATGCACAATCGGTTTAGCTTTCCAGTATAATATCTATTGAATTCTGTATTAATTTTATCACGTTCGTTGAACCTTTGTCGGTTTAAAGAGTTCTTGGAAGCTATTATAACACGGAATAAAGAAATGTCGTGTATTATATCGAGTTCTGTAAGGGGAAAGCGGTACAACGGGAAAATGACCAAGTGGCGTAGTAATGGAAAGAAAAGAAACAATCATGTCATGGCTGAAGGAAATGAATTGAATTTCCAGTCCGGCATTCGTAACTGAAGTGACCAAACATTGGAATGACCTAAACTTCAGACCGACAAAACTATTACGTAACTCTGTATACAATCACAGAAAGACTTTCAAAGCAAGAAGCAAAATGAAACTACACGGCAAGCAAATAAAAACTACGCGATGCAGATTACTTTCCGACGTTAAACATTCTAACCCATTTAATCGGCCTAATTGTTTGGAAGAATTGCTCTCATTATATAATGAGTTTAGTAAAAAGATTTATAGAGGCAGGAAGGCGCAAAGAAGTATACTGATTTTTTCGCATCTTGGGCGTCTTCCAGTGGGAGTACTTGACCTTCAAATCGATCACACATAGCAAAGGAAGTTCAACATTGTCGCTATATACACTGCTGGCCACCCAAAATGCAACACCAAGAAGGACACGAGATAGCAAAGCCAGATTTACTGGACACATTACAACAGATACAAAGATGAAACGATTCAGCTTACAGGCCCGTGCGACTTGCGGAACAAGCAGACATCAATTGTTCGTGTGGCCTCCATGGCTGGCAATAACGGCCGCTACATGCCGCGGCATCGAACGAAAAAGGCTTTGGATGTGGGCTTGAGGTATGTCGGTCCATGCTGCTTCCACACGTTGCCACAGTTCATCAGGCGTAGCCGCGGGTGGTGCTTGCCGGGACACTCGGTTGCCGATCAGCGACCAGACGTGTTCGATGGGCGACATATCGGGAGAACAGGCGGGCCGAGGCAGCAGTGACACCTGGTGGGCCGTGAAGAATTGTTGCACGATGCGTGTCATGTGCGGGTGCACATTGTCCTGTTGAAACGTAGCCGCTGGCAGGTCCTGCAGGTAAGGGAGAACTACAGGCTCCAAAACGTCGGAGATGTAGCGGTGGCTGTTGAGTGTACCGGCGATGCGTACCAGAGGGGTGCGGGTGTCATATCCAATTGCGCCCCAAACCATAACGCCAGGCGATGGACCGGTATAGTGATGCATAATGCAGGCGTCATACAGTCTCTCGCCGCGGTGCTGCCACACGCGGATCCGACCATCGTGGTGTTGCAGGCAGAAGCGGGATTCGTCGGAGAAGGCAATGTCGTGCCATTCCGTAGTCCAGGTGCGACGTTCAAAGGCCCACTGGCGCAGCACTCGCCGGTGGTGTAACGTCAATGGTAATCTGAGCAATTGGCGCCGTGCGACAAATCCCTGCTCCTGTAGACGACGTCGAACGGTACGTGCTGATACAGGTTGTTGCGCAACACACCCTAATTCCTGCGCTAACGTTCGTGATGTGGCGGTGCGAGCCGTCAATGCCCGCCGCACAACATGTCGGTCGTCTCGTTCGGTTGTGTGCCGCGGCTGCGGCAATCGCTCACGTCGGTCCGTCCGTCCCTCCTGCACCCACCGAATCCATATTCGCCTCACTATGGCTGGATGTAGTCCCACACGGGCGCCGATGTATCGTTACGATAAACCGCTGTCGCGATAAGCCACTATTTGTCCTCTGTCGAACTCCGAAACGTGCTGGAATGACTGCCGTATTCTACGACAAGGCATCAGAAAGCTTCACACGCACAGGTCCGGCAGCACAACACACTTCCACTACTTACACCCCGCCTTCTGTGTACCCTTCTTATAGTGCTTCTCGGAGGCATGCCGGGCGTACATGATTTGCATATGCCCTGCAATGCTAATCGTTTGCATGTCCTCTCGCGGGCGACGCATGCTGCAAATTTCAGGCCAATCGGATGCTTCCTTCTTGGTGTTGCATTTTGGGTGGCCAGCGGTGTAGTTTGCTTTGAGGCTATTCAGTAAGTGAAAACTTTCGAAGCTGATGTTTCGTGCATTAAGAAAAAATTCGATATTTTCAGCAACATTTATAAATACCAACAGCTCACGTATGAAACAAAATACAAAAAAAAAATCTTTAAATATTTTCGTACTACATAAATAAATGAAACAAAAGTCAAAATAAAAAAATTCTCCTGAAAAGGTATTTTCCTGTTTTCGGTAAGCCCTCTTTGTTAAAATTAAATCACTTCTAAAGAAGGAAAATAGCCAAAATTATTTTACGAATTCATGAACAATTGTGGCTTTTAATTCTTTTAAAGAAATTACTACCTTTGTTTTTTTCAATGCCTACTTAAAATGTACTGTTACTATTGAAGATATTTATTCATTTCCTTAATTTTTTTCTCTTTGCAAGCTCTGTTGGTTTAATTAACAGAATAAATAACTTCAAAATAGAGAAAATAAATTTTATAAATTCATAAATTACTGTTGCTTAGTTTAAAATGTCTCAATTTTCCCGAAGTTGTTTATTATTTGTTGTTTACAGTCCAATACTAATTATTTCAAAATTTAATTTGAACAATTAATATATGCTTGATTCGCATAATTAAATTATTGTTATATGCGTTTACGTTAATCTGTGCAGCAACTTGAAACTCCTACTGCATGGTAAGACTTGGGTTTGAACAAATCCTGATCTAATGCCGATTTCTGTTACCGCGCCAAGCCCCGTTTGGGAACTTGCGGGCATAAATTTTGTGAATTAATTCCGATCGTCTAAAGTGGCAACAATGACATTGGGTTTCCTAGAATAGGCGACCCAGTCTCAGCGTTGGGACCTGTACGCGTTGTGTTTCACACGAGCTAGTACACGGTTGTCGCAAGAACTCATATGCCGCAAAGAAATTAAGTTTTAAAACTAACATTTCTGTGTCGTGTTTAAATTGTGGTATCTTCAAAACAAAGAAAACTGTTGGCCTAGACATAAACCAGAACCCATCACTCATTTACGGAGCAGCAGCGAAGAAAAACAAGTCTGTTTAAAGAAACAAATATAAAATTTATTTTAACATATTTCTTAATTGATGTACAAATTAATGGTGGGACCAGATTAAGTTATATTTAAACATCACTGCAAAAAGGGTTAAAGTTAAGCCTAAGATCCATAGTAATATTTCCTAGCAATCCAACTAGTACGAACTGAGCAATAAATATTTCATTTTCAAATTTAATGATTACTCAGCATGCAAGGGATTGAAATATTTGGATGATCTCCTACCCTGCATCCTCTGCTGTTTGTCACTGTTTTCTGGAGTTTGATGATGGGTTTTCTCATCCCGTGGCGTTAAACCATACGGGGCTGGTATCCTCCGTGGATAAAACGCAACCCGGGAGCCCTTGACAGTTGTACAATTTCTTGTCCTGCAAATCAACTTGGCATCTTTTTCACTACTACCTTCCAATAGCACCACACATATTACGAAATTTGTGAGCCCGACTTTTTGACCCACGCACGGACAAGCCTTTTGCCAACCAACAACCCAACCCTGATTTCTTCTTGTTTACAGTTTTTATTTTCTCGCCGGTTTCTCTTTCTGCCGTGCTCCTAGGGGTGTTCTCACCTCTTGGAGGTGTCACCCTCGCCTTCATTGGTTCCTGGGGTCCCCCCTCCTCGTTCACTAGTGGTCCGCCGTCCGGTGGGCACTGACCAATGGCTATTTCGAGCAGATGTTTTTCTAGCCAGCTGACCATCTACGGAGCTAAGCCTTTTAAAAATTTATTTGGCCCTAATTGTCACCCTGTTCTGGAGTTTATTATCAGGCTATCAGAGATTACCTTCCTAAATTTTTAGGTATGCTCGAATGCACGTTCGCCCGTCTGAGTTTTGTTTCCCCGACACAGAGACGGGATGACAGTTATTACATATGTTTTACCTTCTTACCCACTTAGGCGGGGCTTCGTTCTTTGACTTTCGCCGTATAATCGCCCCTGGCCTATTGTCAGCTAATCCGCCGTGCTGGTTCTTTGCAGATGCCTGACAATGAAAATACCTTTTCACTTCGTTTGCGGAATTTTGTACCTGGCTTGGCGCTTGCGTTCCGATCTCCTTCCCACGCGAAGGGAAAGCAGGTAAAAAAAGAAAGCAACATATCCTTATGCTACCTGGGGCGGGATAATACCCCCTGCAAACCCAATCAGGGATTACTCTAATTAAAAATGATTATGCTGACATAATGTAATTAATTAGGTACTTAAATCTCGAATTTGAGCATTTTTTCACCTGAAGCAATGCGCCCGAAATTAGAATTTCCGCGGCAACACCGAAACAATAAAGACTACAGGAAACTATTTCCTATATACCTTCTAGCTAGATGTTTACGTATGTCCATTCCCCCAGCCACGGCCGTAGCAAGAAAGAATTTTCGAGAGGGGGGGGGGGAAGGTCTGAATTTGAAAATTAATTTTCACTGTACCACTCTCGGACATTTCTAGCTGTGTAACAAGTCACATTGTCGTACTGGAAGTACTAAAACGTTTTAAAGTATAATGTGTGACACGCCACGATGTCGCACGAAGTACAAAAGCGTTTTAAAGTACCAGGTACTGAACGTTTTTAAAAAGTACCTGCTTTTTTTTTTTTTTTTTTTTTAACCCGTATTTTGGCAGATTTTCTGTAGTCAGTAATTCCGTTTATTTCAAAAAAGTATGTTTCAAGTTTTTCCGTATTTATACAGAAATTTCGCAAAAAACGAAGGGGCTGAATTATTCAGCCCTTACTCCAGGAAATCTTTTCGTGCCGGTGGCTGGGTTCGATCTCAGATTGATTCTACACAAGCCGCGCGTCTCAACCACTGAGCCAGAAGGTCTTAGGAACTGCACTCAAGTTTACGGTAAAACTAATCCCGCGATGACGAATTTACTTCCCCCCCCCATAAATTCGAGTGATTTAGTCATTTTGTTTTCTGTTGGAGCTCATTTTAAACACGTTTGTAACAATTTTATTTTTACTGTAGGAAGACATCACAAATTAAGCATTTTTTTTTCAACGTAATATTTCCAATCAACAGAATGCTTTGGAATTTGACATTTTTTTTTTAAACTGACAATAACTTTCAATCATTTTAAAATAATGGTGAAATTTACTGTTTTATAGTATTATGTCATAAAACTTCTAACTATAAAATTTACTCTTGATAGCTACAATATGTTGTGTCTTAAGCACCCCACAGGTTGCTACATATAGATACCATACCATCACCTGTACAATAATTTAAATTCCCGGTTTCTTACGGTAACACTATATATGATAGCTGGTGCACAATTAAATTGGAGGAAAGGAGAAGAAATATCCTGTGCCACAATAACCGAAATTCATGCGACATGCTATCCACAATATCCGATCTCGCTATAGAACTTCAAAATCAGTTCTTTGACAGACGATTGAAATTCAACAGCTAAGCAAGCTCCAAGTACTCCCGCGAATCTCTGTTACCGGAATGTTTTCGTCATATGGATAAGGCAAAAAAAAAGTGAGAACGGAGTTTTTCCGTTATTATACGAAAGGAATTGCGGAAAGGTTTCTGAAAATTCAGAATTTCCCGTTAACACATCCTAAAAACAGAAATTCACCGTCAATATAAGAAAAGAATTTCTGAAAGTTTTCTGAACATTCAGAATTTTCCCTTGATACGAAAAATACGTAAAATTCCTCTTTCTTTCTGTCATTTCACGGAAAAGCTGCACCAGAAATATGCTTCGTTAATTCACGACAGGAATCGCGGACACGGAAAGTTGCTCGTGAATTTCAGAAATTTTGTTATACAGTATAGTATTTACTTAATCATTCAAGAAGTGTTGAACATATGCCCAACGAAGTTGTTTGAGAATAATATCTAACTAGTTATAGAAAATCACGTGAACTACTGCATTCTCGAAATAATAAAGATTACAGATGGCTTATTTTCCTCGCCCTCTCTCTCTCTCTCTCTCTCTCTATTATTATTTTTTTTTTCAAATAACCAAAATGGCTGTAAATACTCACGGACAATGAAATTTGCTCACCAAGAAGAAAGCGTCGGATTGAACTGAAATTTTATGGACGTAATGATACACATGATGGCAAAAACAGAGCTGCAGGACAAGTACAGAGGGATTTGTGGCATGCAGTCCGTTCATCTTCAATAGCGCGCCTCACCGCCTCGTGCTGCAATACACGCGGTAATACGGCCCGGCATGAAGGCGAACAGACCCTGATGTTGTCCTGCGGCAGACTGGCCCACACGTGTTGGACGGTGTGCTCCAAATCCCGGATAGTGCGGCACGCTGCTGGCGTTTCAACTGATCCCACACATGCTCGATAGGGGACAAGTCCGGGGAGTGGGCAGGCCATGGAAGTGTCTGGACATAACGTAGGCAGTCCTGGGCAACCTCAGCCATGTGCGGGTGGGCATTATCCTGCTGGTATAGCGCACCTGGAATCTCTGCCAGGAATGGTAGCACATTGGGCCGTAGGATCTCATCCACATACCGCTGGCCCATCAATGATCCACGTACCACTACTAGAGCTGATAGGCTATCGTAGTCTATGGCTCCACAGACTATAATGCCTACAATGGGGGAGGTGTGGCGCTCGATAGCGAGTTTGGGACTATACCGTTGACCCGAGGACTTCCACACCCGGACACGATGATCATCTGTCCCCAAAACGAAGCGGCACTCATCTCTAAACACCACACGTCGCCAGTATGTGGCGCTCCACGTCGCTCTGGTGTGGCACCACTGCACACGGAACCGGCGATGTTCTGGTGTTAATGGCAGCATACGTAAGGGGCGCTGTGGTTGCAGATTCGCTTCCGCGAAGCGTCGGGAAATGGTTCGTGGGCACACAGGAGCCGCTACATCAGCCTGTATATTGGACCGGGTCCCCGTGGGATCCGTTGGTACCTGGCGCACGATCCGTCGATTCTCTCTACCGATGGTCCTCCTGGTCTGTCCAGAGCTACTCCGCCGTGCCGTCACGTGTCCACTGCTCCAAAAGCAGTAAGACGGTATGGTCAGAACGATCTACGTCGCGGGCTATACGGCGCACCGACCACCCTGTGGTTTTCAGCCCGATGATCAGGCCTCTCTCAAAGTCCGTAAGTTTCGTAAATCGACGTCTCTGGTGTCTACCCGGCATCCTTGTCACTCTGTACTCTTGCTTGCGTCGGCCGGTGCTTTTCGCTTTCATGGGGCATCGACTACACGCCGGTTTATAAGGCTGCCGGTTCGTGCTTGCAGCGCCACCACAGGGTGTGCGGTCATGCGCAATTGCACCAAACGTGGATCATTTGCATTCCAGCACGCACTCCAGCTATTTGCGAAGTTTTGAGGTTGTAGCATGATTTCTTGTAGGTGCGCAACTTTCATTGTCTGTGAGTGTATGTACTTGGAGGCAAGACTGTAAGGTTTTTGATATTGAAAGTATAAGAACCGAAAAAAGGCTGTATCACAAATATGCTACGTTAATTCACGACAGGAATCCCGGAAAGCTGTTCGTGAATTCCAGAAATTTTGTTATGGTGTAGTATTTACTTAATCATTCAAGAAGTGTTGAACATATGCCCAACGAAGTTGTTTGCGAACATTCGCTATAACTACGTATAGAAAATCACGTGAACTACTGCATCCAAAAGTAACTCTACGGATGGCTTATTTTCCTCTCTTCATTGTCTCTTTTTTTTTTTTTTTCTCAGATAACCAAAATGGCTGTAAATACTTGGAAGCCAGACTGTAGGGTTCTTGATATTGAAAGTAAGAACCTCAAAAGAAAATCAAGAAAGGAAGTAACTTTAACAATCCAAAGGCAATCTAATTGAAGATTCATAAGAAAAAAAGTGGCTATGAACAAACTATTTCTAATAAAGTGGTATTTTTGAAGCCCCGAGAAGAACTGTGTCTAGGTTTCTAGATCGATAATCGAACCACCAATTTGGTAAATAACGTTACGCCTTGTTAATAGCAGCGAACCACGAAGCAATTCTGGCAGCACCTTCTGCTTCCAAATTCTCGGTTAATACCTTTCCCCTCCTTTCTTTTGTCAGCGCATCTCCACCTCCAACCCATTTTTATTTTCTCGGAGTTCAATGACCAACGTGGGAATCTAAGGCTAAATGATCAATGCAGAGAAGTGGTTTGTCCTTAATTTCAGGCCATTGGTCAGGGACGTAGGCGACTATCAAATCGGCCTGATTATTTTGAACTTTGAACTTTTACCCACCCTGGTATTTCTTTATGTACTCAAGTGATAATGTGTAACTATTGAATAAATGAAATATTTTAATATCATTGTATTACACAAATTTATATCCTACCATATACGTTTTTTGTTTTATTTTTGGCTAATAAATTGTTACGAAGCTCAATTTTTAAAAAGTAAAATGGCTTAATTTATTAAAGAAAAACAGTTGGTCCGGTGACGCAACCTGCACTTTGGTAGAGGAGAGAGAGAGAAAAGCGTCCATTTCGGGAATTTTTTTTTTTACTGAAGGTTTAACGACCTCCGTGAGCAACTCAATGGACTATATAAGCAGTCACCTGCTAATAATTTAGGGCCACTGATTCCAGGAAAGGAAGAGAGCCAGTGCCGTAAGAAAAACCCAGCACCCATAAAACTTCAACGGGATTCGAACCCGGACCCTTCTCGTATGAATGGTAATGAGACAGCGCTTAGACCACAGCGCCACCGGGGCTTCGGGAGCAGTTGTTCGTATTGTTTGATAAATAACGTTCTATTGATTGTAATTTAGGAAGCATTGTATTAATAGGCTGTTGGTAGTAATGTTGGCGTAATGTTTATTATATTGATTATCAAAAAGGCCTTTAATTCCATGAAACCATTAGCCAGTTATGTCGTTAAAATCCTACGGTACTGAATTTGCATATAACAACATTATTAATAACTTTTATGAAAATGCAAGGGTAAAGGTTAAGCTGTTTGAGGTACAGCACCAATGAAAATTGGAAAGGGAGTGAAACAAGATGACAACGTATCTCCCAAGCTCTTCAATGCGACATTGTAGAATGTATTCCAATCACTGAACTGGGAAGACAAGAGGATACAGATTATAATGGAGATTACTTGTCTTACCGTTTTGCTGACAGTCATTTTTGCAAGTACCCCTTTAGAGTATGATCAAGGAACTTGCCGACAAAAGTAAAGAAGTAGGATTAAAAATGAACTTTGAGAAAACAAAATTTATGTACAATGCTTTTACAGGAAATGGAGATTTTGCGATTAATGAAATAAATATAGAAGTAACCGATACTCACATCCATGGGCGGCGGAACGCAATAACTTCAGAGGCGGACCAACTTCCCAGAGAGTTAAAACAATAAAAAGAGAGAGAGAGAGAGAGAGATCCTGTAGTATACATGTGCAAGTACTCGCACAAATCAACGTCAACTATCATCAATCCACTGCTGGATGAAAGTCTCATCTAAAAATTTCTGCCTTCAGCACATCTCTTCCAAGTCGCTCCAACATGCTTTCAAATTTCATCCACTCATCTCCCAGGTCGTCTGCTGCTGGGTTTTCTCCTGCCCTTTGGTCAAATCCAATGTAATATCTCAGTTGTTTAACGGTAGTCAGTTTTCTAGCAATATATCCAGCCCTTTGCTATTTAAGAATTCTTTAACGATCTTCTTTAAGGTAAAAATCACAATGGCGAGTTAGTTAACTTACCAACTTATTTGTGCAAAATCTAATTTTCAAAGTTGCACTTCAGGCGTTTTTTAGAAAATGGCAAAATGTAGTGATGATCTTTAGGAAATTTTCAAAAACAACAACAACATATGTGAACGCAAATTTTTAAGATCTTTCGTAGGAAGACATCCCCCCCCTGTGCGGGGACCACGAAATTCCAGGGGGTCCAGAACCCCCGTGTCCCCTACCTTCCGCCGCTCGTACTCACATTTACCTTAAACAACAGATACGAAGCGAGAGCCACATCGAAGAAGAAATTAATCGGTGTATAAATTGGCTAAAAAGCATTTAGAAGAAAGAGTACAGTTCTTAGGAGCAATACACTATCTTGTCCTAAAAGTGTTTAATCAATGTACATATATATCCTTCCAGTTCTTACTTATGGAGCAGAGATATGGACCTTAACTAAAAAAGACAAAGAAACTGCAGACAACTGAAAGAAACATGCAGAGATGCATGCTTGGAAAGAAAAACAAGAACTCGTGGATCACAAAAATGACAAAAATGGAAGACATCATGATCAAAGTAAAAATCCTGAAATGGCAATGGGCTGGACAATAATGCTAAAAACGTGACCTGGGGGAGACTGGCTCAAGACAGATACTGGTGGGGAAAAGCAGTGAATTGACAGTGGTTGATTATATATTTTTAAATATATTTCGAGAGACTGGCAGGAAAGTATAGAATTACTTTTCTCGGACAATGTTTAATATCAAATCTAACTAGTGGTGCACCTAGGATCTTAATATGAGGAGTGGCCCATAATATTGAAAAATTGAAATAAAAATATCCCGGAGAAAACATATGAAACACTGGGAAACGATAAAAATATCTCCGCCATATTAAAATGCGTTTCCAATTATTCGCAAAATATATATTTAAAAACAAATATAATTCTAAAAAACCATATGAATATATGGTCTATATTAATGTGCCGGAGAACTCATCACATGAGGTGTATTTCTCAATACAGTTCTCATTATCTCAAAGCTCTGTGCACATTCTTTACATGTGAGGAGTGTGAGTAGTTTAGTTTCACTTCGATGTATATACTATAAAAATGTAGTTATAGTATATACATCGAAGTGAAACTAAACTTTTTTAACTCAAAAGGCTATTAATCCCATTATTGATAAAGTTTCACTAAAAATATTTATTGGAATTTCGTATACAAGTTTTCAAATGTTCGTTGACTTTTGCCAGATTTATAAAATTAAATCTGAAAAAAAAAACATCAAGGAAGGATAAAATACTATGTTAAAACATCGAACCTTAAACTATCACAGTCCTCTCACTTCCGTAAGATTCAGCAATGCATTTCGATACATACCTTAGTATCATAATATAGACGGATACAATGCCAAAGCCAAAGCAAAAAAAATTAAGAGAAAAAAATGAAACGAAATTTAAAAAAGAAAAAAATAGAGGAAAGATAAAAACGCCAAACTTCCGCACCAAACAATCACCGAAGCAAACTAAAACCAAAATAACACAAATTTAACAAAACGAAAAGAACGCAGGGATTGCAGATCGTATGACAGTCTCTTTATGGCTTCGTCAGGGGCAAGCATGAAGAAAATCTCTCATAAGTTTGTGCTTTTTTGGTTTTAGTTTGCTTCGGTGATTATTTGGTGCAGAAGTTTGGCTTTTTTTCTTTTTCCTCTATTTTTTTCTTTTTTAAATTTTGTTTCATTTTTTCTCTTAATTTCTTTTTTGCTTTGGTTTTAGCATTATATCCGCACATGTTTTGAATTTTCTTTTATGCAGCCTTTGGCGCATTAGAATTTTAAAGTTGTTTTTTTCTGATGCTTTTACTTAGTTTTTCTGCTCTCTCTCTCTCTCTCTCTCTCTCTCTCTCTATATATATATATATATCCTAACCTGTATTCTTCTGTTGAGGATAATTGCTCCAACAAGTTTTGCAAAGCCTACAATACCATCTATAAGCTCACCTGTACTGTCTGCAACCTTAGCTATATTGGCCAAAGTAAAAATCCTCTTCATCTTAGGATTAATGGTCACAGGTCTCTAGTTAACAAGTTCTCTAATTCAGGAGTGAACCCCTCCACAAACGCCAACCAGTACTCTACCTTTGAATTAGAGCATTTCCATACTTATGGTTTTGACAAAGTGAAAATAGAGGTACTACATATTATCCCTGACCTCTATGCTCGGCTAGAAACTGAATCCCTTGAAATTTTGCAGCATCAGTCTCTTTATCCCTATGGCCTTAACTCCACTCTATCTGACAATAAGCATAATCAGCATAAATTTTCAATTCGTGAACTCTTCTTTCTTGTTAATAATAAGAGCTGCTCTAGAGGTAATAGAGGACAGAGGTTATTTCGCACATCAAGCAAAGTTGATTTTGCTAACTTGCTAATAACTCTGGAAAGCTTTAAAACTGGCACTAATTTTGTTAAAAATACTTACAAAATTCTCAAGTCCTTCAAGCACTCTGTCCTTAAAAGTTTTTTCAAATTCTGGAATGAAACTGCTGACCATGTTGATAAGCATGTTTTTGCTTTGGTTCAGGACATTCTTAAACATATTCTTAAAGATAAAATTTCTCTTAAAGAATTTTCCAGTAATTTTGTTACCATCAGGTTTCTAAATAAAGCCTACGATAATCTCAATGTAAGGAAGCTGTTCTACAATAATGCAATTTTTTTTCCCATCCACAGGCACCAGTATATTGTAAGTTTTAAATATGTTAAGACCTTAGGGTCAATAGTTAAAAACTACAAACTTAACTCTTCGAGCTACATTCCTGTAATTACTACATGTTCTTGTGATGAACATAAAGAAACAGTTCACTATGATAAGAATTACAACCATATTATCACCGGAAACTTGAGTTTTGTTGAAAATGAAAAGCTTAGGAATTTATTAGAGTATGGCTCTAAATTCAGACCTTCCTTCACAATTTCCAAAGAAAGGATTCTTGAGAGCTTCACTCAAGATGTTAATAGGTACATCGTAAAAACCAGTTTAACGTACAATCAGCCTATTGAGGCCTTCGCAGAATGGAAATATAATATAATCAATAGCTTCACCGGTGAGTTGGCAGGTCTGGACTTTTGTTTCGACAGAAATCTCTGTTTCTCTGGAGAAGCTAAAAGGTCACTCTCCAAACTACAAGACCAATTTATTTTTACCACTACGGATAAAGCTAGCAATAATTTTGCAATTATCTGTAAGAAGTTCTATTTTGAATGGTTAACTATGGAACTCAATAATAGAGTAACATACGAGCCCGTAAGTTATTCTACCAAACAGTTAGAAAATCGGTTTAAGGCATTCTTCAAGAAACTTAAAATTCCACAAACTAGAAGATATGAGCCTGAATTTCCATTTCTTTTTTGCAACGGTTAAGTTTCATAAGGATCCTGTGAAGTTCAGGTTCATAGTTAGTGGAGTAAGGAGTCATAAAAAGAAAATAGATCTTGCTTTTGAAGATGTCTTAAAGAAGGTTTTGAAACACATTAGAAACTGTTCTAACTTGATGTACAGAGATTTTTGGATAATTAATAATAATGCAGAAGTAATTTCTACTATACTCAAAGTTTGTCCCCTAGATATTAACAGTTATGATTTTGAAAACCTCTATACTAATCTGCCTCTTTCAGATATAATCACTACCTTTAAAGAGCTGTATGCAGAATTTAAACTTAACCAATTTGTTAATGTAGGAACTTGGAACTCTTATCTCAATTGCTGCATAAAAAATAACCATATCTTATATAATAATACTCTCTATAAGCAAGTGAACGGTATTCCCATGGGAACATCAACGCCCACGAATATCGCTAATCTATTCCTGTTCTTTAAGGAATATAAATTCATTAAAAATCACCCCACCTGCTCAGATAACTACCTTTACACTTTTAAATATATTGATGATCTGCTGTGTATCAATAATTCAGAAGTTATAGAGAGGATTTTGATAATATCTATCCTAGCTCTCTTAACTTATGTAAAACCAACCACAGTAATCAGGAACTTGAGTTCCTAGACTTAAGCATTAAGCTCAACAGAGGTAACCCATCTATTAGCCTCTTTGATAAAAGAGTTAATTTTCCTTTCAAAGTAATTAAATATCTACACTGGAATAATAACATTTCAACCAAAGTAATTGAGAATGTACTAATTTCTCAGGTCCTAAGAATTTCAAGAATCTGCAGCAACAATTTGGACTTCAATTACCACATTAATATACTATTAGAAAGTTTTCTAGAGAACGAAATTCCTTCTTCTTTCATCAAAAGAACTTTAAAAAAAATTATTCTGAATAATAGAGTAAGGTTGGCAGATCTGCTTTAATTTTCTACACAGTTAATAATATGATTCTGACCAATCAAAGCCGTAAGGAAGTTGGCTAGAGGATGCCTATTAACTACCTAAAGGAACCTTAGTGCTATGGATATGACGGTCCTATTAAAACAAAAAATTAAATAATATAAACAAAATCACAAAAAAAAGCTTAAAAATCTGTTTATAAAAGAAAATAAAAACAAATAAAAAAGAAAACTAGTTATTCATCACTAGGATAGCTATACTAAAAATAGTAAAACCAACATTAAAATTAATAAGATTCTGATTAATCTATAGAAGCTCACTAAGGTGATTTAATACATGCAAAGATTATTAAATACACTGCTCGTGTATTTTATAATATTTCTCATGTATTCTGGAGAGTTAATTCTGCTCTTTCTGATCATACAGATCCACAGTCTTAAGTTTATATATTTTTTTCTCTGGTTAAAATCTCCGCGCGTTGGTTTCTTGCTGTATGAGGAGGCCATCAGCCCCACCCTCTCTGCCCCCCAGCGACTAGGGAGTGGCGGAAGAGGTCAGCCATGTTCTTCTCTTTGTGAGGAGAAAAGTTTTTGTCACACAAGAGGTAAGCTCTCTTCCTTGTTTTTGGGTTCTAGGTTTTATAAGTTCAATGTTTGTACTTCATGTACTTTTTCTCTGTTGTTCTTTAGCTTTTCAGCTTTTAGGCATTGGTTTGTCTGTTAACATTTTTGCGGGTTTTAACTCTTTCTTTTCTTTGTAACTTTGAGCGTCTTTTGGGGTACCTAGGAACAGAAGATGGCTAAGCTTGTTCCTTTTCAATGCGCTGTTTTTTCAAAGTAGTTAAGTTCTTAATAACTAATTAATTATGCACTTAAAGCACTGCTGAAATACTTTGTACATATTGCAACTAACTGTTTAAGGTATATAACTTTCACAAAGTTTTCTTTAGTTAATTATTATCTTTAACTTATTCTCGTTTTCGTGCTGTCATAAGTTGTAGAGTAGGGGGTTTTAGACTCAAGTTTTCTTTCAAAAATCTGTTCGTTAAAAATTAATTTTTCCTTTTTTAATTGCAATGTAAAAATTTGGTTTTCTTTTGCATTGATTTTCAGGTTTAAATTCTCTCTCTAACGAACTTGGCTTTTCGTTATGGCTGAAAATCATTTCTAATTATTATGTCACTCTCACAGCTTGAGTCCTCTTTAATCTTCTTCTCTCTGTTTAATAGTAACAGATGAAGAGCATGGGTCGGGCCAGGAAGGTTAATGGATGCAAGCGAAATTGTTAACTAGTGCTAGGTCAAGCAACTCTACGGAGGACATGACATATATATATTTTTTAAACTATTTTAGGTGGGAATGTTACTTGCATCTATGGCCTTGCAGAAACCCATTTCCAACTAGGTCTTTGTGGAAGTGAGAAAATGCAGAGTTTTTGCTGGTCCTTGATAAAGCCAAGGCTCAGTATTCTCGACACCTTCTACATTCAGTTGTTTTATTTTATTTTTTTATCTTTTCTCCTTTTACTCACACAGGTAGATACATAACCTTTTCTATGTTGTACTAGGCGTGAGTCAAAATTATATATGTATTTTTTTGCTTAGGTATCTTTATAGAATATATATATATATATATATATATAGGGATGTAAGGTCAGGTGATGCGTAACATCACAGCCTCTCCTTGACAAATGTCAACCCCGCCTTCTCGTGGTGCATCCTGTTCCTACTAAAGGGGCTCTGACGACCGCCAATAGCGGTATAACTATACCATCGGGATTAGAGGAAATTCTATCCCACACTCACCAACCCGCTTGGCCAGCGTGGTGAGTTATGGCCAAACCCCTCCAAAATGACTCCACAACTTAAATCTTGGCCCTCAGTCTCCGGCAGCTGGAATGTACCTGGCCAAGGCAGCGGCCAGTGCGACATGAAGGCAGAGGGTGCTAAGAATCCCCGGAGGACCGGACTAGGCTGCCATCTGATGCTGACCCAGAAGAAGACCACATGGGAGATGGGTGGATGAAATTCGAAAGTATGCAGGGGTGACATGGAGGAGACTGGCACAAGACAGACCGTTGTGGAGGAAACTTGGGGAGACCTTCGTCCAGCAGTGGATTGATAATGGTTGACAATGATGATGATGACGATATATATATAATGTATATGGGAACTGGGAACTACCAATCATTGGTTGTCATGCCACTGTTACGTCACTGTCTCCCATGTCATGTTTCTGCTATGTAGCAGATTGTTGCCAAACTACTGTAAGCTGACTTGAACTTCTGTATCCTGGGTTGTACCTACCAATATTTGTTTATCATATGCTTTATTCTTTTGAGTGTGTCTATGTTTTCTTTTTTGCGTACATTCTTGTTCTTCGTTTAAAATTAGTCTCCAAGGACATGGAATATCTATAGGGTTAATCTTGTTGCAATTTCTATCTCTAATTTTTTCGATAATAAAGATGATTTTTCAATAATTAAGATATTTCGATGTTGTTGTTTTTAATTTTTCACAAATATATTTAAAAATAAGCAGCCAATATAACAACGAACGAAGAACCAAGTGATACCTCATGGAGAGGGCCCCGGGCCCACTCTGAGTGGGCCACTGGATACTACCATATGACACGCTCCATTTCCACAATATTTAATCCAGTCGACTGCAGCTAAAACACATATCGCAGAGCGTGGTGCACCGAATCAATAAAACTATCAGATATGTCGTTTTTTTGTTTTTATCTTCACACTCATTTTCTCACTCTAACCTCAAAATGAAAATGACAGAAAGCGTTCCAACTTAGATTATGATTACCTTCTATGCTAGAACACGGATCACTGAGCTCCATTTAATGACGCTCCGCATGATGTTTGAAGCGGAAGTGATATCAGCAGCCATTTATATGTAAGGGATACTTGAATAGTGATGCTGTGGGTCATATATATTATTCTGAAAATCACAGTAAGTATACGAAATGTGTCGCTTTGTAGCTTCAAATTTGGTGCCTTTTACATACGATAGCTCTTTTTTCTTTTTTGTGGGAAGTCCAGAGACAATAAAAAATTAAGACGGAAAAATCATACAAACTTTGATAAAACTAGTAAATGGGAACTAAATAACGAGGAACAAAATACACATCCGAGCGTATGATACTCTCATGAAAAATGCCCGAAATGGTGGGAACTTGAGAAACTCACAACAACATTCTTGGGGATTTGAAAAATGCCTCGAACCTCCAAAGTCGGCAACTCTTGCATACTCCACAGTTGTCAAGCCGCACAAAGAATTTCATTATGGCCGTGAATCTTCCGATGATGCAGCTCGTTTTGCACAACTCTCCACATAAAATCTATCGCGAGTGATCGAAGTTCTGTGACATACTTTTGAAAAAGGAACGCTTTTCTTTTCAAGAAAAAAAAATTGCTTTACTATACAAATAAACAGAGAACTAAAAATCACAGCACAAAACTAACACTTTAAAATGAATAAAATTCTTCCATTTAAGAAGGTGAAAATCTTCTGAATACGCGGAGACAATGTAAATAGACAAAGTCATCGCTCTTTCCATAGAGGTTTTTCGGTTGCTGTGTGTTAATTAAAGATAACGTGGAAAGAGCGATGACTCGGTGTAAGATGGTTGCACCTAAAAACTCTACCCTATGTTTCCAATTGTAAAAACTTCTGTAGACATTTTCTTTGCAATTAATTTACTCCCAAGGATGAAAATTTGCACATAGATAAAAAATACCTTTAAATCATATAGCATGGCATGCTTAATATTAGCTAAAACTTAACTATAATGACATTAAAAATCGGTAATTTTTCCTTGGGTAACGTTGAGACCTGCTAACCGGTGGCGCTACCTGTACATTCATGACGTCAGGGGACAAATGCTTGCTGGCTTATTTCGGAATTAGAAATCAGCGGTACCGGTTTTGCAGTGGTCTAAGCACTGGCTTCTGACCATTCGTCCGGGTCTGAATCCCGGTGAGGCATGGATGTTGTGTTTGTTTTATGGCACTGGCTCTTTCCCTTCCATGGAATCAATGGCCCTAAATTAAGGACGAGCGACTGCAGCCCATTGAGTTGCTCATGGCCCATTATACCTAAAAAAAAAACAAAAAAAAACCCCACAGAACTGCTGATATTTCCCCCCCCCAATAATTTCATTAATTTTCGGAATGGAATCAAAATTTGAGTATATCCATGAGATAGTCCGGGATCTTTAGAATGATTTGAGTTACTTAGATTAAATGTTCTGACAATAATTTAGCTGGAAATGTCAACAGAACTGTTTATACTGCTGATTTCTGATTCCGAAATAAGCCATCAAACATTTGTTTATCCACTGAAGTCATCACTGTACAGGTCGCGACATCGATTAGCAGGTCTCAGCGTTACCCAAGAAAAAAATTATTGATTTTTAATATAATTATGATTAAGTTTTAGCAAATACAGTGAGAACATCAAATAGAAGTCATCGCTCTTTCCACGTTTATAAGTGAGTCACGGAAAAATTCTCATCGGCCGCCACCGGGAATCGAACCCAAGGTCTTCCAGTTGCGCGCCGGACATGCTACCACTGCTCCACAGCGGCCTCGAATTCTCCAGACTCACATACGACTAAACGCCAAACCACCTGGTAGGTTGCTTCTTGGAGCCCCGCACAACGCTGGGGATTCACCAAAGATGGTAAGCAGCAACTGAACAAATAACTAGGAGGTGAGGGAATAATTAATACACACAACTGACGTGGATTAGGAACATCAAACAGAAGTCATCGCTCTTTCCACGATTATATGTCAGTCTGGAGAATTCGAGGCCGCTGTGGTTCAGTGGTAGCATGTCCGGCGCGTAACTGGAACAGACGAGAAATTTTCCGTGACTCACTTACAAACGTGAAAAGAGCGATGACTTCTGTTTGTTGTTCCTAATCCACGTCAATTGTGTGTATTAATGTATTAATTACAGTGAAAACTCTAAATAACGGTAGCTGCTCGGACCAGGGGAAAGTGACCGTTGTTGGGAGGAGCCGTTGTTCAGGAGTTTTGCCTAGGTTAACACTGCTAGTCCATTGCTTTGGTACGTAACACTGCTAGTCCATTGCTTTGGTACAAAAGGAGAATAATTGTACAAAGCTTACGCACAAAGAAACCGGTTTCAGGGCTTTCTCCAAAGATAGAAGTCTGAATGAAACTCATTGTAACAATTTAAAATAAAATCATGGTACAGAGGATTTTAGGAAAGTGGTGTCTGGCCTGTTTTCTCAAACCTCCCTTTAGGAATAACAAGCCAAGAGGTTTTAGGGTACGCTAAGGGAGAAAAAAGGTTGAACAGCGAGTGCAACCACACGGTTAGCTTAGCGAGCCGAGCGCCGAAAAAATAGGAACAGAACCTATATGGACTAATCAAAGATATACCGCCGCCAATGGAAAATATTTCCCACACCAGCAACTCCCACTCTCCCAGGTTGCGACTGAAACATACACAGGATCTGGAGTTTGCCTCACATAGAATTAAACTAACTCTTCTCATTTAAGCACATCATTGTACTCGCCGTAGTCCAACCAATCGTGCTCGAGGGGCTGGATTACACAGAAGCATTCTTTATTCCTATTTTATCACTTTCGTCGAAGTACCGAAGGAACTGCGTAAAATCCTAAAGGACAGAATGTCCGTCAGATCTTTTTCTGGACTGACTTGGGTGGCCGCTGAGGTTTCGCTGTTTGGAGATAATCGTTAATGTTAATCCTTCGGTAGCTGTTCTGAACCAGCCAAAACTTGCTGTTGCTGGAAGATTAGGCTTAGTTTAACATTGCTAGTCCATTGCTCTGGTACAAAAGGAGAATAATTGTACAAAGCTTACGCACAAAGAAAACAGTTTCAAGCTTTCTCCAAAGGTAGAATGCTCAATGAAACTCAATATAACAATTTAAAATAAAATCATGGTGCAGAGGATTTTAGTAAAGTGGCGTCTGACTCGTTGTCTCAAACTTCCTTTTAGAAATATCAAGCTAGGGGGTTAAGTTTACGGCAGGTTAAGGGAAAGAAAAAATAAGAAAAATGTTAGACAGTGAAGTGGAACTGCACAGTTAGTCAGCCGCACGCCCAAAAATTGATACAGAACCCACAGGGACCAATCAAAGATATACCGCCGCCAACAAAAAAACATTTCACGCAGCAGCAGCAACCCTTCCGTCTTTCCCAGATTATGACTGAAACACACACAGAAGCTGGTGCTCGCCTCATGTAGAACTAAACTTTAACTCCTTTCTTTTCACTTAAGCATCCATTGTACTCGCCGTAATACAACCATCCAGCTCGAGGCACAGTAACATTCTCACTTCTTAGTAACATTCTTTATTCCTATCTCATCGCTTTTCGCCGAAGTACTGAAGAAAGTGCGTAAAATCCTAAAAACGAGGTGTCAGATCTCTTTCGAGACTGACTGGAGTGTACGTTGGTCGCTGTTAAGAGGTTTCGCTGTTTGGAGGTTATCGTTAATGTTAATCCTACGGCAGCTGTTCTGAAACAATCAAAACTTGCCGTTGTTCGGAGGTGTCCGTTAATGGAGGTTTCACTGTACTAAGTGTGGCATGCTATAATTTAAAGTTATTTTTATCATTGGGAATACATTAATTGCGAAGAAAATGTCTGCAGAAGTTTTCACCATTGCAAACATAGGGCACAGGTTTTAGGTGGAACCACCTTAATGGTTAGAAGTTTCTTCTATGTTAGCCTTTTCTTGTCCATAGACAAATCCAGCAAAGTTGTTTTTATAATATAGTCTTCAAAAATCGGAGGTTTGGCTGCTATCTGAATCTTCATCACCGACCAATCGGTTAATTTCTCACATCGTCATTTTTTCCCATGGGAAAAAAGATGGACAACTCGGACTGATTGCTTCGCGTGAAAATTTTAAGGAAACAAGTCGAAGAAGAACTACCAAATAACGAAATTGCTGTAGATTATTTCAGAAATAGAGGATGCGTTCGGCTACTGCTCAACGAAATGGTTCTTCTTAAAAGTGACCCCAAAATTGTGCCGACAGATGAGAACGCGATAAATATTGTTTATACATGGTTGAATAAGCAACAACGTCATTCTGGCCGTCAATTTGCCTTAATCATTGTTTTTTTTATTATTCGGACGAGCTCTGACAAACGAATCAGTTGCACTCATATTAAAAAGTGTGTCACAGCGAAATAGTCGCTTGAAGCGTTCCTAGAATTGTGATTTAATCAGACAGCTCATATTTCGCAAAGCAACGGTTTAATCACCCAGGTGAATAGTTTATTTACTCCATTCTCGTCAGCACGCTCGAGTTCAACTCGCAAAATAGATTTGTGTAATTAAAAAAAAAAAAAGTGTCTTGTTCAGGGAAAATTCCCCTACCCTAATCAAATCATGATATCGTTCTGGGTCACTTCCGGTAAGTCGAAAGTAAGCCACGGGTATAACAAACCGGGTAGTAAAAAAAAATGTTTTTTGATGCAGTGTTTTCCTGAAAGTGGATTTTCGAGACAAAAAACACTCTGAATAAATTGTCATGCCCTTGTAACTGTTAAATACGCTTATTGTTCTCCTCAGGGTTGCTCCTAAGATGTGTAGGGCGCCGGACAAAATATCGTGACAGGGCTCCTGTATATATACACTGAGTGGCCACTTTATTATAACCACCCCCTCAGTACTTCGTTGGGCCACCTTTTGCCCTTAATACTGCGTCGATTCTTCGTGGCATGGACTCCACGAGATGTTGATAGGTGGTTTGTGGTATCTGAGACCATGCTTAATGAATAGCACTTTCCAGGAGTGTGAGATTGCAGGGTTGTGAATCCAGCTGTCTGATGGCTCGTTCAACTTCAACCCACAAATTCTCAATGGGGTTGAGATCTGGAGAACGTGGGGCCCACCTAAGCAATGTAAACTCACCGGCATGTTCCTGAAACCAATCCTATTCAATACAAGCACTATGGCAGGACGCATTATCTTGTTGAAAGTAGACATCGCCATTGGGATAAACCATCCACATGACAGGATGCACTCGGTCCGCAACGATGTTTAGATATGATGTGCCAGTCAGACGTTGATCAACACGAATTAAAGGGCCCAAAGCATGCCAGGAAAACATTCCCCAAACCATAACGTTGCCTCCACCAGCTTGAAGGGTTGTAGCAATGCATTTAGGGTCCATGCTTTCGGGCTGTTTCCGCCAAATTCTCACTCGGCCATCGGCATGGTGCAACTGAAAACGTGCTTCGTCGGACCACATAATTTGTTTCCAATTATCAACTGTCCAATCCTTGTGCTCCTGTGCGAACTGGAGACGTTTTCTCTTGTTAACTGCAGACAGCAAAGGTGTTCGAACAGGCCTTCGGCTGCCATACCCCATGCGATGCAGTGTACGGCGAACAGTGCGTGCAGAGATCATTTGAGGGGAACCTTGATTAAGATGGTCTGTAATTTGCTACACTGTTGCCCTTCTGTTGTCTGTTTCCGAGCAGTCACTAGTCGATGACGACCACACGTTGCACGTAGAGACCCAGTTTTTTGGCTGATAGTCCAGTCTTTAAACAGTTTAACAACAGCTGCTCTGGAACATTTCACGAATGCTGCGGTTTCGGTGATACTCGCTCCATGGCTTCGAGCTCCTACAATCATCCCACGTTGAAAGTCCGTCAAATCGTATTTTTTACCCATCTCGTCATCCAAAAATCACTTCTACTACACTGTCGCAAGCACTAAGCTTTCCCTTTTTATACTAGCCTCGCTCTCTGGCGGCAACAGCGTGCAGCCATAGCTCATTTGCTTAATACTGTCAGGTGGTCATAACAAAATGGCCACTCAGTTTATAAACAATTTGATCAAAATTCATAGACCTGTGTGAGGTATGCTGATCCATTGATGAAGATTTAAAATAATTCACAGGCCTGTGTGAGGTATGCTTGCTGATCTATCGATAAAGATTTAAAATTCACTTATCGTCAAAAACAGTTGCACCCAGAAGGAAGCAACCGACAGGAATGAAACTTGGAGGGTAGGTTTGACATCGTGAGACGTGCAAATGATTCAAGTATCACTCCCGGTCGCGCATGTGACGCCAGCAAGGAGGGGTCGTAGCGCTGTGCCTGACCGGCTATATAAGGTCGTTCCGTTGCGCGTGCTTATCATTCTAACTCAAGCTGTTGTGTTGCTTGTATCCTTTATAAGTGAAGTGTGCCTCGGAGAAAAGTTCGGAAGCAATTCGAGCAGTCGGAGGAGTTCGAGAGGGGCCACATCGTCGGGCTCCGGGAAGCGGGATAGTCTTATCGCCGTATTGCGCGCCATACTGGTCGTGCGGATATCACCATAACACGCTGTTGGCGGTAATGGATAGAACAAAGCACGCAGCAGCGACAGGAAGGATCTGAGAGACCTAGACGTACCACGGAGAGAGAGAGGACCGACGGGTTGTCCAACATGCGCGGAGTGACCCAACAGCCATGATTGCGGATATTCAGCGAGCTTTGGTGCCCTCTACGCATCGTCCGAGCAGTGCCAACACCATTAGCAGACGGCTGCACGACGTAGGACTACACGCACGCAGACCGTTACGACGACTGCCCTAAACACCATTGCACCGTCGCCAAAGATTGCAATGGTGTCGTGACAGATTGTCAAGAAGCCACTCAGAATGGCGGCGGGTGATCTTCAGTGACGAGTCCCGCTTTTGTTTTGGAGGCGACGACCAACGAATCCGTGTGTGGAGGCACCGTGGTCAGCGCCAAGATGAACAGTTAGTTGTAAAGTGTGACATGACCAGAAGACCTGGTGTCATGGTGTGGGGTGCAATGGCCTACGATGCCAGATCACCTTTCGTGTTCATTACAGGCACTTTGAAATCCAAACGTTACGTTAATGAGGCCCTGCAACCAGTGGCTCTACCGTTTCTGAACGCTCACTCCGGTGCGATTTTCCAACAGGACAACGCTCGTCCACATACGGCTGCTATCTCGAAAGCTTGTCTTCAAGGCACTAGCACTCTGCCATGGCCAGCCGCATTGCCAGACCTATCGCCGATTGAAAATGTGTGGAATGCTATTGGACGCGCTGTCCACACTCCGCCCCTACCGCACAATCAGCAGGAACTGCCCGAGAAGATTCAAGCTGCATGGGATGGATTATTGCAGGACACCATTAGGAACCTGTACAACTCCATGTCGAGACGTCTAGCATGCTGTGTGTGCAAACATGGCAGCCCGACGCCATACTAAGAGACGCTGCTTATTGGCGTGTAGCTCAGTAAATATTGCCCATATCAGTCTCAAAGTTTAATCATTTATTGTTCCTGGTAGCCTTTACCTTCCTCCCAAATAGCATTGCAATCCGACACGTCCTTCTGGGTGCAACTACTTTTTTTTTTTTTTTTCGATGGGTGTAATTCACTGGCCTGTGTGAGGTATGCTGATCTATCAATGAAGATCAACGCAGTATTGCACATTTTTTATAAAAACATTCTCAGTTATTTTGGAACAAGCTATGCATTTTAAATAATACTCCCAGGTCACGCTTCTATTCTACCTTTTGGGGGGGGGGGGGTAATGACCACCGCACCGTGAGGAACTCAGCCGGCTATAATCAGTCGCCCGTTCCTCATTCAAGGCCACTGATTCCAGGGGAGAGAGAGAGAGTGTAGTAACACAAACAAAGTATGCCACACCCGGGATTCGGACCCATCTCGGACGAATGACTGGAATCCAGCGCTTCGTACCACTTGATCCCCGGGGCGGCTTTTACCTTCTTAAGCAAAATTGCTTAGGACTGCCAGCTAAGAAGACTGCGTTCAATTTTATTCAGTAAATGTTTTTACATTAGTATTTAACAGACTCGGTTCCCGAGTAGTCTCAAGCGCTGGCTTCCGACCATTCGCCTGAGATGGGCCTGGACTGGAGTTCTTTATGAGGCATGGGTAATGTGTTGGTCTTCTGACTCTGGCCTTTACACCGGAACCAGTTACCCAAAGCAGGGAACACGCGATTGCTTATAGCTCTCAGAGTCTCTCATGCTTGTCGTAAAACTCCGATAAAAACCGCATATACACTAATTATATAGAATTGCTGACGGCGGCCGTCAAACAACGAAACTTATTTATTCTATCTCATTTTTCCCCCATTTCCTTTCACCTTCGAAAATAAGTCTAATCACAATATAACGTGATTCGACTAATAAACTAATTTCGACTAAAGATATAACGTGATTCGATAATTGAATCACGATATAACGTGATTCGACTATCCAACGATTCCTCGCATTCAACGCTATACATTTTGCATTCCCCAAATATTTTCTTTTACATAATATTAAAAAACCCGCATCTCGAGTTTTGATGTTAACGTTTCCCCGCATCTAACATTCCTATTTGTCAGCCTCAGATCTTTTCCATTTCGAATTTAGCAGGGTTTTTTCCTTTGCAGTTTGAACCAGAATGGCGAAAACCATCATGTGTGTAACACATGGCGTAGTTGACGTTTTACTGCGGTGACGTATGAGTGATATCGGCAAGTTTCAGCGATAAGTCTTGCGGGAGTATTTCAGTTGGGAGAACAGCCGCCTCCGGAGTAGGAAAACCTGAGTTCGAATTCCACTACCGGCAAAAATGGATTTAAGCTAAATTGGCTTCCGAACGTCAATGAATCATCTGGCCGTGAGGTTCGAAAAACACGTATGTTGATTTTTCCACACATGGTACGGAATTAATAAAACTTCTCTCTTTTACAAGGAGCTGGTCCTTCAAGCCTGGTTGTCGGCAAACCCGAAAATCTGATTTAGTGCCCCTACTCTTCCTCAAGAGGAGGGGGAGAGATGATGTAAGTACTACGTAATATGAAGTAATGACGTACTACTACGGTGACGTATGAGTAAATTGGCAAGTTGCAGCGATAAGCTTTGCCAGCGTAGTTCCGTTGAGAGAATAGACAACTTCGGAGTCGGAAGACGTGAGTTCGAGCTCCACTACCGGCAGAAAGGATTTATGCTATATGTGCATTCCCTGTTTCCTCCGTTCCTCACCACAGGGATGAAGGGAACAACACCTTGTAAATCAGGGACAGTGAAATTGGTTCTTCAGCAACATTTTCTGCGTCACAGGCTTTATCCCCCTCCATACACACACAAACTGTAACATAAAAACGCGCAGGGAGTCTTCAGAGAACTAGTAATAAAGTGTGTGACGTACTATAGAGGTGGCGTATACGTGAAGCCGGCAAGTAGCAGTGATAAGCACTTGTGAGCGTAGCTTAATTGGGAAAACAGTCGACCGCGGAGCAGAAGAATGCAGGTTCTAGTCCCGCCACCTGCAAAATTTGTGTTTCAACGTTGGCGCCCGAACGTAAAAATGGATCTACCGGCCGTTAGGTTCTTCGAAAAACGTCTGATGTTCCTTTCGCACATCATCTAGAATTAATAAGAAATTCCTTCTTCGCTTCGAAAAATGCGATGCTTCTTCCAATATATTGTCTGGAATTAGTGAGAATTCCTTCTACTTCTTACTTCAAACACGGTTTGCAGCAAATCCCGAAACGTTCGATTCCGTGCTCCAGCCTTTCTCAGAGGAGTGAGAATATATGTGACGTACTACAAAGGCGACGTACATGTCAAGACGGCACGAAGCAGTGATAAGCCCTTGCCAGCGTACCTTAATTGGGAAAGCATTCGGTTGCGGAGCAGAAGGACGCGGTTTCGATTCCTGACATCGGTACATTAGTGTTTTCACAAGTGTCACGAGATAACGATCCTGCTTTAGAGCGCTTGGAACGTGTTTGGTCAGGTCAAGAACAGTTCACTGCATCTTACGGTTCGATTGAAAGATTTAAAAGCCGACATGATCATACTTGTGAACAAGCCCTTACCTGGTGAACCTGCACAGAGTAGATCCCGTGACAGTAGAAAAGTAGGAAAATGATGTATCGCTGATAATTATAGACAACCATTACAGACTTTTTCAAGAGTTAGTGCAACTTCTTTTTTTGATAGGAGGTTTAACGACCACCGTGAGCAACTCAATGGGCTATAAGCAGTCGCCCGTCCCTAGTTTAGGATCACTGGTTCCAGGGAAGGGAGACAGCCAGTGCCCGTAAGACAAACACAACATCCATGCTTCACCGTGATTCGAACCTGGACCCCTTTCGGACGAATGATCAGAGGCCATCGCATAGACCACTGCGCCACCGGGGCGTCATAGAACTTTTCCTTAGCAAGGTAGTAGCATGCATATGCGCGTACGCACACGACGTTTTTTTTTTTTTAGTTTATTATTACTACGTTCATGTTTTTCTGCTGATAGCTGCAATGTAATTTTGCTTTGACTCACTCTTTTTTCTTGTGCTCGCGTGATAACGTACTACGAAAAATAATCCTATTGTTGCAATCACATGGCATTTTAAATAGCAATTTTAAAACCAATAAGTTTATTTCCGCATTTAACGATTTACCGGATTTAACGTTCACTTTAAATGTTCCCTCCAAAAATGTTAGGTCGCGATTCGACTGCAATAACATCCAAAGCAGTGGCACAGACAATGGGGGTGGCCTAGGGGCCTGGGCCGTCCCCTTGACGTATACCACTAGGTCGTTCGTTTCGTTATTGGCTGCTTATTTTAAAATGTATTTCTATATGTTTTTAAATATATATATTAGGTATCATTGGAGTTGGACTTTAATATGGAGAAGGTATTTGTTTATCGCTTCCCACTGTTTTAGTAGATGTTTTCCATGATGGAACAGTACGAAACCGTTTGAAGGAGATGGGATTTCCTGTTTTGATTTTCTTACAGAAAAGCAAAGCTCGTGGAGGAGTTATAAAGTATTTGTTTTGATTTTTCTCCGGGGTATTTTTGTTTGGATCTTCAATGTTTTAGGACACCCCCATAAAGAAATCCTATGTGCGCCACTGATCCAAATCGAACAGGAATTCCTGTGAATTGCCATCTTAAGCGCGTAAACAGATAACCTGTACTTTTCGGCGGAATTTTCAATACTTTATGCGGCTTAAAATTCTTCCCGCAAGTGTAGCCCACATTTGGTAAAAAAAAAAAAAAAATGCTCGACTTATTAGCTTTTGGATTCGCTGGATTATTATCATGCAAATGTAACTAGTAGTTCTTCTGAGCAACAGTGCACAGTAGCGTTCATATATTCTCAACAAACGCAATTCCACCAATATTTACATATTCGAGGGTAAGCCTGCAAACACAAACGGGAAATCAAAGGTTTCAGATGAAAGTGGTGGAACAAATCTACAAAACCTGCACATTTGAAGATTATGAAAGTTTTTTCTTCCCAAAAATTGAAAAAGTAACGGTTACTTACGTCATGAGTTGCTGAAAATGGCTGCTGCTTTCAGAAACGATTTGACTGAGACAGTCCTTCTAGATTACAACGCAAAAAAAAGTGGTATCATCGATTTAAGCTTCACAGGAACGACTTGAACTGCTTCCGAAACGTTCGCTTTTTTAAACTTAGAAGTCGTGTACCACCGAGTAAGTGAGGAAAAAGAGATAAGAATGCTTGAGTTTCCAAATCTCACATGGACTCCAGGGTAAGTATTAGGGAAGGTCGCCATTTATCTCCAGGGCAAATGTGCGACTCCTCTGCGTTTGTCGTCGGTCGACAGTTACTGCGTGCTGTCAACCTGAACATTATTTCCTAGGAAGGTATTACTCGGGAGATATCGTTCACCTGTGTGTGCGTGTGTGTGTGTGCGGCAGGAAGCTTTTAAGAAGTTCAATTAACAACCACTGGATGTAGAGGTTCGCCAGTAAAACAGCCCAGAAAAAAAACTCCGCTGTTATTTAAACCAGGTACTAATTTTAATGCCTATTTTAGGCTGATTCTCTTTACGGATTCATAGAACCAACGGTTTTCCTTTCCCATTGCAAATTTTGTATCTACTAAACTACGTGGATTGTTTACCGAAATATTTTCTTCCCGAATCGTTCCTCAGAAGGAGTAGGGATACTTTTCTGCGATAGTTTTATCATGGGCTCACTATCTACACTGGCGCTCAAATTTAAAGCAACAACTACAAAAACCCAGTGATGTAGCATTGGCACTGACTGAACGGATTAGGAAACTTCAACCTGGGAAGAATGCCCTAGAAAATTTTTCAAAAGCCCTGATTTAATTATTTAGTAATGTTTATTAAATTTTCATTACTTTTATAAATTTATATTAAAATTGCACAATTTGAGCAGTTTTAAATAAAACAAAGAATGTTACGTAGTAGCCATACGCTAAGAATACTAATTAAATGCCGCTCCGTCGTTCCACACATACATACATACATACATACATACATACATACATACATACATACCACTAAGCTGTTCTCTGAGATTCAGAGGTTAGCTCCAAAAAGAAATACAAACTACCAGATAGTTTTTACTTAATATTGCCGTATCAAACTTCTCCATTTACAGCGATCTTAACATACAAACTCGAGCTTCACTGACATTCATTACACGCCGTACACAAGATCTTCTATACTTCATACTCATAATTTGTTTCTCACGCAGGCACTCCTGAATCTGACCCTCCCATGACTTCCTTGTCCTTCCTTTGCCTTTCCTTCCTGCCACTTGGGCTCAAAAGATTTTCTTAGTAAGCATCTCATCACTCATTCTTTCAACACGGCCAAACCACCGAAGCATATTAGTCTCCACTTTGCTAACAACATTTTGCTTCACATCACACAACTGCAACACATCTTCATTCCTCACACAATCAGAACATGTCGTGCCACCCCCACCCTCCTCCCGTAAGTAACGCATTTCTCCAGCACAGAAATTAATTCTATGTTTCTTCTATAATACCCAGGTTTCACTGCCATACATCAGAGTAGGAACAATTACACTTTCATACACAGCCATGCGGCACTTTCTTGAGAACCCATCATTCCTTGGAAAACCTCCTAAAGCAGCCATGACTTTCAAGGAAGAATTCACTTGCTACTAATTTCACCATCCAATTTGTTCTTTCTGTCAAACGTGCTTTAATAGCAGTATGCCATTATGTCTCAAATGAAAAGTGTTTAATGAATGCATCCTGCCAGTGCTTACGTATGAAGCAGAGACATGGACCATAACTAAAAAAGACATACAAAGACTGCAGAAAACTCAAAGAGCATGGAGAGATGCAAGATTGGTGTAACCAGGAAAGATAAGAGGAACTCGTGGATAAGGAAAATGACAAGAGTGGACGACATCATGACCAGAGTGAAATCACTGAAATGGCAATGGGCTGGACATGTTACCAGAAGAACGGACCACCGATGGACAAACGAAATTTTAGACTGGATTTCGAAGGGACAGGAAAAGACCCAGAAGAAGACCCCATGGGAGATGGATGGATGAAATTCGAAAGTATGCTGGAGTGACATGGAGGAGTAAGGCCCAAGACAGGAGGTAATTGTGGAAGAAATTTGGGGGAGACCTTCATCCAGCAGTGGATTGATAATGGTTGATGATGATGATGATGACACAGCCATGCGCGACTCTCTTCAGAACCCAACATTCCTGTGAAAACCTCCCAGAGCAGCCATGACTTTCATGAAGAATTCACTCGCCTACTAATTTCACCATCCAATTTGTTCTCTTTGTCAAACATGCCTCCTAAATACACAAACTCACTCATCTGGTCACTCACTGTGCCATTTACACTTACATTACATTCAGTACTACCAGTTCCTCTCTCAAAAACCATAACTTTGGGTTTTCTCTTTTTTATACTCAGTTTGAATTTCTTGCAAACTTTCCTACATCCGGGAGAACATACTCTGCAACTCACTTTTGCTCTCTGCCAACAGGACAGTGTCATCAGCATACAGCAATCTGCACACACGGATATCACCAAGACATAAACCACTATTACCTATTTCGGCATCACGCATGCACGCATCCATAAATATATTAAACAGCCATGGAGACATTACACAATCTTGTCTAACTCCTGCACCAATAGAAAACCATTTTGATAAAACACCATTCACTCGTACACAGGCTCTACTGTCAGTATACATGGCTTTTACACTATTAAGTAGATTTACAGTAACATCATATTCATTCAATACCTTCCACAAAGGTGTCCTATTTACTCCGTCGTAAGCTTTCTCTAAATCTATGAAGGCAGCAAAAACTTTCTTACCAACAGCCAGATACTTTTCAATCATCATGCGTAATGCAAAAATTTGGTTAGTGCAGCCTTTACCAGGCATAAAACCACTCTGAACATCCCACACTTTCTCTGATGTAAGACCCCGTACTTTTTCAATAATGACCTTACCAAACACTATCCCTGGCACTCTTAATAGGCTAATACCACGATAGTTCTTGCAGTTCAGTGTGATCACCTTTTCCCTTATACAAGGGAGCAATGATAGCATCCCTCTAATCCCGAGGTACCATTTCGAACTCCCAGCACAACTGGCAAATTTCAGTTAACCAATCAATTACAGACTCACCACCATATTTCAACATCTCGGCAGTTTTACATTTTTTGAGTTTTTTTCCCCCATCCACATGTTTTCTATTTTCATATTTCATTTATTTCCTGTTCTTCCCTTAAGACTAGTAAAATAATTTTATTAGCATTTACACTGCCTGAAACCATGGAGTCTGCCTGTCTGTTTTTTTCGTTTCCGTCGGATGAAGTACGGCATTACTAGCTCTCGTTAAGTCAAAATGACAGAGATAAGAATCCGCTGAAAAAGCACAAACGAATTAGTACCGTTATTTCAGCTGACACAGAAGCATGGTAGTTTTCACACGGCGGAATGTGCGCTTCGTGGAAAAGTGCGATCGGTAACAGATGTTCACAACGAGGACACAAAAATAAATTGTTACAGGTAACATCGCAGAGACACGAAATAGACGGAATTACACGGAAATCCCAGTGAGGTTGTGCGACGAACATTCCAACTAATGGCGGACATTCTGCTGTACACACACACACACACACACACACACACAGAGGAGGCAAACCATGTTTGCACAATGATGCTCTACATAATTAAATTAACTTTTCATAGTTTCGACTGTGTGATAGAAACATCACAGTTTGGTACGGAAAAAAAAAATTATCCTTTAGCTAGATGACGAACATTGGATAGTTCCCAAATATTTTTGTTACAATTTTTATGACGACTAAAAACGAAATGAGAGATAATGATATTTGTTCAACAGCCATGATATTACAGTTTTAATGGTTTACCAAGCACTAAAGTTGCGTGCTGTATAAAAATGTAACGGCTTAAATTTTGCTAAAAAGGATATTTGAGCGGGAAGGTTTATAAACTGTCGTCCATCCCTAATTTAGGGTCACTGGTTACATAGAGGGAAGATATCAAGCACCGAAGACAAACACATTGCGCATGCCTCATCCGGGACTCGAACCCTGCTCGGAAACCTATATACCTCTAACCACTCGGCGCAAAAGTACCCCGAAACCTATATACCTCTAACCACTCGGCGACGCAGACTGCAAAAATCTATATTTAAAAAAAAAATCACCATTTTTTATCGATTCGAGAATGAACTCTCGTCGCAATTTTAACTTTAACCTTATAACGCCCAAAACGCCCGTACATACAAACGACCACAGCCGCCCGAAACACCTGTCTAGAGTGAGTCAGATTTCCTACCCTCACACCTGCTCTTCAAATTTGCATGAGCTATTAGGGATCAGCAGGTGTCACTCTCAGACACTATTGTTGTTACTAAACAAAGAAGTGAACCAACACAGATAGTTTCGGGCGTTATGGAATTTAGAGTGATACAAGATTTTGGGATCATGGTCGTTAAAGGGTTAAGGAGTTGATACCCGAGTCACATTTTTGAAAAAAATGTATTTTTTAAAGCTGTTAAAAGATCTGGGAAAGTGAAAAATACTTGGGTGTTTATCCTTGCCTCCCTCCCGACATGTTACCTTGTGGCTGAAAGAGCAAAAGCAAAAAGTATAAACAAAATTTCCAAGCTAAAGGTCTTTCAAATAAAGCAAATTGTGCGGTAGTTAGTTCTTAGTAAATGAGAGTCCATTGGCACTTTCCACCTCATCAAATACTGGAAATTAAATCATATCCGGCTGCGTTCCTTTAACCAGCGACTTTTCATAACATTTTTATTTATTTTATTATATTGCATACACAGACACATCACACTGAATACTCGGGTGTAATGTACGGCATTAAGGGGCTCTTGCTGATGTTTTTTTTTCTTTTTTTTATTGAACGTTTAACTACCACCGTGAGCAGCTCAATAAGCTATGAGCAGTCGCCCGTCCCTAATTTAGAGCTACTGGTTCCAGGGAAGGGAGAAAGCCAGTGACGTAAGACAAACACAACGTCCATGTCTTACCGGGATTCGAACTCGGACCCATCTCGGACGAATGATCACAAGCCGTCGCTTAGACCCCTGCGCTACTGGGCAGCCCTGTTTATTTATTTATTTTTGTTGTTACATGCTCTTAGAAGAAAAGAAAGAAAAAAGAAAAAAAAAAAGAGTGGGAAGAAAACACTGACAGTACATAAATGATGAGCATAGACTGCAACAACAGGGAAGGCAAGGGAAAAGGCCAAAATGGCCTGACATAGCCCTATACTCCCCGTAGAAGAAACAAATGAAACAACAAATAGGCACATCAAGTCAGACAATCAGAAGACGTTTTGTCAATCTTTTCTTTTTTTTTTTTAATTATTGAAGAAGATAGAGTTTGAATTTTTTTAAATAAATTAAAACTGTTTAAGTTAGTCAGGTTGTTAGGTAAAGAATTCCAGTATTGAGGGCATCTGTAATTTAGAGTAAGTTTAATTGATTCCGTTTTTGGAAAAATAGGTTGTAATTGTAGTTTATTTCCTTGTTTCATACGAATGTGCATGTGTATTAAGAAATATGAGGTCTGAATATAAATTATATTTAATTCGTTTGAACATAATTTTACCAAGACTAAAATAGTATAATTGAGTAATAGTAAGTACATTATATTTATTAGGATATACTTTTGCTCTAAAATTTATTATAGGTCGAGTATTAGGATGTGATTTGAGATCAATTAGTCTAATGAATTTATTTTGTAGGATTTTTAATTTAATAATATTGTATTGTGTCGTTTGTCCCCATGACAGTATGCAGTAATTGATATGAGTTTGAAATAGTGTGTAATACAATGAGATCAATGTTTTAGTTCTTAGATCAGTCAAGATATTACTCACTATATCAATATTTCTAGATAGTTTAATTAAAAGAAAATCAATATGTCTATTCCATTTGAGGTCAAAATTTATTGTAGTTCGCAGGTAGTTGAATGACTGTTCTTCTTAACCAGTGATGTTCAGTACTTTGATATATATTTTTTTATTGGAGGTTTAACGACCACCGTGAGCAACTCAATGGGCTATAAGCATCGCCCGTCCCTGATTTAGGGTCACTGGTTCAAGGGAAGGGAGAGAGCAAGTGCGGTAAGACAAACACAACATCCATGCCTCACCGGGATTCGAACCCGGACCCCTTTCGGGCGAATGATCAGAGGCCATCGCTTAGACCACTGCGCCACCTGGGCGGCTACTTTAGCATTCCCTCTATTCCGTCGCGAAAAGGTTTGGATATATATTGCTTCTTTCCTCACCACCCTCAGAAGCTAAAACAAGAAAGGTGCTACCAAATTCTCTGCTGTAATGAGCATGTCTTTCCGACACAAACGGAATTTTTCAAAGCGGATTTCCAGAAACTGACGAAATCAGCGAAAAAGAAAGTGCACTCACGGACGTAGTGGGAAAATTTCACATTATTTAAAATACACAAGTTGCGCAGCGTTCTTCGTATGGAAGATGTAAGTTACAAAAAGAAATTTTCCAATCGGATTTCTATAATCAGCAAAACATACACAAACAGAAATAGCTACTTATGCTCACACGCGCCTGAAATATTTAGGAAAATCTTCTTCACAGAGTAATGTATCCGAGGCGAAATGAACTTCTCAAATCTAACATCTAGAAGCAGAGATATAGAAGAAGTGGTAATCATGTCCCGGAGTGGAATAACACTTCGTTAATTGCATCAGCTACTACAAAATTTGACTTGTTGTTTACAAAAAGTCTGTACATTAACATTCTTGCTGAACGCTGTTGTAACGATGACATGCCATGGATTCTACTGACATCATGGAAATATTTTATATCAAATCATTATACACACCATCAAAACTCATAAATGAATCTTATAGTTTATTTACATGTTTTGTATATGTATACATGTCAAACGCGCGTGAGAAAAAGTTGGAGCAACACTTTGCCACGCTAATGCATTGTGGGTAATTGTTTCTGCTATACAACCACGATGCTTCACCCTCGCTGTACCTGATGACGGACCCATAGTGGGTCTGAAAGATCTTGCTACTTGTTTTTAGCTGGTTTTAATTGTAAATAAAAAGTATCGTCTTTTAAAAGTTCCAATTATTTCCGTTATTAATCGTGTCTCCACAGAATTACGAATCTCATTTGTTTCAACTGGCACGACTTTGAAAAAAGCCTTGGAAGAAAACCTAATATGACTTTACGATCTCTGGCAGGAAAACTATGCACAATTTGAGGAAAAAAACTGGCGGGAAATGCTCTTCATAGTCACGGTTATCTTTGTCGGATAACCGCGACCGACAACGACCACCGTAACCAATACAAAGAAAGGATTTTCTAATAGGATTTGTAGAAGTTGAGATCCTTTTACAAATAGAAATATTCACTAATGTTCCCTAGTGGCTCAGCATTGCAATGTGAAAAAATAGAAAATACAGTCGATTCCCGTTAGAGTGAAATCCGATATAACGAAAATTCTGCTTATCTTTAACGAAAATAAGACCAGTTCCTGTCCAAAATCCCACTGAGGTAAAGCATTTTTAGTTTCATTATAACGAAAAAATGTTCATGAATTTTTCGTTACATCGCAAAAATTATATTCACGTTTCCAAGGAAATTGATTATTTAGAACCATTTTCAAAACTCCAGCAAAAATGCTGAATTCGGATTCTCGAGCTTTTTTATTAAAAGAAGTGAATACCATTCATTCTCAGGCAAGTCAATTCTTGCCTCCTATTGTGTCAAAAGCGGCTCGAACCGGTTTTGGTGCAAAATGAATGTTGTGGAGCCAAAGAAACCACACCTATCGCTAAGTCTCTTATTCTTGAAATGAATTCCCCGAAAAGAAAGCAGTCTTCTGGAAGAAAATAAAAAAAATCATGGTTGAAGTTTATTCTGGAGTAAAAAAGGATATGTTGCTAAAAACAGGCTTCATCAGCAACAAAATAAACTCCATTAACGATTCGATAGTCAAACAGACAAATTTGTGAATTTCACAACGCAAAGTATTCTTCACGTTGGAAAAATAATTTTTCAAATATTCCTTTTAGAACCAAAAACAGCAAGAAAACAGTTTCTACTTATATATGCAAATCTAGCGGGAAAACTGCATAATGTTTGCAATCTCTGAAACTGCTAAAGCCGCGTTGTGAAAGAAGAATTTTTTTAAAATCGGATTCATAGAAAAGGAGATGCAGTTGCAAACAGAAATACACCCCTATTGAAGAACAGTGCTGTACGAAAAACTGAGAAATACGAGGTGATTCATAATTATTGTGGAGGTTTCAGTGGCATATAATCGGAAAACGGGAAACAACAAAATAAAACCGCAAACAGAATATGACAGATGACAACTAAAAGTTTTATTACCTGTAGAATCCATACATCAGATTGTGAAACCACTTCGCCATGCGCGCCTTTCGTGGCACGTGAGAAAGATATCCAAGCGATAATCAATTTCCCGCCAAGTGTTCACCAGCATTTGCGGCGTTACTGTTGCTATCGCAGCACCAATTCTGATCTTCAGCTCATCGAGGGAGGTCAAAGGGGTCTGGTAAACGATGTTTTTTACATTGTTTTTTCATATCTTATACATGTATATAAAACACAAAACGTCTGTTTGTCTGAAGCAGCAAAAACTCTCGAACGCCGAACTGTGGCATCGTGAAATTTGCATAGCTTATTAATACTGGAATTTCTAGGTCAACGCAACTATTTTAAGAACTCGACGTTGTTCCGTTCGCGAGTTATGAATTAATTAATAAGCTAATCAATAAAAGTCAACGTCGTTTGCTACGTCATCGTTATCCTGATCCAAATCTGAAAGCACGTGACTGCATTCATCGCCGCGGCACATCCACAGGTGTTTCTATTCTTTGAGAACTGTGCATAAAAACTGCAAAAACAAACTTTTCGAACTCTTAACGAAACGGGCTGAGATTTTTATCAACACCATGAATTGGTCATAAGAGGACTCCCTCAAAATTTCACCCGATCCGGTCAAAACTTTTAAAATGGGCATGGAATTTTTAATTCATCGGTAAACAGAAATATATACCCAGAAATAAAGATATGTTTTTAACTTTTTTATCCCAGAGATTCGCTTCTCAAAGACGTCTGAAACTGAAAGCATGTGATGCCTTTGATCGTCGATAACAAATTGATAGCGAATTTTGTTCAGTCTTCTAATGCTGTGTCTCCTGGACGCGTGTTAAATAATTCGTAACGCTTTTGGTCCGTTTGATTCTACAGATTCTATACATCCTGTACATTTCGTTGCTTTAATTCTCGACAAATATTTGTGACAGCAATGTACGGCCAAGTGCTGAAATAACCACATAATGAATAAATAATTTGTAATGACCGAATTTGTGAAATCAGCTTTTTTCTTTCTTGCAAGCATCAATTTTTTCCTCCGATTTTTTCAGTGACATATAAGGGAATATGAAATTAATAAGCCTAAATACCGGGCAAAGCCGGGCAGTAAAGCTAGTTTTTCATATTCTGCAGTTTTGCCGATGTACCCTCCCTGAGACGAAAACCGTTGCTTCGTCACTAAATATCCATGTCCGCAGGTAATGCTCATCAGCTTCGACTTTGGACAAAATGTCTTGGGCAAATTGGAAACGGCGGGGTTTATCGTCCCGCTGTAAAGTCTGTGCAATCTGCAGTTTGTACGCACGGACACGGAGTAGTAGGCGATTATGCAGAACATTCCAAGCAGTCATTTGTAGCATACCTAACTGCGACGCAGCTCGTCTCGTTGACTGCTGAGGGCTTCCAGAAAAGGTTTCCTTGATGCGATCAACATTGTCCTGCGAAGTGCTCGGTCTTCTCGCTCCTTTTTGATACTGCACACTATTATACCAGTCTTTTGAAACTGCTTTAACCAACGTCGGATAACATTATCGGAAGTCTGGAGCTCTGCCATACTACGTTCTGTAACGACGTTGCGTTGTGATAACTGACTTTGCTTCGAAGAACCAGAGTACGCACATTACTTTTTCTTGAACAGTCGTCAATTCAGGGGTACCGTGCTGCCAGATAAAACTTTCCCCGGTGAACTTGGTTAAGCTGTAGGCAGTTTTATTTGGTCGGTTACGGTTTGATCATGGCAGGCAACGGAAACCCCGACAATAATTATGAATTACGCTGTATATCAACAATATTTTCCAGGTAGAACGCTATCTGAGAGAAAGGGTATTTTTCAAATAAAACATTTTAGAAGCTGATATTCCAGGAAAAGTACAATATATACGGCGGAACCTCGGTTTTGCGTTTCTCCCATTTACACGTAATTTTGTGCTACTTCCGATATTTTACTGCAGTTTCCATCACATTTTCAATTCACTTAAACGTAGTTTTAATTATACGTTAAATGTTAAATTATCAAAAATACACGGTTCTTGGATTCTTTTATACGTAGCCCGGTGTGTTACATTCAAGGAGGTTTGAATAATACTTCTGGAGATGCTCTGAGTCTCTTAACCGTGAAGCCACAAAGTGTGGGAATTTGACGTTGTTTACATAACACCTATGTAATTTAAACGTGTGCATTTTGGAATTGCGTGGCTTCTGGTTGCAGGATCTGTGTTAATATCAAGCCGGAATGAATTATGCTTCGTAGATTAGTAAAAGTTTTCAACTTTAACGTTATATTTTGTTTTGAATTCACACTAATGTTCGTGTATTTCAATTTAAAATAAAAATGGAAAGGGTCTTCAAAATAATTAAGAATTCTATAAATTTAGCGTTTTCTCACACATCGGAAGCAAGTTATGATGCGAAATTGGAAACATTTGCGGCGAAAGAAGGCGATTCGGCCAACACACAATGCTTTGCAATAGCATTGGAAACCATCAGCTTTCCCACATTTTGACAGCTGTCGCTCGCAGTTATAGGCTTCACGCAAAGTGGTACTGATCCATTAACAAGGGCATCTCCAGATATCTTATTCTAAACTCCTTGGTTGCACCTTTTAAGAGAACAGTTTTTTTTTTTGTTTCTTTTTTCCAGTTATGAAATAAATTGTGCAACTAAAAATTTACTAAGTACCGTCGTTCCTTTTTTTTAACTCAAGGAATTCGAAACAAGAAAGGTTATTAAATATTTTGCTCGGGACTGATGATAAATCAACAAGTGGACAAACTGTTTTGAAAAGAGCTCTGCTTGTAAGCGAAGGATGTGTGATAGAGATATTTGGTATGAAACCAAATCCCTAATCGGATTTACTATCTGTATTTCAAAGGCAAACATAATTTTTTCATGTATTGAAAATACACTGCTGATGGCCACCCAAAATGCAACACCAAGAAGGAAGCATCCGATCGGCCTGAAATTCGCAGCATGCATCGCCCGCGAGAGGACATGCAAACGATTAGCATTGCAGGGCATATGCAAATCATGTGAGCCCGGCACGCCACCGAGAAGCACTATAAGAAGGTTGCACAGAAGGCGAGGTGTAAGTAGTGGAAGTGTGTTGTGCTTCGGGACCTCTGCGTGGGAAGCTTCCTGATGCCTCGTCGCAGAATACGGCAGTCATTCCAGCACGTTTCGAAGTTCGACAGAGGACGAATAGTGGCTTATCGCGACAGCGGTTTTTCGTACCGAGACATCGGCGCCCGTGTGGGACGACATCCAGCAACAGTGAGGCGAGTATGGATTCGGTGAGTGCAGGAGGGACGGACGGACCGACGTGAACGATTGCCGCAGCCGCGGCACACCACCGAACGAGTTGACCGGCATGATGTGCGGCGGGCATTGACGGCTCTCACCGCCACATCACGCACGTTAGCGCAGGAATTAGCGTGTGTTGCGCAACAACCTGTGTCAGCACGTACCGTTCGACGTCGTCTGCAGGAGCGGAGACTTGTCGCACGGCACCCATTGCTTCGATTACCATTGACGTTACACCACCGGTGCGTGCGGCGGCACTGGGCCGTTGAACGCCGCACCTGGACTACGGAATGGCACGACATTGCCTTCTCCGACGAATCCCGCTTCTGCCTGCAACACCACGATGGTCGTATCCGCGTGTGGCGGCCACGCGGCGGGAGACTGTATGACGCCTGCATTATGCATCGCCATACCAGTCCGTCTCCTGGCGTTATGGTTTGGGGCGCAATTGGATATGACACCCGCACCCCTCTGGTACGCATCGCGCCGGTACACTCAACAGCTACCGCACCATCTCCGACGTTTTCCTCCCTTACCTGCAGGACCTGCCAACGACCACGTTTCAACAGGACAATGCGCTAACGCACGTGACACGCATCGTGTAACAATTCTTCACGGCCCACCAGGTGTCACTGCTGCCGTGGCCCGCCTTTTCTCCCGATATGTCGCCCATCGAACACGTCTGGTCGCTGATCGGCAACCGAGTGGCCCAGCAAGCACCACCCGCGGCTACGCCTGATGAACTGTGGCAACGTGTGGAAGCAGCATGGACCGACGTACCCCAAGCCCACATCCAAAGCCTCTTTCGTTCGATGCCGCGGCGTGTAGCGGCCGTTATTGCCAGCCATGGGGGCCACACGAATTATTGATGTCTGCGTGTTCCGCAAGTCGCACGGGCCTGTAAGCTCAATCGTTTCATCTTTGTGTCTGTTGTTATGTGTCCAGTAAATCTGGCTTTGCTATCTCGTGTCCTTCTTGGTGTTGCATTTTGGGTGGCCTGCAGTGTATGAAATCGCGCAGACTTTTTTAACATAGTTTTTATAATGAAATTAGAACAAAATGACTGCAAAAGTCAAAATATACATAGAATTAAGGTATCAAAGTATTCATGTACGTATATACAACGATGAACCATTACATTATGGCCACACCAGCCTAGAGAAATGAGCGCGCCTGGAGACCAAACGGTGGCGCAGGTGAAGTTCACAGAGCAGTATATATACAACCTGAGGACCGGCTTTCAGTTAGTAGAGTGTTGGTAGTCAGAATGGGAAAATCTGCCGATTTATCGGAGTTTGATAAAGGACAAATTGTGATGGCACGGCGCCTCGGAACTACGATCTCGGAAACGGTCTTAAATTCACAGAGCAGTATATATACAACCCGAGGACCGGCTTTCGGTTAGTAGAGTGTTCGGAGTCAGAATGGGAAAAGCTGTCGATTTATCGGAGTTTGATAAAGGACAAATTGTGATGGCTCGGCGCCTCGGAACTACGATCTCGGAAACGGTCTTAAATTCACAGAGCAGTATATATACAACCCGAGGACCGGCTTTCGGTTAGTAGAGTGTTCGGAGTCAGAATGGGAAAAACTGTCGATTTATCGGAGTTTGATAAAGGACAAATTGTGATGGCTCGGCGCCTCGGAACTACGATCTCGGAAACGGTCTTAAATTCACAGAGCAGTATATATACAACCCGAGGACAGGCTTTCGGTTAGTAGAGTGTTCGGAGTCAGAATGGGAAAAGCTGTCGATTTATCGGAGTTTGATAAAGGACAAATTGTGATGGCACGGCGCCTCGGAACTACGATCTCGGAAACGGTCTTAAATTCACAGAGCAGTATATATACAACCCGAGGACCGGCTTTCGGTTAGTAGAATGTTGGGAGTCAGAATGGGAAAATCTGCCGATTTATCGGAGTTTGATAAAGGACAAATTGTGATGGCACGGCGCCTCGGAACTACGATCTCGGAAACGGTCTTAAATTCACAGAGCAGTATATATACAACCCGAGGACCGGCTTTCGGTTAGTAGAGTGTTCGGAGTCAGAATGGGAAAGGCTGTCGATTTATCGGAGTTTGATAAAGGACAAATTGTGATGGCACGGTGTCTCGGAACTACGATCTCGGAAACGGTCTTAAATTCACAGAGCAGTATATATACAACCCGAGGACCGGCTTTCGGTTAGTAGAGTGTTCGGAGTCAGAATGGGAAAAGCTGTCGATTTATCGGAGTTTGATAAAGGACAAATTGTGATGGCACGGCGCCTCGGAACTACGATCTCGGAAACGGTCTTAAATTCACAGAGCAGTATATATACAACCCGAGGACCGGCTTTCGGTTAGTAGAGTGTTCGGAGTTAGAATGGGAAAAGCTGTCGATTTATCGGAGTTTGATAAAGGACAAATTGTGATGGCACGGCGCCTCGGAACTACGATCTCGGAAACGGTCTTAAATTCACAGAGCAGTATATATACAACCCGAGGATCGGCTTTCGGTTAGTAGAGTGTTCGGAGTCAGAATGGGAAAAGCTGCCGATTTATCGGAGTTTGATAAAGGACAAATTGTGATGGCACGGCGCTTCGGAACTACGATCTCGGAAACGGTCTTAAATTCACAGAGCAGTATATATACAACCCGAGGACCGGCTTTCGGTTAGTAGAGTGTTCGGAGTCAGAATGGGAAAAGCTGTCTATTTATCGGAGTTTGATAAAGGACAAATTGTGATGGCACGGCGCCTCGGAACTACGATCTCGGAAACGGTCTTAAATTCACAGAGCAGTATATATACAACCCGAGGACCGGCTTTCGGTTAGTAGAGTGTTCGGAGTCAGAATGGGAAAAGCTGTCGATTTATCGGAGTTTGATAAAGGACAAATTGTGATGACACGGCGCCTCGGAACTACGATCTCGGAAACGGTCTTAAATTCACAGAGCAGTATATATACAACCCGAGGACCGGCTTTCGGTTAGTAGAGTGTTCGGAGTCAGAATGGGAAAAGCTGTCTATTTATCGGAGTTTGATAAAGGACAAATTGTGATGGCACGGCGCCTTGGAACTACGATCTCGGAAACGGCGCGGCTTATGGGTTGTTCACGTGCCGCTGTAGTGAGTACGTATCAAAAGTGGTGCACAGATGGCCAAACGACGAACCGTCATCCAGTCGCGTGTCGTCCGCAGTTTATTGATGCCAGAGGGGAGCGGAGATTGTAGCGCATTGTTCACAGCGACCACAGGGTCACAGTGAGGCCAATCACCAACAGGCACAACAGTGGTGATCAGGACAATGTGTCACAGCGCACAGTTCATTGCAGCCTTCTGCGCCTGGGCCTGCGTAGCCGAAGACCCAGCCGAGTCCCCATGCTCACTGCACGTCATCGTCAACAACGCATGAAATGGGCCCAAGATCATCGATATTGGACCGTGGATGATTGGAAGAAAGTGGCCTGGTCTGACGAATCAAGATTCCTGGTGCATCACGTAGACGGCCGAGCGAGGATACGCCGATTACCAGTATAGAGGCTATTGCACCTGGGTGCACTGTTCGGCTGAAACAGGCCGGTGACGGCGCGGTGTTACGCTGTAGGCGATGTTTTCTTTAGAAACTTTATAGGCCCCATTATACCAATAGCACGATCCCTGACAGTATTTTGAATTCTCATCTGCAATTACGACCTGTATAATGGCAAAATTTACGACCTGTATAATAGCAAAGTTCACGACCTGTAGTGCGAAGAAAAACCACCAAAACGCAAGGAACATTTGTAACGTATACTCTATATTCACTTTCCTTTTGATTTTACTATCTCTGGTTATTTTATTTTACTATGTAAATTATCTTCTTACTGAACGAAATATTATTTCACCCGCTGAATGAGATCTGGCAATGAGTGTAAGTCATGACGTGGTGGTAGCTAGTATATAGGCGCGTTCATCGAGACTTAGGGAGAGCTTTTGTTGTTGTTATGAGAGAGCGTTGTTGTTTACGGAGAGCGTTTATAATACGAGGAGAGATTGTGTTGTTATGAGGAGAGATTCTTCATTATTGTAAAAACAAGTTGTGTGTGTGCTTTAGTTGACCAAGAGTCTTATAATAAAGAAGTTGCAGTAAGTACGTCTTTCTGAATTAATAGTTTTTGTCAGACCTCTGTCTGGCTGTTAGGTTTATAACATTTATTCATTACCATAAAAAACCAGCGTTAAAACTTTGTTTACGTTCGTAATTAACTAGTAACAACCATTTTGAGTTCACTGTTTTGAAGCTTAGTACAAGTATATCATTAGCTAACTGGTAGGAAGAGAATCATTCATATAATTAGCTTAGCGAAAAGCAAACAAAGCTAATTCATTATACATTGTTCTTACATTTCAGCCTTTGCAAATGCAAAATGAATTTTTCAAACCGGACAAACAAGTGCACAGATATGGTGTGGATGGTGGATATAGTGATAATCTAAGTCCCTACTCAAGAGACGCAAATAGCGTATTAAATCCGTTTATTTTTGCGGCGTAGTAAGTACAAAGATTCGCCAAGCTTTCGCACTCCATTGGGAGGCTTTCTCAAGGCAATGGTAGACATAAAAAGTGCGAAAGCTTAAATCTTGAGTATTCACAGTGCAGTGCGGTGTATTTATAATTACGTTATCTAAGTCCCTTTTTAATTTTTTCAGTTTATGATCTAAAAAGTGCAATCTGCGATTTATCGGTATTACGGCGCAATTAATGCACGAATAATAAATTTTTTCGATTTTACGGCATCAGTAAGACACATCTGTTCTTGTTTCCTGGACACGTGACTCAGAGAAAAACAGTAAAAAGCTACTTGAGCATTCGCACGCCGATCGCATCTCTCTTCCTTGACATTACGATTACGCAGTTCGAGCTCTCTCAGACACTAGTGTTGAAATAGGCATTTAGAATAATCTTCAGATTTACATTCAGAACGAAAGAAGAAAGGTGCCACCAAAGTTAAAAGTGTCTATCATGGATGAAGTCGTGCATAAGACTAACGAAAAAAAAAAACTTAACTTTTTTACCAGGTGCAAAATCAGAACATGCGGCGAGAAAATGTGAATACGCAAGCTGTTTACAAATTCTTAGAACGATTTCCCAGCAATATAATTAATGTTTAAAATAAAAGTACAGTAGAACTCCAATTATCTGGATTAACTCTGAATACACAACCCATTCGGATATTCGGAAAATCCGGATAATTGGGTTGTCATTTTTCTGTAGGCCAAATAGGTTTTATTAATTGAAGTGAGGGATTTTTTTCGTTTATCGTATTTTACAATAACAAATGTTATACAGTTTAGAAAATAAATTAGATTTTTATTTACGTAAAAATACGGTAATACAAAAAAATTCGAAAAAATTATACGTACATATTTTTAATTTACTATAAACAAAGACATCTTTACAATTAAATTTTAACCAAACATTATATTATTTTCTTATTGGTGTAAACTAATAAAATTAACAAAAATTGCAACACAGTACACGTGATTATTATTTTTTTTACTTACAGTTTGAAATAAATTTACGTTTTTAATGAAAAAAGTCAAAAAGGGTCATCTGTTTCGATTATCCTGATAATTGGAGTCCCGGATAATGGAGTCCGGATGATTAGAGTTCTACTGTATTTATTTCTTAAATGTTCCATCTGATAGCACTTTCTCTGAACTATGAACCTACATCTAGGTTTCCAAGATAACAGGGCATTTTTTAAAATTGGTAGTGGTATTTTCTTCCACTCCTCTTCCACCGGTTTCCATAGTCCAATTACTGTTTTAGGTCTGCGTTTAGAAATCGCTCTTTTTAGCAGTCGGAAGGCGCAGCAGTACATTGGTGACACATCAAGGGGACTTTGAGGGAATATGAGAAAAACCTATAGACTTGATATCCCGTCTCTTTTTTCATTTTTTCAAGAAATAGAGTGGTAGATTTGGATGTATGACTGATGGAGACTGCCATAATCCTGAACCGGAACCTTTTTCGAGGTCTGTTGGTCACACACCTTGTCGGATGTCCTCAGTGTTGCTGAACTGCTCCCCTTTCAAGGCACACTTCTTTTTTTTTTTATATATTGGAGGTTTAACGACCACCGTGAGCAACTCAATGGGCTATAAGCAGTCGCCCGTCCCTAATTTAGGGTCATTGGTTCCAGGGAAGGGAGAGAGCCAGTGCCCGTAAGACAAACACAACATCCATGCCTCACCAGGATTCGAACCCGGACCCCTTTCGGACGAATGATCAGAGGTCGTCGCTTAGACCACTGCGCCACTGGGGCGGCCAAGGCACCCTTCACCTTTGGGAAGAGGAAAAAGTCTGTCCAAATCTGGTGAGTAGGGTGGATATTCGATCACGCAGGTCGACTTTGAAGGCAGGAACTGCTTCGCCGGCAGCGCACAGTGTGCAGGCGCGTTGTCGTGCAACAGAAACCAGTTTTTTCCTGAAACGTTGCATGAGGCGCACAGACTTTATATTACTCCTATATAAAGTCAAATTTGCTTCTGTAGGCACCACAGTGAACTGTGGTGCCTACAGAAGCAAATTTGTGGCAGATAATTCCAGCAGATTAGAAAAAAAAAACTTGTCTTGACACGTGATTTTTGCAACCGGACTTTCTACTACCGGGGAGAAGACGTTCTATACCATTCCATGCTCTGGCGTTTTGTTCCAGGATCAAACTGAAAACACCAACTTTGATCACCGGTGACAATTCTTTGCAACAAATCACGATCAACTGCATGGATGAAATTTTGACAACACGCAACCCGGTGCTTCGTCTGTTCGTGTGTCAAAGTGTGCGCGGCACAAACCTCGAACAAATCTTCCCTTTATGTGCAGATCTTTGTCTAAGATTGCCCTGGCAGTTTTCTTACAGACACCAAGCAGTTGAGCGAGTAACACAGTGGTTATTCGCCTGTCATGGGCAACAATTTCGCTAGCCTTCTCCACATTTTCATTTGTCCGCGCAGAAACTGGACGTTCAGCGCGTGGTTCATCCTCGAGGGAAAACGGTGAAAACCAGCGGAACGCCTGTGCATGGCTCAGACAGTCATCGCCGTAAAAATGTTTTTAGGTCTTGGTACACTTCCGTGGCAGTTTTCCCTCATTTACGGGAAATTTTTATCAGAGCTCTTTTGCAATATTACGCAACTTCTGACACGTTTCACTCACACAGTCTTACTTCAATAGTAGCCACACGAAAACTTTGCTGCGTCACCCGACTCGAAAGTTGCTCCTGCGATTACAGCACACTCTAGCGGCCAAAACTATAAACACGCGTTTGTTACTTTTATTCAAAGAGCTGTCACGTAAAAAATCAGTCTCATTACTTAACGGACCCACAAGTATGTGTGACATTTATTCATTATCAATCATGGGTACAATTCCCGTAGTATCTGGTGCCATTTTAACTATATTGTCCCATTGAAGTTTGTTCATTGCAGAATGGCTCAGTTCTTGAAGAGTTCCACCGCACCAGTTTTTAATATCATCAGCCCACACACGGTGAGGGCGTCATCTTGCATTTCTTCCGCTCATTAAGCCGAACACCAATATCTTTATCTCTCTGTCATGTTTCATTCTGCAGATGTGTCCAAAAAGTCTTAGTTTTTTCTATATGATTTTTTTGGAACTGCGTCTCTATTAGTTGAATTCTTCCTTACATTTCCTTTCTTATCCTCTGGGTCCAACCGATTCGTAGGATTTTACGATTCTTTCAAAAGCAAGTATCCTTCTCTCTGATTTCTTTGCCAATGTCCAAGTCTCGCATCCATATAGCATGCTACTGACTGTGCATGTCTCAAGAACGCTTAACTTCGTTTTGAGGCTAATAGCTCTGCTCTTCCAAATTTTATCCATGGCTTTTAACAGTGTTATAACCTTTGCAATTATAAATTAGCGTAATCTAAAATTACGAAAATTCCCCCTCATTTTTTATATACATTTTGGAGGAATTAATTTTTTTTTATTGGAGGTTTAACGACCACCGTGGGCCAGTCAATGGCCTATAAGCAGCCGCCCGTCCCTAATTTATGGTCACTGGTTCCAGGGAAGGGAAAGAGCTAATGCCGTATGACATACACAACATCCATGCCTCACCGGGATTCGAACCTGGACCCCTTTCAGGACGAATGATCAGAGGCCATCGCTTAGACCACTGCGCCAATGGGGTGGCTGAAAAATTTCACATCAGTATTTAACATTCTGAAATTTCACTCATACGTTTTTTAAGACCATCTCCTAGAAGAAAGTATAACTGCGGTTCCACTGTGCGTTTCTTAGTTAAGGCACACGTCTTTCATCCGTAAGTAATAACCTGAAGGTTACATTGATTAAGATCTTTTGTTTTAAATCATAGCGGTAAATTACTCTTGAAAATTGTACTATTTTCTTCCAAATGCCTCCTGCCAAGTTTTATGCTCCTATTTAATTCTTCTTCGATGTGGGCCTCGCTTGATATCTGTTGTCCAAGGTAGGTTTAGGCATCAGTTACTCCAAAATTTTCCCCATCAACCTCCAGTTCAATTTTTGTAAAATAATTGAACATACATTTTGGTTTCTGTAAGTTTATTTTGAAATAGAAGAAGGAATAAATAGGAGTATAAAACTTGGCTAGTTTACTCTTCCCAAGAAATTCCTGGATCACACTCTGCTACTCTGGGGGAACACTTGCAAAAATGGTTATGACGCGATTCAAATACCTGACATTTTTCAAGTTCTGATACCAGAAAAATCACCAAAAGATCTCGATTTGAGTAAAGTGATGACATTCGGTATACTGCAAAGCAATGCCAAAAAGATGAAGAAATATTTTCTAGTAAGGTTTAGGGAACGGGCAGGGATGTTTTGATAGGTGTACACAGTCCAGTCAAAAACATATGACCACCCCTGATGTAAGATGCAACCATAACGAGCAGCCAGATAGCGTGCGCAGCAACATATGCAAATCATGTAAGGCATTTAAAAAGACACGAACTCGCGAACGGAATGCAATTTCGCGAGAGAATGGGGAAAAGGACGTGACTTAACAGAGTTTGAAAAAGAGATGATCGTTGACTACCGACTAAAGTGTGGTTGCATTACAGAAACAACAAATATTGTGGGCTGTTCACGTGGTGCAGTTTTTGAAGTGTTCCAAAAATAGAAGGAAACCGGCAAGACCTGCAGTAATCGTGGTAATAGTGGACGCCCATGGAGCAATGGCGACTGTCGGAAGTGACGGCTATCCCGACTAGTACGATCCAACAGAAGGGTCACAGTGGAACTGGAAGGAGCATTTAATGCGGCCGCATAGAGGAGCGTATCGCAGACCACAGTCCAATGAATTCCGCTCTCTATGGGTCTCCGGAGTCGCCCTCTACTCAATGTACCCATGCTGAAGACCAGACATCGACAATTACGGCGTGAATTTGTATCTGAGAGGAGGAATTGGACCACCGAACAGTGGAAGAAAGTCGCCTTTTCAGATGAATCACATCTTCTGCTTTATCATGTGGATGGTCGATGGAGAGTACGGCAAAGCACTGCTGACAGATATCATCCCGACACGACTCTTGAGAAGAAAATGGAAGCAGGTGGCAGTGTTCTCGTGTGAGGCATGTTTTCCTAGGAATCACTAGGAGCAATCAAACCACTCGATCGCACTAGGAACGTTCAGGCTCCCTATCTATTGTGGTGGATATGGTACTCTCATCCATTATGACTGTCTACCCCAATGGCACGATGAACGTTCAGGCTACCCATCCATGGTGGCAGACCAGGTGCTTTCATTCATGATGACTGTCTACCCCGATGGCACGATGAACGTTCAGACTACCTATCCATTGTGGTGGATAAGGTACTCTCATTAACGATGATTGTCTACCCCGATGGCACGATGAACGTTCAGACTACCTATCCATTGTGGGAGATCAGGTGCTTTCATTCATGATGACTGTCTACCCCAATGGCACAATGAACGTTCACACTACCCATCCATTGTGGTGGATAAGGTACTCTCATTAATGATGATTGTCTACCCCGATAGCACGATGAACGTTCAGGCAACGTATCCATTGAGGCGGATCAAGTGCTCTCATTCATGATGACTGTCTACCCCGATGGCACGATTCAGACTACCTATCCATTGTGGTAAATAAGGTACTCTCATTAATGATGACTGTCTACCCCGATGGCACGATGAACGTTCAGACTACCTATCCATTGTGGAAGATCAGGTGCTTTCATTCATGATGACTGTCTACCCCGATGGCACGATGAACGTTCAGGCAACGTATCCATTGAGGCGGATCAAGTGCTCTCATTCATGATGACTGTCTACCCCGATGGCACGATGAACGTTCAGACTACCTATCCATTGTGGTGGATAAGGTACTCTCATTAATGATGATTGTCTACCCCGATGGCACGATGAACGTTCAGGCAACGTATCCATTGAGGTGGATTAAGTGTTCTCATTCATGATGACTGTCTACCCCGATGACACGGGTTGCTTCCAGCAAGATAATGTCTCCTTGCCATGTTACTATGCGTGTGCGAGAATGGTTTGAGGAGCATTCCAGTGACTTTAGCTTACTATCCTGGCCACCGTACTCGCCGGACATCAATCCCATTGAACATCCGTGCGACTATTTTGACCAACAGGTTCGACGTATGGATCCACTACCGATTACTCTTGATGATCTGCGAGAAGCTTTGGTGTCTGTATGGTATAGCATCCCTATACAGAAACGTTCAGGTGCCTCATTGAATCAATGCCACGTTTTATATCTGCGGTATTGACAGCACGGGGAGGTCATACCGCATGCTAGCAGGTGGTCATAATTTTTTGACTGCAGTACGTATATATGTGTGTGTTTGTGTGCGTGGGTAATTTCAGAACTCGAGCACTTTGAGGACACACATACACAATATACTTCGTACTCATAAGTAAAAAAAAAAAAAGAAAAAAAGGTCTTATATGGAACGACCAAGATTACGAATACAAAACGAAGTCATGATTTTACAAGTTCCCAGACGTCAGGGCCCTTTGAACCAAGGTCAAGCCGAGCTTTGTCACCATTTTAACGGTCGAAATTTTCCGAAAATCGTGATAGCAGTAAAACGATATCACCAGATTACCTTTTATTGCATGCCACTCGCTATGCAGTAAAGTGCTTAAACAGCCGAAGGAATTTTCCTGCTCGTTGACCTAGAGATGTAAACGCTAGCTAGGCAGGGTACGCAGTGTATTTCGGTCGTGAGATTTGAAGGTGAATATGACCTTAACGAAGTCCCTCCGTATGTATTGTTTAAGTTACCCGGATCACGAAACTAAAGTCTCTCACAAATGATAAAACAAACAGAAAAGGGGTAGGAACGCTATTACTGAAGGAATGAATCTAACGGAGGAAGTATAACAATCCTTTTACAAAAGCCCACTACAGAAGCTTAAATTCCTTAAAAAGCACCATGACAAGAAAATTAACGGGGAGGGGAAGAGAGAAGAAATCCGTGTCTGATGAAATGAACTTAAAGCACCCAAGTTACCGTAAGTTATCGAGGAAATAATAAAAAAAAAAAAAACCCGAGGGTAATCATGCATGTAAGTCACGCCTCCATATTTTCCGTCGCGAAACAGTTGTGTTCTCATGGAAAATGCTTTGGACACACACAGCCGGCTAGCCCATCGAGGTAACCTAGGCGGTCGCCCCAGGTTCCGCAGTTTAGGAAACAAAAATTTCATTTTCGGTAGGATTTTTCATATTTAAGTTTTGGGACGGGAGATCCTTTAAAATATATTTTTTATAAAGTTTTTTTTTATTATTAAGTTTTGGACCTACGACCGTAGCAAGCTTATCTGGAAGGGCGAGACTTGAAATTACGCCACCTCGATTTCCACTCAAATAATACGTGATTTTTACTTTCTCACACTCACCACCGTTATAGGAAAGTATTACGATCGTTCAAAAATCACACTTCAGGTTTTCGACATAATTTTATTAAAAATGTAAAAACTAGGCAAATACCAAGTAAAGTCGAAACGTTAACGTTATTTGAACGCCGACAACACAACACCCCACAGAAATGCAGAACGAAAAAAAAAAAAAGAACCAGCGCAGAACGAGTGAGTGTCTGATAGTGAAAGTAACGACAGGAAGAAGCTTTAGGGGTAGGGCTTGGAAAAATTCTCTTCAAGGTCAAACGCTCAGAGGACTTTCTGCGACAGAACACAAATGATTAATTAGCTGTTCGTCGCAACGACATGTTAGGAAAGTTCATGGAGTTAGGCATATCAGAATATTTTTTTCTATAGCACCATTCACTGTTTTTTGGAAAATTCCCTTCATGGATATGAGATGTTCACACCTCATAGTGTATATTACTTTGTACCCGGGTTAACTACGTGGAATACTGTATGAGACTAATTAATGTCTTTAAAAAGAAAGAACTGAAGGGTTAACTTCCTTTTTTAGTTACAATTTCTATTTTTTTACATCTCCAAGAGAATGAATTTATGACCCTGGAATGAAAATTCTGAGAGAACAACCGTCCTCCCTGCCCTTCCGGTAGCTACTGCCCTGTTCCAATCCCCCACTTCCAAATAGGTTACCGTACTTTGCTGTATAGACACTGTGATTTGCAGATTTCAAGTGATTATTATTGACCACCTTAAACTTTTCCGCATTCATGAAATAGGAAATTTTTTTTAATCATTTCGTAGCTCCCTACTTTTACAAGTTGTGGCGCGCCTGCACCGCAGGACGAACATGAGATAAAAGCAGTGACGACACATGTCCGCGTGGCTCAGTTGGGAGAGCGACTTACTCCGGAGTGAGGGTACCCGAGTTCGATGCCCTGCGCGAAAAAACTTGTACGTTATATTGGCGCCCGAACTTCCAGGATGACCCAGCTGCTAAGTTTCTCGCAATAATGTGATGTTCTTTCCACACGGCGAGACAGGGAAAATGAGAATCCCTTCTTCAGTGCTTCGAAAAAATAAATCAGTGTGATGTTACGTTCCACTCACCAAATTGTCTGGTATTTTTCAAATGCACGTTCTTCATGGGATGACTGCCTACCCCGCCACATGGTCCCGGCTGACCCGTAGGCCATCTGTCGCGGGGAATGGGGATGTGATGTGCCTGCACCGCAGGACGCACATGAGATAAAGGCAGATAGCAGTGATAGCACAAGTCCGCGTAGCTCATTTTGGAAAGCGATTTACTCCAGGGTGAAGGGACCCGGGTTCAATGTCCGGCGCGGACAAACTTGTACGTTATAAAGTGCAATAATTTGTGCGTAAATCAGATACTTAAATTTAAAATAAATAAAAAGAGCAATATCAAAATTGTTTTTGGGATATATATATATATATATATATATATAGACAACATCCTTATAACATATACCCCCATAACATATACCCTCATAAAGCGAAATCGAGAGATGAAAAATCCGGTAATCTTGGAGGCCATGGAACAGAAACCCCCGCGTCCGGTCCATTTTCCAGGGTAGGGGCTGACGAGGATAATTTGTGGACATCCTTCAAGAAATGTAGCAGCGTGCCATCTTGTTATAATAGAATATCAGGCTACATATCAATATCCAATTACGGAATGAGCAAGTCTTCCAACACACACATAGATACACAATCCTTGTGACGACCGACTCTCCAAAAAAAACGTCACTCACATTTTTTTGCGGCTCATTGCTGCACAAGCAAACAACCTTTTCAACTTGCAGGCTCGTGTGTCAGCATTTCCCTGGGATTTTCTATGCCCCAAATGCGGACATTGTGTTTGTTCAAATATCCACTCATATGGTGGAACCCCGCTTCATCAGAGAAAACGATTTTGTGTAATAATTGCTCGTCCGTCTCCATTCGCTCGAAAATTTTTAGCTGCCATCTTGCTTGAAGCAGTAGTACCCAAAGAAACTTGATATAATACACACACAGCTGTAGAGTAAAAAATTACCAAAATCTGTCCCGTATTGTTTTGACACAACTGGCTAGCACTGCGTGTCCAAGATTTTTCTATATCTTCATTTACCAAATAAAGTTTCTACTAAAAAAAATTCAGTCAGAAGCCCGATTATTTTATACTCAATATTTAAAATCACGTCAATAGTTTCCTGTTAAGTGATGCACTGTTTCTCAAATACTAATCATGATTCACAATAAAATTGTAGCTTCTTTTTTCCCCTCCAGTTGCCGAAGAATTCTCTTTACGATCTCCATAGAAAGTGATCTCTTGCCACCTCTTTACTATCTACAGAGGTTGGATAGAATAATGTGAACACCTAGGAAAAGAAGGTTTTACGTACCTAATAATGGGTGTGGGACCACCTTTGGCATTCAAACCCGCCTGAATCTTCCTTAGAATGGATGCATACAAATCCTGGATGGTGGTTAGTGGTATGTTACACTATTCTTCATGCTGAAACTGCTCCAGGTCCTTGAGAGATGCAGGAGGAGGACAACGAGATCTTATTCTGTTTTCCAACACAGACCACAGTGGCTCGATGATGTTTAAGTCTGGTGATTGGGGACTCTAAGAATGGTGCGAAAGTTCTTCCTCGTGTTCCTCAAACAATGACTGGACATTCCGAGCTCTGTGAATTGGGGAGTTATCATCTTGATAGATGGCATCCCCTGCGGGAAACAATGTTTGAGGTACTGGATGGACTTGTTCAGCCAAAATGGTTTCATACGCCCTGCCAGTCATCCGTCCTTTCAAGATGATCAGGGGATCTCATGAAATCTATGATACGACCGCATAGAGCATGAGAGAACCACCACCATGCTGCACTGTTGGGAGCAGACAGTCTGGGTTGTATGCTTCCGATGGGGTTTTCCACATGTAAACACGTCCTGCGGTGGGGAATAATGTGAATATAGATTCATCCGACCGCATTACACGCTTCCATGCATCGGCAGTCCACGTTGTATGCTCCTGACACCAGTGCCGTCGCCGTTGTGCATTCATGCGGGTCACCAGACTCTGCCATGACTATCTTATTTATGCAGTTCCCTGTGAACTGTTTTCGTTGATACTAGAGTCTGGAGATGCACATGGAGCTCCGCACTTATTTTTAGGCGCTGTGACCTTATTACGGGTAACAATCCTCTTTAATGCTCTCATGTCTCTATCAGTCACGGTCGTTTTCCGGCCCCTGTTGTGTTTTGGAGACGAGGTTTTGCCACGAACACGGTATGCTGTCATGACGCTAGACACGGTAGCTCTCGATACCCCCACTACACTGGCGACTGTTGTCACGAAAGCACCAACTAGCCGGCCACCAACAATTAGCCCTCTTTCGAAGTCCGTTAGGTCGCTCATTTCGTCGTCACCCTGAAAGAAATTTTGCAACAAGACACTTTAAATGCACTTAAACAAGACCTTGAGGTTCTAAACAAAGCTAATACAACCAAAAAGTGGTGGATACCTTTGAGTTTATTATTACGACGTACGCAGCTGCATTAAAAGATACGTTTTTGAGCGTGGTGTCCAACTCCTGCATAGAATACGATCAGTGGTAATCAAGAATTTCACTACGTATCCCAATGGGTACTTGTTTGAACGTAATAATTTCGGTTTAACGACACCCTGAGCAACTCTTAAGACTATAAGCCGTCGCCGTTCTGTAATTTAGGGCCACGCTTCCAGGGAAGTGACAAAGCCAGCATCATCAGACAAATGCACCGCCCTTGCCTCATCTCCGACTTGAGCCTAGGCTCGGCTCGGTCAAATAGCACAAACCACTCTTGATTCCACAAGAAAATGGTGCTAATAATTGATATACAGTTTAAGGTTGAGATAGCTTTAGTTTAAGCGATTAGTTATGAGTCTCTGCAGGAACATATGTTCAAACATCTTACATATCAGTGGGAAACGAATCTCCCTGAAGAAATAATTCTTCACCAACAAATAGGACGTTGACGCATTTTTAGAACGTTTTTGATAGAAATTATAGAAAATAAAAGAAGTTCAAAGAATTGAAACTCGCAACTGCGTGTCAGGTGAGCATAAGAAAATCGTCTGCTGCAATTATACATTGTCTGCTAAGAAAATGGCGCACGTAACCAAGCTGTGTACAGAAGGTTATGTTTTTGCTCTTTACGAAGAGGAATATTCCTATTCTGTAATTAAAAAACGCTGTGAGAATCGTGGAATTAGCATTTCCAAATGTCAAATAAGTAATATTATAATAACAGAGGAAAAATCGTCAAGCATTGCTTTTAACAGGAAAAAGAACACCAAACGAATATCCAAAAAATGTAAGTACTTTTTACGACTATTTCAAAAGTAAGGTCTCTGGCCTTAAAAGAAAATCCACAGACCCAAAGAGCAATCGCTAAGTCGTTAAATATCTATCTCTGTATCAACTAGTAAACAAGGTAATAAAGATTTGAATATGAAAAATATATATAGTACGTATAATGTTCACTGCCTTTTGCCTATGGACACGTGGCTGAGCTTAGAACACGGCGTAGACTTCTTTATGAAAATCCCTTAGCCGGAGACAGATAAAAATTTGTTTTGACTATATGCCTAAACTACTGTAACAAAAAAAAAAAAAAAAAAAAAAAAAAAAGGTCGGGATGCTATTGCAAAACAGCAAACATATACAAACTTAAGGAACCAAAGAAAGTTTCAGTAAAGGATTCATGATTATTGCTGACTTCTCGCATAATGGGAAATTAAAGCTAAGAAAAGTTGAAAAGAAAGAATGTTAAAATCAATTCTATTTATTACCAAAACAAACGTTTTAACTCCTATATTTAAAGAGGAAATACCATTCGTTTATACACAGAGCTTTCAAAGAATAGTACTCCGTCAGGATTCGGCTACCAGTCAAATATCCAAATCTACCAATCTATTTCTTGAAAAAATGGGAAAAGAGACGGGTATCAAGTCTATATCTTTTGCTATCAAGTCTATATAGCTTTTGCTCATATTCCTTCAAAGTCCCCTGAGGTGTCTCCAATGGACTATTGTGCCTTCGGACTGCTAAAAACCGTGCTTTCTAAACACTGCTTTCCAGAGTCTAATCATTGGACTCTGGAACGCAGTGGAAGAGGAGTGGAGTAAAATACCACTACCAATTTTAAGAAATGCCCTGTTATCTTGGAAATCTAGATGTAGGATCATTGTCCAGAGAAAGGGCTATCAGATAAAACATTTAGGAAAGAAATAATTTTGTTTCGATCTCCAATTATATTGCTGGAAAACCGTTCTAAAAACGTGTGAACATTCTATGTATTAGATGCGAAAAACAAAATTGTGTACAGATAGAAATTAAAACAAACAAAAAACGCCTAACTTGGGTACTACAGTAATTGCAATGGTAACTAGGATCCACACAACACACTGCTATTTGTACTGTACCTAAACCTAAATTTGCCTCCATTTTCAGGTTGAAATACAAAGATTTATGAAATAAAATTAACAACAATACAAAACATAGGAAACATCGCTAGAAAAAAATATAAATATGGGAGAAATCTTCGCTTTGTCTTACTTCCGTTTTCGAAATTATTTCTTCATTTTCTTTCTTAAATGCAAACATTTATGTAATTAAATTATGTTTAAACAATAATACAGTGCAGGGAAAAAACCGCAAAAAAAAAAAAAAGAAAAAAACGATTAGGGAAGAAATATTTGCTGCCTTTAGTTTCCGTTGCCGAAAATTTTTGCCTACATTTTACGAGTACAGGAGAAATTCTCTCTCCGTCCAGCTTCCTCCATTCTGAATCTTTTATGTACTAAAATGGTATTTAATAACCATAGGGGGAAGACGAAACATCTGCAGAAAAAGAATTACATTACAGAGTTGCAGCTAACTTCGGTTTTCGGAAATTCTTGCTTCCATTTTCAAACTGAAACACAAACGTTTACGCAATAAAATGTTATTTAACAACAATACTGAACAGAGGGTACATCGCGAGAAAAATAAAAATAACGATTACAGGAGAAATCTTCACTCCGTCTAACTTCCGTTTTCGGAAATTTTTGAAAGACGAAATTCCATCCGAAGATAGAAAACTTGCATCCATGAACGGGAATCTGCATAAGAGGATTTAATATAAGGTTGTGGGGACATCATTTTCGTCTAAAGGACGAAAATAAAATGTACATCGCTCGTCGCCGTGATTCTTCTGCTACAAGGCATCTTTCACAGCAGCGGTAAACAATTTCCCGAGGAAATAATTCTTCACAAGTACATGGTAGGCAATACAAAGGCCATTGTGAGTTCGATTCCCGCTCCAGCGCGATGTAATTTTAAAGTTTTCTGAGGAAGTGACTACATGGAAACAGTGAAAATACAGCACATTTGCGCCAACAATGACATATTCAAACTTCTTACATAAATAACTATTAAAGCTAGAGAAAAGAATCAGCATAGGACTTTCGAAACAATTCCAAAGTCTTCATTCTTTCACTCACGGGAAGATCCACTTGGCATCAATACCGTCTACCGCCAGATTATCTGCTGGTTCTAACACAGATATCAGTCTTATAACACTTGTTTGTCGATCACATATAACTCAACAGTTTTTATATCAAACATTTAACAATCTACTCGTAATCTCTTGACATCTGTACAACACTACTCTTTGGTACATAAATCTCGTCTCTTTACAACTCCATTTTATTACACTCATTGTTGTCATTTTATGCTGCTGCGACCCACTGTCAGCATTGCCAAAATGTACAAGCTGTTCGGAGAAGTAATGTGTCATTCAGTGAGAAAATGTTTAACCAAGAACTCACGAAACTTACATAAGGAAACAAACTCAAAAGAAAGGTTAAAAAGAGGTTTATGTCACATCATCTCGACCCACTGTCGGCATTGCCAAAATGTACAAGCTGTTCGGAGAAGTAATGTGCCATTCAGTGAGAAAATGTTTAACCAAGAACTCACAAAACTTACATAAGGAAACAAACTCAAAAGAAAGGTTAAAAAGAGGTTTATGTCACATCATCTCGACCCACTGTCGGCATTGCCAAAATGTACAAGCTGTTCGGAGAAGTAATGTGCCATTCAGTGAGAAAATGTTTAACCAAGAACTCACAAAACTTACATAAGGAAACAAACTCAAAAGAAAGGTTAAAAAGAGGTTTATGTCACATCATCTCGACCCACTGTCGGCATTGCCAAAATGTACAAGCTGTTCGGAGAAGTAATGTGCCATTCAGTGAGAAAATGTTTAACCAAGAACTCACAAAACTTACATAAGGAAACAAACTCAAAAGAAAGGTTAAAAAGAGGTTTATGTCACATCATCTCGACCCACTGCCGGCATTGCCAAAATGTACAAGCTATTCGGAGAAGTAATGTGCCATTCAGTGAGAAAATGTTTAACCAAGAACTCACAAAACTTACATAAGGAAACAAACTCAAAAGAAAGGTTAAAAAGAGGTTTATGTCACATCATCTCGACCCACTGTCGGCATTGCCAAAATGTACAAGCTGTTCGGGGAAAGTAATGTGCCGTTCAGTGAGAAAAAGTTGTTTAAACAAAAAGTCGCAAAATTTACATAAGAAAACAAAGTCAAAATGAAGGTTGAATAGAGGTATACGTCACATCATCGACTCACTGTCAGCGTTGCCAAAATGTACAAGCTGTTCGGGGAAGTAATATGCCGTTCAGTGAGAAAATGTTTAACTAAGAAGTAACGAAATTTACAGAAAAAAAAACCCTCAAATGTAAAGTACAGGTACATGTCACATTTATTATCTGTTTTTGTTAATGAAAGAACACTGTCATAACGTAAATATTGCGCATCTTTCAATTCCGATGGAGTTTTATTCTTTCTTCTATCGTTGTTAATCCCAAAACTTCTATGCCTACATGTTTTTGCTTTCTCTTTGTTTCTCTCCACCCCCCCACCCCCTTTTTCTCAATGACATGGCTATTTGTCGACAAGATGTACAAAAAGTTCTCTCATCTGGGAGACACATTCAGGCGAATTATGTGCGATTGTCCCCAGGGCTGGCAAAAATTTTGTCTTATGACGCGTGATTAACACGAGGACAAAACAATGGGTTGAAAAGGGTACTCGTGCAAGAGAAATGTAGAAATTCATCTGGCTGACACACACTTTTCGCAGAAGAACGGACAGTAAAAGGGAAAACATGAAATGCTACAGACTCAATGGACTCTATTGCAGGATGTATATCAATCACAGCAATCGACTACACATTAACAACGTAGAAGAATGGCGTATATGTATACAGAGTCTGATGTGAGGAATTTCGAACTGCTATTCTTCCATCAAAACAAGATATAAGTTAAGACTCAGAGATCAACATATGGGAATGCGGCAGGTGATTTAATAACAGCCAAGAAGCTAAATAAAGCATAAGGCATCATTAATAACAGAAATACTGCCTGTACAGAAAAGAGATGAAATAAACTCACCATTTAATATATTTTAAGTTGCTTTAGTACGAAGTGTATATTAATATTTCACATGATGTATACAGCCAGAGGGCGTAAGTGCAGATATCGATTTTTTTTTTTGATTGAAAGTTTAACGACCACCGTGAGCAACTCAGTGGGCTATAAAGCAGCCTTCCGTCCCAAATTTAGGGCCACTAGTTCCAGGGAAAGGAGACAGCCAGCGTCGTAAGACAAACAAAACATCCATGCCTCACCGGGATTCGAACCCAGATCAAACTCGGGCGAATGGTCATAAATGATCATAAACCAGCGCTAAGACCACTGCGCCACCGGGGCTGCATGTCGAATTCAAAGTACATTTTATTTCATAAATTAGCATCTAAGTATCCGATTGAAATAATTATTTATTCCTTTCGGCGCCATTTATGACGAAAACTGCTTTTGGTACAGTTTCTTTTTCAGGTAATGTACATATTTTCAGCTAGAGGGCGTAAAAGTAGTAAATTAGGATTTCCCCGATATTTCCGCCTCTAAATGTATGATTTCAAAAATTATTTCTGCATCGGATACAGCTTCTGGTGGGGAAATACTCTACATATAATTCCTAATTTCTTTTTAGACGTAGTCATTTTTGCAACTATCCCATCAGAGCTGCAGAGTATGATCCAGGAACTTTCTGACAAAGGTAAAGAAGAGGGATTCAAAATGAACTTTCAGAAGACAAAACTGATGTACAATGCTTTTATAAGAAATGAAGATTTATCGATTGTCGGGGAAAAGCTGGAGATAACCGATACCTACATTTACCTTTGAACTGCAGATATCAAGCGAAGGTCACATTGATGAAGAAATTAATCGATGTGTAAAACTTGGTTAGAGAGCTTTTGGAAAAAACAGCACAAATTTTTAAAACAATATGCCATTATGTCTTAAAAGAAAAGTGTTGGCTCAAAAAGTGTTTGCTCAATACAGTGCTTACGTATGGTGCAGAGACATGGACCTTAACTAAAAAAGACATACAAAGACTGCAGACAACTGAAAGTAGCATTGGAGAGATGCATGCTTGGTGTAGCCAGGAGAGATAAGAAGAGGGGCTACTGATTATTTGTACAAGAGGTGTCCGGGTTCGAATCCCGGTGAAGCATGGATGCTGCGTTTGTCTTAAGGCGCTGGCTCTCTCCCTTCCCTGGAACCAGTGACCCTAAATTTGGGACGGGCTACTGCTTATAGCCCATTGAGTTGCTCACAGTAGTCGTCAAACCTCCAAAACCAAAAAAAAAAAAAAAAAAAAAAAAGATAGGAACTCGTGGATAAGGAAAATGGCAAAAGTGGAAGACATCGTGATCAGAAAAAAAAATCCCTGAAATGGCAATGGGCTGGAAATGTCGCCAGAAGAACCGGCCACCGATGGACAACCGAAATTCTAGACTGGATTCCAAGAGGCAGGAAAAGACCAAGAAGAAGACCATGTGGGAGATGGGTGGATGAAATTCGAAAGTATGCAGAAGTGACATGAAGGAGACTGGTGGGAAACAACCGTTGTAGAAAAAACTTGGGGAGACCTTCATCCAGCTGTGGATTGATAATGGTTGACAATGATAATAATACAGCCAGGGGCAGATTGGGTTTCCAAAACCAGGGAGGGAATTTTATTTTTGTGGTCCACAAAGAAACACATGAAGCTACAAAGAAACACCTCGAGGTAGAGGCGGGGGGTAGACCTGTCAAATCCTCGATGAGCTTCTAAAATATGCATTGCAAAACAAATTCAGTCGTGGATAGGTCTTAACAAGAATTTAAAGAATTTTAAAAATCCACTCATGAATAAATGCAGCATCAAACCTCGCTTAAACGGGATGTGACACTAGATAATTATATTCTTTTAAAAAAATTAGTTTTGACATAAAAAAAAAAAAAAAATCACTGGTCCCTTGAAGACCGCATTTTCAACCAAATAACCATGAAGATCATCCAGAAAGTTGAATTGTTCGTCCGTCCGTCTGTAGACATGTCACTGAAACAATTAATCCTACTTGAAAAAAATTCTTTTCGCATTTGAAAGCTTGGAATGTGAGAACGATGATCCTTGCCTGACGGTTTTTCCCCGATGCATAACTTCGCCGCTAGAGGGCGCAAACGCAGGTATTGAATTCAAAGCGTACATTTTATTCCATAAATTGGCTTCTAAATATCAGATTGAAAAAAAAATTCTTACTTCCTTTCGATGTCATTTATAACGAAGACTATTTTAGGTGCAGTTTCTTTTTCAGGTAATGTATATACTTTCCGCTAGGGGGCGTAAAGGTAAATTGGGATTTCCCCGATATCTCTTCTTCTAAACGTATGATTTCAAAAATTCCTTCTGCATCGGATTCAGCTTCTGATGGGAAATGTTCTACATATATATATATATATATATTTCTATAACAAGAAATAGAGGCGAAATTTTGACAAGAGTGAAAGATTTCTACTCCAAATTATATGAAAGGGATGATACATGTACTCCAGACATCATGAAAGGTACCAGAGTTCTTCCAGTCCTCCCAGCAGAAGTTGCTCATGCAATCAAGAACATGAAGCGGGGAAAGCTCCAGGAGAAGATGGAATTACTATAGACATCATACAAGAAGCAAGTGGAGAAATTGAAACAGTACTCGCCCAAATTTTCACTCGATGCCTTAATGAAGGGAAGATTCCTGAGGATTGGAACAATGCTACAATGATCCTGCTACATAAAAAAGGTAACATTGAGGATCTCAGGAACTACAGACCTATCAGCCTCCTATCAGTGGTTTATAAAATCTTCACTAAAGTTCTTTCACACCGATTGAAGGTAACACTGGACATGGCTCAACCGAGAGAACAAGCTGGATTCAGGAGTGGCTACAGCACAATAGATCATATCCACGTACTGAGAGAACTAATTGAAAGAGCGAGGGAATATGAACTTCCATTGTGCATGGCTTTTATCGATTATGAAAAAGCCTTTGATTCGGTGAAACCATCAGCAGTTACCACGGCTCTGAAATCCTGCGGTATTGAAGATGCATACATTAATATTATTAATAACATCTATGAAAATGCAAGTGCAAAGATTCGGCTGTTTGAAAATACAACACACATAAACATTGGAAAGGGAGTGAGACAAGGTGACACCATATCTCCGAAGCTCTTTAATGCCACATTGGAAAATGTCTTTCAATCACTGAACTGGGAAAACAAAGGGATAAAGATTAATGGAGATTATCTAACCCACCTTCGTTTTGCTGATGACGTAGTCATTTTTGCAACTACCCCATCAGAGCTGCAGAGTATGATCCAGGAACTTGCTGACAAGAGTAAAAAAGTGGGATTAAAAATGAACTTTCAGAAGACAAAAGTGATGTTCAATGCTTTTACAAGAAATGAAGATTTATCGATTGATGGAGAAAAACTGGAGATAACAGATACGTATGTTTATCTTGGACAGCAGATATCAAGTGAGGGTCACATTGATGAAGAAATTAATCGGCGTACAAAACTTGCCTGGAGAGCTTTTGGAAGAAACAGCATAATTTTCAAGAGCAATATGCCATTATGTCTTAAAAGAAAAGTGTTTGATCAATGCATCCTTCCAGTGCTTACGTATGGTGCAGAGACGTGGACCTTAACTAAAAGAGACATACAAAGGCTGCAGACAACTCAAAGCAGCATGGAGAGGTGCATGCTTGGTATAACCAGGAGAGATAAGAAGAGGAACTCGTGGATCCGAAAAATGACGAGAGTGGAAGACATCATGATCAGAGTTAAATCCCTGAAATGGCAATGGGCTGGACATACTGCCAGAAGGACAGACCATAGATGGACAGCCGAAATTTTAGATTGGATTCAAGGGACAGGAAAAGACCCAGAAAAAGACCACATGGGAGATGGGTGGATGAAATTCGTAAATATGCGGGAGTGACATGGAGGAGACTGGCACAAGACAGACCGTTGTGGAGGAAACTTGGGGAGACCTTCGTCCAGCAGTGGATTGATAATGGTTGACAATGATGATGATGATGATATATATTTGCAACTTTCGTTTTAAATTCTAAAGTTTTTCTTATGTTTTCGGCTTTGCTCTTTAGTATATATATATATATGTATTACTTTTTTGTAGAGAAAAACAGTTTGGCCACCAGGGGCGTAAGTTTTTTTTCCCGCCGTTTTTAATGTATTTGCAGCAAAATCTGCACTTCTGAAAACATTCTTACGCGGACCGATGCCTCTCATCTCCGAAAACCTTTTGAGGATACCTCCTGCTTAAATTAGGGCGTAGTTTTTCTGCCAGGGGCGTAGATGTATATCTTATTTTTGTTAATATCTCTGCTTTTAAGGGTCCGATTTGAAAATTCTTTATCGGCGAAAGTTTCCGGAGCAAAATTTTCTGCATATAATTTCCAATTTTTCTTAGCGCATAAGTGTGCCGCTAGAGGGCGTAAGTTCACGTTTTAGCTTACAACATGCTTGCAGCAATATCTGCCGGACTAAAAACCCGGTTGAAAACATTCATTTTAGGTCAGATACTATACTATGAAAACATTTTGTGTATTTCTTTTGCAAAATGAGGCACAATTTCTCGCTAAGAGGCGCAAATATATTTTTTTCTCGATACCTCTGCTTCTAAATGTCCGATTTAAAAATATTCTTTTAGCACCAGATATCTTTTACCTTGTGGAAGACTTTAGGCTTGTACTTGCAGGGTTTTTATAGTTCGCAGTTCTGTCGCTATGCGGTGTTTGTATTTCTGTTTACCGCTGCATCTCCGCTTCTAAGACACCCTATTAAGAAATCCCTTTTTTTCACTCAATGACATTCGCTAACTTTCTCGTTAGGGGGCGTAAGGGTCAAAACCTTTTTCTCTCTATCTCCGCTTCCGAGAGACGTATTTCAAAAGTTTTTTTTAGCATAACTTTTGCCATGAAGAATACTTTTCGAATATTTTGAACTTTTCCATTATGCAAAATTCTCCCGCTAGGAGGCGTAGAGTTACATCATGCTTCCTCCAATGTTTCTTCTTTTAACTGCTCTATTTGAAAATCTCTTTGCCTTTGATACCTTCCTTCTGCTACGAGAAACGTTTTGTGCACCATTTCTTAATTTTCGTAACATACTTTATAGCTGTTCATTTCTGGATATTCTATCGATTGTAGAAATTCGATTAACTTTTTTTTCTAACTGGTTCTGTTGATTATAAATAATTTTGATAAATTTTATTCGCTTCGAAAAGGATTCAAAATACGTACACACTATAACCGAAAATTCGGTGTCATCTTTCTTGTTTTAAGTCTTACCATTATTTTGACCAATGACCCAGGCACGCAACCAGGAATTTGTTTTTCCGGGGAGGATTATGATATTGATAAAATCTGCATGATTTGAAATCTATACGACAAAGTAGGCCAATTATTTGCATGTAATGTCGATAGAATACTAATGCTTAGGGGGAAATAAATTTCTGCACCAATTAGTAGCACTAGATATTTAATTGGTATCATTAAAATAAGTACCTTTATTGAGCGAATTAAAGAAGAGAAATTAACAAAATAATTAATGATAAATATGATGGAATCAAATTTCATTAGAGAAAAATCAGATAAATATAATGCAAGGCTTCATCATAAATGTGACGAGGCGATACAGTGAAAAAACGTTTCTTGCACCTGGGAGTCGAATAACCAATGGCGACTGTGTTTCATTTTTATTGTTCTGTGGTACGTTTCATTGAATACTCAAATACTTCCAGGAAAGGGGGAATGCTGGTCATGGAGTTGAAAGCTTGACCACAGACATCCACTTTGCCGGAAGAATTTTAGTTCTTTATCCTACCTACCCTAGGTTGTTAAACTTTAGTGGGTTAAAACAGCTAGGGGTCATGCCTTAGTGGTGTAGAATAGCTAGGGATAGGGATCATGCCTTAGTGGGTTAGAACAGCTAGGGGTAGAGATTATACCCAAGTCTGTTAGAACAGCTAGGGGTAAGGATCATGCCTTCGTGAGTTAGATCAGCTAGGGGTAAGGATCATACCCAAGTGGGTTAGAACAGTTAGGGGTCATGCCTTAGTGGGTTAGAACAGCTAGGAATCATGCCTTTGCGTGTTAGAACAGCTAGGGATCATGCCTTTGTGTGTTAGAACAGCTAGGATTAAGGTTCATGCCTTTGTGTATTAGAACAGCTAGGATTAAGGATCATACCCAAGTGGGTTAGAACAGCTAGGGGAAGGGGTCATAGTAGGTTAGAACAGCTAGGGGAAGGGGTCATAGTAGGTTAGAACAGCTAGGGGAAGGGGTCATGCCTTAGTGGGTTAGAACAGCGAGGGAGAAAGGGTCGTACCCAAGTGAGTTAGAAAAGCGAGGGCCATTCCTCTTAAGGTGCCCACATACACACACTTTCACGCCAGGATGGGAAAATTAAATACTAACCACCTGGGGTCTTCCCATGGACTGGTTTTGGAAAAAACAGTCGTCACTCTTTGAGTGACACTTCTGTGGAACACCTCTCGTATCATTAAAGTGAAAATATATTTTGTCTCATTAAAAAAAATATATCTATGACAAGCGATGAAAGATTTCCGTCTGTAGCACGATTTAATGATTAAAAGATGAGAAATATATACAATTAAAACCATGAGCACTTTCGAGGCAGCGGCTGCCTCTTCTTCAGATGTAATAAATAGATACACATTTAATCTATATACACTGCTGGACAATTGCTAAAGACGGATCATAAACGGCTATATAGCGCATAAAAAAGTAAGTGTGGTTGGATGCCAAGTGAAATAAAATAATGTCAGAATGCCAGGACATTACAAGAAAGACAATTTATCGTGCTCTGAAATCCAGAAGGCTTTGGAAAGTGTTCAAGGGACAAACATGCCATTTTGTGCAGAATACGTAAACGTGAACAAAATGCAATTACCGTCCGCAGGCGTTCCGGCGTAAGATGTCAATACGGGATATGGCCACCATGGAGGGCGATGCAAGATTCCACACGTCGTGTCATGCTTTGCACAACATTATCAAGCAGCTGTTGGGGTAATTTATCCCATTCCTCTGTCAGTGCACGGATGAGGGTGTCCTTGTTTATTGGAGGGCATTGGCGACCAGCAAGACTCCTCCCCAAAGCATCCCACACATTTTCAATGGGATTCAGATCTGGAGAACGTGCTGGCCATACGAGGCGTTGAATATCCTCGCTCTCAAGACACTCTTGGACAGCGACAATTCGATGACATGTTGCGTTGTCGTCCATGAAAATGAATCTATCACCGACAGCACCACGGAACATGCGAACATGAGGTAGCAGAACATCATTAATGTATCGTTGGCCAGTCATAGTCCCAGTTGGAAGCACATAGAGGGACGTACGGCCATTGATCATGATGCCAGCCCATACCATGACACTACATGTCGGATATCGGTCCCTTTCCTGTATGTTTGGTGGACAATATGCAGTACCACTATCACGCCAGATCAGTTGTCGTCGACAATCAGACGATAGACTGCATCTACTCTCATCTGAGAAGAGGACAGGAGACCAGTCGTTATCAGTCCAATTGCGAAGTTGATGGCACCATTGCAAACGGGCGGTACGGTGACGTCTGGACAATGGGATGCACACAACAGGACGGCAGGCGTATAGTCCTCCTACATGCAAACGTCTGGCGACAGTTTTTCGGGAGATCCGCTTGCCAGTAGCAGCCATAAACTGATTTGCTACCTCACTAGCTGTGCTGCGCCGGTGTCTTTTTGTTGATAGCACTATGTACCGATCTTACGCAGGTTCCGTACTGCGAACACGACCTCCCCCGTGACGTTTGCTACACTCTCCATTTGCTTGAAATGATTTCCAAAGTTTTTTATACAACACTGTGGCTGACGTCGAACTCCCTGACAACATCTGTTATTTTTCGCCCTTCTTCAATCTTGCCAATAATACAGTCACGCGTAAAATCATCTAGGTGATGTCGGGAAGACATACTGAAAATTGCAAGTTCGTCATTGATTCTTTCCTTTTCAACTTTGCGTTTGAACAACAATGGTCAATACGCGTCAAATCCTTTATATCTCTTATCAGCGCTATGACGTCACGAACAAAATCGGCAATCCAAAATTTGCATACGCACAACACGTCTTACTGTATCCCGCACTTATGCTAATTTCCACATTTTCCTGCCTTCCATTTTATGGTTGCTATCGTTGATATGGTCATCCGTCCTTAGCAATTGTCCGGCAGTGTATAATATAGATCATTGCATTGTGGGAAGCATGGTAAGTTATAACGTTTATAACGTCTGCGTAGCTCAGTTGGTAGAGCGACTTGTTCCGGAATAAGCGGACTCAGGTTCGAATCCCGGCGTAGACCAAAAATGACGGAGAAATTTACTTCGTTATACGTACCTTAAATAAAGCAACGGGCGTTGAGGGAAGGAACTAAGGACCTGATTTTCAATGTGCTGTAACAAAATTTCAGCTAGAACAGCAGACAGGGGGAACCCATTGGGGAGCCCTCCAACTGTTGATAAATGCTGTCTTTAAATTTGAAATATGAACGTTTCTTAACAAGACGAAGTGCGTTCATAATAGCATTAATTTCTGAACTTGGGATATGGGAATCAGCAAGTTTGGCCTCAATAATCTGATGTGTGGCCTCAACAGGTACATTAGGGTACAATGAGACCACATCAAGACATACCAAAATGAAAGGCTGCGATTGTGACGGAAGCGATCGCAGTCTTTCTATAGCCTTTGTGGAACTTTTAATAGAATAAAGTGAATCCACAGTATAAGTGGCTAAATATTGGGCCAAATCTTTTTCTAAGGGTCTGGTGGGGCTAACATAGCCTGACACCCGAGGACGAAAGGGAAAATTCACTTTATGCAATTTAACCCGTCCGAACATATCAGGCACACGATAGCCAGGGGGAGCGGTAAATTCGTGTGAAAAACCTTCAGGAAAAGAATAAGCCTTTTTTTAGTCTTTGAAGAGCCGCTACTGTGGCCTGACTAGGATCACTTTGAATGGTTTTGTGTGGAATAGTGTTAATAACTTCATGCATTTTTTGAACATAATCACAATTATTCAATAACACAATCTGACTAGATTTGTCTGCAAGCACAATAGACAAGTCATTATTATTTTTGAGTTCAACCAATTGGCTTTGCTCTTGAATAAGATCAGGTTGTGGGGTAGGGTAACAAGAGTCATGTGAGGTATGGGCCATTATCACTCTGGAGTAATCCTTATGCTGTTCAGGAATACATTTAACTGTGCTTTCCACCTGGGTAATAGTGTTCAGTATGGATCCTTTCTTTGGTGGATAAGAGAATTCTGCTCCCTTATTTAAGGCCTTGGTTTGCAGACTGTTAACTTCAATATTACTGAGATTTTTAAACTTTGTTAGAGCTGGGTGTTCCAGGCTACCATGGTAGGTACGACGATAGTCTGTTTGTTTTCCAACACTTTTGTCGACTAACATACATAGTTTTTTTATATGGGTGCAAGTCAGAGTCTCGATTTCATTCCTTAAATTAGCAGAAGCAATGGTGAGCCCCTGATCTACAATAGCAGGGTGTTCATTTTTGACAAAGGTTTGTAACGTACCAGGAGAGGAGATGTGACGTACCTGCCAGCAGGACGCACATGACATAAAGGCAGATAGGAATCAGAATACATGTCCGCGTAGCTTAATTGGTAGAGCAACTTATTCCGGAATGAGTGGACCCGGGTTCGAATCCTGGCGCGGATAAAAATGACGGAGAAATTCACTTCGTTATAATGGCGCCCGAACTATCCGGATGACCCGACCGTTCAAAATCTCGCATTGGTGTGATGTTATTTCCACACCGCGAGATAGGAAAAATGTGAGCAGCACTTCGAAAGAAAAAAAAAAGAAAAATAAGGGGGAGATGATGTAACGTACCAGGAGAGGAGATGTGACGTACCTGCCAGCAGGACGCACATGACATAAAGGCAGATAGGAATCAGAATACATGTCCGCGTAGCTTAATTGGTAGAGCAACTTATTCCGGAATGAGTGGACCCGGGTTCGAATCCTGGCGCGGATAAAAATGACGGAGAAATTCACTTCGTTATAATGGCGCCCGAACTATCCGGATGACCCGACCGTTCAAAATCTCGCATTGGTGTGATGTTATTTCCACACCGCGAGATAGGAAAAATGTGAGCAGCACTTCGAAAGAAAAAAAAAAAAAAAAAAGAAAAATAAGGGGGAGATGATGTAACGTACCAGGAGAGGAGATGTGACGTACCTGCCAGCAGGACGCACATGACATAAAGGCAGATAGGAGTCAGAATACATGTCCGCGTAGCTTAATTGGTAGAGCAACTTATTCCGGAATGAGTGGACCCGGGTTCGAATCCTGGCGCGGATAAAAATGACGGAGAAATTCACTTCGTTATAGGTTAGGTGAGCAAAGTAGCACTTACGGTTTAGAAGATCCAATAAACCTCTTTTGTTGCGTATAACCCTTGATAGCCTTTTATTTTCGGCAATCCTGAGTATTCTGTTGTCATGCCATGATAGTCTTTGAGTATGGATTTGCAGAAATCGTGGAATCACCCCCAAGTCCCTACAATTTAGCAGAAAATATAAGTGGATTTCCTCCTTGGCCAAGCTGAGACGCAGGTTTCTAAAAGTAGATACTGCTGCTTTCCACATGCTTATGTGAATTTGAATGTTGAATAACTATAATTATGCGGTACAATGAGCAACAAATATTGAAGACTCGTGCGACATTAATCACTGAAGCGATGAAAGATTTCCGTCTTTAGCACGATTTAATGATTAAAAGATGAGAAATATATACAAATAAAAACAATTAAAACCATGAGCACTTTCGAGGCAGCGGCTGTCTCTTCTTCAGATGTAATAAATAGATACACATTTAATCTATATATAATATAGATCATTGCATTGTGGGAAGCATGGTAAGTTCCCTTTCGTCCTCTGGTGTCAAGCTATGTTCGCCCCACCAGACCCTTAGAAAAAGCCTTGGCCCAATATTTAGCCACTTATATTGTGGATTCACTTTATTCTATTAAAAGTTCCACAAAGGCTATAGAAAGACTGCGATCGTTTCAGCCACAATCGCAGCCTTTCATTTTGGCATGTCATGATGTGGTCTCATTGTACCCTAATGTACCTGTTGAGGCCACACATCAGATCATTGAGGCTAAACTTGCTGATTCCCATATCCCAAGTTCAGAAATTAATGCTATTATGAACACACTTCGTCTTGTTTAGAAACGTTTATATTTCAAATTTAAAGACAACATTTATCAACAGTTGGAGGGCTCCCCAATGGGTTCCCCCTGTCTGCTGTTCTAGCTGAAATTTTGTTACAGCACATTGAAAATCAGGTCCTTAATTCCTTCCCTTACCGCCAGTTGCTTTATTTAAGGTTATTAGACGACATCCTGGTTGCATGGCCTCACAACCGGGATGATTTATACTTGTTCGCCAACGAACTATCATCCATGTTCCCAACTATCAGGCTCACGATAGAATTTGAAGCTAATAACTGCTTACCTTAATTGGATATTCATATTCGTAAGGACTATAGCCTTAATTGCATTACCACTTGTGTATATAGAAAACCCTGTCATACACCTGTTTTAATACCTCATTATTCATCACACCCTAAACAACATAAGTTGACAGCATTATTCTATTTGTTTAGAAGAGCTCGCTCACATTCATCAACTACTGAATTATTTCAGCAAGAAGTTAACTACATTTTTGGTTTGGCTGAGCAATATGAGTTCCCTAAATATCTGACTAGGCAAGTGTTTGGCAAGGTCAAATATGCCCTACATACTACCCTGTTAAGAAACTCCAACTGCAATTCCATATATGTTGGCTCTATGCAATACAATCCACATTTAACGAGAGCCTTAACACAACTATGTAAACCATATGGCTTGAAATTTGGTTCACGAACACGAAACTTATTTTCAGTAGTTCGTAAGGATCGTGAACAGAATAGCAAAACGGGGCAGTGGGGTATTTACAATATCCCTCTGGTTAAGGCAACTACAGGACAAGCAGCTTCTAATTATGTGGGTTCTACAAAACGCAATATTGCATTACGAATTAAAGAACACAAATACAATATTAAAATTGTCATGTATTGTACATCACTAGTCAAATCTGTTATACAAGATGATCTTAATCCCGACTGGAGTAATGTAAGAATAATTAATACTCCTAGTAAACCTGGTGATCTTTTAATTGCAGAAAGTGTGTATATAGAGGCCCTCCGGTGAGCAATGTTGTAATGAACAAGCCCCCTATGAGTTACATAACGTTTGGAAATCCCTTATTAAAAATGTAAATTATAAATTGTAATATGAACTTAAAATTGAATGTTCACCCCACCCTACACCATTTATTTCTATAATATATTTCCATGTTTTTCTTCAAACCATTGGGCCAACAGTATACGCAACATTTTGGCGCATGTAGATTACTATTGGCTAATAACTTACCATGCTTCCCACAATGCAATAATCTATATTATCATCATCATCATCATTGTCAACCATTATCAATCCACTGCTGGACGAAGGTCTCCCCAAGTTTCCTCCACAACGGTCTGTCTTGTGCCAGTCTCCTCCATGTCACTCCCGCATATTTACGAATTTCATCCACCCATCTCCCATGTGGTCTTTTTCTGGGTCTTTTCCTGTCCCTTGGAATCCAATCTAAAATTTCGGCTGTCCATCTATGGTCTGTCCTTCTGGCAGTATGTCCAGCCCATTGCCATTTCAGGGATTTAACTCTGATCATGATGTCTTCCACTCTCGTCATTTTTCGGATCCACGAGTTCCTCTTCTTATCTCTCCTGGTTATACCAAGCATGCACCTCTCCATGGTTCTTTGAGTTGTCTGCAGCTTTTGTATGTCTCTTTTAGTTAAGGTCCACGTCTCTGCACCATACGTAAGCACTGGAAGGATGCATTGATCAAACACTTTTCTTTTAAGACATAATGGCATATTGCTCTTGAAAATTATGCTGTTTCTTCCAAATGCTCTCCAGGCAAGTTTTGTACGCCGATTAATTTCTTCATCAATGTGACCCTCACTTGATATCTGCTGTCCAAGATAAACATACGTATCTGTTATCTCCAGTTTTTCTCCATCAATCGATAAATCTTCATTTCTTGTAAAAGCATTGAACATCACTTTTGTCTTCTGAAAGTTCATTTTTAATCCCACTTCTTTACTCTTGTCAGCAAGTTCCTGGATCATACTCTGCAGCTCTGATGGGGTAGTTGCAAAAATGACTACGTCATCAGCAAAACGAAGGTGGGTTAGATAATCTCCATTAATCTTTATCCCTTTGTTTTCCCAGTTCAGTGATTGAAAGACATTTTCCAATGTAGCATTAAAGAGCTTCGGAGATATGGTGTCACCTTGTCTCACTCCCTTTCCAATTTTTATGTGTGTTGTATTTTCAAACAGCCGAATCTTTGCACTTGCATTTTCATAGATGTTATTAATAATATTAATGTATGCATCTTCAATACCGCAGGATTTCAGAGCCGTGGTAACTGCTGATGGTTTCACCGAATCAAAGGCTTTTTCATAATCGATAAAAGCCATGCACAATGGAAGTTCATATTCCCTCGCTCTTTCAATCAGTTCTCTCAGTACGTGGATATGATCTATTGTGCTGTAGCCACTCCTGAATCCAGCTTGTTCTCTCGGTTGAGCCATGTCCAGTGTTACCTTCAAGCGGTGTGAAAGAACTTTAGTGAAGATTTTATAAACCACTGATAGGAGGCTGATAGGTCTGTAGTTCCTGAGATCCTCAATGTCACCTTTTTTATGTAGCAGGATCATTGTAGCATTGTTCCAATCCTCAGGAATCTTCCCTTCATTAAGGCATCGAGTGAAAATTTGGGCGAGTACTGTTTCAATTTCTCCACTTGCTTCTTGTATGATGTCTATAGTAATTCCATCTTCTCCTGGAGCTTTCCCCCGCTTCATGTTCTTGATTGCATGAGCAACTTCTGCTGGGAGGACTGGAAGAACTCTGGTACCTTTCATGATGTCTGGAGTACATGTATCATCCCTTTCATATAATTTGGAGTAGAAATCTTTCACTCTTGTCAAAATTTCGCCTCTATTTCTTGTTATAAAACCATCTTCTTTTCTCAGAGCCATAATCTGTTTTCTTCCCTTACTGAGATGTCCCTTTGCTATCTTAAGGCTTTGGTTGTTTTCAATTGCTTTCCTCACTAGCTCACAGTTGAATTTCCTTACGTCTTCAGTGATACTTTTTCGTGTTGTCTTGCATAGCTCTATATATTCCACTTTGGAAGTCACATCTACTTTAGTTGTCCTCATCTCTCTTCTTTTTTGCATCAACATTTTGGTTTTTCCTGATAATTTGTTCACATGCAACTTGTTCTTAGACCCAGCTAATTTTGTTGCTGTTTCCATTAGAGCTTTGGTTACTTTTCTGTTAACTTCCGAAATATCCACTTCTTCCGATGTTAGGCCTTCTAAAGCAGAGAATCTGTTCTTCAGTTCCAACTTGAAAGTATTATGGTGTTTTTTAAGGTTGGTTATGTCAATACATTTTGTTTGTCTTATGAGCTTGCCACGTTCCAGTTTAGTGTTGAGGTGCATCTTACATCTCACCAATCTATGGTCACTACCTGTGTTGAACTTGTTCAGCACACTGCAGTCTTCGATGACGAATTTTTTGTTACACATAATAAAATCAATTTCACTTGTCGTCCCAATTGGATGTCTCCATGTCCATTTCCTGTGTGGCTTTTTCTTGAAAAAGGAGTTCAAGATGAAAAAATCCTTCTGCCTCTGCAAACTCAACGAGAGTATTTCCACGCTGGTTTCTGTTGCCGTGACCGAATTTACCTACTGAAGTTTCATTCTGTTGCCGTTGCCCTATTTTTGCATTGAAATCTCCCATAATTATCTTCATGAGATTTTATATTATATATAGATTAAATGTGTATCTATTTATTACATCTGAAGAAGAGGCAGCCGCTGCCTCGAAAGTGCTCATGGTTTTAATTGCATATATTTCTCATCTTTTAATCATTAAATCGTGCTAAAGACGGAAATCTTTCATCGCTTCAGTGATTAATGTCGCACGAGTCTTCAATATTTGTTGCTCTATATCTATGACTATTTAATAAACGAAAAGCTGAAAATGGATTGATAAAAGAAAAGAACGAAGTGGAGAACACCATGGCTGTTATAAAGAAGAAAATTTGGACATATGAGTTTATTGAATAAATTAAAAGAAAACAATCCTGACGATTTCAGGAATTACTTTCGGATGAGCGAGGAAACGTTTAGTGTGCTGCTTAGAGGTCTGCACGGGGCTAATTTGGTGAGCCCGGCCCGGCCCGTGATGTGCCATTTGGTATTATTTTGTTTTTCTATTATATTTATTAAAAATGGGAAAATTAAAAAAATGAAATGAGATATTACTGAAAATATTTAGCTGAATGTAAGCCTAAAAATAAAACTTTGGAAAAGAGAGAAAAATGAAGACTTAGCTCGTTCAAATCTCCCTTTCTCTGAACTAGTAAGCGGTAACACTACAAAAGTAAATCCCTATACAGATTAGGGATAGGAGAAAAAATCCATGTCGTCCCATTCTCTCTCTCTCTCACACACACACACATGTATATTGCAGACATCCTCCGTCCCCCCACTCTACACAGCAGACACACTCACTCGGAAGCCATTTTTTTTTTGTCGGTAAAACCATTTTGGGGCTTGTTTGGTAAAAGCACTGAGTAACTCTCCATGCCTTTCCGATTACGCCCTGGGCTATGTCATGGAAGTAAGTAAAGCCAAATGAAGAGGGTAAATAGGAACATTGTTAAACATACCAGGAAATCGGGGAACACGGTTTTTTTCCTTCGTTACTATTGCGATAAAAAGAATGGGTCGACTTGGTCCGGCCCGCAGTTTTGTTCTCTAACCTAAATTAAAGGCGTGACCCGGCCCATGCAGACCTCTAATGCTGCTTGAGAAGGTACACTGGTGTGCAAAAAATTATGGACGAAGAGGAGAAATTAGCATAACAGCGGAACGAGCAGGCAGAACGGACCGAAAGACTACTCAGAAGATAGACTAGGGTCCGGTACGGTAGGGCATGTGCATATATGCAGCATGACGTAGGGGGGTCGGAAGGATATAAAGCACACGGGCGGTATACGCTCAGCAATTCGGTGAAAGCTATTGCACGGTGTACATCAGTTTGAACGTCGTCGAGTTGCTGCCACCGTGTGATATGGCCAACAGGCAATACAGTAGACGACATCTGGGTGACTTTACCTGAGGTCGCGTCATTGGGAAGTTGGAAGAAGGTCGAAGTGTGACTAGTGTGGCCGAGGAGTTCGGGATCGCTCACAGCATCGTTTCACGAGCTTGGAGAGCATTTCAAATGACAGGAACAGCTGTCCGAGAGTTTAGCAGTGGTCGTCCACGAGAAACCACGGCGGCGGACGACTGGTATAGTGTCCTACAGGCGAGAAGAGACAGGCGGCAGACAGCGGGAGAAATCGCAAGGCACATGCAACAGACAACTGGACGTCCGTTATCGCGTTTTACCGTGGCCAGGAGGCTGTACAAAGATGGTCTATTTGCACGACGACCAGTACGGTGTGTGCCATTAACGCCTGCTCATCGGAGACGGCGGTTTCTGTGGCGCCAGGAAAACAAGAACTGGACACATCAGCAATGGGGTCGAGTTCTCTTTACGGATGAGAGCCGATTTAGTCTGACGAGCGATTCTGGACGTATACACATCTGGAGAGAGCAGGGAACACGCAATCACACCTCCAACATCATCGAAAGGGACCGGTTTGGAGGTGGCGGAGTTCTCGTTTGGGGCGGTATCATGATTGGTAGCCTTACTGACCTCCACATCTTCCAAGGAGGTTTAGTCACTGGTGTCCGCTATTGTACCGAGGTTCTCCTGCCTCACGTGCGTCTGTTTAGAGGTGCAGTGGGTCTTGAGTTCCTCTTCATGGACGACAACGCTACAGCTCATCGTACAGTGGCTGTCGCAGAGCTGTTGGAGAGTGAAGATATTCAACGCATGGATTGGCCCGCAAGGTCCCCGGACCTAAATCCAATCGAACACGTGTGGGACCTTCTCAGGAGACGCTTGGCAGCACGTCACCAGCCGCCAGCAACGATTCCGCAGCTGCGATTGGCGCTACAAGAGGAATCGGTCGCGATGCTTGAACAGCTCCTTGATAACCTCGTCCTCAGCATGGACAGACGTTGTGAATCCTTCAACTCAGTCAGGGGTGATCATATCTCTTACTAAAGACTGTATTTTTCTTCGCAGCCGCCTGTTACATGTACGTTTCAGTCTTCTGTCCAGTTGTGCTCGAAGCTACCTTTTCAATAAAGTGCCTTTGTATCCTTTGGATTCCTTGTTTGGACGGTTTTGCTCACTTGTCCCATATTCGTACATCTTGGGGATCTTATGGTATAATTTGAGTCGATGTGGAGCACTTCTGCACGAAGTTACATTCGAAAAACCGTCTCGTCTTTAATTTCTGCACGCCAATGTAGAACACAGACTGGTTAAACAAGACACGAGAATGAGAAAAGCAATTCCAGCTAATGAAAGACTAATTGCAACTCTTCGATATTTGGCAGCTGGGCGTTCGTATGAAAACATGAAATTTACAACAGTCATTTTCCCAGTCTTAGAAGTAATTTCGAAGTTCTAATTTTTTTTTTTTCAGTTCTTTTCGGAAGAAAGCTCGCGCCGGTGGTTTTTTTTTTTTTGTGTGTGTTTTTTTTTTAATAAAAATTCTTTTTTGACACTCCAGCAAGCAAAACACGATGCTATGAACGATGCCAAACTCTTGGGCAATACCCGTCTCACTTCTGCCCTCCTCGAGCCTCCCAGTTATTCAATAACGAGTAAAATCATCAAGATGTTCTGGACGGGCCATTTCGTTGTCTCTAGCACACAATCGAACGTCTGTAACATTTATAAACACCGTCCGGTGAATGCCGTTTAACTAATGCTTTTGGACGGGCGTGAGCTCATGTTGTTCTCACGTCGCGCAAACCACACGTCATGGCTCCATTATTACGCGGGCTTTGTTGCTCCTGTTCCCACACACGGTCCTGAGTAAATTTGTGCGTGGGAGCTGCTGCAATTTACGGCGTTATATTACTTTTTTCACTTCGTCTTAAGTTTTGCGTGTAATTTAAATACCACACAGGTTTTCTCCCTAAATTCATAAAACAAGAAGTAATAATAATAAATAACTGCATCAAAACTCGACTGAGGTCTTCGTCGTTTTACAGACAGTCGTTGACTTCCAGTCACAGCTTTCGTCCAACCGAGTTCTATGCAACCAGTAAAAATTACTAACAAACGCTCCTCTTCAATCGCAAATGAATAAACATGATTTCGGCTTCCTTTCTTGGAGCGGTATTTTGACCTCAACAGAAATCTCTCAAAATAAAGTTGAAAAAGAAAAAAGCGTTGCAATTCGATGTCTAAGATATTCACAGCCGCTCGCGATATGTGGTCATGCATCTTCTCCGCAGGGAGCTAAGAATCGCACTCACTATGATTCAGCGATCGCAGTTTCGACAGATTAATGGGACGGCTGTTTACAGGTTCATTCACTTGCATGACTAGCCGATGAGAAATGTCAAAAACACGATGATTTAATATTTATAACAGGGAAAACTATTGTAACCAATGAAGGAAAAGACGAAAAACTGAGTTTTTGCACCATTTAAATTAACCCATGACTCATTTCCAGGGCGCAAGAGATAAACATAGTGGAGGTTGAATGAAGTAGTTTTGGTAAGGAAGTGTCTGACCTCAGGTTTAAAACTGCCCTTTTAGAAACGGAAGCTGGGAGATTTGAGTAAGGGAACTCGATAGGAAAGAAAAATAGGAAAAAATTTAGAGATACAGCAGGAAGGGGATGTATGGTGCACCTCTATCGAAGCACCTGCTCATGTCCAGTGAACAGCAAGCAAAGCATCTAGCACAGGGAGGATCAACACATCCAGAAACCACAAAATCACCTCAACCCTCTGAGGCATGTAAATGCTGGCCGCAGATCTCGTGTGCAGGAGTAGCGTTAAGTACTTATCACCACCAACCTGAAAAAGCGCATTGAGAAAACGACCTTTTTTGTTGTTTGTTTGGGGATTTAACTACCACCGTGAGCAACTCGATCGGCTATAAGACAGTCACCAGTCCCTCATTTAGGGCTACTGGTTTCAGGGAACAGAGAGAGTCAGTGCCGTTAGACAAAATCAACATCTTTGCCTCACTGGGATTCGAACCCTGCCTCATCTCGGACAAGTAGTCACAAGTCAGTGCTTAGACCAATGCTCCACCTGAGCATCAGACAAGGACTTAACACGTCTGTCTCTGTACAAGGGCCAGTGCTCAACAATGTTGCTATTAGAGTGTTCCTATCGGGGGAAGACAAGTTACTGCTAATTTACACGATGAGCCATTACATTATGACCACCTACCTAATAAGCTGCAGGATCTTCTTTAGCCTGCAAAACAGCGGCCACTCGGCGAGGTATCGATTCGATGAGGTAGCGATAGGTATCCTGGGGTATCTGGAACCATAATAATGTCAACAGCAAGTCCTCCAGTTCCCGTACATTTCGGGGTGGTGGTGATTTAGCGCGAACCCGCTTTTCCTAGTCGAACCACAAATGTTCAATTGGGTTCGTGAAGGTGAATCTGGAAACCAGGGCATTAACAGAAAGTCACTAGCATGTTCCTTGAACCACTCCTTGATGATTCTGGCAGCGTGGCATGGCGCATTATCCTGTTGGTAATTGCCATCACCAGAAGAGAACACAGTTGCCATGAATGGGTGAACTTGGTCCGCAACGATGTTCAGATACCTGACAGCTGTCAGGGATTGTGTTATTGGGATAATGGGGCCTAACGTATCCCAAGAAAACATCGCCCACAGCATAACACCGCCTCCGCTGGCCTGTTTCCACCCAACAGTGCATCTAGGTAGCACAGCTTCCGTTGGTAATCGGCGTATCCGCGCTCGGTCGTCCACATGATGCACCAGGAATCTTGATTCGTTAACCAGGCCACTTTTTTCCAATCATCTTCGGTCCAATCTCGATGATCTAAGGCCCATTTCGTGCGTTGTTGGCGATGACGTGCAGTGATCATGGTGATTCGGCTACGCAGGCCCATGCGCAGAAGGCTGCGATGAAGATGAACTGTGTGCTGTGACACAGTGATCAGGGCAATGTGTCACACTGTTGAAGCTGCGGGTGATTTGTCGCACTGTGGCCCCGCGGTCGCTGTGAACAATGCGCGACAGTCTCCGCTCCCCTCTGGCATCAATGAGCTGTGAACGACGGTTTGTCGTTTGGCCATCTGTGCACAGCTTTTCATACGTACTCAATACAGTGTCACGTGAACAACCCGCAAGTTTCGCAGTTTCCGAGATCGTAGTTCCGGGGTGCCGTGCCATCACAATTTGTCCTTTGTCAAACTCCGATAAATCGGCAGCTTTTCCTATTCTGACTTCGAACACTCTACTAACCGAAAGTCGGTCCTCGAGTTGTATATATACAGGGTGCATAGGAAAGTCCCTTTAGCCTGGAAGAACTTGGGAACGGAGAGAGGTACAGTTATGCAAGTGAGATAACGGTGTAGTAAAGCGACTACGCCAGATCGAATGCAACCAATAGCAGCGCCCCTAGTATCGAAATGCGGAAGTTAGCCATTGCAAATCGAAAACGAAACAAGATAGAGCATAAATTCCAATTACAAAGTTGTAGAGCATCAATTAATTAGTACAAAACAATATTTTTTTCACACGGATAAGATAAATTGTCGCCTGGATACCCTAAAATGTCCGAAATCGATGCGCGACGTTTTGTGTGAACGTTTGAAGGGAACAGGCATAAGTATGAGCAAATACACACAATTTATTGCATAAATGCGTACTTATGTCAATACAGTTTGATGACGCCAGACAAAACAAAAACAAAAAAGGCAAACTGGCCCACAGTGATAAAAAGTTGATGTCGAGTATGTTCGAAGAGTTCGCTATTGCCCACGATACACATTTGTATTCGTGAAAGTAACTCTGCATGCACGTTCCTCAGCATGGAAGGTGTCACACTATTGCAAGCATCTGTAACACGACGACGTAGATCCAGCAGACTTGTAGGCGCTGTTGCATACACCTGATTTTTTACGTAACCCCAGAAATCCAAGCTCGCCATTCTCACACAGCGTACGTAGACATAAACTTCTGATCAGGGTACATCCTGCTACTGGTTTTTATATCGTAGGTACGGTACAACGTCACAATCTGCATTTGCATACGGTTACATTTGCGAAATGTGAATATGCAGATTCGAATCGTCGCGCATCGATTTCAGAAATTGTAGTGTATTCAGGCGACAATTTATCTTATCGATGTGAAACAAATGTCGTTTTGTACTAATTAATTGATGCTCTACAACTTTGTAGTTGGAAATTTTGCTCTATCTCCTTTCGTTTTCGATTTGCAATGGCTAACTTCCGCATTTCGCCACTAGGGGCGCTGCTGTTGGTTGCATTCGATCGGGCGTAGTCACTTTACTATACCGTTATCTCACTTGCATAACTGCACCTCTCTCTCCGTTCGCAAGTTATTCCAGGGTAAAGAGACTTTCCTATGCACCCTGTATAATGCTCTGGGAAGTCCACCTGCGCGACCGTTCGGTCTCCAAGCGCGTTCATTTCTCTAGGTTGGGGGTGATCATAATGAAATGGCTTATCGGTGTAAATCTCGGGAGCCACAGTCAATCGTACCCTAATAAGGGCATTAGGATGAGCAGCCGCTTTCTCGAAGAATATCTGGGATAGCTTGATGGTAAACTTTTGTACAGTCATAAATATAACTCTTACCGTTACACAGACATACAGTGAGTGACCAAACGAATTATTATGACCACCAGACCACTTTAGCTATCCCGCCGATGAATTATTATGACCACCAGACCACTTTAGCTATCCCGCAGATGTTGCTGACGCGTGACGGTTTAATAAGTATGAAAAGGGATCGCTGAAGTTATGCAGAGGCTGATAAAGTTCATTGCGCAAGAAATAATGGGTAAAAGACGCGATCTGGCGGACTTTGAACCAGGAATGATCGTGGGTGCTCGAAGCATTGGCGCGAGTATTAGCAAACAGGCTGCACTTTTGAAATGTTCGAGGGCAGCAGTAGTTAAAGTTTCCAGAGAGTGGACCACCAGTAAAGAAATCGGGCCTGAGGCCAGGGCGTGTGATCTCAACGGCAACTGGATGATCCAGCTGAGGGGGCAGGCTTGTTCAGCCCAACAGACCGACAACACTTCGTCAAATTACAGATAATCTGAATCAGGGACAAAGTCCGATGGCTACTCAACGTACAGTTCGACGCACATTACATAGTACGAGTTACAGAAGCACACGGCCTGTTCGTAAGTAAATGCTATCTGCAGAGAACAAGAATAAACGAATCCAGTCAGCTCAGAAACACAAGAATTGGACAGCAAATGCAGTGGCGTAACTAGCACAACGTGCGCCCTCCCGCAAGATGGACCCCTAATCAACAGTAATTTCCCCAGGATTTCGAACACGAGGGAGGGTGCATTTTTCGCGGTGTGTGTGTGTGTGTGGCGGTGGTTGGGGGGGGTCAGGAAGTCAGGAAAAGTAAGGCCCGTACCTGAACTAAAAACCCTGTAGTTTTAACTTTTTAAGTAATAGAATTAAAAATACGTGTAATTGCTTTGTCCAAAACTAAAATAAATCACTTGAAGAAATCACCCTCTTACACATGGCAGATCTGCGGCTGCTGTGAATAAATATCGACGCCTGTCGTGCACGTAATCCAAAGTAACTGACTGTTTTCCCACATCCTCCACGGGGAATCCCACTGTGGCCTCGCGCTTTTCCTCAGCAGCGCAGAGAGAGAGAGAGAGAGAGAGAGAGAGAGAGAGAGAGAGAGAGAGAGAGATTGGAGAGCGATCGTATTATTTACCACCCATTGCAGGGCAATCGTATCACAACCCGAAGTCAAAGAGCCGGACACTTCAATCTGTAGGACATTTAGTGTTTTAAAAGTGAAACTATGGGCATTTATTTAGGCAAAGTTAAATATATCTTAAAGCAAAACACGATTCTTTGGTTTAATTATAACTATTGTGCGTGTTCGAATTTTCTCATAAAACCATCACTGGCAGCTGCAGTACGTCCCTTCGTTACCTGCGCCCCACCCCCCTCCCCGCATCTGCGGGGGTGGCAGTTACACAATTGAGTAAATGAGTGGAAAAGGGTCATGTGCTGCGATGAATAACGTTTTCAACTACGCCACGCAGACGGAAGAGTGAAGATATGGAGAGAGAAACACCAAAACATGGACCCATTTTGCTCGTCATTACTCTTCAAGCTGGCGGAAGCAACGTTATGGTCTGCGTCGTGTTTTTGTGGAGGTGTTTGGGCCCTGTGATTCGTGTGGAGCAATGTCTGACCGTCCAAAGATATTTGAATATCGTTGCCGACTAAGTCCACCCAGTTATGTTGATGGTTTATTCCAATGGAGACTGATACTCCCAGTAACACAATGTTCCATGTCATAGTGCTCACATCGTACGCGAATGGTTTGAGAAGCATCACAGAGACTTTAACCTGCTTACAATGGCTTCCTCAGTCACCTAATCTCAATCCAATGGATCATTAGTGGTATGAAGTCTAAAGAGGCATCAGACAGCTGGATTCGCTACCATCAAATCTTTAAGAGCTGAAGGGAGCAATTCATTGCATTTGGGATAATATACCCCAAGCCACTTACCGACATTTAAAATAGTCCGTACCAAGCCAAACTGAAACAGTTTTAAGGGGGAAAGGTGGCCCAACAACGTACTAACCAGATGGTCATAATAATTTGGCGACTAAGTGTATACGCTGAAGTGCCAGAAAAACTGGTACATACGAGCTTATGCAAAATACATAGCAACGTCACCTATGCGCGTACTTGATTGCGTCCGCCAGTGCGTATATAAAGCGATAGACATCCTTGCCAGCTGTTAGAGCTGTTTTCGGCATGAGAATGACAAGTAATAACGATTTAGGCGATTTTCAACGCGGTGTCATAGTTGGCGCTCGTGAGATGGGCCATAGTATTTCGGAGGTAGAAACGAATTTCGGATTTTCACGGACGACCATTGCAAGGGTGTACCATGACTACAAGAATTCCGGCAAATCCTCCAACCTACGATACCAATGTGGCCGTAAAGAGACATTGGGTGAACGTGACTATCGTCGGCTATCAATAATCGTTTCACGCCATAGGCGTGCAGCACTCTCGCAGGTATCATCGGAATTTAATGCTGGAGCCTCAACAAGCATTAGCGTCCAGACTGTGCAACGTACCCTGCACGATATGGGCTTTGGGAGCCGACGCTCAACATGAGTCCCGTTGATAGGTGCACGACACAGAGCTATGCGCCTCGCTTGGGCACGGCAACACCGCCACTGGACGCTTGATGACTGGAAACAAGTAGCCTGGTCTGACGAGTTGCGTTTCCAACTGTATCGGACAGATGGATGGATTAGTCTGTGGCGCAAACCCCATGAAGCCATGGATCCCACCTGTCAACAGGGAACTGTACCGGCTGATGCAGGATCCGTAATGGTATGGGGTGTGCTTAGCCGTACTTACTTCATTAGGACTACTGGTACGTCTACAAACATCTGTGACCGGCCAACGCTATGTGCGCATCCTTTCTGACGAGGTACACCCGTTCATGTCCTGCATTCATGCTGATGGGTTGGGCCTGTTCCAACAGGACAATGCACCTCCACACAAGTGTCGGGACACCACATTATGGTTAGAGGAGCATTAGCGTGCATTGCCTACAGCATATTTCCAGAAGCTAGTGAGGTCCATGCCCCGTTGTGTTTCTGCAGTCCTGCGCTCCCGTGGGGGACCTACCAAGAATTAGACTGGTGTACCAGTTTTTCTGGCACTTCAGTATATATATAATTTTTTTATATATAAAGAATTTTTACATATAAAATAAATATTTTATATATAAAAATACTTATTTTATATGAAAATATATTTTGTATATTTTTAATATTTTATATATTATCAATATTTTATGACGTGATATACTTTATACGTACATATATATATTATGTATTTTATATTTAACTACTTTAATTTTTGTATTAGTCCTTATCATATAGCACAATAATAAGCAGTTTACAGGAATTCCTCAGCTTTGCGTTGAAGTGTCTTTCACCACAATGCAAATTTTTTTCTTATTTTTAATTTGTAGTATATGCATTTAACAGTTCAGTATTTTTTTTAGTTTTTTTTTTGTTTAAATGATAGGTTTAACGTGGTTTCACCCAAAAACTCTGTCTCATGTTTCTAATGCTAAAAACTTCTGTAGACATTTTTTTGCAGTTTATGTATACCCAAGGATGAAGATTTGCACATCGATAAAAATAACTTTAAATCATAGCACGGAATACTTAATATTTGCTAAAAGTTAACCACAATTATATTAAAAATCAGTCGTTGTTCCTTAGGTAATGTTGAGACTTGCTAATTAATAGATGGCGCTACCTGTACATTGATTAGGTCAAGGGACAAATAAGTATTTGATGACTCATTTCGGAATTACAAATTAACGGTGCTAATGCCCTTTTTCTGTATAGGCTGAGCGGTGCTAAGGCACTTTTTCTGCACGCTTAACAGGGCTAAGTAACTTTTTCTCTGGGCTTAGCAGCGCTAAGGCACTGTTTTCTTAGAACTACATCACTGGTCTTGCAGGATGAGTCCAACAAATTTAAAAGATTGATCCCGTGCCATGTTGATACTCATTGAGAAACTGGGACGAACAAGGAACAGTAGATGTTAAAACTGAAACATTGGAAGATTAAATGAGATGATTACAATGCGTGGAATAAAACCATGGTTTCCTGCAACATGCCATTCCTGATGCTTGCTCCGATGACATTTGAAATGAGTTTCTTGACAGTCAGTCGTATTCCATTGTAGAGTTGTAACGTACCAGGAGATGTGACGTACCTGCCAGCAGGACGCACACGACATAAAGGCAGATAGTAGTCAGAACAAATGTCCGCGTAGCTTAATTGGTAGAGCAACTTATTCCGGAATGAGTGGACCCGGGTTCGAACCCCGGCGCGGATAAAAATGACGGAGAAATTCACTTCGTTATAGAGTGTCGTAGGTGGATTACCTCACGACGAAATAAACAGTCAAAATGAGGTAGGAGAATGGGCGAACGGAGGAATAGCAATGTTAAGCTTTGAAGAAATGAAATGCGAAAACATTCACATTTTTTCTCCCATTTCATTACTTGTATTCTATGATATTTCTATTTCATTGAAATATATATTATTTCTATAAGAACGGTGGAGCAATTATTTAAATAGTGTAACAATTTAGAGCGCGTAAAATGGGAGCCCTGGTTCGAAACGTTAAAAAAAAAAAAAAAACCGCCAGCAAGAGCTGCGGAAGGACACGTGCAACTTTAGAAGTCTTAGCACAGTAAACAGCAAGATTAAATTTCAAATTGTAAATCGCGCGCGTTATGTCACATTCGGAACAATGGTTGAAGAAAGGAAGTCAAAATCTTTCCATCGAAATACCTTGGAACTATGTACAGAGCGCGATAATACACAGCGTGTCACGGTCTAAACGTAAGCACGCCCACTGGCAACTGTGCTGGAGGCATGACCGTAAAGCTTTGGAAGTGCTGCCGAAACATTTTGCCACAACCTATTAATATTGTTTATATATAATTTACGACTACAAAACTTGGGATGTTGAGATAGAATAAAATAGCAACGTTTATTCACAATTAAATGTTTATTTAACTTCTATTGTAGTTTCGTAGAGCATGTGGCTCGGTTTCATCAGGAAAAATAGAGCGTTAACATTCAAATAATTGTGACATCAGAGTCACGGATTTTGGAGAGTTGTTTCCACGCGCTTGAAAGAAATGGAGTAAACGTCATGTCGTTGACAAGACGTGGAGAGCTGCGGTATATGTGAAAAGTCGAATCAGGGTCTCCTCGATCGACGCAACGATATTGGAACCTTTGATAGTCGTATGAATGGCGTTTTAGCCGATTGAAAAACTCAACGGAATTCTTTTACAGCTGTTTTGTTCGAAAGTCATTAAAGTGGATAGTTTCGAAGATAGAAACTTGGCCAACTTATGTGTAGTTGAGCCAATATTGCTAACAATGGAACTGAAAGGGACGCCAATAAAATTTGTTTTGAAAACGTTACGCTTATTGATAAACCTGATTCGACTATCAAGTGTAATATATATATATTATTGAGGGTTTTAACGACCACCGTGAGCAACTCAATGGAATATAAGCAGTCGCTCGTCCCTAATTTAGGGCAACTGGTTCCAGGGAAGGGAGAGAGCCAGTGCCGTAAGACAATCACAGCATCCATGCCTCACGGGATTCGAACCCTGACCCAGCTCGGAGGAATGATCATAAGCCAGCGCTTAGACCACTGCGCCACCGGGGCGGCCTTAATATATTAGAAGCTTTCCACATATATCGCAACGCCGCCCCGGTGGCGCAGTGGTCTAAGCGATGGCCTCTGATCATTCGTCCGAACGGGGTCCGGGTTCGAATCCCGGTGAGGCATGGATGTTGTGTTTGTCTTACGGCACTGGCTCTCTTCCTTCCCTGGAACCAGTGACCCTAAATTAGGGACGGGCGACTGCTTATAGCCCATTGAGTTGCTCACGGTAGTCGTTAAACCTCCGACCAAAAAAAAAATATATATATATATATATATATCGCAACTGCCCACGACTTGTCAACGACATGACATCTACTCCACTTCTTCAAGCGCGTGGAAACAATTCACCAAAATCGTGACCGTTAGAACTCCGATGTGGCAATGATTTGAATGCTTACGCTCCACATTTCCTGATGAAGCTGAGCCAAACGTTTTGCGAAACTATTGTAGACGTTAAACAAACATTTAATTGTGAATAAACGTTGCTATTTTATTCTATTTCTATGTTGTCGCTGCTGAGAAGGTTCTCGCAGTTCGCGCAACAGTGCAATAAAATATTGTTGCGCTTATGCAAAGTGTAAAGAAATACTTTAGTTCCAGAGTGTGTTGAAAAATTGTTACACAAAAGTGAAATGAACTATTAGTGCGTGAGCTCATGGTCACAGTATACCCGCAAGATTTAATTTCAGCAATGGGTGAAAACTTTAAAAATAAATAAAAAATTATTCAAAATTGTAGATTTGAATTTCAAATAAAGAGCTCCGAGATGCACACACTCATGTGTCTCTGCCGAATTTCAAACCTCTAGGTTGATAGTTTTCTCTGTTGGCGATAGACAGGCAGACACTATAATATTATTATAGATAGAAGTACTTTGTGCAAACAACACCAAAATAGGAAATGCCCCTTCTTGGACGGAGATACATGAAAGTGACATTCCTGTATCACCTGCTGAGGGATTTCAAAATCAACATTGCGTATGTGACTTACTTCAGCTTTCAACTTATCTGCTTCGGATGTGACATGAAATGTGACAAAAATAAATTTGCCCCCAAACCATCGCTTTTCGTTCTTTCTAACCCGTTTGGAGACGCATCTCAGTAAATTATAGCAGTGACCTATTTATGGTGTTGGAGTACAAATTGTTCGATAAGACGCAGATGTAAAATAAAACAAAACATGAAAATTAGGCATAAGAAATCTTCTGACCCAAACAGAAGCAACAGCGAAAAACAAGAAAGAAAAACTATAAACTTCAAAGAAGGTAAATGTCCTTGCTTTTCTTCGCCATTATGCAAGAACGAGGTGAAGCACAACAGGTAAAAAAAAAACCCAGCTGGAATAGTTACTCAAAAGCTTTTCAAGCGGTGTCATATTTTATTTCGGAGACACGGTAAATCATAATTTATGCACACGGCCTCTCTTGTTTGCTCGCGAAAAGGAAATTTCCTGCTTACCTGAAGGAATAAAATAAATTAACTCGGGTGCTTCATTATCAGCAAGCAAGGAAAACCAAAATGTGTGCGATGTTGCTACAGCAGTTTCTCTCAACAAACATCCGTACACGCCTCATTCTCAGTTCGTTAAGCTCGCATGCGCAACCCGCTGGTTAGAAATAGTAACGGAAAATGTTTTTATAAATTTTCCGTCTGCGACAGATTCTAGAAGACTAAAATACTGCATAAAAAGTTCCTGGTTCTACCAAGATGTTCTTAAAGCTTACTGACGATAACATCTGTATACACACACACACACATAGCTCACATTATCCATTTATTGATATCAAACCCTTATTATTAAGCTATTATCTAGTTCTACTGAACATATTATCCCATTCTAGACCGCAAATCCGCGCTGTTTATTGTAATCAGACACTAAAACTCTTTATAATGCTTTATTTCTATTATACAGAATGAGAAGAGCACCTACTCATTTCCTACTTTAAAGAAACAGATATACTACTTCCGAATATTGTAGACGATACCTATTTTTAGCAAAGAAATAAATTACATGGTACCATACCTGTTGGTCTATCAATATATTAAGTCCGATTTTTGTTTTATTTCGGGGTTTATTTTGGATTTGGATTGGAGGTTTAACGACCACCGTGAGCAACTCAATGGGCTATAAGCAGTCGCCCGTCCCTAATTTAGGGTCACTGGTTCCCGGGAAGGTTTCGGGGTTTAAGGTGGTTCCACCTAAAATCTCTTTACATATTTTCTTCGCAATCAATGTATTCCCAAGGATGAAAATTTGCACATCGATAAAACTAACTTTAAGTTATAGCATGGGATACTTAATACTTGCTAAAACATAACCATAACTAAGCAATCCAACATTTGTCTACTGACGTCATTAATGTACAGGCAGGTCGCGCCATCTATTAACAGCTCTGAACATTACTCAAAGAAAAAAAATTCTTGATTTTTAATATAATTATGGTTAAGTTTTAGCAAGTGTTAAGTATCCCATGCTATAACTTAAAGTCAGTTTTATCGATGTGCAAGTTTTCATCCTTGGGAATACATTAATTGAGAAGAAAATATGTACAGAAGTTTTGCCATTGGAAACAAGGCAGAGATTTTATGTGCTTATGCCTCAGAGTTATTCGTGGTGCCCGTGAGTTGTTCACCACGAGCAACTCACGGGCATAAGCAGTCGCCCGTCCATAATGCACGGCCATTGATTGGCTCCAAGGAAGAGACAGAGACAGCGCCGTCAGACAAATGCACCATCAACGGCTCTTCCAGGACTCAAACCATCAATCAAACACGAACAGTAATCCAGAAACCCACGCCTCTGACCATTCGGCCATAGGGTCGGCTAAGTCTTTTTACACACACACACACACACACACACACACAAAATCCAAAGAGTACCCCAGTACTCTTTGTAAAATACTTCTGTTATGCATCTTTCGCATGTTAAGATCTTTGTGTGTATGAAATAAAACGAGTGATTCGGGAGTACACATTTCTTTTCGTACAACACATTGCATTTATTGCCTCACTCACGAGCCTCAGTCTAGTATATACTAACAATGAAAGCCTTTCAACTATCACTCTGCAAAATTGAAGAAAGTTGGCCAAGAGCTAGTACTAAGGGCAAAAGCCAATGGGTGTACTTCCGTTTTGGCCCAAATGAACTGACAAAGGTGAACGGGTGGTCCGAAAATGAGCACAAGTGGAGAATTACACAGTCAACTACATCCGAGGGTTTTTTCGGAGCGCCGCCTGGTGGTGTCCTTGATCCCTGGAAACGTTCCAAATATCACTTTCTTCTATATTCCGAACCGTTAATTTTATCGACTTGATTTTTGTGCCATTCGATTCAGGACGTCGAGATGCACCTACAAGGCACTCTCTTTGGCGATTCCAATTGTACACTTCCAAAAATACAGATTTTACACTAGTCACTTTATTTCCATGAGGTAAAAAGTTGGCTTCTTAGCAAAGCATTTAATGTTGCACTTTCACACTCGAGGGCTTGCATTAGAGGAAAGCCAACAGTACGTTAGATGATTCTTATGTTCGATTATTTTCTCCACTTGGGCTCTAAGGCCATTTTCAGACCACTAGTTCACCTTTGCCAGTTCATTTGGGCCAAAACGGAAATACACCCATTGGTTTTTGCCCTTAGTACTATCTCCTGGAAACGTTTCTTCAATTTTGGAGAGTGATAGTTGAAAGGCTTCCCTTGTAAGTAGAATTAAATCATAACGACAAACACGGTTTATTAATTTCTGACACTGAGCGGTACTTAGGTAGGTGGAATAATGAATGTTATTGTCGTGAACCCAATGAAAGAAGATATGCGAGTCAGAAAAGGAAATACTTACTAAACTATGACGAAGTATTTCGCGACTGTCTAGTTTTTCAAAAACATTATCATTACTATTATTAGATATTAGATGAAAGCCCATCAATAATGACGTTGAAAAATAAGATATGTAGAGTAATTTTTTAATAACCAGGGATTCTTTTTTATTTGGGATGTCGAAATGTGAAAGAACCTTTTACGAGCATTACAACAATGAACATTACAATAAAATAAAGTTTACTAGTTGAGACACGGATTAGACACTTAAAACAGGCAAGGGCTGTTTTCACTGCGCCACCAAAGTGAGACAAACGTTCAAAGGAAATTATATAGTGTTAGATTGTGATTTTATGTTTGGACTGTCATTCTTTTGACGTCACGGCAGTTGCTTAAATGTGATATACAGTATTATTCATTATGCGCATTGCACGTAAATAAAATGTTTTAAAACAAAAATGTGAAGAAAAATGCAATATGCTTTATTTGTCCAAAGCTGAGATGCTTTTTTTTTAATCCCCTGTCCACCTCATCACAGCTTGTTGCATCTATCACATGCTCTTTTGCGTAAGCATGTTTTGTGCTGTCATGCTTGCGCCATTTTGTTTCAGTGTGTTTACTGAACACCAGAACAGAATTTGCTGCGCAAAAACACTTACCTGGACATACGGCTTCATAAGTTCTTCTAAAGTTCACAACAAAGCACAGTCAGATAAAGCAAAATGTACTTCTACACGTAGACAACGGAGGGCTGACACTTCTTAGGCTTAAATATAACGGTATAACAGAACAAAGTCTCATTTTCCCAGTGTTCGCTCGCCGTACATCAGACGCTTCTGTATGCAGTTGATGAAATATTGAAAACAAATGACAGCAGCCGGACGCAATATTTCAGCATTTTTTTTTTAATGAAATCGTTGGAAAGCAAGCCTTGTCAGTGGTTCCAGTCCTTCAAAACCCCTGAAAAATGTAAAGTGATGGCCCAAAAACGCATTGTTTCATTTCTTGTAAAAAAATCACGCAGATGGCAAGCAACTACGTTCACTTTTTCCTGCTGTTGCCAGATAGCAGAAAAGTATTAAAACAGTAAAAGAAGCATTTTTGGAAACTTAGAAATTGCGCAGTTGCAAATGTTATGGTAGTTCATGCGCAGAAGCACAAACAGTATTTTTTTTTCTCTTTCATTTTTTCTACAGATATAAAATGATTCTGCGACAAGGGGTTAATTTGTATGTTTCCCAGACAGAGTTGCTATTCTGCTTATTATCAGTAGAACTACCGATTTGAATTATTTCTATCCACTGATAGATTTTCGTAAAAAACAGGAGTCTGCTGGTTTTTCTATGTTTTAAGGCGTACATTTAATTTGTAAATAATTCTGAAATAATTTGTGATGTACATCTGATGCCAACAATGTAATTTTTACTAGCCCGTCAACAATGACGGGGAAAAATAAGGTATGTAATTTTTGTTTTATAACCAGGTACTTGTTTTTTGTTTGTGAACTTAGAATTGCGCAGTTTCAAATGTTAAAATGTTATGGTAGTTCATGCGCAGAAGCACAGACAGTATTTTTTGTATTTTTCTTTATCACTTCTTCTACAGATATAAATAAAAGTATACCTGATTATTTTCTGAGAAAAAATTTAGTTATATTTTGAGAACTTCGTCGTTTAAGGGAAAGAAGTTCCCAAATCATATTTCTTCAGCATACGCATGAAATAATAATAACACACTGTTACCTATACTGTATTGGAATTCTCAATTTTTTGATTTAAATGAGAAAAGAAACTGGTTTCACAATCTAAAATAATCATTTTAAATTCCCAAGGATCTAAAATGATTACTACGACTGACTCATACGAGAAAACAATCTTTTAGTTATAAAGTGACAGTTAAGTCTGCAGAGAAGCTAACATGTAGTTGAAGTAACCGTTAAACCAGTAGGGCAAGTTAATAGATTAGTTAAAGCTACTCTCACTATAATTGGACATTAAACATTGCATGTCTTGTCCTGAGGCACTGACCACCACGTTTTGTCAAGATGTTGGAGCAAGACATTTTTGTCGAAGGCGTTTGAAAGAGAATCTGGAGGTGTCGTTCCAGAGATGTTCTACTGGTGACAAATCTGGAAATTGGGCAGGCGAGGTAGCATCGAGGTAGCATGATGACACATAGTAACATTGCCTTGATGCATTTTCCGGATGAGGATGGGCGCTGTCTTGCTGAAACAGTCCGATGTTTAACTACGAACACGAACGGTATCGCAACGGATTCGAGGATTTCTTCGACATACCAAAGAGCCATCAGAGCTTCTGTAATAAACACTACTAAACTAGCGAGAGAATCATAGGAGATGGCACTCCAAACCCAGATCCTCGCTTTTATGTCGATGTGTCGTTCGATTACATTCACTGTATTGTTGCGTTGACCACATCAGCACCATACGTGTATTCGACGACTACCTGGTTGAACGCTGAAGCGGGACTCATCACCGTACACTACATAGTACCATTCTTCTACCCAGGTTGCTAGGGTGTTCGTCACTTCAAACGCTGACGACGGTCGGTAGGGGTGGGTGATAGGAGACACGATGGACGCCATGAGTGAAAGCCTGCTTACCGCTGACGGTTCGAAATGGTTTGCCATGTAATTGGATGACTGATCCTCGACATCACCGCTCTTCTTATGGCTGGTAGCGAGGCTGTCGGTTCTGTAAGGGCATATCACTGGATCAGACAGTCTTCTCTTCATGCTCTAGCTTTAGGCCGACCGCTTCCAAACCGACGACTGCGCAAGTCTTCTATCATCCATCGTGTACAGCAATGACAGAACTGATTGTAATATTGTGGATACCAACACGTGACACAATACGCCGACTCAACCAGACGGCTTCACACGGGTCAATAAATGCGTCCTCTTTCGGGGAAAATATAAGTGGTGTGAATTCACGGAAAATTCCTGAGAATAACGTGCGACAAAGCTGCTTGTAGGTCTTAGCCTTTTAACGAAATTTCCGTTTCGAAAAATTTTCGTTTCTAACTTCAGTATTTTCAGATTTTCCATTATCACTAATTCCGTTTATTTCAGAAAATTCAGATTCGGATTAATCCGTATTTGTACAGAAATTTCGCAAAAACTTCGATTGTGACTTTTTCAGCTCTTTTACCAAAGATTCTTGTTTCCTGGCATACGAAGGTAAGGAAAGCCGCCCCGATGGCGCAGTGGCCTAAGCGCTGGCTGCTGACCATTCGACCGAGGTGAGTCCGGGTTCGAATCCGGTGAGGCATGGTTGTTGTATTTATCTTAAGGCACTGGCTGTCCCCCTTCCCTGAAACCAGCGGACCTAAATTAGGGACGGGCGACTGCGTATAGCTCACTGAGGCCGCTACCCCCCCCCCCCCCAAGGTAGGAAGCGAATCCTTTTCATTTACCCCGGGTCGGGTTCGAATCGCGCTACCCAGTGACCTAGAAAGACACCGAGCACGTGGTGGCGTAAAATAAAAAAATTAAGACTATTCAAATGGCGTGATGATGAATCGTTTTTCGCTATTAATACGGGTTAATTATTTAGTTTTCTGTACAAGATAGAGAATATTTTTCGGAACAGGTACACAATTTTTGCTGAAGGAATACTTTTTTTTTCGTCGTCATTTTTCAAAGCAACAGAATATTTGGAAATTGAAATGTTGTTAAATTGAATTTCAATTATCTTTAAGGAAAAGGTAAAATGCCTTGTTTTATAGTATTATTTCACAAAACTAAAACTTGCTCCTGATGGCTATAATAGCTTTTGCCTTAAGGGGTCCATAGATTGATACATAGACATTATACAATCACCTGCACAATACACTGAAGAGCAATTGAATTAGAGACAGCTGGCGTTATACAAATGTGGCACTGTGGGCGGCCCTGTAAACGGAAACGACATGACGTATGCAGCGATCCGACAATATAAGGACTGATGCGACGGGAATCAGTAAGAGTCAGACGCAGTATGGGTAAGACGAAGGATCTAAGAGCATTTGATGGTGAGCAAATTGTCGGGACCCGACAAATGGGTCACTCCATCTCGGAAGTCGTGCAGGCACTGAGATTTTCACGAGCCACTGTGTCACGGGTGCACCGTGAGTACATCGAATCCGGTAAAACCAACCCTGCAAGGGTCAACTGCCGTGGACAACAGCGTGTGGATGAGCGGGGTCATGGTCGGCTAGCTCTCATTGTAACAGCGGATAGACGGGTCACAGTGCAAGAAATCACTCGGCAAATTAAAGCTGATGCACAAAAACGTGTAAGCAGCCACACCATCCAGAACCATCTCCTCGCTATGGGGTACAGAACCCATCGTCACACGAAGGTACCGCTGCTGACCGCACATCACAGAGCGCGCAAAGATTAGCATGGGCGCGGGAACATCACCACTGGACCCTAGACATGTGGGAAAATGTTGCCTGGACTGATGAATCAAGATTCACGTTGGTACCTGCGGATAGCAGAATACGAGTACGGTGCAAACCACATGAAGCGATGGATCCTTCTTGCCAGCAGGGTACTCTTCAAGCTGGTGGGGGTGGCATTCTCGTCTAGGGACTATTTACGTGGACTGAAATGGGACCCCCTGGTACGTGTGACATCGTCCCTCACAGGTCAACGTTACCGGGATATCCTGGACGACCATATGCTCCCGTTTGTGCGTCTTCAACATCTCACTGGGGACCTCATCCTGCAACAAGACAATGCAGCTCCCGAATTGTATCCGAATGGTTGGATGAACATTCCACCTACGTGACCTTGATTCCTTGGCCAGCTAGGTCAGCTGACCTCAATCCCATCGAGCACATCTGTGATGCCATCAAGAGAGATGACCCCCTCCATCAAATCTTCGTGAACTGTGGGAGCTTGTTCAGGGGTCGTGGATCTGTATGGCTTCCCAACGCTTCCGGTGTCTTGTCGAGTCCATGCCGAGACGAATCGCCACCGTCATCATGGCGAAAGGTGGTGCTACACGTTACTAGACAGGTATTTCTAATTCAATTGCTCTTCAGTGTAATTTAAGTGTCCTGTTTCTTACGGTAACACAATGTACAGTAGCCTGTGCATCAACTGGGGAGGAGGAAAAGAAATATCCAGTTACCACAATAACTTAAATACCTTGCGATAGCTATCCACGATATTCGATCTCGCTACAGAACTTCAAAATCATATCCTCCGACAGATGGTTGAAATTTAATGATTAATCAGACCCACGAATCGCTTCTGTTACCGGAAATTTTCCGTAAACACCTGTCAAATACGGAAATTTACCGTTAATACACGAAAAAAATTGCGGGAAGGTTTCTGAGAATTCAGGTTTTTCCTAGTGTACGAAAAATCCGTAAAATGCAGGTGTTTTCCCGTCATTTCATGGAAAAGATAGCAGGAATGCGCTTCGTTAATTCACAAAAGCAATCACGGAAAACGGCCTTCAGATTTTTTTTTTTTTTTTTTTTTTTGCGGTGTGCAGATAAAATCGATTCAGTCTATAATGCTGTACATCAAGAGACTATAACGAAGTAAATTTCTCCGTCATTTTTGTCCACGCCGGCTCGAAGCCGGGTCCCCTCACTCCGGAATAAGTCACTCTACCAATTGAGCTACGCGGACGTTCGTTCTGACTGCTATCTTCCTTTATGTCGTGTGCGTCCTGCTGGCAGGTACGTCGCAAGACTTGATGTGATTAGCACAAGGTAATTACGAACCTTTGTACAAGACAGTTCCCTGTTTTTCCGCAACACCACTTGTGACTCAACAAGGTAGAGCAGGATCTTTTAGACATGTAAGATCAAAACAAGCACTTAACATCTCCTTTACGTTCCCATTCGGAAAAATTTCCTCCTAATTTTTCCGCGACAACTCCTTTCAAAAAACTCACCACAAATATCTTTATCACCACACTTTTTATTAGAACGGTAAAACATCTGGGATCTCATTGCAAATTATTCATATCTATACCACGATGGGGATTTACATCTTAAACGGTCATCATACTGTATAATATCAAAGTAAGACGAAGGATGAGGGGAAGTCAGAAAGTACAATAACTTTCCCTATTGAACTTTAAAAGTACTGCATGCATTGAAAATGTTTTTTGGTGACGTATAGCTTGATATCTTCTGTTTTAGGTGGCTGCAGTTTGAAGCTCCAGAAACATTACGTTCCTGATAATTAACACAGAAATCGGACATCGCCGAATTGACTGTAATTGCTGTTTCACACGTGAATTAAATCACAACAGAAAACTTGAAAATTTCGTCGCCGTGGAGCGGGAATCGAACACGCATCTCCCGATTTACGTTCGAGCGTGCTATCCGTTGCACCACCCACGATGGCGAATTCACAAGTTTCTGTGTGTTGAGAGCATCGGAATATTCTCCGACCGCGTTCAGATTCATGCAGATTCTGCTGGAGACGAAATTTTCAAGTTTTCCGATGTGATTTAATTCACGTGTGAAACAGTAATTACAGTCAATTCGGCGATGTCCGATTGCTGTGTTAATGTAGACCAGGAACGTAATCAGAGTTGAAGAAATATTCTTCTCATAATACGTATTGACCACGTATTATGAGAAGAATATTTCTTCAACTCTGATTACGTTCCTGGACTACACAGATTCAAAATGGCTGTTGTACTGATTGAATGGACAAAGGAAGAAATCCAAAGAGTCATTCGCTTATTTTGGGCAAAACGAGACGCCGCCTAATGAATTCACTGTGAACTTCAAGCTGTGTATGGCCCAACGTGATGATAGTGCAGCAGGAGCGAACGTGGTGCATGGTTTCAGTGGTATATAGAGCGAATGAGTGTCCATGATGAACCAAAGACCGGACGTCCTTCCACATCAGCAGATCACGTCGATGCAATTGAGGATTGCTTACGTAAAGATCACCGTGTGACACTTGTGACGTGCCTGCCCCGCAGGACGCACACGACATAAAGGCAGATAGCAGCTAGAACGAACGTCTGTGTAGCTCAGTTGGTAGAGCAACTTGTTCCGGAATAACTGGACACGGGTTCGATTCCCGGCGTGGACCAAAAATGACGCAGAAATTTACTTCTTATAATGGCGCCCGAACAGGGACTTCCCGGATGACCGGGCCGTTAAAGATCTCGCAATGGTGTGATGTTCTTTCCACACCGCGAGCCAGGAAAAATAAGAGAATCCCTTCTTCAGCGCTTCGAAAAATAAAATGTGTGTGATGTTGTATTCCACACACCAGACTGACTGGGAGTTCTCAAGTGCACGTTCTTCAGCGGATGGCAGCCTACAATGATTCACGGTCACGGCTGACCCGTGGGACATTCTCCGGCCCTCTTTCGGGGGGGGAGATGTGACGTGCCTGCCCCGCAGGACGCACACGACATAAAGGTAGATAGCAGCGAGAACGAACGTCTGCGTAGCTCAGTTGATAGAGCGACTTGTTCCGGAATAAGTGGACTCGGGTTCGATTCCCTGCTTGAACCAAAAATGACGGAGAAATTTACTTCGTTATACACTGCATCGCCTGGAAGAAAAATTCCATCTTTCGTATGGAACCGTATGGAACATTGTTCATGATCATTTGGGATATCGAAAGTGTGAAGTATAGGTGGGTTCCCAGACAACTGACAGAGGAACACAAGAATAACCGCATGGGTGCTTCTCTCGTCCATCTGCTTCCCTTCAATAAACATGGTGACAATTTCTTACGGCAAATCATCACCAAAGATGAAACATGAATATTCCGCTACACTCCTGATTAAAAGGCCCACTCCATGGTGTGGAAGCATGGATTGTGCCTTTTGCTTTCCAAAAAATTCAAGACGTCCACCCCAAGACGCCCTTTTCAGTTTCCAAAAAAATCAAGACGTCCACCAGCAGTGGGAAGATCATGGCGACCCTGTTCTGGGACATACACTATATTGACAAAAGTTACCGGACACCTAGAAAGGAAACACAACATAGCATTTATTGATATTCATTAGTACGATGTCGTTTCACCTCTGGCCTTAATGCACGCACTGACCCTTCGAGATATGCTTTCGACAAGGTTTTGGAACACAGCGATAGGTATGCGCTTCCGTTCAGTACATAATGCTGCTACTAACTGTTCCTTAGTAGTAGGCCTAGGTTCCAAACTTCTTATGCGGCGCTCTAATTCATCCTACAGATGCTCTATAGGATTAACATCAGAGCTGTGTGCTGGCCAGTCCACACAAGATACGGAATTATCGTCAAACCACGCCATAACAGTCCTTGCTTTATGGCTCGGTGCATTATCCTGCTGGTACCAACAAGGCTCTGTTCCATAGTATTGCCACAGAGTTGATAGGGCATAATTGTCCAGAATATCGAGGTAGACGTGCTGGTTAACAGGTCTGTCCACGATAACTAATGGGCCAGGACCGTACCACGAGAAAACACCCCCACACGAGTACACTGCCAGCTCCAAACTTGACCGTAGGAACAGTACACTGTGGTAAATAGCGTTCCCCCGGCTGCCGCCATACCCACACACGGCTATCAAACTGATGGATCGTGTATTTGGATTCATCAGTCCATAGGACCCGTTTCCATTGATCTACGGTCCACGATAAATGTTCTTTACACCATGCTAAACAACGAGTAGCATTCCGAGTGGAGATGAAAGGCTTATGAGCATCCGCACGACCACAGTAACCCATGGAATGAAGTTCTCTGCGAATGGTGCGTGTACATACCAAGGTTCCAGCATTTTTTACTCACTTCTACACTGAGGTCTTGTGCAGTACTCCGTCGATTAGCTGTAACGACTGTCCTGAGGCTTCGACGTCCTTTATCACTGATTTTCTTTGGTCTGCCGGTACGTTTTGCTGCTTCAGGTACGCCATCTGTCTTCCACTTATTCAATACATCCAAAACAGTTGACTTGGGTATGTTTAAACGTCTCTCGGTTTCTCTTATGACAACTGACTAATATAACACCCAACAATATTTCCTTTCTCAAAGTCAGTTCTCTCCCGCCGCAACATTTTCACTCATCCTCACAGTGCAATATGATCGCGGTCAGTTGCAGACTTGTTTTTATACCGTTTGCAGCTGTACCGAGCATCTTAACAACGCAGAGGATCCGTTCATTTGCTTTTGAAGGGGTGTCGGGTTACTTTTGTCAATATAGTGTATATGGTGTGCTTCTGGTGGATTTCACATCTCCCAGGACAACAATTAATTCTGCTGCTTATCAAGCTACCCTGAAGAGACTGAAGAGAGCTGTTTGACAAAAAAAGCGTGAAATGTCATCCCAATGCGTGTTTTTGTTGCATGACAACGCTCGCCCGCATACGGCTCGTTAATACAGTGAATCTGTTGGAAAGCTGGGAATGGGAAATTCTGCAATATCCAGCCTACAGCTCTTATCTAGCTCCGTGGGATTTTCACCTCTTTCCACGGTTAAAATTACGGTCGGATGACGCTGCGAAGCGTGCAATGAAACAATGGCTGCACCCGCCAAACTCTCATACACAAGGTTTCGACACATGGATCTCCCGGCTTGACAAGTGTCTCAACAGAAAAGGTGACTACGTTGAGTAGTAGTGTACGAATGGCCATATTTCAGAGATGTACATACTTTTTCTCATACTAATAAATACAGAATATATGATGTTCGGAAAGGTTTTTTCTGTCTTCCCCTCATATAATGCATGGTTCACTTCTGACTCTTTCAGTAAATTATCTTTGTCATCATCTCAAATACACAATGAAAGGACAATCTATGTATTATAGCCACTTAAATAACTACATACAACATGCAGTGGAATGGATTATCTTGTCCTTGATAAGTTTGGGCGGTCATAGGCGTAGCATGATAAAAATTGGAGGGGGGAGGCGCACAAATAAGCCGCCTTGGTGCCACAGTAGTCTAAGCGCTGGCTTACCATAATTCGTCCGTGATGGGTCCGGGTTCGAATCCAGTGGAGCATAGATGTTGTGTTAGTCTTACGGGACTGGCTATCTCCTTCTCTAGAACCACAGTAGCCCTAAATTAGGGACGGGTGACTGCTTATAGCTCATAGAGTTGCTCACGGTGGTCGTTAAGTCAAAAAAAAAAAAAACAGAGAGAGAGAGAGAGAGACGCAGATAATCATAAACTTACGTTTTCCTTTGGGGGTAGGCAATTCTTGGAAACAGTTTCTCCGTAAATGTCACCAAATTTGGATCTTTTAAGCGCATTAAAAACTTTTTTTTCTTTTGTTATGCATTACTCTTCGACCACTGCTGATAATGAACGATAACGAACAGCGCAGCATATTTTTGACACGATGCTAAGTTTTTCGAAAATACAGTCCTCTCTTTTACTACAAATTCTTTTAAATAGCAGAAATTTGTTTACTGATACAGTAAAACCTCCTTAACGGACACTCTCGAATAGCGGACTCCGCCATTTAGTGGACAATTTTGTGATCCCCAGTCCCGAAGTATATACCATTCTGTATATTTACCTCCAAATAGTGGACTCTCCGAATAACGGACAGGGATCTTAGTCATAAGACAGTTCAAAACAAACTCTCAAGGGGTGTAACGTATATACTACGGAGGTGAAGCGCATGTCAAGACAGCAAAGTTGCAGCAACAAATTCTGTCGGTGTAGCTTAAGTAGGAAAACACTTGGCTCCGGAGCCGAAGAATCCAGGTTCGAGTCACGCCACCGGCAGGGTTCGAACCCGAATCCTTTGTTTTCACACGGGGTAAAAAAAACATCGAATTTTTTCTGCAAAGATTTTGTTAAGGTTCTTTCGATCGAATTTGGGTACTCTTTCCTTCAGACATTCATTGCAAAAACTACTTGTCTGTGGTTCCATTATGGCCGATTGTTTCTTAGAACTGGGCAAAAAAAAAAGCTTCTTTCAAACAAAATGGGTTATTCTTTATCAATCCAAAAGAAGAGATTTAGACGCCATTTTTGAATTTCTTACGTTTCTAAATAGTGAAAAAAATGCAAAAGATTTCATTTCCGTCAACGAAGATCTATGTACCGAGGATGCAACGAACAATTTGCGCCAGTTCGTTGCTTTGAAAATATTGGAAGAAATGATTGATCACCAGTTTTAAGCCTCTACTTTTTCGAGACAAATAGGGAAGAATGTTCAGTAATACGGTGGCGCCCGTTTATAATGAAGTCCAAGGGACCATAGACTTTTACTTTTTAATATCCACGAATCTAAAGAAATTTGCTTTTTTTTTTTTTTTTTTTTTTTTTTTGCAACACAGGACTTTATAAAAAAATTTATGAAATCTTTTTTCTGTTTCACTAGAAGTATACATAAATGTGCGACATTAAAGACCTTGCTACAGTGTTCAACGAAAATATTGCAGATGATACGATGGTCATAACAAAATTTCTGTACACATTAATCTAAAACGGAAGCGGAATATGCAATCGGGAAAATTATTGCGACATGTCAAGGTCAGACTTTCAACAACGCAGTGGTGTCAGAACGACGCGCTATCATTTGCTGGGTGGACGTGGGAGGGTTTGGAAATGAAAGCGTGCAGCTCCTCAGGTCGAGTCACAGCGTTAAACCAGCGCTCGTGCTTGAAAATAGAACCGTGCAAGAAGTTTGTGGGGAAGGAACTCTTGATCGAAGCACAATTTCTTTCTGAGTACAAAGTTGAGACCGAAAATTTGTCAAAATCGCCCCAACTTGTTGGAATCGGGAGCGATCTTGCTGCGTGACAACGCATCGTGTCACGGTGCAGTGTCGGTAAGAAGACTTTTGTCTAAATATGGCTGGGAAACTTTAATCCCACCCACCATGCAGCCCTGATCTCAGTCCACCCGACTTTGATCTTTTCCCAAAGTTAAAAATCGGCTCCGTGGCATCCGCTACGAATCACTGGATGAACTGTCATTGGGCGTGGCCCAAGTAATACGACAGCTGAACAAAGATGGCGTACTACGGGGCATCCAGGATGTGTCTCGCCGCTGGCAAGCTGTCATTAGCAGCGGTGGGGAGTACATTGAACGGCAATAAGGTAAGTTTTCTCCGTTACTTCACACTTTTCTCAAATATGGTCAGTGTGTAGAACTTTTGTTATGACTCCCGTAATGTCGTTCCTGTTGTTGCATCCTTTTCATCGGTGTCACGGCACCAAATGCCAGCCCTCTTCCGCGGGATTTGATACACGATGTCAGCATGTTCTAGAAGTGGTCATACACAGGGCCGACCCGTGACATTGTTCATGCGTGGGCAAGGTGGACGTCTGGCCGCCTTTAGACGAAATTAAGATGTTTTGTTACACACATACCTTCCCTTCCCCCTCCCTACACACTTTTCTTGAGGCACGCAGTCCACATAGTGATAGCATTATTTATGGAATTATCCTCCAAAAATTCAATGAAAACTTTCACAAATTACCAGTTTGTATTTCGAGGGAGAATACTGTAAGAATACACATCAGGAAAAAATACTTCCTATGGAAATACTACCAAACACTTAAAGAACAGGCAACATAAAAATGAAGTATTTAAAAGTGACTGTTAAAAGAAATGACGACGGGGTATGTTTCCTTCATAGAGCGCGGGGGGGGGGGGGGGTCGCTAACATACATGGAAAATTCCGAAATACTGATTTTACACTTTAAAGTTCTTAGGAAATTTCTTTTTTCCTTTCGATTAAAACATTAAGTTGGTGTCCCTTGATTAATGCGAGACTCGAGACCAACCCATTAAGATAGCACTGTATGTACGAAGGTATCGAAAGAAAAACAAAGATTGAGGAGTTACCTGAATTTTACAGCGTAAGTATTTTTGTTTAGTTTTTCTTTTTATTATATTAGCAATCCAGATTTCATTAACAATTAGGTTAAAACAAATAATTCAAAATCCTTCGAAAATGAAATTAAAAAAAAAAACGTATTTCCTTCTTCACTGAAATATATCGGCCAGACGCCCTCCATATGACCGCCGACATGGGCTTGAGCACACGTCGCCCACGCCTAGGGCCGGCCCTGGTCATACAACAAAGTCATATTCGGCAATGGAAAAGTCGTGGAACGTTGCTTCGCCGTTCAGCTCATACTACAAGATTCTGTCCTACATTTGAACGACTTTCACGATCTGCTTCCTCGACAGGAAACAGCAAGTTAAAGACATTGCATGGAATGAAGGATGTATGTATCTGACTCAAGTAACACGCATGGAAATAACACCAGTGAGGCGACGTCGACACTGGTCCCAGAACGGACGTATACTTACACTGGTCCCAAAAAGGACAATAATAATTTCAAAAAAAGTAATTTCAATAATAATGATTTTGAAAAAATAATTTTGTCTACACTCACAGAAAGGACAATAATTTGAAAAATAATAAAAATAATAATAATTATTATTTAGTAATAATAAAATTTTGTCTACACTGTAGACAAAATTTATTAATAAATAATATAATATGTATTTATTATTGGAGTGAAGAAACTAAAAATAGTGTAGAAAAAATTATAATATTGAATAATAATTTGTGTAGATATAATTATAATTAGTGTAGATATAATTATACTAATTAGTGTAGATATATTAATAATAATTAGTGTAGACATAATTATAATAGTGTAGACAAAATTATAATAATAATTTTGTCTACATTGGCAACAGAAAGGACAATTTGAAAAAAAAATTTAAAAATGATAAAAATAATAAACTAGTATAATGTTAATAATTATTAATATTACACTAGTTTATTATTATTTTATTCTACTACATTATTTAAAAAAAATAGTTATTGAAAATAATTATTAAATAATAATTATAATAATTATTATTTTTATAATTATAATAATTATTATTTTTATATTTATAATAATTATTATTTTTATAATTATAATAATTATTTTTAAAAATAATTTGAAAAACAATAATTTTATTAATAATAATTGGAAAAAATAATTTTGTCTACACTGGTCACAGAAACGACAATAATAATTCTATAATATTTACTGTTATTTAAAGTCATCCTGAAGAAGAAATTGAAGAATTTTATGAGGAAATTCGTCATCTAAATAATAAAGGTAAGCAGCACTTGAAGATAATTATGGGAGATTTCAATGCAAAAATAGGGCACCGGCAACAGAATGAAACTTCAGTAGGTAAATTCGGTCACGGCAACAGAAACCAGCGTGGAAATACTCTCGTTGAGTTTGCAGAGGCAGAAGGATTTTTCATCTTGAATTCCTTTTTCAAGAAAAAGCCACACAGGAAATGGACATGGAGACATCCAATTGGGACGACAAGTGAAATTGATTTTATTATGTGTAACAAAAAATTCGTCATCGAAGACTGCAGTGTGCTGAACAAGTTCAACACAGGTAGTGACCATAGATTGGTGAGATGTAAGATGCACCTCAACACTAAACTGGAACGTGGCAAGCTCATAAGACAAACAGAATGTATTGACATAACCAACCTTAAAAAACACCATAATACTTTCAAGTTGGAACTGAAGAAACAGATTCTCTGCTTTAAAAGGCCTAACATCGGAAGAAGTGGATATTTCTGAAGTTAACAGAAAAGTAACCAAAGCTCTTATGGAAACAGCAACAAAATTAGCTGGGTCTAAGAACAAGTTGCATGTAAACAAATTATCAGGAAAAACCAAAATGTTGATGCAAAAAAGAAGAGAGATGAGGACAACTAAAGAAGATGTGACTTCCAAAGTGGAATATATAGAGCTATGCAAGACAGCACGAAAAAGTATCACTGAAGACGTAAGGAAATTCAACTGTGAGCTAGTGAGGAAAGCAATTGAAAACAACCAAAGCCTAAAGATAGCAAAGGGACATCTCAGTAAGGGAAGAAAACAGATTATGGCTCTGAGAAAAGAAGATGGTTCTATAACAAGAAATAGAGGCGAAATTTTGACAAGAGTGAAAGATTTCTACTCCAAATTATATGAAAGGGATGATACATGTACTCCAGACATCATGAAAGGTACCAGAGTTCTTCCAGTCCTCCCAGCAGAAGTTGCTCATGCAATCAAGAACATGAAGCGGGGGAAAGCTCCAGGAGAAGATGGAATTACTATAGACATCATACAAGAAGCAAGTGGAGAAATTGAAACAGTACTCGCCCAAATTTTCACTCGATGCCTTAATGAAGGGAAGATTCCTGAGGATTGGAACAATGCTACAATGATCCTGCTACATAAAAAAGGTGACATTGAGGATCTCAGGAACTACAGACCTATCAGCCTCCTATCAGTGGTTTATAAAATCTTCACTAAAGTTCTTTCACACCGCTTGAAGGTAACACTGGACATGGCTCAACCGAGAGAACAAGCTGGATTCAGGAGTGGCTACAGCACAATAGATCATATCCACGTACTGAGAGAACTAATTGAAAGAGCGAGGGAATATGAACTTCCATTGTGCATGGCTTTTATCGATTATGAAAAAGCCTTTGATTCGGTGAAACCATCAGCAGTTACCACGGCTCTGAAATCCTGCGGTATTGAAGATGCATACATTAATATTATTAATAACATCTATGAAAATGCAAGTGCAAAGATTCGGCTGTTTGAAAATACAACACACATAAAAATTGGAAAGGGAGTGAGACAAGGTGACACCATATCTCCGAAGCTCTTTAATGCCACATTGGAAAATGTCTTTCAATCACTGAACTGGGAAAACAAAGGGATAAAGATTAATGGAGATTATCTAACCCACCTTCGTTTTGCTGATGACGTAGTCATTTTTGCAACTACCCCATCAGAGCTGCAGAGTATGATCCAGGAACTTGCTGACAAGAGTAAAGAAGTGGGATTAAAAATGAACTTTCAGAAGACAAAAGTGATGTTCAATGCTTTTACAAGAAATGAAGATTTATCGATTGATGGAGAACAACTGGAGATAACAGATACGTATGTTTATCTTGGACAGCAGATATCAAGTGAGGGTCACATTGATGAAGAAATTAATCGGCGTACAAAACTTGCTTGGAGAGCTTTTGGAAGAAACAGCATAATTTTCAAGAGCAATATGCCATTATGTCTTAAAAGAAAAGTGTTTGATCAATGCATCCTTCCAGTGCTTACGTATGGTGCAGAGACGTGGACCTTAACTAAAAGAGACATACAACGGCTGCAGACAACTGAAAGAAGCATGGAGAGGTGCATGCTTGGTATAACCAGGAGAGATAAGAAGAGGAACTCGTGGATCCGAAAAATGACGAGAGTGGAAGACATCATGATCAGAGTTAAATCCCTGAAATGGCAATGGGCTGGACATACTGCCAGAAGGACAGACCATAGATGGACAGCCGAAATTTTAGATTGGATTCCAAGGGACAGGAAAAGACCCAGAAAAAGACCACATGGGAGATGGGTGGATGAAATTCGTAAATATGCGGGAGTGACATGGAGGAGACTGGCACAAGACAGACCGTTGTGGAGGAAACTTGGGGAGACCTTCGTCCAGCAGTGGATTGATAATGGTTGACAATGATGATGATGATGAAATACGCATTAAATAACATCAGTGAGGCGACATCTACACTGGTCACAGAAAGTTAGAGGTATTGCATGAAATGAAGGATGTATGCATCTGACTCAAGTAACACGTATCGAAATATACACTGAAGTGCCAGAAAAACTGGTACAGACGAGCTTATGCAAAATACATAACAACGTCACCTATGCGCGTACTCGGTTGCGTCCGCCAGTGCGTATATAAAGCGATAGACTTCCTTGCCAGCTGTCAGAGCTGTTTTTGGCATGAGAATGACAAGTAATAACGATTTAAGCGATTTTCAACGCTGTGTCATAGTTGGCGCTCGTGAGATGGGCCATAGTATTTCGGAGGTAGAAACGAAGTTCGGATTTTCACGGACGACCATTGCAAGAGTGTACCGTGACTACAAGAATTCCGGCAAAACCTCCAACCTACGATACCAGTGTGACCGTAAAAAGACATTGGGTGAACGTGACCATCGTCGGCTGTCAAGAATCGTTTCACGCGATAGGCGTGCAACACTCTCGCAGGTATAATCAGAATTCAATGCTGGAGCCTCAACAAGCATCAGCGTCCGGACTGTGCAACGTACCCTGCACGATATCGGCTTTGGGAGCCGACGCCCAACTCTAGTCCCCTTGATGGGTGCACTACATAGAGCTATGTGCATCGCTTGGGCACGGCAACATCGCCACTGGACACTTGATGACTGGAAACTAGTAGCCTGGTCTGATGAGTCACGTTTCCAACTGTATCGGGCAGATGGAAGGATTTGTGTGTGGCGCAAACCCCATGAAGCCATGGATCCCGCCTGTCAACAGGGAACTGTACCGGCTAGTGAAGGGTCTGTAGTGGTATGGGATGTGTTTAGCTGGACTTCACTGGGACCCCTGATACGTCTACAAACGTCTGTGACCGGCCAACGCTATGTACGCATCCTTTCTGACGAGGTACACCCGTTCATGTCCTGCATTCATGCTGATGGGTTGGGCCTGTTCCAACAGGACAACACACCTCCACACATGTGTCGGGACGCCACATTATGGTTAGAGGGACATTCATCTGAGTTTGGGGTGTTGCCATTCCCACCCAAGTGTCCAGATCCGAATGTTATAGAACACATTTGGGATGCCATGCATCGCGCTATCGAACACAGGAATCCGAGACCTCGGAATACACCCGAATTGTGAAACGCTCTGCAGGACGTATGGTGTGCATTGCTACAGCATATTTCCAGAAGCTAGTGGAGTCCATGCCCCGTCATATTTCCGCAGTCCCACGGGGGACCTACCAAGTATTAGATTGGTGTACCAGTTTTTCTGGCACTTCAGTGTATAACATCAGTGAGACCACGTAATTCAAACGATAAAGAGTGCCTTTGCAAAAACAATTTATTGTGCAATTTCTACACACACACACACACACACACACACACACACACACACACACACACACACACACACACATAAACCACTGCTGACAAAACGCTGAATTCAGAAAATGTCCATACCTGTGGAGTGGATTTCAGTACCTGGTAACACCATCTCAATGGCGTACAAAGTCTTGACACCTACGAGGAATACGTGCAATGACATTATTGAAGACTGTCTGGGACAGCTGGTCCCATATTACAGGCAACACGTTACTGAGATTTGTCACAGTGCTAGGGTATGGAAAATTGTTATCCAGACGTCACTGTACAGCGTCCCAAATGTTCTCAATAGGATTAAGATCAGGAGACCTCGAAGGCAACTGTAAAGACTCAATCCCATGATTTTCCAGGTCCTGAAGCATACTCCAGGCACGGCGACTGGTTGCAGTGTCATCGAGAAAACGGAATACCTGTCCAATAGCAGCGAGAAACAGTGTCACAATGGGCGCAATGATCTCATTTCGGTACAATGAGGCATTCATGTTGCCTTGACAAACGTTACAAGATAAGAACAGCCATTGAAACACACTCCTACCCACACCAAAACTGACTGCCGCTGGTAATGGTGGACAGACTGCACAAAGTATGGTTGCATTCATGTGTCGGATCTCCTCCACACGTGTCATCGTCGAGTATCAAGATAAAAAACGAAAAGAGATTAGTCTGTGAAAAATACATGGTGTCAATTGGTATTCCATGACATGTACTGTGGGATCCAGGGACAACTTTTACGAAGGAGAGCTATACTTCCCAGCGGCCTCCTTGCTCTGAGTTCGTACTGGTGAAAACGGTTTCGTACTGTTTGAGTACACACTATAATGCCAGAAGCAGCTCGAAGTGGTTTCCTGAGTTGGCTACTGATATTTCTGTTGCAAATGCTTAAACGTCGTCTGGACATCATTTCTGGTTAACCCCACACTGACGGCAAACTTTTAGACCAAACGGTGTAAAGACCCGTTTTCCACTTCTCGCAGCTTACTGTTATTGGAGCTCGCTCTCTACGTGCTGTGTTCTCGTGATGCTAATTTACATATAACGTAGCTACCCAGGCTGATAATCGATATCCAGTAGTCGCTAAATTTGCATATCACCACGTTTTTCCTTCGAACCTGCAATATCCTTATCTTTTTGTGGCTAGTGTATTTCTGCATTTTCAGCCTTATGTGCTCCTTCCATTGTCCCAGCCATGTCTTAACTGCTTCATTTCCACCACAACTCAATGTGAACCTCTTCTGTTGAAAGCTATTGCAGATGTTAAAAATGTGTTGTTCGTTGCTTTATTTTTCAGACATTTCGCAGTTCCTCTTTCCCATTTTGCGCAACACAGTACAGGATTTTCAACGTTTCGTAATTTCCGTTAACAGGAATTTTGACTTCGTTATAAATAAATGACCTATCATGTACGTAGATGAATCAAAAAGCAAGTTCCACTTAGCGCCATCTGGAGTAGGGTTTGGAGTCAGATCGTGTATGCTTGGGAGCGAAGTAGACATTACGTCGTAGCTGCCAACGAGAGGTGTTTTAGTTCAGTAACTGCGTGAGGTGTGTGCAAGAGGCATTTCGTAATGGCGCGTCAACTGGATTCTTACTCCAAATTGGAAGTTCGAGGAACCATTCGATTTTAGTGGGCTAAGCGCCTAAATTGCATTGACATCCATCTTGAAATCTGTGCTGTATACGGGGAAAATCCTGTCTCGCCAGGCCGTTGTAATGTGTTTCCAAAGGGTCGCACAAATTTGACGGGCGAATACCGCGAAGACAGACCATCAATATCCAGCACTCCGGACCATGTTTCCGCCGTTGACATGATACGTGATAATAGGCGTATCAAAATCAAGGAACTTCCCAGTACGTGAGATATTTCGTAAGGGACTGTGTATTTCATCATTCACGAGCAGCTGGGGTTTCGGAAATTGTATGCGAGATGAGTGCTACGTTTACTCACCGACCAGCCCAGAAACCAACATTTCCTGTCGTCTTTGGCTCTTCTGCAACGGTATTCTGCTGAGGATCACAATTGTGTGTGAGATGTGTGCCACGTTTACTCATCAGCACAGAAACCAACGTTTCCTGTCGTCTTTGGCTCTTATGCAACGGTATTCTGCTGAGGATCACAATTGTGTGTGAGATGGGTGCCACGTTTACTCATCAGCACAGAAACCGACGTTTCCTGTCGTCTTTGGCTCTTCTGCAACGGTATTCTGCTGAGGATCACAATTGTGTGTGAGATGGGTGCCACGTTTACTCATCAGCACAGAAACCAACGTTTCCTGTCGTCTTTGGCTCTTCTGCAATGGAATTCTGCTGAGGGTCACAATTTTTTGCCTCGAATCATCACAGGTGACGAAACGTGGTGTCAACATTTGACCCCTGAAACCAAACGATCGTCCACGGAATGGAAGTATGTTACGTCTCCAACAAGGAAGAAGTGCAAAGTAAAACCGTCTACGGGAAAAGTCATGGTGACTGTTTTCTTTGACTGTGAAGGTGTTGTTTACACATAATTTCTGACAACAGGGATGACTATCAATGCTGACTCATATTGCCAAACGCTACGAAATCAGCGAAAAGCAATTAAGGACAGACGCTGGGGTAAGTTGAGCGAAGGTGTGATTCTGCTGCATGATAACACCGCACCCCACACAGCACGGAGAACAAAGGAATTACTACAATCATTGAAGTGGGAGTTGTAGCAACATCCGCCGTACATCCCCGACTTATCCCCGTGCGACTACCATTTCTTCAGTGAAATGAAACAGGACCTCAGTAGACAACGATTCCAAACCGATGGGGCTGTAAAAATTGCGGTCCTTAACTGGTTGCACCAGACTGGAGGAGGCCTTTTCTGCACAGGTATGGAAAAGTTAATCACACGTTCCGATAAATGTTTACAGTCCTTATGCGACTATGTCACAAAATGAATAAATGTTGTATCTTTAAACCAACATATATCCCCTGAGTATACCTTTTTGTTTTTTTAATTCAACAGTATAACTACCTTTCTGACCCGCACTCGTAGTTTTCTAATTAATCATTGTTCCTTTGTATAAGGTAAAAGGTGATCAGACTGACTGCAAGAACCATCGTGGTATTAGCTTATTGAGTGTGCCAGGTAAAGTATTTGGTAAGATCGTAATTGAAAAAGTACGGGGTCTTACATCAGAGAAAGTGTGAGGTGTTCAGAGTGGTTTTATGCCTGGTAAAGGTTGCACTAACTGAATTTTGCATTACGCATGATGATTGAAACGCATCTGGCTGTTGGCAAGAAAGTTTTTGCTGCCTTCATATATTTAGAGAAAGCTTACGACCGAGTCAATAGGACACTTTTGTGGAAGGTATTGAATGAATATGGTGTTACTGGGAATCTACTTAATAGTGTAAAAGCCATGTATGCTGGCAGTACAGCTTTGTACGAGTGAATCGTGTTTTATCAAAATGGTTTTCTATTGGTGCAGGAGTCAGACAAAGTTGTGTAATGTCACAATGGCTGTTTAATATATTCATGGATGCGTGCATGCGTGATGCCAAAATAGATAATACTGGTTTATGTCTTGGCGATATCCGTGTGTGCAGATTGCTGTATGCTGATGACACTGTCCTGTTGGCAGAGAGCAAAATTGAGTTGCAGAGTATGTTGTCCCGGATGTACAAAGTTTGCATGAAATTCAAACGGAGTATAAATAAGGGAAAAAACAAAGTTGCCGTTTTTGAGAGAGGAACTGGTAGCAGTGAATGTAATATATGTCTAAATGGCAAAGTGATTGACCAGGTGAATGAGTTTGTGTATTTAGGAAGCATGTTTGACAGATAGAACAAATTGGAAGGTGAAATTAGTAGGCGAGTGAATTCTTCATTTAAATTCATGGCTGCTTTGGGGTGTTTCCATAGGAATCATGGGTTCTCAAGAGGGTCCCGCATGGCTGTGTATGAAAGTGCAATTGTTCCTACTCGGATGTATGGCAGTGAAACCTGGGTATACCACAAAAGAAACATAGGAGTCGCTTGTGTGCTGGAGAAATGCGTTGCTTACAGGGGGTTGTGGCAAGACACGTCCTGATTGTGTGAGGAATGAAGATGTGTTGCAGTTGTGTAATGTGAAGCAAAATGCTGTTAGCAAGGTGGAGACTAATATGCTTCGGTGGTTTGGCCATGTTGAAAGAATGAGTGATGAGATGCTTACTAAGAAAATCTTTTTAGCCCAAGTGGCAGGAAGGAAAGGCATGGGAGGATCAGATTCAGGAGTGCTGCATTAGAAAAAGATGAGTATGAAGTATAGAAGATTTTGTGTACGGCATGTGATGGATGTCAGTGAAGCCCGAGTTGTATGTCAAGATTGCTGTAAATGGAGAAGTTTGATACGGCAACAGTAGGTAAAGATTATCTGGTAGTTTGTATTTCTTTGTTAGTTAACCTCTGAATCTCAGAGAACAGTTTAGTGATATGTATACATCAAGGAAAATGGAAGTTCCTTCGGTGTAACCGTATATTCGCTCTAAACGACTCGTTGCAAACGGGCGCGTTTGTATCGTTAAGCGAAATAACTCCAACAGAAATTGTTCGGTTTGCAATAAAGGAACTTTTACTTTTTTTCAGAAGAAATTCATAAGGAAAGAGCATGTTATTTCTGGAACGCACGGGCGGGAATGCATGAGCCTTAAAGAACTCTGTACCGGCTATTGTTTTCTAGGTTTAATGGAAGGAGGAGGAATCCTAATCCCCAAATCCTATCTCCGTACGTCACTAAAATCCTATCAGTGCATTTATTACGCAGTTCTTCAAATCTTTACATTTTCGTGCACTTTCATTGTTGTAATAACGCATTATCCTCTTATTGTTACATGTAGCGTGACATGCAAACCACTGGTAAAAGAAACAAAAAAACTTTTACTATGAAAAGTGCAATCATGTCCTTGATTTACTTATGCCGAAACACACAAACTTACACGCGCGTGCGGTAAATTGATCACGAAAGCCAAAGTGTGTAACACCAAAATGAACGTGTTGAAATAGTTCAACTGCTCAAAAAATAGCTGCTTGCCCTGGATTTGAATAAATTGAGATTGTAATAAATTTCAGGAAGGAGAATCCCTGACATTTGATGGAGTCAGAAGAAATCAATTTGAAGAAGCGATATTTGCAATAATTACGTAATATATGAGTGTTGGGTATTACTAAAATGAATGAACAAATTATTATATACACTGATGAACTATTACATTATGACCAACTACCTAATAAGCTGTAGGACCCCCTGTAGCCCGGAAATCAGCGGCCACTCGGCAAGGCGTCGATTCGATGTGGTGGCAATAGGTATCCTGGTGTATCTGGTACTATGATGTCAACAGCAGGTCCTCCAGTTCCTGTACATTTCAAGGTAGTGGTGATTCAGCACGAACTCGCTTTTCCAAGTCGAACCACAAATGTTCGATTGGCTTCAAGTCAGGTGAATTTGGAGGCCAGGACATTAACAGAAAAGTCACCAGCATGTTCCTCCACTCCTTGACGATTCTGGCAGTGTGGCATGGCGCATTATCCTGTTGTAATGTCCATCACCAGCAGGTAACACAGTTGCCATGAATGGGTGAACTTGGTCCATAATGATGTTCAGATACCTGACAGCTGTCACGGATTGCTATTGGGGATAATGGGGCCTAAAGCGTCCCAAGAAGACATCACCCACAGCATAACACCGCCACCGCCGGCCTGTTCCCGCCCAATAGTGCATCCAGGTGCCGCAGCCTTCGTTAGTAATCGGCATATCCGCACTCGGTCGTCTGCGTGATGCACCAGGAATCTTGATTCGTCAGACCAAGTCACTTTCTTCTAATCATCCACGGTCAAATCTCGATGACCTTGGGTCCATTTTATACGTTGTTGGAGATGACGTGCAGTGAGCATGGGGATCCGGCTGGGTCTTCGGCTACGCAGGCCCATGCGCAGAAGGCTTCGATGAACTGTGTGCTGTGACACATTGCCCCTGATCACCACTGTAGTAGCTGCGGGTGATTTGCGACACTGTGACCCTGTGAACAACGTGGAACGGTCTCCGCTCCCCTCTGGCATGAATGACCTGCGGACGACACACGGCTAAACGACGGTTCGTCATTTAGCCATCTGTGCACCATTTTTGATACGTACTCACTACAGCGGCACGTGACCAACTCACAAGCCGCGCAGTTTCCGAGGCTCCGTGCCATCCCAATTTGTCCTTTATCAAACTCCCATAAATCGACAGCTTTTCCCATTCTGACTTCGAACACTCTACTAACCGAAAGCCGATCCTCGGGTTGTATATATACTGTTCAATGAACTTCATCTGTGCCACCGTTTGGTCTTCAGGCGCACTCATTTCTGTAGCTAGGGGGTGGCCATACACCTAATAACGTGTTCGTGAGGAACTTCGCGTGGAAAGATGCCTGATTTAATATTTAAATAGTAGTTATGTGTTTATTTTATTTTATGTATTATTCAAATTTAAGTTAGAGATTAATATTAATCCCCCCGTATATAAATTTAAATCTCAGTTACAAGACTAGTGTATGAAGAAGGCCAATTCTGAGCTATTTTTAACGACTGCTCGCCATCTTCTAGTCTTAAGGAAGCCATGTTATAACATACTTTCCAAGAGAGTTGTCTTCACTTACACAGATACATTCGGTTAGCCTCTCACACCCATAATGGCGGTACGAAAATACATTAATTAACGAATTATCAAACAGGCGGACACCGAGAAAGGGGTTACGGCAGAAGAGAAGGGACACACGGAGATTACAAGCAGATAGAGAAAGATGTTTTTTGCGTTCAATGGTAACACGCATAAACTAAGGAAATTTAAATGTATTGTACAGGCGAGTTTTTTTTGTTTTGTTTTTTTTATTGGAGGTTTAACGACCACCGTTAGCAACTCATTGGGCTATAAGCGGCTGCTCGTCCCTAATTTAGGGCCACTGGCTCTCGGGAAGGGAGAGAACCAGTGTTGAAAGACAAACACAACATCCATGCCTCACCGGGATTCCAACCAGGACCCTTCTCGGACGAATGCTCAGAAGCTATCGCTTAGACCACTGCGCACGGTATAAATATGCCATAGTTTTATTAATAAATGCTTCTGAAGTCAAAATGACGTGATTTATAGGAACTTTTAACAAGGGCATGCGTCCTGTACAACCAACTGCCAACGAATTGAGCGTGGCAGGCGAAGTGCTTGAACCCACAGCATCACATTTTGCCCTCAAAACGGCAGTCAGATGTCTTGGCAGCGAGATGCTAAAAACCGATCCCGTGGCGCAGTGGTCGAGGCATTGGCTTATCACCATTAGTCCGGGATTGAATCCTGGTGAGGCATGGATGCTGTGTTTGTCTTACGGCACTGTATCTCTCCCTTCCCTGGAACCAGTGGCCCTAAATTAGAGACGGGCAACTGCTTATAGCCCGTTGAGTTACTTACGGTGGTCGTTAAACCTCCGAAATAAACAGATGTTTAAAACGCTGAGGTTGTATTAGCGCCCATGGAACGGGAATCGCCTGTCGTAGAGCATGTGGAGGTTGGTGTGCTCGAACAGATCTTTCCAATTCGTTCCACAAATTCTCAATGGGGTTGAGGTTTGGCGATCGAGGGGGCTATTTGAGTCTGGTAAGATCACTTGAATGCTCCTTCAGACAATCGGTCGCCACTGAGGAACTATACGGTGGAGCTTGGTCCTGTTGAAAGATGGCGTCATGGTGCTGAAAGAAAATCGTAACGAACAGGTATAGGTGATCGGGAAGAATATTCTCTCACATGCCTTGTCCCGGTAGTCTCGACGGGTACCAGGAGCCCCAAGAACGTGATTGGAGGAGCCCCAAACCGTGATTCGTCACATAAATGATGAGACACCACACACTCACCCTCCCGTCGGCGTGAAGCAGTTGAAACCGTGATTCGTCACATAAATTATGAGACACCACACACTCACCCTCCCGTCGGCGTGATGCAGTTGAAACCGTGATTCGTCACATAAATGATGAGACACCACACACTCACCCTCCCGTCGGCGTGATTCGTCACATAAATGATGAGACACCACACACTCACCCTCCCGTCGGCGTGATTCGTCACATAAATGATGAGACACCACACACTCACCCTCCCGTCGGCGTGATGCAGTTGAAACCGTGATTCGTCACATAAATGATGAAACACCACACACTCACCCTCCCGTCGGCGTGATGCAGTTGAAACCGTGATTCGTCACATAAATGATGAGACACCACACACTCACCCTCCCGTCGGCGTGATTCGTCACATAAATGATGAGACACCACACACTCACCCTCCCGTCGGCGTGATTCGTCACATAAAGGATGAGACACCACACACTCACCCTCCCGTCGGCGTGATGCAGTTGAAACCGTGATTTTTTTTTTTTTGATTGGAGGTTTAACGACCACCGTGAGCAACTCAATGTGCTATAAGCAGTCGCCCGTCCCTAATTTAGGGTCACTGGTTCCAGGGAAGGGAGAGAGCCAGTGCCGTAAGACAAGCACAACATCCATGCCTCACCGGGATTCGAACCCGGACCCCTTACGGACGAATGATCAGAAGCCAGCGCCTTAGACCACTGCGCCACCGGGGCGGCAAACCGTGATTCGTCACATAAATGATGAGACACCACACACTCACCCTCCCGTCGGCGTGATTCGTCACATAAATGATGAGACACCACACACTCACCCTTCCGTCGGCGTGATTCGTCACATAAATGATGAGACAATACACACTCACCCTTCCGTCGGCGTGATTCGTCACATAAATGATGAGACACCACACACTCACCCTCCCGTCGGCGTGATTCGTCACATAAATGATGAGACACCACACACTCACCCTTCCGTCGGCGTGATGCAGTTGAAACCGTGATTCGTCACATAAAATGATGAGTTTCCGGTCATCTGCACTCCAGTTGCGATAGGCCTTTGCATTCTGTTATGGTACCACATTCCTGTCTATTTTTCCAGTTGTTTTTTCTTTTTAATCAGTAAAGCTGAAAGTTGCGTCTGAAGGAATTTGTTATGTGATTTCTCCCAAAAGGTTTCTTTTTTTTTTTCTTTTTTAAGCAGAAATATTTACGTTTTTGTCAAAAACTTCGTCTCCAGAATACTATTGAATACTGTAATGTCTCGTTATTTTAAATACACCAAACTATGAATACTCAAGAAACGCGTATAGCGTATTAAATGCGTTTATTTTTGTGGTGTAATAAGCACGAAGATTCACAAAGCTTTCGCACTTCACTGGGAGGCTTTTTTAAGTCAATAGTACACATAAAAATGCTGTCACTGCAATACTTCAGTAACTTGTCTTCCATTTTTGTCTACCATTGCCTTGAAAAAGCCTTCCAGTGGAGTGCGAAAAGCTTGGTGAATCTTTGTGCTTATTACACCACAAAAATAAACTGATTTAATACGCTACGCGTTTCTTGAGTACTGCAATGTCATTTTTAAGAGTGGTAACTACATGTGAAAATGTTATTTTAACCAGAACATGAATATTGTTACTTGATTCGTTTTAATTGAAACCCTGTAAAGCTTAACAATTAATGTGTTTAACTGAACACAGCAATATCACTTCAAGAATCAATGAATGAAATACGGGATTACACCATTGTACAATACAAATTTGGAAGATGTGAATCGGTTTATTGGTGTAAGTATGACATGGATCTTAAATCAGATAAAATCCGAAAATTTTAAAACTTCGTCGTCCTGGAGCGAGAACCGGATCCGCGTCTTCCGGATAGCGCTGGATTATGCTAACCACTATACCACCCAGAACGACAAAGTTCAAAGTTTCCGATTACAAGCTTCAAGTTCCATACTTACACCAATAAACGGATTTACGTCTTCCAAATTTATATCACTCCAAGAAACCTTCAAGAGAGAACTATTTACGATTTTAACCTTTAATTTACGTCAGCACATCAAAAGTCACTTCAACTATTACTTCAGTGCCAGAATAAACGACAGCTTATAACACACAATAATATCCACGTCACGCTGACAACGAATGTCACTTCAACAATAATGAAGCACCCTCCAGTATACGTGCATAATATCAGACTTTGAACATATAACATCGCTTAAACAATATCTAACTGGAAATTGAATTTAACAAACGTGAGTTAAGCACATTTACCGAAAGATAGCCTAACGAAAATCTATTTCACTGTGTAACGTACCAGGAGATGTGACGTACCTGCGCGAAGGACGCACACGACATAAAGGCAGATAGGAATCAGAATAAGCGTCCGCATAGCTTAATTGGTAGAGCAACTTATTCCGGAATGAGGGGATCCGGGTTCGAATCCTGGCGTGGACACCAAGATAGCAATCAGAATAAAATGTCCGCGTAGCTTAATTGGTAGAGCAACTTATTCCGGAATGAGTGGACCCGGGTTCGAATCCCGATGTAGACCAAAAATGACGGAGAAATTCACTTCGTTATAATGGCGCCCGAACTATCCGGATGACCCGACCGTTCAAAATCTCGCATTGGTGTGATGTTATTTCCACACCGCGAGATAGGAAAAATATGAGCAGCACTTCGAAAGAAAAATAAGGGGGAGATGATGTAACGTACCAGGAGATGTGACGTACCTGCCAGAAGGACGCACACGACATAAAGGCAGATAGGAATCAGAACAAATGTCCGCGTAGCTTAATTGGTAGAGCAACTTGTTCCGGAATAAGCGGCCTCGGGTTCGAACCCCGGCGCGGATAAAAATGACGGAGAAATTCACTTCGTTATAATGGCGCCCGAACTATCCGGATGACCCGACCGTTCAAAATCTCGCATTGGTGTGATGTTATTTCCACACCGCGAGATAGGAAAAATAAGAGAATCCTTTCTCCAGCACTTCGAAAAAAAAAAAAAAAAAAAGAAATAAGGGGGAGATGATGTAACGTACCAGGAGATGTGACGTACCTGCGCGAAGGACGCACACGACATAAAGGCAGATAGGAATCAGAATAAGCGTCCGCGTAGCTTAATTGGTAGAGCAACTTATTCCGGAATGAGTGGACCCGGGTTCGAACCCCGGCGCGGATAAAAATGACGGAGAAATTCACTTCGTTATAACTGCTCGTAAGCCAGGGAACATAAATTGAAAACAACCTTCTTGTCACATCTTTTTACGTACGTCGCACAACCTCCGACCGCATTTGTCGTTACCAAAAGACATTCAGTCGGGTGAGAAAATACAGCTTATAACGAAGTGAATTTCTCCGTCATTTCTATCCGCGCCAGGATTCGAACCCGGGTCCACTCATTCCGGAATAAGTTGCTCTACCATTTGAGCTACGCGGACATTTTATTTTGATTCCTATCTGCCTTTATGTCGTGTGCGTCCTTCTGGCAGGTACGTCACATCTCCTAGTACGTTACATCATCTCCCCTTATTTTTTTTTTTTATTTTTTGTTTTTCGAAGTACTGTTCTTATTTTTCCTATCTCGCGGTGTGGAAATAACATCACACGATTGCGAGATTGTGAACGGTCGGGTCATCCGGATAGTTCGGGCGCCATTATAACGAAGTGAATTTCTCCGTCATTTCTATCCGCGCCAGGATTCGAACCCGGGTCCACTCATTCCGGAATAAGTTGCTCTACCATTTGAGCTACGCGGACATTTTATTCTGATTCCTATCTGCCTTTATGTCGTGTGCGTCCTTCTGGCAGGTACGTCACATCTCCTAGTACGTTACAAGCTTTAAGTTAGAAACTGTTTAAAAGAACGAACAAAAATTTACACAGGTACAGGAATAAAAAAAGGGAAGTTATACACTCAGCAGACAAAACATTAGAGATAGGGGAGATGAGCAGTTAACATGGGCATCCATAGTGCACAGTGGAAGAGACCCAAACCGAACACAGGCGATTCATAGGCGGACAGCAGGCCTTCCTAACAGTGTATCGCAATCGGCGAACATGGTTAAACATAGCGACCTGAGTGACTGTGATCGTGGACGCATTGTCGGCACAAGACAGGTCGACCATTCTATTGCCCCAGTGGTAAGAACCCTAGGATTGCCAAGGGCAACAGTATCAAGGGTGAACAGCGGGTATACAATCGACGGACGTACCAGCGTCCAGAGAGTAAACGGTGGCCGACCACACGCCATTGTTGGCCCGGGGTCGATGTAGACTCTCCAGGCTCGTACAGACAGACCATTTGGCAACGGCAGCGATAATCCCATTCAGATTAAATGCCGCTGGCCCAAGTAGCGTCAGCGTGCAAAAGGTATGACGCATGCTGCATACCATGGACTACGGGAGTTGACGCCCTACTCGTGTGTCACTGTTGACTGCTCGGCATCAGACATCAAACGCCTCGATTGGTGCCGGAAACATCAAACATTGGACCTTCGCAGAGTGGCACCACGTCGTGTGGTCAGATGAATCCCGTTTTCAGCTGAGCTGACGTGAGGGTGCGGCTTCGGGAGCATGAGGCCATGGCTCTGTTGTGCCAGATCGGATATATTCAAGACGATGATGGTTTGGGGAGCCTTCTCATGGGACACATTAAGTCCCCTAGTGAGTCTGGAGAGGTCCTTACCTGCTGGGTGCTACCAGCATGTGCTGGTTGATCACCTACCCCCTTTCATGGCCTTTGCACATCCTGCGGCCGATCGTCTGTTTCAGAAGGACAATGCTCCGCCCCACGAGGCCGCAACCACCCAGACATGTCACGAGGAACACTCATCTGAGTTTGGAATCATCCAGTGGCCCCCCGAGGTCTCCGTATTTAAACCCCGTGGAAGCTCTCTGGAATGCAGTAGAACAGGACGTCAGATCCATGGATCCTGGCCGACGTTTCGGGCGGAGTTGTGGATAATACTGCAACAGGCATGTCTGGAATTACCTCCGGAAACCCTCCGGCATCTGGTGGAATCGATGTCTCGGCGTGTACAGGGTGTTATTCGCGAAAAAGGAGGAACAATGCGCTATTAGGTAAGTATTTCTAATGTTTTGTCCATCGAGTGTATTAGTGTACGATACAATACAACCACGTATTTCTAATACAAGAACTCCGGTTATGCTGCACTCACTCAAAGAATCTGAAAATGGATAAAGAAATTAACATAAAAGGAAAGACATTACTTTATTCTTTTAAATTTCACATCAATGCGGAGGTGCTCCTTCGCAGCAAAATTGCCTATGACAGTATCGTAGAAAAAACGATTTTTATAGTTTTTTTTCGAAAATGTTTTTTTCAATGGAAATGGTTGACAGTACGGAAAGCCTGTGTTGTGTAACTGCGCGTTAATACAAAAGCAATTTGCTTTTGTTCTCAGAATCTTCGGCTTCACAGCGATTTCTGAATAGTAAATCTCCCTTGTCTAGACAGAGGATTGCGTCGATTTAGGTGCCGACAGAATACAGATTATTTTTTTTTTCTAGCTTCGTTGTGTTTCGCAATGTATTTTGAAAACGCTGAGCTCAAACGAAATTTTGGTTTTTCTAAACTGAATTACATCAAGTTCAGAATTAACACGTCCGACAGGTATTTCCTGATATAGGTTTAAGACAAACTGCGTAAATGGTGCGCACCATTTCTAGTCCAAGCTTCGTTTAAAAGTTACGTCCCAACAGTAAAAGTCGGTTCGCTTTTCGCAGCCAAATAGCCACGAAATACTAAGAATCACAAAAACTGGCTGACATTTTTAGATTTTTCTTAATGTTTTTAAAAGCGAGGGTGTGGGTCTGCCTTTTTCAATTATTTCCTTTTCTTCATCATAATTTCAGGAAAAAAACTGAAAATTCTTCAAACCCAGGGACGTCGCTAGACTTTGTAATCAGGGTGGGCTGGTACCATTTTTTTTTTTACTAGGGCAAGTTTGATACCAACTTTTTATACGGAACACTAAAGGAAAAAAAAAATTTCACGCTTTTTACTACTGGCTAGGAATTCGTGGACCTCCCCCACCCCCTTCCTCCCGTGGATACGCACACATACTTCAAGGAAATGCCGTGAGTGTATTCAACTCTCGACTGGTGTCCCGAATATCATGCACGGTTGAAGGCACTCGTGAGTCTGATGTTCCTTCTGCTTCACGCGCATGCGCAGTCCACAGAACTCGCAGTTGTTTGTCACTAACAGAAGTGGAAACACTAACTGACCTCGACATTGGATCCTCTACGGATATACTCCTTCACCAGGCACACTAGCGGGTTGTATCTTTTGTAACGTACCAGGAGATGTGACGTACCTGCCAGAAGGACGCACACGACATAAAGGCAGATAGGAATCAGAATAAAATGTCCGCGTAGCTCAATTGGTAGAGTGACTTATTCCGGAATGAGGGGATCCGGGTTCGAATCCTGGCGCGGATAAAAATGACGGAGAAATTCACTTCGTTATAATGGCGCCCGAACTATCCGGATGACCCGACCGTTCACAATCTCGCAATGGTGTGATGTTATTTCCACACCGCGAGATAGGAAAAATAAGAGCAGCACTTCGAAAAAAAAAAATAAGGGGGAGATGATGTAACGTACTAGGAGATGTGACGTACCTGCCAGAAGGACGCACACGACATAAAGGCAGATAGGAATCAGAATAAAATGTCCGCGTAGCTCAATTGGTAGAGCAACTTATTCCGGAATGAGTGGACCCGGGTTCGAATCCTGGCGCGGATAAAAATGACGGAGAAATTCACTTCGTTATACTTTAGAGTGCCGATTGTGACGTAATCTCGGAGGTGACGAACATTTCAAAACGACAAAATTGCAGAGTCGGTGCAACTTGCCTTATCGCTGCAACTTGGCAAAGTCAAAACTGCAAAGTTGCAGCGAAGGTGTAATTTAAGCGGTAGAATATCTGACTGAGGAGAAGGAAGATGTGGGTTCGAATCATCACCGGCAAATTTCGGTTTTTTACGGTATATAAGGGCCCAAATATAAGATTAATCTCCTGGCCACTGGGTTCTTAAAAAAAATGTGTCATGTTCGTTCCACACATAGTCTGGAATTAGTCAGAATTCCTTCTTCTACAGTGAGCTCTCCTTCAAAAGCGTGGTTTGCCGGCTGACCCCGAAGCCTACGATTCCGTCCCAGCCCTTTCTCAAGGTGGGATATATGTGACATGTGCTATGTTTGTTCCACACATCATCTGGAATTAGTCAGAATTCCTTCTTCTACAGTGAGTTCTCCTTCAAGCGTGGTTTGCCGGCTGACCCAGAAACCTACGATTCTGTCCCAGCCCCTTCTCAAGGGGGATATACGTGTAGCCCTTTCTCAAGGGGGGGGGGGGATATACATATAGACTATGTCGCGCTTGTTTCTTCTCGTAGTGAGTATTTCTTGATTTTATTGTAACAGGAGTAAGTAAGTTTGCCTGAAACTAGCTGTCCGTGTGATGCTTGCGGGTGACGTGTGACTTACTACAGAAGAGAAGCATATGTCAAGACGGCGAAGTTGCAGAAATAAATTCTGTCGGTGTAACTTAATTGGGAAAGCATTCGGTTCCTGAGCAGAAGGATTCGATTTCGTCACAGGCTAACTTGTGTTTTCACCTTGGCGCCCAATTACGGAAGTGGATTATTGGCCGTTGGGTTCTTCGAAAAATGCTTGGTTTGTTCTACACATCGTCTAGAATTAATGAGCAAAAAAAAAATTACGAGGGGCATAATATAACGTACTACAGAGGTGAAACATGTCAAGACGGCAAAGTTGCAGCGATAAATTCCGTCAGTGTAGTTTAATTGGGAAAGCATTAGACTCCGGAGCAGAGGGATGCGGTTTCGATTGAGTCACCGACAAATCTGAATTTCACAGACTATTTTTACTTTTGGTTTCGTTTAGTGCAAAAGAAACTGCTGGATATAGGACAAGTGCCAAATAATAGCTATATCTGGAAAAATGCCTACAATAGAATTTGAAAAAGGTACACACACCCCTATGTAAAGGTAACTGAAAGGAATTACTGAGAATGGGATTGTTAATCAGACGAACTTATTTCGATTTTTATCAGGTTATAAAAAACTGTAAGGGTTAATTCTATTTTTTATCAACGTAGTTCATAAATTTACAGTTGAACGTTAGAGCCGTATGAATTTAAAGTTACGCTAACATAAACGTTAACACGCGATCACTAGATAAAAGTAAAATTTTGCGAAGTAGAAACTGCTTGGAATGTTACGGATACACGAACACGTGCATTTTCAGCTAAGCTGTCCTCAGCTGGGAGCTTCTTTGCAAATTACCCGAATCCTCAGAATTTTTGCTTATTTAAAAAATATCATAACCTGTTACAACTCATTTTTCCGTCGTACCGCCTGCCTCTCGTAACGGTAACAATCGCTTTACTCCTTCTATGCATTAAGTAAGCGTGACCTTCTGCATGACCACCGTTTAGCATTTTAAAGCGCATACTTGAACAGCAGGCCTTCATTCATTTTGTTCACCTATTTCCGTGACACATCATTACGCATATTCACGGTCGCAATACGGATTCCCCAAACAAAGGATTACACCCTCCCCTTCCCCTCCTGAGGCCCCCGGTTAACGTCTAATCACTCTGATCTTGTTTTGACTTTATCGAGAAAAGCTCAAGCAGCATCAGCAACATGGAATGCAAAGAACTTATGAGTCTTCCCATACGCGAGAAATATTAAAGCACAGATTAATACAATTATCTAGAAAAAAAAGGGGGGCCATAACTTTTTTAATTTATGAACGTAATGAAACCACAAAAAGCAATGCATTGAGGTATAATAATGAAACAAGTGCATAAACACAACCCTCAAACCAAGCACGTATCCGGAAGGGACCTCGGAGACCGGACTACCCGCACGATCACCTCTCTCTCCGGACCGAAAGGAAGAGGAATTTATTGTTACTCCCTCTCACTGCGAGTGCCTATCTGAGCCGTGAGAAGTATTTCTATACGTCTCACGCCGGCTTGGCGGTTGCGAGCCGCGGATGGCTTAGTGGTTAGCGAGTCAGACTATCAATGCAAGGTCCTCAGGTTCGATCCTGGGCTGATCTTTCAGAGATGATGTGATTTACTAACAATCGCTGAATGTCCGCCGTGCATCGGACGTGCACGTTAAGTGACGGCCCCCAGGCTGGACCCACTGGTTAAATGGGTATCCTTTCCTATGCCCCCCCCCTGAAATTCTCTCACCCCTCTATGTGCAACATCGTACTTGTACGGTGGCGCAATCTACTGTACTCTAATCTCACTACAAACTGTTCTGTCAAAGTCGCTAGGCTTGCTCTCATTCCTTCCGTATCTGTGTCCTGCCCAAAAGGCGAACTCGCTGTAGGTGGCTGTGACATAAAATCTACTCACTGTGGACGGAAGTCCTACAAGAAAATGACTCATGCTTGATTGGCGGTTGCGAGAATATGTGACGTCGTAAGACACGTTTTTTAATCCTTGCAGACCTAGTGTGCAGAACAGTGTATGGGAAACACGCAAACGGTTGACAGTGACTTCGCTCAGCTTATTATTATTATTTTTTTCTGTTATCTGTTTGAAATTATAGCCTAAGTTTTAAAAGAGGTTGACCAAGACTTTTTAAAAAAACAAGAAACATAGCATCGAATTTTCGATTGTAATGAGCGCGCCTTTTGAATACGTTCTGGTGTGAATTAAATTTATCCGAGCTAATCAAAGTCAATGGAACAGGTACGGAAAACTGTAGTATCTGACCTAAAAATAAGATTTTCAATCGGGTTTTTAGTCCCGCAGATATCGATTTAAACGGAGACTAACTTACAACTTACGACCTCTGGTGGCAGACTTTTACGTTAAAAAAATTGAAATTATGTGAAAAACATCGCAGCGGAAACATAACAAGAATTTTTCAAATCAAAAAAGAATTTTTCAAATCGGACTCTTAGAAGGTAGATATATCGACAAAAATGAGATATGCATCTATGCTCCTGGCGGAAAACCCATGCATTGTTTTAAGATGGTATTCTCAAAATGTTTTTTAATATGGTGAGGGGCACTGGTCCACGAAAGAATTTTTTCAATCGAGTTTTCAGGAGCTCAGATTTTGCTGCTGCAAATATATCAGAGGCAGAAATTAACGCTGACGTCCCCTGGTGGCCAAACCATTTTTTACCAAAAATTAGAAATTATATGCAAAAGATTTCCTATCGGGAGCTGTATCCGCTGTAGAAAAAAATTTTCAAATCGGGATTTTAAAAGCAGAGATATCGGGGGAAACGCAATTTACTTTTACGCCTCTAGCGGAAAATCTATGAGTAACTTGAAAAAGTGACCATACCTAAAATTGTCTTCGATATAAATGGAATAAAAAGCTAGACTTTTCAATCGGTTGTCTAGAAGCAAACATATGGAATAAAATGTATTTTGAGTTGGTTATCATCGGCATTTACACCCTCTAGTGGCGAAATTGTGCATCGTTAAAAATAAACCGAAATGAAGGATCATTCGTACATTTCAAGCTTACCAATGCAAAAGAATTTTTTAAATCGGACAAATAGTTGCAGAGATATGGTGTCCACAGACGGACGGACAAACCAGTAACATAAGCACGATCTTTTTTACAAAGGACGCGCTAAAAACGATGTTGCTGCAAAATTATGTATCCCTGCGAACAGTTTGTCAACAATTTAGAAAATTTAGGAGGCGCTTCGCATCATGTATCTTGTAGAGGAAGTAATGATTGCTTTACTTCAGATAAGTTAGTTTTATATTATTTTTTATGTTTACGCTACGTATTAAATAAATCAATACATTAGATAGCTGATTCCTGCGTGCATAACTGATTGTACAAACTATAATAATCCACTTAAATGTATTTGGGATTGAAATTAATTGATAGTATAATAAACTGTGTACAATGTAGAAGAAATATTAGCTTCCATTTGTTGAAATTTCCGCGATGCTTTTGCAGTTCGACTGTATCTACGTATTGCGGCAACAAGTCATGAGAAAACTTTTTTTATTAAAAAATGGGAAAACTTACGTAAATATATTTTATTCGAAGTACATTCCTCCTGTGTTAATACAAGAAGTGGCACGATCAGCCAACGAAAGGAAGGACTTGCAGAAGTCATCTTTTGGTATGGAGTGAAGAGCTGATGGCACAGTTCTTTGTATGTCTTCATATTTATTCGAAGTACATCCCTCCTGTGTTAATACAAGAAGTGGCACGATCAGCCAACGAAAGGAAGGACTTGCAGAGGTCATCTTTTGGTATGGAGTGAAGAGCTGATGTCACAGTTCTTTGTATGTCTTCATATTTATTCGAAGTACATCCCTCCTGTGTTAATACAAGAAGTGGCACGATCAGCCAACGAAAGGAAGGACTTGCAGAGGTCATCTTTTGGTATGGAGTAAAGAGCTGTTGTCACAGTTCTTTGTATGTCTTCATATTTATTCGAAGTACATTCCTCCTGTGTTAATACAAGAAGTGGCACGATCAGCCAACGAAAGGAAGGACTTGCAGAGGTCATCTTTTGGTATGGAGTAAAGAGCTGTTGTCACAGTTCTTTGTATGTCTTCATATTTATTCGAAGTACATCCCTCCTGTGTTAATACAAGAAGTGGCACGATCAGCCAACGAAAGGAAGGACTTGCAGAAGTCATCTTTTGGTATGGAGTGAAGAGCTGATGTCACAGTTCTTTGTATGTCTTCATATTTATTCGAAGTACATTCCTCCTGTGTTAATACAAGAAGTGGCACGATCAGCCAACGAAAGGAAGGAATTGCAGAGGTCATCTTTTGGTACGGAGTGAAGAGCTGATGTCACAATCCTTTGTAAGTCTTCAATGACTTGAAAAACGTTTCCTTTTAAAGGCAGCTTTAATTTAGGGAATAGAAAGTAGTCACACGGTGACAAATCTGGAGAATAGGGAGGATGGTTGAATACACACACTTGTTTTCGCGACAGAAATTGCTGTACACTGACTGCTCTGTATGCGTGTGCATTATCGTGAAGGAGGAACATTGCCCGTTTTTGTACTGAGGCCTGACACGAACAATCGTCATCCACAATCGTTTCAAAATGGATATGTAAGCATTGCAAGTGACAGTTTTACCTTCAGGAATAAACTCGTGATGCAGAATTCCCTTGCTGTCGTAAAAGCACAGAAACATTGTCTTAATTTTGGACTTCTGTAAAGTGGTCTTTCCTTTGGGTGATTATGGCGACTTCTACTGAGCACTTTGACGCTTCATTTCACGATCATAACGAAAACATCCTATCTCGTCACCTGCCACAATGCTTTGGAGGAAATTTTGCATAGTTTCTGCACTCTCCAGGATGTATATTGCGTACTCCACTCGCGCATATTTCCTGCCGTCTGACAAAAGTATGCGGGAAAAAAACGAGCACCCCCCCCTCTCCCAATCTTGCACTAAAATTTGACGAATCGTCTCCTTATTAACACCAAACTCACCTTCCAGCATCTTCAAAGTCACACAATGATCACTTTTTATTCTTTCGCGAATTTTCTCAATGAGTTCAGATGTGCGCACTGAAATAGGGCGTCCAGGCTTTTAGTCGTTTTCCAAATCTTCCCACCTATCCTTTAAACGTGCCCACCCTCGGAATATTAGTGCACGAGATAGGAAATTACCCCATACACTGAGAAAAACGTTTTGTTAATTCAGCAAAAAAAATTGGTGAATCAACCAAAGCATTTTGTCGATACGCAGTCAACAAAAATGCTTGTTGAATTTTCAATAGTATTTTGCTGAAATTTATTGTTAATTCTACAAAATTTATGTCAGCGCGCACATCTGAACTCATTGAGAAACTTCGCGAAAGGATTTTTTAACAAAATGCCTAGGTCGATTTTGGGGAATTTGTTTGATCCAACAATATGTATTGTTATCGCAATAAAACGTTTTGTTGCCGCAACCAAACATATTGTTATCGTGACACAATAATTTCTTTCTCCAACAAAATTTAGAGTTTTGTAGCTGGGTCACTTTGTTCCCAAACTTTTTTCCGATGGCAACACTTTGCCGACATCCTCCTTTGCCATCTTTTTTTCCCCCGCCGTATTTTAATTTTCCCCGCCGCATTTATTTTCTAGTGGTGTTCAAATGAATTTGGGCGGTATTACGTCAGGAGGAAATTTTTTAGAGCCAGCGAAAAATCTCTCACCGAGCGGATTCGAACCTGAGACTTCAGTTTAGGAACTAGGCGTGCTAACCACTCGGCTATACCTGTTTTTTTTTTTTATTGAAGGTTTAACGACCACCGTGAGCAACTCAATGGGCTATAAGCAGTCGCCCGTCCCTAATTTAGGGTCGCTGGTTCCAGGGAAGGGAAAGAGCCAGTGCCGTAAGACAAACACAACATTCATGCCTCACCGGGATTCGAACCCGGACCCCGTTCGGACGAATGATCAGAGGCCATCGCTTAGACCACTGCGCCACCGGGGCGGCGGGCTATACCTGTTCTTACGAGCAAATTTTTATCTGCGAATTCAGCATTTGAAGGTCGGTTTATTAAATTCTGGAATGTTCACGGGTGATTTATACTTGACATAACGATGTATGGACACTCTTTTGGTGCGTGTGTAACACATGTTTCTAAATACGATTTCTTTTTAAATGTTTTCCTTAACTTTTTTTTTTTTGATGAAACAAAATATTGACATTTTTGGCAAGACAAAAAAAAAAATCGTAATATTTTTCTTAATGTTCTATATGTTCCAGGGTACTATCACCATGCAATCTTTGGTTGCCGCACGGATTTTGAAACACCCTGTATATATTGCCTATACATGAAATCAAGCTTTATACATGAATTACAACTCTTATCATTACCTCATGTGCAAATTTTCTTGATCGCAAATAAAAATTCGCAGTCAGCCCTTTTTTTTTTTTGTTTGTTTGTTTGTTTGGAGGTTTAACGACCACCGTGAGCAACTCAATGGGCTATAAGCAGTCGCCCGTCCCTCATTTAGGGTCACTGGTTCCAGGGAAGGGAAAGAGCCAGTGCCGTAAGACAAACACAACATCCATGCCTGACCGGGATTCGAACCCGGACCCCTTACGGACGAATGATCAGAGGCCAGCGCCTTAGACCACTGCGCCACTGGGGCGGCACCAGTCAGCCCTAATTCAAAACGAAATCTTAAACGCAAAACGAGATTCTTCTGGTCAGTGGTAGTCTGGTAGTGCCCGTATGGAGTAGCTAGTAATCACGTGCCCTTTGGCGTAAGGTCGATGCCACCTCCATATAGATGAATTAACAAAATATAGCCAACGAAATAATTTTGTATGGTCAACAAAACAAAGCCGATGGAGTTTGGCTAAAGCAACAAAATAAATCGACAAAACAGCTCAACAAAACCATTTTGTTGTTTCAAACAAACTTTTTTTTCTCAGTGTACACATCACGCGACAATTCAGCTGTCCCAGATGCAGTTTACCGATTTTCAAAGAGAACCAGAAATATGCTCGGCTTCATGACAGAATGTGACATGTTCTTCCACATAATGACGTCATGCACAGCGTAAGTAATCATGTGCGCAATTCTCACGTAATCGCTGTTGCCACCACATAGTTGATAAATAACTTAAAAAACTTATCTTCCCGACCTGTGTGTTTCAAACTGAATTTAAGAAAAGAAATAGGTCATTATTACTTAATTGCCTTACTGTGTATTGCATCTCAGAGTTTGAGGTTTTCGTAATGATTAGAGTGCTATGAACAGACTTCATGGGATTCTGCCACTTGCAGAGCATTCTGCGCTGCGTTTAGAGGGCTTCTATAGGGTGCTTCAGAATGTGAATTTCATTTTCAACACAGCTGTATTTCAGGCCATGACATATTTTTAACAAAGAGAGAAACGAAAGCTTGAGTAAAAAATTGAAAAAAAAATGCTTTAAGACCGGTTTCAGAATGAAAACGTGTGGGATTTAGGGCACAACGGATTTTAACGTCTTGCAGGTACAAAATGTTAATGAAAGCAAAATCAGAATGTGGTAGGCGACATCTGTCACTTCAGCAAAAAAAAAAAAAAGTCGCCCGAATTGTCATTCATGCTCAAAGCAGATCAGCCAGTTATCGTGAGCAGTCTTGACTATCTTGGTCTCCGTGACACGCGCGCGCGTTCCATCCAGTGATAATTTATGACGGAGGTTGTGACCCAGTTCCATCTGCTCCACCTTGCTCGTTATGTCAGATCTGAAGGAGAACTTGATCATTTCCCCCACTCACTAAACAGCAGGTCACACCTAGGCTCAATCGTAAATATTATCTCCTGTCGTTTGAAATGTGATCCCATTTTACCAAACACACCGCTTAATATTCACGCGATTTTTACCGGCTATCCCTTTCTCCAATTTTCCTTCTGATCTTCACTCTCACAACCGTAAATAGACAAAGTCATCGCTCTTTCCACGTTTTTCTTTAAACACACAGCAACCGAAAAATTGTATTTCGACAGGGCTGGGGTCGAACCCCAGATCTCTCGATTCGAACATAGCGGTGTCGAAATCGCAATTTTTTGGTTGCTGTGTGTTAAAGAAAAACGTGGAAAGAGCGATGACTTTGTCTATTTACATTGTCTCTACGTATTTGAAAGATTTTCACCATTTCTCTCGCCCTTTGGATTTATTAGCTATAATTAAATAGCTTGTGCCGTTAAGCCTAACCAGATGGAGACGTCTCAGTTGCTGAGCCCATTCCTACGGATTTGTGAAGTCAGATGCTGACAGATAAACACACATAGCGCCGTTGATTGTTGGCCACCGTAGTGTAAGGCGAACGCACTCGGCTAGTAATAGAGAGATAGGAGTTCGATCCCATCGGTGTCGAAATACAAATTTTTGGTTGCTATGTGTTACTGAAAGAAAAACGTGGAAAGAGCGATGACATTGTCTCCACGTATTTGGAAGATTTTCAGTCTCAGAACCATACTTTTTTGCATTCGTAATCACATGTGGCGTACTACACAAGGTGACGCGTAGATCACTGTAAAGAAGTAAAGAATAAGTGGTGTGAATTCACGGAAAATTTCCGAAAATAACGTGCAGCGAAATAGCCGGTAGGTGTCCGTCTTTTAACGAAATTTCTGTTTTTTATTAAGCGCCCGTTTTTTTTTTTTTTTTTGGTTGTTGTTTTTTAACTTCCGTATTTTTACAAATTTTCCGTAGTCAGTAATTCCGTTTATTTTAGAAAAGTTCGTTTCAAGGTTTTCCGTATTTAAACTGAAATTTCGCAAAATCCAATACGCTGAATATTTCAGCCCTTACGCGAGAGAATCCTTTTGCTTCGGTGGTGGGGATCGATCCCAGGCAGATTGGGTTGAAGCCACACGTCTTAACCACTGAGCCAGAAAGTCATAGGAATCAGACTCGCGTTCAAGGTAAAACTAATTGGGCGGCGATGAGGAATTTTTTGTTTCATTTATATCATTTTATTTTCTACGGGAGCTCTTTTTTTAAATACGTTTGCAATAATTTTATTTTTTCTGTAGGAGGTCTTATTACAAATTACGTATTTTTTCATCGTGATTCTTCGAAGCAATAAAATGATTTATAGTTTCAGATATTTTTTTCAACTGACAACTATCAATTATCTTTAAGAGAAGGCGCAATATACTGTTTTATAATACACTGCCTGACAGAAAATGCCACACCACGAGACGTGAACGCAGCGCCATGCAAATTGCAAAGTGGGTGCACACGTACAAGTTATGCAAATTATTGTATTTGCAGGCCAATCGCACGAACGGCGCGCGGGATATAAACGGACAACCAGCCCGTGAGGCCATCAGTCGAGACATCGTAATGGCCGCGAGATGCGAGTGGTTCTGCTGTAACCGTGTCTGGAGAACAAACATGGGGTGGCAATGCCGTCGTACGAGATTTCGTCAAACGGATGAGTTCACGAGAGGTGTCATGGTATACCTTCGTACCACCGAATGGTCCTTGCGTCGTATTGCGGAATAAACGCAACGTGATGCCACAACCGTCGGTCGCATTTTAAGACAGTGGTCCCATAAAGGATCTGTGCAACGTCCGAGTGAGACCGGAGCACGGAGACGGACGTCCGAGTGCACCGATCGTCGCATCCGACGTCATGCCGTAGCAGACACACGGGCCACAACGGGCGACATTTTGCGGAGTGGCTTGGATGCTCAGATATCGACGCGGACGGTGTCGCGCCGATTGACTGCGTCTGGTTTGCTGCCCAGATTTCTGTTGTGAAGGCTACCCTTAACAGCGAGCCATCGTCGTCACCGCTTGGCGTGGTGTCGCTCAAGAGCTGCGTGGGGTGCCGAATGGAACAGTGTGGTGTTCAGCGACGAATCGCAGTTCTGTCTCACAACGGATGATATCCATGTGGAGTCTGGAGGCGACGTGGCCAACGAGCGGGTTCCTCCGGCATTGGGGAGCCCCGCACGGTCCGGCAACGTGGAATCATGGTGTGGGGTGCTATCAGCGCCAAAAGCCGCTCACCACTTGTACGCCACAACGGGCACATTTGCCATGTTGACGACGTGCTGCGGCCCGTATCACTACCGTATCTACTGGTCACCACGAACGCCGTTTTTCAACAGGATAACGCCCTGCCGCATACCGCTCGGATCAGCCTGAATGCTTCACACGGTGTGCTGATGCTTCCGTGGCCAGCACGATCCCCCTACTTCACGCCCATCGAGCATCTGTGGAACACGATTGGACGTCCGTTGAGTACCCTCCCACCCCCGCGAAATGAAGATGAACTGTGGACTGGGATCAACACCACATGGTTCACGATACCCCAGGACTCTATTCGGACTCTCATTTCCTCGATGCCTCGTCGGATTCAAAGCTGTACCGCCCAAAATGGGGGCCACACTCCTTATTGATCATACTGTATATTCGGCCAGGCAGTGTATTATCTCACAAGACTTCTAAACATAAAATTTGCTCTTGATTGCTGTACGCTTTTGTCTTAAGAACTCAACGGACTGATAAATGCTTTCAACAGATTTCATAGATTACATGTTTTATTTATATCTGATTTTATAGTACAATGAAAAAATAAATTAAGTACCAAGTTTCTTACGGTAACACAATATATAAGAGCTGGTGCACAAAATGGGAAAAGGGAGAAGAAGTATCATGGGCCGCAGTAACCAAAATTCATGCGATATACTATCCACAATATCTGATATACTATCCACAATATCTGATATACTATCCACGATATCCGATCTCGCTACAGAACTTCAAAATCAGGTTTTTTGACAGATTGAAATTCAATAATCACCCGTGAATTTCGTATCGGAAAAATTTCCGTGAATTTCGTATCGGAAATTTTTCGTCATATAAATGGATACGGAAAAAGAGAAAACTGAGTTTTTCTGTTATAACATAAGAAAGGAAGTGCGGAAAGGTTTCTGAAAATTCAGAATTTTTCTGGCATACGAAAAATCCGTGAAATTCAGTTGTTTTTTTCAGTCATTTCACAGAAAAGGTATCAGAAATATGCTTCGTTAATTCACGAAAGAAATCACGGAAAGTGGATCGTGAATTTCCAAAAAAAAAATGTTTACAGTGTACGTAGCATGATTGGGAAAGCATTCGGCTCAGTAGCAGAAGTGTACGAGTTCAAATCCAGCCACTGGAAAAAATTTGGGTTTCACATTGGCGCCCTAACATAAAAATGGGTCTACTGGCAGTTAGCTTCTCCGAAAAATGTGTGAAGCTTCTCCCGGAAAAAAGGGAAATGAAATTCCAGGAACCGTCAGAACCCTGAGTTCAACTTTGTTTGTTGGGCGATCACTTCTTCCAAGCACTCGACGATCGGATTTATTCCAGACATTCTCTAAAGGGTACAGATCAAGACGACTAGCAGGCTAGTCCAACTTTTCGACCTCAAATCAATCTGTAACAACGCGAGTAGTATGAAAGTATTTGTGCCAAAATTGCTCTCAGCTCAGCAGAACGAGGCTCGTGTTTTAGCTGCTTGAGTGCGTTGAAAAGTTTTTAGAAACTATTATAACTTGTGATGAATCTTGAGTTTATGGGTATGGCCCCAAAACTAAGGCCTAGTCTTCAGAGTGGGAGATCCCAAACCCTTCCAGACCCAAAAAAGCACGACAGGTCGGCAGAAATGTCAAGACGATGCTGATTGTTGTTTAAATCATGAGGTGCCTCACGAATACGCTCCACCAGGCCAGACAATCAACAAAGAGTACAACTGTCAAGTTTTGTGGCGTTTGAGGGACGCAGTTTGCTGCAAAAGGCCCGCATTGCATGAGAGTTGCGAGTGGCAACTTCACCATTACAACGCGCCCGCCCATGTTCTGCAACTTGTACAGCAGTTGAGGTGGTTACCTCATTGCACAGCTCCGACAGGCACCTTATTCGCCAGATCATGTTCCCTGCAACTTTCTTTTTCCAGATATCAAATACCGCTTGAAAGGAAAAAGATAAAGATATTGAGGAGACACAACAGAATGCGAAGAAGGAGCTGTTCGCTATTTCAGAAGATGACTTCAAAAAAATGCTTCGAGCAGTGGAAACAGCGAAGTGTGTGACTTCGGAAAGGGACTGCTTCGAAGGCGATTAAGTTTCAAATCTGAAAGTCTCGTGCATTTTTTTTTTCAATGAATCCAGTCTGGGTACTTTTAATCGCACCTTGTACAGATGACTAATGGAGCCCAGGCAGAACCATGGAAAACAGCCCCATACCACCATGCTGCCTCCACCAAAATTCATTCCCGAGATGATTCAGTCGGGAAAATACCTTTCTCCCGGAATCCACCACACAGAAAAAAGACCATCAGACTGGTAGACTGTGTACCGTGGCTCGTCAGTCCGATGCACAGTTCTCCATTGGTCTACAGTCCAAGATAAACATTCAATACAATACGCTAATTGGAATTAGTCTAAGTGATCAGCTGCATGTGGATGGCTGCACGACCGTGGTAACCTGGGGCTTTCACTGCTACTTGCCGTCTTGACACGAGTCTCTCTGTACAGTACTTCACAACACCTCACCCCGCGCCCCGCTAAGAAGGGCGGGGGCTCGAAAATCGCGGGTTTCGGCTGGGCCGCAAACCGTGCTTGAAGGAACTCTCTGTAGAAGGAATTCTTACTAATTCCAAATGATGTGTGGAAGAAGCAACGTTTTCCGAAGCGAAGAAGAACTTCTCATTAATTCCAGACGATGGTTAACTACAACGTACTACAGAGGTGAATCACGTGTCAAGACGACAAATCTACAGCGGTACATTCCGTCCGTGTAGCTCATTTGGGAGAGCAACTTACTCCGGAGTGAGAGGGGCGCGGTTTCGATCCTCGTCACGGACAAATTTGTATTTTCACAGAACATCACACATTTTTTCGAAGAACCTAACGGCTAGTGGATCCATTTTTAAGTTCGGGAAGCAATGTGCAGGAAAGCCTATTTACCCATGGCGGAAATCGAATCCATTATCCTTCTACTCCGGAGCCGAAAACTTTCCCAATTAAGCTATAGTTTCAAGAGCTTATCACTGCTACTTGAACGTGTGTCTCCGTAGTACGTCATAAAATGATTAAAAAAAAAAACAGTGCTTACAAATATTGTGTGGCTTACGGAGCCAGTGGAGGATGGGCCGCGGGTGGCCTAGTGGTCAGCGCTCCTAACTGCCATGGTGATAACGTCAGGTTCGATCCAGGGCAGGAACGAACGTTCGAACCACTAAATATCCACCGTGCGTCGGATGCGCACGTTAAGCTGTCGGACCCCGGGTACTGGCCCCCCGGTAATAAATAAGGGCATATTCCTCCCCCTTTCTACCTCGCTTCCGTGTCACTTTCCTATCGGACACTCTAGCCCAAATCTCCTAGCTTCCTATTTCTAAGGGTTGTTTAAGACCTGGGGTCAGACACTCCCTTCCTAAAATCCTCTACATCTGATCTGATCTGAACCGGTGGAAGGTAATGCCCACGCAACCTTTGATCTGTGGGGGAATGCGCCCCCACTGCCGCCAAGGTCTAAGCACCACTGACAGAAATTATGAATCAACTCATCTCTCTTAATGCAATCTGATTAAGGTGGAGATAAAGGCATTTCGAATGCAGCCTTCTGCTCATAGATGAAGCTGAAAATCGCGCTATTTTTGCGATCCCTTCTTGTGGGGGTCTTAGTTTTGTGAGTGAATTTCGTGAGGTCTTTCCCTCATCAGATGGGGATTTCTGAAAAAGCTTCTATCAGCATCTTAGATTACCACCATCTGATTTCTGATTTACATAAGTTTGCGGGTAGAAAAACAGATACAGTGCAATGTAAGTGATTTAAATAATTACTGACATCCTAAACAACAGTCTATAACCGCTCAAATATTGTTTATATGAAAACTAAATATTCAAGAAAAAAGGTGAGGCACGTTTTCAGTACTTGACGAACGTAGAGCGCCATCTGCTAACGATATGCAACACTACTCCAACACGCAGAAATTTAATTTAAAAATATTTCCTGTAATTTTTTTCTAAAATTTGCAAACCACTGACTATAAGTTCAGTGTCTTCATCCGCGTGCCAATTTTTACGAGTCAGGAAGCACTTCTTGCATGAGAATTTATGTAACTCAATTTCCACCATTGCGAGCATAGCGTCGCATTTTCACTTGGCGTCCATCTTAAGACGCACATGGTGTACTTGACACATTAGCGGCTTTCAGGAGATTGCGCGGAAAAAGTAGCTTTTTTCAGGACTTGTGATTACTTACCTTAACACTGTTTCATCATAGCATCAATTTAATTCCTGGACTACGTTTGAATGACCCCCCCCCAAAGTAAGCGCAGTTCCAAGAATATCACATCAACAGATTCTGCGAAAAGAAGGTTGTGCTGATTTTTAATTCAGTCAGAGAAAATAGAGGGCAAAAATGATTAAGTAACTTCTATGACGTGTTGCAACCGAAAACGAAAAACTTTTGCACTTCAAAATGAAACCACCTGCAGAACCAGACATATGCATACTGAAACCACAAATGAAGTTTCACCTGATTTTGTCCCTAATTCGTAGAAGCAAAAAAAAAAGAAAAAAAAAAAAAAAAAAAAAGAAATTTTATTCATTGCATTTCGTTATTAACTTTTCGGTCACTGTTTAAGTGCGAAAGTAATTGCGCAAAAACTTGCATTTCCTCGTTTTGATGTTAGTTGAAATAACTAATCAAAAGCTACGTTTAAATAGAACATAACCATATAACCCAATTGTGACAAAAAAAGGGGGGGGTCCATAAATCAAGAGGGAGCTGTTTGAAAACAGCTTAATATTTTACTGAAGGGTGATAGAAATTTTAGATTGAAGTCCGGATGCGGTTTTTTTTTATTATAATATTTTCCCTCATTTCCTCAAGTTTTTTTTTCTTAGTTTTCTCCAAATATTCAGCTATAAACGAGTATAGACCAAATAAAAGGGGAGATCCCAAAAACCTACAAATTTTCGGGAGGGGGGCTAAGCACCCTCGAGAAGATGCTTGAATGCGTCATTGCCTATAGTGATAATGGCGTCTCCAAAATGCTAATACCTGTATTTTTAGAAATGCGACCGAAATTAAGATATTTTTTTGAAATGTATGTACGTAACAACGTTTAGAGTAACTACGTACTTTAGTCCCAGTTCAAGCTCGAATACCAGTTTTTTGACTGGAACTATATATTATGCAGTCAAAGTTCACAATCTGTCCCTTCAACTTTATAGTCAAGTTAGCTTTGCCGCGAGTATAGAATATTCACGCCTCCCCGGTGGCGCAGTGGTCTAAGCGTTGGTTTATGACCATTTGTCCGTGAAGGGTCTGGGTTCGAATACCGACGAGGCATGGATGTTGTGTTTGTCTTACGTCCCTGGCTATCTCTCTTTCCTGAAACCAGTGGCCCCAAATTAGGGACGGGCGACTGCTTATAGCCCATTGAGTTGCTCACAGTGGTCGTTAACCGCCCCCCCCCAAGGATATCCACCCATATGCTCGCCAATCCGCTAAAGCAGTGTTGTTTATCCGAACCATGAGCATATTGTTGCATTTTGATTAGTTCGTTAACGCCCTTGCACATTAACGAACACAAAAAACAATGTTTAAAGCCGCATCGCACAAAAGAAAAGCGAAATTAATTACCATGTGCTATCTCATCCTCCCCATTGCTGGAATATCTTTCAGTGCGCAGCGCATTAGTTCACGATAAAGGTGTCAGCTGAGGAATGCCAGTCATGGCGGCACCGACCTTGCGAACCATTGTAAATTAAGGCCACACGATGGAACAATAGCGGGATCCAGACATACCGTTTCTTTCAAGGCATGTTCATTAAATACCAATATATGAAAACATTATCGTTGACAGCTACGCCTTAGGACGTGTGATGAAAACAATAGCGTGAAATATGTGTAACTATTCCTTGAGATAAAAATTACCCTATATAATTTTAAATTTTATCACGTGTTTTTGCGCACACACACGTACAAAGTTTCTAATGGGCATTCTACTGTTACCGTATTACAAATTCCTGAGTGAAAATATCTTAACTGTAGGCGTAACTTTGGACATTATTTTGGAGGGGAATGGGGGTTCGAAATACAAAAATATAAAGATTAACAATAAGTTCGCAATTTTTTTTTTTATTGCAGGTTTAACAACCACCGTGAGCATTCAGTGAGCTATAAGCAGTCGCCCGTGCCTAATGTAGGGCCACTGATTCCAGTGAAGGGAGAGAGCCAGTACTTTAAGACAAACACAACACCCATGCTTCACAGGGATTCGAATCCATCTCGGAAGGATGATCAGAAGCCATCGCGTAAATCTTTTTCAGTATACGGTGTTAAAATGGGTGGTACTGAGAACAAAAAGCACGTGAAGAAAATACTGTTGAACAAATTTTAACCTTTTTTTTTTTTTTTTTTACGAAAACTAAGTTAGCAGTCCTTTATAGATTTTTGGTCGCTCAACACGAAAACCACAGTTAAAATACTCTCCCTGCTCAAATTTCCGAGTAAATCGACCATTTGTGTTTCACGTATGTATCAATGGAATGTTATAATAGCGACACTCATAAGTCAGCTCGGCAAACGTTAAATTACGGTCCGGGTGAATTGATTCACGACACTAGTCTGACTCGTGAATCACGTGATCATAGCGAAGAAGCTGTTGGAACCGGATCCATCCAGTTTCTTTTGTTCGCGGGCGCGTATGTATCAAACTGCGTCAGTTTTATCACACTGCGTCTTTCTGTTGGAGTGTTGATTAGTGAATTTATTTAAATAAGTGAATTTTATTTCATTCACATTTTATTGGGTTTCTGTTCAAGTGTTGGCTTTCACTACAGTGATAATGCCCCGCTAATGCATTAACAATCCAGATATTTTTTTGTTTTATTTGTGGTGACGTGATTTGTGGATCCAAGAAGCGACCATTGACTCCAGCAGTGAAAAAAGCATAGCATATTTCATGTAATTTCGGGTGTCGTGTGGGAGACCAAGATAAATCTTGGGCTCCACATGTGTGCTGTACGACATGTTCAACAACTCAGTGCTCGGATGTATGTTAAGAAAGTCTCAATGCGCTTTGCTGTGCACGCCATTTGGCGATACAAAAGAAAGTGGAATGCTGCAATATTAGCAGATTTTTGCTGGATACTCCAGAGAGATGCATTGGACGTTCCCCCAAAGCGGAAGGTAAACAGCAACACGTAAAAGTAAGTGAATTCGTTAAATTTTATTCCTAGTATTTGGACATCCCATTGAAATATATATAATATATACAAAATATAAATGGTCAAATTAATCCCGAACCGTAGCTAAGGGATTTTTACTGTTATTTTTGTGTTCAGCGCCCAAAAATATACAGGGTGATTCATAAAGAAGTATCCAGTTTCCAGATGCTGTAAAACACTAACAGTTGAAGACACGGACATTCCGATTTCGGGCTTCTCATTGCTACTCTCAAATCCCTTAAAATGTCTTGTAAAAACTATCAGTTCCAGCTCCACGCATCCCCGGCTGTGAGCGAGCTTTGCGTGTGTTAAAGAGATACCCTTTCCCCCCAATCCTATCTCTAGAGTTCTGAGTTTGAGCTTGCCAGGAAGAAGTAACTTCGCTGGCTTACCGAACTCACCTTATCGTGGCATTCCTATCTCCCTCACAGGGGCATGGGCCAGTTGCACTCACTCCAATCTATGATCCTAGATCAGATTGGAGTGAGTTATTTTGTCAATAGATCAAAACATTATTTTTAAATATGAAAAAGTAATGGGAAGAAACATTTTATGAAAACATAGCACTCAAGTTCACACAAAAGGAGAAGAATGGAGTTCATGTACAAATAAAGTATTCAGAAGAAGAATGGAGTTCATGTACAAATAAGCGTTCAAATCCTAATCCTCATAATTATTTGGTATCATGTTGGCAATGGCATGTACCTAAAATTTAGAAAAAAAAGTTACTTCTATTACTTAACAATTAAAAATTAAACTTCGCAATTTAAAAAAAAAAAACAGTAATTGGGTGGGGGCGGAGATAGCCAGGTCTCGAACCCAAGATATGCCACTTACCCACACGTACTTACGGTTCTATAACTGCAATTTGCCAACAACGGAAAAGACAGAATCTGAGTGCAGTAATTTCTCTACCAGGGATACGTTCTGGGAGTTGTTGTAGGGTGAAGTGGAGTCGGGTGTCTCTTTAGAACATATAACCCAAAACGCCGCCTCGAAGGCGCAGTGGTCTAAGCGATGGCTTATGATCATTCGTCTGAGAAGGGTCAGAATTCGAATCCCGGTGAGGCATGGATGTTGTGTTTGTCTTACGACACTGGCTCTTTACCTTCCCTGGAACCAGTGACGATAAATTAGGGACGGGCGACTTCTTATAGCCCATTGAGTTGCCCACGGTGGTCGTTAAACCTTAAATTAAAAAAACAAAAATTAGCCCATATACCAGGAGAGGCTGAGCGCAACTGACCTATTTCGGAGTTTGAGTGCAACTGACCAACATCCACTGCCAGTTTTTGTTTCAGAGTGAACCGATATTTTTAATAATTAAACAAATTGGAAGACTAATACAATTATAATATTAAGTATTAAATACATTATAGTACTCAGTTTTTATTAGTGGATATGCAGAATGCCGTTTCATTGGGGTTATTTTTTACGCTTTCCAACCATAGGCTGAAGCGTATATGCTCCAGCTTTGTCAGTCTGTCTGTCCGTATGATAACTCGCGTAAAAATGGTTCGATTTCGATGAAATTGTAGTATGTGGTAGGGGACAACTGGGGACGAACCTTATTGAAAATGGGCGAAATGGGGTCAAAGGTCAAGACATAGGAAGGGATCTATTCCATCACCCTTATGCGTCATAACTTACATAAAAATGCTTCTACTGCGACAAAACTTCATGCTGTTCCGCAGATGTACTGAGCTGGTTCCCTTTAATGTAATCGAAATGGGGTCAAAGGTCAGGGTACAGAAGCGAGATTTATTCCACAGCCATTATCCTCATAACTTGACTAAAAATGCTTGTATTGCAACAAAACTTTAATATGTCGTTCCGGAGGTATACTGAACCAATTCTGTCTAATATCATCGAAATAGGATCAAAGGTCAGGGCACAGGAGCGAGATTTATTCCACAGCCATTATCCTCATAACTTGAGTAATGATTTCTGGTATGTTGGAAAGTGTATCATAATCAATGCATTGCATGATTTTACTAACTTATTTTTCCTTGTTTGTTTCCGTAATAAGGTAAACCGGCTTTTTCAGAAGTATCCCCCAAAATTTGGGCGCCCCTCAATGTGCAGCGCCCTGGACCACGGCCCAGTGGTACACGCACCGCTGCCTATAGGTGTCTGAATGAACTAAAATATTGCACTAATTTCTTATTATAATTATAGCAATTGCGGTAATTAAACACACACACACAACTTTAAATATGTTGCTTAATCATAATGACCGCCCCCTCCCTTCCCCGAACTTTTGGGGAAAATAACTCAAAAACATAGCAAGTCGCATTTGAAAATAGTTGTACCTGGGGGATGGGATAGCCCAAGCCTCAAATATTCCACCACACCAGTTCTGCATCGCTTGGTATCTGTCGGCTTTGCATATTTATCTCGGCCGGGTTGAAATTCCCTGACGTACAAAAGTGCCTTGGTGCCGTTAAGCCTAGATGTAGTTAAGTCATTGACTGAATGCTTTCCTCTTGAGACAAAAAATGGTAGTTCTCTTCTAAATATCACTATTTCTTCCAAACGCAGTACTATAACGAAGTAAATTTCTCCGTCATTTTTGGTCTACGCCGGGATTCGAACCCGAGGCCGCTTATTCCGGAACAAGTCGCTCTACCAACTGAGCTACGCAGACATTTGTTCTGATTCCTATCTGCCTTTATGTCGTGTGCGTCCTGCTGGCAGGTACGTCACATCTCCTCCCCCCGAAAGAGGGCCGGGGGCATGGCCCACGGATCAGCCGTGACCATGAATCGCTGCAGGCAGACAACCACTGTAGAACGTGCACTTGAGAACTCCCAGTCAATCTGGTGTGTGGAATGCAACGTCACACACATTTATTTTTCGAAGCACTGGAGAAGGGATTCTCTGATTTTTCCTATCTCGCGGTGTGGAAATAACATCACACCAATGCGAGATTTTGAACGGTCGGGTCATCCGGGTAGTTCGGGCGCCATTATAACGAAGTAAATTTCTCCGTCATTTTTGGTCTACGCCGGGATTCGAACCCGAGGCCGCTTATTCCGGAACAAGTCGCTCTACCAACTGAGCTACGCAGACATTTGTTCTGATTCCTATCTGCCTTTATGTCGTGTGCGTCCTGCTGGCAGGTACGTCACAGTACATCCACGTTTTATGCAGCACTAGCTCCTTTCAAGATGCCACATTTAATAAATGATATCCTTAAATGAAAACAGGCAAGGTCATTTCAACACTTCCAGTCTCATTCAGTTCACCTGTCATCCAGTGAAAGCCTTACACGTGATTTTTTTTTCTCTGAAAAATGTGCGTGAGTGTGCAAGCAGTTGCAATTTATGGAATGTCATATTTAAAAGTAAAACTGCGCTGCAGAAATATTGGACGCCACAAATGCAGTATCGAATTTGGAATGCAACGTTTAATTAGAATCACGGACCGGATGCAGTGACTTAATGCCTTCCATCAGGACTAACGTGTGTTGAGGAATCTGCTTCTAAAAACAGTGATATTATTCAAAGGTAAACCATCAACATATGAACGCGCATAGATTCCAAGCATTTTTTCATCCTACATACACAGCAGGGGCGGATTAGGACGATGAAACCAGGTCGGGAATTTTAGTCCTGTGGTACACCGCAGAAACACGCGTACTCAATGGCGTAGAAGTGCCTTAGTTTTTTCTCCAGGCTTAGCGGCACCAAGGCCCTTTTCATGGTTAGCTGGGAAGCAAATCAAGGCAAAGTTTTTTTTTTTTAGATGAGCATGTAAGATAAACACTGATTTATACGAAAGCATACTCAGACGTGCTAACACTCCGGATTTTCAGCTCTTCCTCCCGCCCTCCGGATGAATGTCAAATTATGATTTTCACCGAGAATTAGCCGTTAGAATAACCCGAAATTCCATCAACCACCATAATTTTGTACCGCCTGTGAAATCTTTTTCTTTCTGCATCGATGCAAGGCAACATTACAGTCAGTTTCGTACTTTTAGTCTCCTATCTACAAAACGGAAGGCCGCCCCGGTGGCGCAGTGGTCTAAGGCGTTGGCCTCTGATCATTCGCTCGTAAGGGGTCCGGGTTCGAATCCCGGTCAGGCATGGATGTTGTGTTTGTCTTACGGCACTGGCTCTCTCCCTTCCCTGGAACCAGTGACCCTAAATTAGGGACGGGCGACTGCTTATAGCCCATTGAGTTGCTCACGGTGGTCGTTAAACCTCCAATTAAAAAAAAAAAAAAAAAAAAAAAAAAAAACGGAAGTCGCTCCGGTGGTGGCGCAGTCTTCCAAGCGTTTGACCAATCGTCCGAGATGAGTCAGAAAAAAATTTGCTTTTAAATTTTTTTTCTATCAGTCAGATTATCATACGACGCCTTCAGCAAAGAGCTCACCCGCTCTGCCACTAGAATGTCGGGGAAGGTCAGTAATGGATTAACAGATGGGATCTGCCCTGCCTTCTCTTTGCAGTTCAGTCTTTCAACCTCTCGCCTCAACAGAGCTGTGAGCATTCTAAGTGACGATAAACAGTTGTGTTGCAGAGAATTCACTTAACAAAAGGGAGTAGTTACAGTAGGTCTAGCCTTGTAACGAAAGGTGATGTTAGTACGATGCCTTTTGAAGTCTTCGCCTGCACGCACAAACTAAAAAAGAAACGACAAACAGTTGGCTGTTATTTTATTCGTAAGAAATAACATGGGGGCCATTTTATGTTTCTATTATCTTGCAGAATCGATTTTTTTGTTGTTGTCGTTGTTGTGGGTTTAACGACCACCGTGAGTAACTCAGTGGGCTATAAAGCAGTCGCCCGTTCTTAATTTAGGGCTACTGGTTCCAGGGAAGGGAGAGAGCCAGTGCCGTAAGACAAACACAACATCCATGCCTCACCGGGATTCGAATCCGGACCCATTTCGGACGAATGATCAGATGCCATCGCTTAGACCACTGCGCCACCGGTATTGGAGGTTTAACGACCACCGAGAGCAACTCAGTTGGCTATAAGCAGTCGCCTGTCCCTAATTTAGGGCCACTGGTTCCATGGGAGGGAGAGAACCAGTGCCGTAAGACAAACAGAACATCCATGCCTCACCGGGATTCGAACCCGGGCCCAATCTCGGACGAATGATCAGAAGCTTTTGCTTAGACCACTGCGCCACCGAGGCGGCCGGAATCGATGTACCGGAAAAAACAAATTTCAGTAGGGGGTGTGGGGGTTATTGATTTTCGTACTGTTCCTTTTTTTCTCTCCAGAACTTTTAGTGGACCAATAAAATACTTCTGGAAAATTGTTCCTACGTCTGGAAAATGTCGATAAAAAAATAGCGCTCGTACGATTTTATGAGCTGTTAAAAATCTCCCAATTTTCAGATTTCGAAGTTTGGCATGTTTGCATACTCGTACTTTAACAGAACGCTTGTATGGCAAGGAGGAGACTAATATTGAATCACGTAGTAAGACGTAATCCGACTGCTAGGAAGAAAAGCGACCCAGGAAAATTAAACATGGGTGTGGACAGAGTGACAGGTGGCCGCTGCGTTGATGTAGGCTTCTCTTTGTTAGTCTGGGTGAAACTGGGTTCGAGTCCTAGTCAAAGCATGGATAGTACCTATATGTTTGTCTTACAGCACTGCTTTTTTCCCTTCCCAGGAGGTAGTGAGTCTAAATTAGGGACAAACGGCTGCTTATAACCTCCAGGGTTCCTCATGTTTGTCATTTACCCCCCCCCCCAACACCACCACAGAAAAAAGGCGACTAGTGTTTATGGCTGAGAAGGGCATTTCAGCTAACTCACCTCCTGCTCCAACAAATGGAATCCGCTAAGTCCATTCTGCGATTCCTTATCAGTAACGGAAAACGATGCACGCTCTGTTGTTGTTGATTGGAAGTTAAATGACCACCGTGAGCAACTCTATGGGCTATAAGCAGTCGCCCGTCTCTAATTTAGGGTCACTGGTTCCAGGGAAAGGAAAGAGCCAGTGCCGTAAGGCAAACACAGCCGCCCCGGTGGCGCAGTGGTCTAAGCGATGGCCTCTGATCATTCGTCCGAAAGGGGTCCGGGTTGGAATCCCGGTGAGGCATGGATGTTGTGTTTGTCTTACGACACTGATTCTTTCCCTTCCCTGGAACCAGTGACCCTAAATTAAGGACGGGCGACTGCTTATAGCCCATTGAGTTGCTCACGGTGGTCGTTAAACCTCCAATAAAAAAATAAAAAAGGCAAACACAACATCCATGCCTCACGGGATTCGAACCCGGACCCCTTTCGGACGAATGATCAGAGGCCATCGCTTAGACCACTGCGCCACCGGGGCGGCGCACGCTCTATTGTCTGAGTGGTCAGAGGTAATGGCTTCTGGCCAATCGCTTGAGACGGATTTTGCCTTCCAGAGGAGGCAATGGGCCTTGCGCCCACTTGATGGAGCTGACCCACTCCAGAACCAATGGCCTCAAATTAAGGATTAGTGGCTATGGCTCTAGATTACAGGTCTTTATACCCGGAAAAAACAAACAGTGCAAAAAATATCAGTCACTCTCACCTCCATAATTTTTTTTTTTTTTAATAGGAGGTTTAACGACCACCGTGAGCAACTCAATGGGCTATAAGCAGTCGCTCGTCCCTAATTTAGGGCCACTGGTTCCATGGAAGGGAGAGAGCCAGTGCCGTAAGACAAACACAACATCCATGCCTCAGCGGGATTCAAACCCCTTTCGGACGAATGATCAGAGGCCATCGCTTAGACCACTGCACCACCGGGGCGGCAGAAATAAGTTGCATAAAACTAAAAATAAAATAACTAAAAATAAATTCGCTAGCTGACGACTTAAAACATTCCTGATGCACATGTTTTGTGTAAGACAGCATTACTTAAATTTTGAAATCTTTTATTACAACTTCTGAATAAATCCAAGAATATATAATGATTTACTCAAGAAATGCTTATAGCGTATGAAATCCTTAATAAGGAATTAATCCTGAATAATAAGGAAATTGAAAATATTTATAGCAAAGGCCAAAAAGTGCTGGATATAAGAAGGATGACATAAAGCCGTAAGAAATCGTATGTCAGCGATAACAAAATCAACTAGTAAGACAATGAGATAACGCAGGATCCATCACAGAGTATGTCCCTGGCTTTACATATTTATTTATTTATTTATTGGAGGTTTAACGACTACCGTGATCAACTTAATAGGCTATAAGCAGTCGCCCGTCCCTAATTTAGGGCCACTGGTTCCAGGAAAGGGAGAGAACCAGTGCCGTAAGACAAACAACATCCATGCCTCACTGGGATTCGAACCCGGACCGCTTTCGGACGAATGATCAGAAGCCATCGCTTAGATCACTGCGCCACCGGGGAGGCACTTTACATATTGGTTAAAGAATTTACTACGAAGTATAACATATTAATAGCAATGAAGTCACCGACCCCGTTGTCACACATATCAAGCTGCAAGGAGAGACAGAAAGAAAAGACAGGTGTGAACGCTATACCGTTGATATATCCTGTCAACACGGAAAAGGTATATATCGGAATGACAAAGCGATCCTTGGACACAGATGTAAAGAACACCTGCGAAGTGTCAACCAGGACACAGCCCTCGCCAGAGAAGTCATGCATTCATCGGCCGCTCCTGTATGGAATAATATTAGAAGAATTGCCCCCTTACACGAACTTTGGAAGAGACTGCCATCAGGGAAAGAGTCGAAATCTCTCCAGCAAACTAGCATGCAATGATATGGTCTCTACTGAACACCATATAATTGCGTGATAAAAATTCATTTAATATACTCGTGACGTCACCCACGTTATTTTCAAAAAATCTTTGTTTCTTACGTGTTCTAATTCCCTGCATTTTATGTGCACCATTGCGTTGAAAAAACTTCCCAGTGGAGTGCGAAAGCTTGGCGAATCTTTGTGCTTATTACACCACAAAAATAAACTGATTTAATACGCTATAAGCGTTTTCGGTCTGGTGTATTTAAATTAACGTTAATATCATCATCATCATCATTGTCAACCATTATCAATCCACTGCTGGACAGACCGTTGTGGGGAGACGAAGGTCTCCCCACAACGGTCTGTCTAGTGCCAGTCTCCTCCATGTCACTCCCGCGTACTTTCGAATTTCATCCACCCATCTTCCATGTGGTCTTCTTCTGGGTCTTTTCCTGTCCCTTGAAATCCAATCTAAAATGGCGGCTGTCCATCGATGGTCTGTCCTTCTGGCAGTATGTCCAGCCCATTGCCATTTCAGGGATTTAACTCTGATCATGATGTCTTCCACTCTTGTCATTTTTTCGGATCCAGGAGTTCCTCTTCTTATCTCTCCTGGTTACACCAAGCATGCACCTCTCCATGCTACTTTGAGTTGTCTGCAGCCTTTGTATGTCTCTTTTAGTTAAGGTCCACGTCTCTGCACCATACGTAAGCACTGGAAGGATGCATTGATCAAACACTTTTCTTTTAAGACATAATGGCATATTGAAGGCAGAGGGTGCTAAGAATCCCCGGAGGACTGGACTAGGCTGCCATCTGATGCTGACCTTGGCTACGTATAATGGACGCTCCCTAACGTTTATATATATATATATATATATATATATATATATATATATATATATATATATATATATATATATATATATCATCATCATCATCATCATTGTCAACCATTATCAATCCACTGCTGGACGAAGGTCTCCCCAAGTTTCCTCCACAACGGTCTGTCTTGTGCCAGTCTCCTCCATGTCACCCCCGCATACTTTCGAATTTCATCCACCCATCTCCCATGTGGTCTTCTTCTGGGTCTTTTCCTGTCCCTTGGAATCCAATCTAAAATTTCGGCTGTCCATCGATGATCTGTCCTTCTGGCAGTATGTCCAGCCCATTGCCATTTCAGGATTTAACTCTGATCATGATGTCTTCCACTCTTGTCATTTTCGGATCCACGAGTTCCTCTTCTTATCTCTCCTGGTTACACCAAGTATGCACCTCTCCATGCTTCTTTGAGTTGTCCGCAGCCTTTGTATGTCTCTTTTAGTTAAGGTCCACGTCTCTGCACCATACGTAAGCACTGGAAGGATGCATTGATCAAAAACTTTTCTTTTAAGACATAATGGCATATTGCTCTTGAAAATTATGCTGTTTCTTCCAAAAGCTCTCCAGGCAAGTTTTGTACGCCGATTAATTTCTTCATCAATGTGACCCTCACTAGATATCTGCTGTCCAAGATAAACGTACGTGTCTGTTATCTCCAGCTTTTCTCCATCAATCGATAAGTCTTCATTTCTTGTAAAAGCATTGAACATCACTTTTGTCTTCTGAAAGTTCATTTTTAATCCCACTTCTTTACTCTTGTCAGCAAGTTCCTGGATCATACTCTGCAGCTCTGATGGGGTAGTTGCAAAAATGACTACGTCATCAGCAAAACGAAGGTGGGTTAGATAATCTCCATTAATCTTTATCCCCTTGTTTTCCCAGCTCAGCGACTGAAAAACACCCTCCAATGTGGCATTAAAGAGCTTCGGAGATATGGTGTCACCTTGTCTCACTCCCTTTCCAATTTTTACTTGTGTTGTATTTTCAAACAGCCTAATCTTTGCACTTGCATTTTCATAGATGTTATTAATAATATTAATGTATGCATCTTCAATACCGCAGGTTTTCAGAGCCATTGTAACTGCTGATGGTTTCACTGAATCAAAGGCTTTTTCATAATCGATAAAAAGCCATGCACAATGGAAGTTCATATTCCCTCGCTCTTTCAATTAGTTCTCTCAGCACATGGATATGATCTATTGTGCTGTAGCCACTCCTGAATCCAGCTTGTTCTCTCGGTTGAGCCATGTCCAGTGTTACCTTCAAGCGGTGTGAAAGAACTTTAGTGAAGATTTTATAAACTACTGATAGGAGGCTGATAGGTCTGTAGTTTCAAGATCCTCAATGTCACCTTTCTTATGTAGCAGGATCATTGTAGCGGTGTTCCAATCCTCAGGAATCTTTCCTTCATTAAGGCATCGAGTGAAAATTTGGGCGAGTACTGTTTCGATTTCTCCACTTGCTTCTTGTATGATGTCTACAGTAATTCCATCTTCTCCTGGAGCTTTTCCCCGCTTCATGTTCTTGATTGCATGTGCAACTTCTGCTGGAAGGACTGGAGGAACTCTGGTACTGGTATCTTTCATGATGTCTGGAGTGCATGTATCATCCCTTTCATATAATTTGGAGTAGAAATCTTTCACTCTTGTCAAAATTTCGCCTCTATTTCTTGTTACAGAACCATCTTCTTTTCTCAGTGCCATAATCTGTTTTCTTCCCTTACTGAGATGTCCCTTTGCTATCTTTAGGCTTTGGTTGTTTTCAATTGCTTTCCTCACTAGTTCACAGTTGAATTTTCTTACGTCTTCAGTGATACTTTTCCTTACTGTCTTGCATAGCTCTATATATTCCACTTTGGAAGTTACATCTTCTTTAGTTGTCCTCATTTCTCTTCTTTTTTGCATCAACATTTTCGTTTTTCCTGATAATTTATTTACATGCAACTTGTTCTTAGACCCAGCTAATTTTGTTGCTGTTTCCATAAGAGCTTTGGTTACTTTTCTGTTAACTTCAGAGATGTCCACTTCTTCCGATGTTAGGCCTTCTAAAGCAGAGAATCTGTTCTTCAGTTCCAACTTGAAGGTATTATGGTGTTTTTAAGGTTGGTTATGTCAATAGATTTTGTTTGTCTTATGAGCTTGCCACGTTCAAGTTTAGTGTTGAGGTGCATCTTACATCTCACCAATCTATGGTCACTACCTGTGTTGAACTTGTTTAGCACACTGCAGTCTTCTATGACAAATTTTTTGTTACACATAATAAAATCAATTTCACTTGTCGTCCCATTTGGATGTCTCCATGTCCATTTCCTGTGTGGCTTTTTCTTGAAGAAGGAGTTCAAGATGAAAAACCCTTCTGCCTCTGCAAACTCAACGAGAGTATTTCCACGCTGGTTTCTGTTGCCCTGACCGAATTTACCTACTGAAGTTTCATTCTGTTGCCGTTGCCCTATTTTTGCATTGAAATCTCCCATAATTATTTTCAAGTGCTGCTTACCTTTATTATTTAGATGACAAATTTCCTCATAAAATTCTTCAATTTCTTCTTCAGGATGACTTGTGGTGGGTGCATAAGTTTGAATAATCTGAGCCTGGTATCTTTTCGAGAGTTGGATAACAAGTCGTGCAGCTCTGTCAGAGGAACTTTCAACTTCTACAACTTTATCCTTCAGTTTCTTGTTTATTATAAATCCAACACCACTAGTTCTGCCAGTATCTGTCCCACGATAGTAGAAGAGATGTCCACTTTTCAGTTCAATGAGATCTTCTCCTTTTCTCCTTACCTCACTTAGCCCCACGATGTCCCACTTGATCCTTTGTAGTTCCTCTTCCAATTCAAGAAGCCTTGAATCAGAAGATAGGGAGCGTCCATTGTACGTAGCCAAGGTCAGCATCAGATGGCAGCCTAGTCCGGTCCTCCGGGGATTCTTAGCACCCTCTGCCTTCATGTCGCACTGGCCGCTGCCTTGGCCAGGTACATTCCAGCTGCCGGAGACTGAGGGCCAAGATTTAAGTTGTGGAATCATTTTGGAGGGGTTTGGCCATAACTCACCACGCTGGCCAAGCGGGTTGGTGAGTGTGGGATAGCATTTCCTCTAATCCCGATGGTATAGTTATACCGCTATTGTCGGTCGTCAGAGCCCCTTTAGTGGGAACAGGGATGCACCACGAGAAGGCGGGGTTGACATTTGTCAAGGAGAGGCTGTGATGTTACGCATCACCTGACCTTACATCCCTATATATATATATATATATATATATATATTCTATTAAGAAGATACCTAAGCAAAAAGATACATATATAATTTTGACTCACACCAAGTACAACATAGAAAGGTTATGTATCTACCTGTGTGAGTAAAAGGAGAAAAGATAAAAAAATAAAATAAAACAACTGAATGTAGAAGGTGTCGAGAATACTGAGCCTTGGCTTTATCAAGGACCAGCAAAAACTCTGCATTTTCTCACTTCCACAAAGACCTCGTTGGAAATGGGTTTCTGCAAGGCCATAGATGCAAGTAACATTCCCACCTAAAATTGTTTTAAAAAATATATATATGTCATGTCCTCCGCAGAGTTGTATGACCTAGCACTAGTTAACAATTTCGCTTGCATCCATTAACCTTCCTGGCCCGACCCATGCTCTTCATCTGTTACTATTAAACAGAGAGAAGAAGATTAAAGAGAACTCAAGCTGTGAGAGTGACATAATAATTAGAAATAATTTTCAGCTATAACGAAATGCCAAGTTCGTTTGAGAGAGAATTTAAACCTGAAAAACAATGCAAAAGAGATCCAAATTTTTACATTGCAATTAAAAAAGGAAATATTAATTTTTAAAAAACAGATTTTTGAAAGAAAACTTGAGTCTAAAACCCCCTACTCTACAACTTATGACAGCACGAAAACGAGAATAAGTTAAAGACAATAATTAACTAAAGAAAACTTTGTGAAAGTTATATGACTTAAACAGTTAGTTGCAATATGTACAAAGTATTTCAGCAGTGCTTTAAGTGCATAATTAATTAGTTATTAAGAACTTAACTACTTTGAAAATACAGCGCATAGAAAAGGAACAAGCTTAGCCATCTGCTGTTCCTAGGTACCCCAAAAGACGCGCAAAGTTACAAAGAAAAGAAAGAGTTAAAACCCGCAAAAATGTTAACAGACAAGCCAGTGCCTAAAAGCTGAAAAGCAAAAAATCAACAGAGAAAAAGTACATGAAGTACAAACATTGAACTTATAAAACCTAAAACCCAAATACAAGGAAGAGAGCATAGCTCTTGTGCGACTAAACTTTCTCCTCACAAGAGTAAAACATGTTGGTTTTCAACATTAAAATTAATAAGATTCTGATTAATCTATAGAAGCTCACTAAGGTGATTTAATACATGCAAAGATTATTAAATACACTACTCGTGTATTTTATAATATTTCTCATGTATTCTGGAGAGTTAATTCTGCTCTTTCTGATCATACAGATCCACAGTCTTAAGTTTATATATTTTTTCTCTGGTTAAAATCTCCGCGAGTTGATTTCTTTCTGTATGAGGAGGCCATCAGCCCCACCCGCACTGCCCCCAGCGACTAGGGAGTGGCGGAAGAGGTCAGCCATGTTTTACTCTTGTGAGGAGAGAGTTTAGTCGCACAAGAGGTATGCTCTCTTCCTTGTATTTGGGTTTTAGGTTTTATAAGTTCAATGTTTGTACTTCATGTACTTTTTCTCTGTTGATTTTTTGCTTTTCAGCTTTTAGGCACTGGCTTGTCTGTTAACATTTTTGCGGGTTTTAACTCTTTCTTTTCTTTGTAACTATATATATATTTAAATGCATCAATTTTCTCCAGATGCGCATTACTCTCAAATTTTGGATGAAGATAATATGACCCCAAGTCACTTTTCACATAGAATCAACTCCCCATGCCTAAAATGTTTGGACGCCGTTGTTAAAGACTGCTTTTTATATCTTTTCAAAATGGGAAAAATAGCTAAGATAGAATCATTGGTGTTAAAGTGGGAGAAACAGATTTTTACAGTACAGCAGAAAAATAAAAGTTCCTTCCGTTAGCACAGATAACCCCATGTTTTCCGACCGTAAACTACTTTTTAACAAATCTTTCCGGGAAAATTCAACATCAAAAAGTTCAAAATAACGTAAGAGTAAACCTTTTATTCTCTTTTTGCCCACCACCTGTACGCATCTGAGAACCAAGCGAACACTCACTTTGATTTTATTAGTAACAGTAGTACCTGCATCAGTTAACAGGTCAGGAAGAGAAATATTGAACAAAAACGTTTCGATAAATCCTTATCTCCTTTTAAAAAAGGCCCAAATTGGCTGGCGTGTTCACTTCAGAATGCAATGCATTCTAGATGACGTAGCTATCTATCAAAGCTCAGGTACTTCGAATTCCGTTTCATCGGAAAATCAGAAATATTTTCAGCATTTCTCGATTTACGAATCTTACAGAAATAAAAGTTATGGCAAAATAAATTGTATTTATGCTCCCTTTAAACCTATAAAAAGTGCTTTGAAGAAAAATACATCATGTGAAGAGACAGCCACACGAAGACACTTAACGTAAATTCTCTAGTGCTTTTAATAACATGAGCTCTGATATTCTAAAACTGAACTGAATGAAATACCTCGAAAGAAATGAAAACAAAATCACACCTAATCTTTTGATATTTCATCGAAATCTAAAATACTAAATTTTGATATTTTCAGTCGATATTTGCTTATTGTGGTTAAGTACAGTAATTATTTTTTAATGTTTTAGTAACAGCGTAATGCACATGTGTTATTACAACACAGAGTGCGGATGATGTAAAAAATTTTCCTGGTTACATTCTGTTAATATTTTACAGAGAAAAACAATAGGAACACTTTTCGAGCAACAGGGAAATGAAATATTCCTCACAACCATATGTCATAACGCAATAAACAAAACGGCTGTAGAGTTCAGTAGACACAGCACGATTTAGCTACATTTTAAGAACATATAATGGCAGTGAAAGATGTGTTTCGAATACTACAAAAATTTATTTCGCTAACCAGATAACCCTGTAGAAACTGAAAACACACCAAATACCTTTTGTATTAATTAATGCAAATGTGGCATATTGTTTATATCGGAACACATAGTCTAATGGTCGAATAGTTAAGACCCCATGGCAATGAGAGCCGTTTAGACATGTATGCTATATTTTTACTTCAGTTCTGGTTCCTTCCTTTCCTGGAATCAAACAGCAAATTACGGACGTGCGATTTAATTACTTACTATGTTCAAAGGGTCCCTTAAAACTGCTAAGAAAATTACAGCTGTAAATTTGTACTAAAACTGTTGAACGCAGGCAAAAATCATTTCAGGGTATCCAATTTGGCATTTCAAAAACTTCCTAGTTAAAAATTATAAGGGTCAACCATTTTATTTGGGTAAGACTAAGCGAAGAGTTCAAATCAAATCGTTACACGGAAGAAATTTTACTTCTCGGTTAAGTACTTAACGGTCAACTAAAGGCTAAGTGCTTCAAATTCTAGGAAAAATTCTTTAAGAACACTTTTTCCTTTTTCTGCGGTAAATATCCTCAACACCCGTCTGGTAAGATCCACTGTAGTCAAACAAATTGTATCCGCTACGAAGAGGTGTTTTTAATGAGGTCACTGAAAAAAAAAATCGCCACTTTTTTCCTTGTTCACTTCAAAGTCAGACAATTTGAGGAAAAGCACCATTGTTTTTTCCAGCAGGTGAATTTCGTCCGTGGGCCCGCGTGATCGTTTGCGGCAAAAGTGTGTGTGCAAAGAAAAAGTCCCAGCAACAGAAATCACGAAGCAAGAATTGAATTCCGGCTTACCTTTCTGCTAGGGACTTGGTTGTTGAAGAGAGGGATTCACCTGACTTGCAACGTCGTCTGGCATCTACTAGACCGCGCAATCGGCATCTAAACCCACCTGATGAGTACGGCTACGCCCTCCCCTCCTCTCCCTCCCCCATTACGGCACATGCATTCACACCCCCAAACTCTTCTGCACTTCCACCCGCCTTCCTTCGAAATTACCCAACTGTCAGCCATGTTTGCCTTGATTCGGTCACGTGACACAGCAAACGTCAAGTGACGCAGCACAAGTTTATTACCGCTGCTTCTTTGCAGAATGTGAACGCTCGTCTGGAAACCACGCGGCAGTCGTACATGTTTGCGGCAGCCTTTTTCTCCCCCCCCCTTCTTTTTAAATTCTTTTACAACGCGCAATATATATGATCCTTAATCGCGTCATCTCTTTTGCATGAAATAGAGTCAGTTTATTTCAGTAGCGGAAACTTGTAGCTCATCGAAAACTAGGACTTCGCGAATTCGCATTTCAAATGAGTTCGGAGTATCACACACACATATGCTTGGGAAATCATTTGCATATACTTTCCACATTGTTTAGGAAGTTCATCCCAGCTTCCAACAAGTTACATAAGTTTTACAGAAATGGGTCATACACGTGCATAAATTATTCCACAGATATTATCATATTAATTACGTCGTAGGTACGTCTTAATAAATTTCAATGATCAACTCAAAGTGAAAAAAGAAAAAGTGTGAATATTAATAACTACCAGATCCAGCACGTGTATTCATTTCGCTACTACAAACAGTGGATACAACTTTCAATGTTACCTATGAAATAAGTTTTTTTTTTCTCTCTCTCTCTCCGTATGTCGTAAAAATTCCATTTTGTTTAAGATGTTTGCGGACTATCTTCTTAGAACTTTATTCGGACAAAACGCCATAATTCAAGCATAGTTGTTCGTGTAGCATATAAAATCACTACATGATTTCCAGATCCTAAATTGCCGACCTGGTCAGTGGCGTGCCCAGAAGTTTTTTTCGGGGAAGGGGAGGGGGAGGGAGTACGATTTTTTTATTAAACTAAATGTGTTATGAGTGCATTTTTAAAATGTATGCAACATCCGCGCAAAAATATTCAAATAATTATTGCTGGAAATTATTATTAATATTCTTTTTACCACCACATAATGATTGACCACTTATATGGATTGGAGGTTTAACGACCACTGTGAGCAACTCAATGGGCTATAAGCAGTCGCCCGTCCCTAATTTAGGGTCACTGGTTCCAGGGAAGGGAGAGAACCAGTGCCGAAAGACAAACACAACATCCATGCCTCACGGGATTCGAGCCCCTTTTGGACGAATGATCAGAGACCATCGCTTAGACCACTGCGCCACCGGGGCGTCCTTTGCTATTTATCTGTGCAGAAAACAGTAATACTACAGTACTTACTGTTAAATGGTTAAAAGGTACAAGTAATTCTAGAACGAAATAAAAACTTACCTTCTACATAAACATTCTTCATTTGTATAATGGCGCTTTTTTCGTTGTACAGTAAGACTAACAATCCCCGACACTGACGACATTCATTTCGACAAATATTTTTTGATCTGATTCAACTTTTATGTTACTGCTACTTACTATTACTTGAGTCGTATTTCCAGCCTTCTGGTTTTTTTTGTTTTTTTTTTTTTGGTTTTTTTTTTTTTTTGCTAGTTCATGTAAAACGTCTTCAGCTTTTGGTCTTTATTATCGATGAATGTGAAGTAATGCCAGCCCATCGAGTCTCAGTTCTGATATGGTATTACGTAGATATGATTTTAAGCGACGTACTGTTGAAACCGAACGCTCCCTTTCTGAAGTTGTCACTGGTAGAGTACCTAGTATGTGAAACAATGTTTTTATATTGGGTAACACCTCACTGTAGCACAGTTTTAAAGCACTAAATGCATCTTTTGGCCAGTGCTCCTTTTCTTTGCGGGCGATCCTATACGGTACCACAGTTTCAATTTTGCGATTAGTTCTTCTTGCGAGCCATTCAAGTCACCTGCATGAAATTCAGTTAAACTTTTAAAACTACCATTATCTTGAGCAGATGGTGGCACATTGGGATTTGTTGGGGGAAATGACTGGAATCCTGATAAGACAGATTTGTGTGCGAGAAATCTATTTTCCAAAGCACTAATAAACATGTCTGAAAAATGCTCCATAAATTGAAATCCTGTAATAGTCTTTTGGATTTATGTTACAGCATTGGTTTTGTTTTGATGTGATTCTTGGTTTTTTAATCAAAACTCCATGCTTTGCAGCGTGCATTAGAGTAATCTGAAATAAGCCATGGAACTCAAATTTGGCATTGCCTCGTCGTCATAGAAACTGTCAGTATACCCATGTATTGGCTTTTATACCCATGTATTGGCAATGGGACATCCTGGTCTTTGGCTCCTTGCCTGCCGTTTTCTCATCTTCATTAAGAAAACACGTTCAATTGTTCCCATGAGACATAAAAAAACTTTCAAATACTAACAAAATTTGTCTTTTAAAATCGCGTTTTTGAAATATCGAAAGGTTCCAAATCTTTGGATTCTTTTGTAACCCCCACCCCCTTACTGGTCACGCCACTGGACCCGGTGGGTGATTGGTAAGAGGCGTTGGCTTCTGATCGTTCGTCAGAGTTACGCCCAGTTCTGAATCCTGGATGAGGCAGATCAGATCATATGTAGAGGATTTTAGGAAGAGAGTGCCGGACCCCAGGTCTTAAACAACCCTTAGAAATAGGCTAGGAGATTTGGGCTAGAGTGCCCCATAGGAAAGTGACACGGAAGCGAGGTAGAAAGGGGGAGGAAGACACCCTTACTTATTACCGGGGTCCGACGGCTTAGCGTGAACATCCGACGCACGGCGGGTATTTAGTGGTTCGAACGTTCGTTCCTGCCCAGGATCGAATCTGAGGTTATTTCCATGACAGTCACGAACGCTGACCACTAGGCCACCCGCGGCCCATGGATGAGGCATGGATGGAGTGCTTGTCTTATGGTGCTGGCTTTCTGCCCTCCATGGGACCAGCGGTCCTGAATTAGGGAACGGCGACTCCTATAGTCCAGTGAGTTGCTCAAGGCGGTCTCCCTCTCCGTTAACCCCTCCCCAAACCCTAAATATCTTCCATGACCGCATTTTGGAATAACCCAGGATATTGTTGAATTATTAAGCAGCATTTTGATCTCGTAGTGACTCCTGTGGTGTTCTTCAGCATCGATACATCACCGCCCGTGCCTCACCCGGAACGACAGGAGCCCAAAGACCAAGTCTAACGAATATATTCACCAAGAAGTGGGCCGAACGAGTGAGCCTGCGCATCAGAAAAGGTTGCTTCCCCCTTAGCTTTGTTATTTAAAGTGGTCATTGGGGGCGGGGATGATTTACACCAATCATTTCTGACTGATTACCTGCTAATAAGGCCTATAATAATGGCGACCAACCTAAAAATTAAAATAGATGTTTGAGTAATTCGTTTCTGCTCAGAGGCATGATGTCAGTGTCAGGGGGACTAGCCCTTCACCATCATGCCTTGGGACATGGAGCAGAGAATAAAAGAGTAGAACGAAGCGCTTAACACCAGTGGAAGGTATTTTGAGATGAGAGGACAGAAAGGAATTGTTTTGTCCTAGCTTTCGTAAAACTCCGTTTCTATATGAACATTTCTGGTTACCATACGGTTCAAGTGCATCGGCCGCTTAAAGGGTTAAAATGTATTTGATTGCTCACAGTAAAGTTACGTGAAAGAGTTGGGCTTGGTACTGACCACTCGGCCACCAAGACGGTATCGTCGATTCGCAAATAAAATTCAAATCGCAGTACACATTGAGCAGTTCCCGACTTATTCAGGTTATATTTCATTTTGAGGTTCCAATTCGAATCACGGTAAAGTCCCCCACAGGTAAATTCCCTCACCGGAAAATTCCCCCACATTCGGTAAATTCCCTCACAGGAAAATTCCCCCACGGAAATCACCCCCACCTTTTCCAGTCAGGGACTGTGCACAACTGAATTTTACACAAAATATCGAATGCGGGGGAGATTTCCGGGGTCACCATTTCTAATTTCAAGCAGTTTAAAACAAACTGCAGCTTTACAAACAGCACAAATATGTGGGGGAAATGACCGGGCTTGGCATTTCCATTTTTACCGCACTTTGCAGATGTTTTTGTAAGTACCAGTAAAATGTGGGGGAATTTCCGGCGTTGGCATTTCTAATTTTACGGCAATTTACAGATGTGTTATAAATACAAGTAAAATATGGGTGAAATTTCCGGGATCCGCATTTTGATTTTTACCGCAATTTACAAGTACCAGCGAAAATGTGGGGGGGGGGGGGGATTTCCGGGTACGGCATTTCGACTTTCACCGCAGTTTATTTTAACAGATGTCTTAGAAGTAGCAGGCTGTCAGAGTGGAGGAAATTCCCTTGTTGGCATAAGACCGTCTGTTAAAATAACTGCGGTAAAAATCGAAATGCCGAGCCAGGAAATTTTTCCCAGCCTGTTACTTCTTAAGGCTGTCTGTTACTATAAACTGAGGTGAAAGTCGAAATGCCAATCTCGGAAATTTCCCCCACATTTCACTGGTACTTGCAGAACGTCTGTTAATTGCGGTGAAAATCGAAATGCTGACCATGGAAATTTCACCTATATTTTACTTGTACTTATAAAACATCTGTAAATTGCCCAAAAAATGGAAATGCCAACCCCTATAATTTTCTTCACATATTTGTGCTACTTGTAAGGCTGGGTTTATTTTAAACTGCTTGAAAATGGAAATGGTGACCCCGGAAATCTCCCACATATTTGATATTTTGTGAAAAATTTTATTTGTGCACGGTCCGGGACTGAAAAAGGTGGGGGAGATTTCGGTGGAGAAATTTTCCTACGGGGGAGTTTTCCAATGTGGGGAGTTTTCCAATGTGGGGGAATTTTCCGGTGGGGGAATTTACCTGTGGGGTAATTTACCGGTTACCTTACGATCCACCTAAATTTCAGAATGGAATTACCGCTGAGTTAAAACTTTTTCTATCATCCTGAAATTTTACTTGGTGACCACAGTAAAGCAAAAAATGGAAGTTCTACTTATGAAGATTGCACCCACTGGAAACCTGATCTGCATGAAATTCATGTAGTCAAGCGAGTTCAATGCAACTTTTTTTTGGAGGGAGGTAGGATTAATGATTACCATGTACACCTAAATATATAAGATGTCGCACGTTCTTATTATAGGGCCTCAGGCACCAAGGTGAGGAAAGAACCAGATCCGAAGGCCAAACTCACTATCCTTGCTTCATCCGGTACTCAAAACCGGACCCTCCTTGCGGAGGGTTAGCCGTGTTACTCGGACAATGTCTGCGCTCTGCATCTCCTTCGGCCGTCCGCTACTCTGCTTATCCTCTACGCTGCAATCACCACTTTTGAACTTCACAAAAATTGAAATTATTCCTCTAATGAAAGCAATGAAGATTTTCGGGTAAAAGAGTGCAACAAAACCCCACACATAGTGAAGACATCGGACAAAAAATTAGTCACATGCAGCAATATACGTAATTGTTTAATATGATATATTTCTGAGGCTGTAACTACAATTTTATTTGAATATTTCTGGGTTGTATAATAATAAAACATGTGTTAATTTCTCTCCACAGGAAAAAATTGTATGCTGAAATTTTTGAAAAATTAAAATCAGTGGGTCCAAAGACAGATGTAAGTGACTGGATAAAAGGTGTCATAGCTTTTTGCCGGTCAAAAGGACACAGCATCAAGAAAGTTGCTGAATTTGCAGGTATTAGCAAATGAACAGTTCTACGTGTTTGTAACGATTGGTGTAAGTCAAACTCGACTGAAGATAAAAGGAAAAACTGGACGAAACACCATTTTGACAAGTCATGACCGGTGCAGAATTTCTCTCCTGGTCAACGAAAACAGATTTCAAACAAGGCGGCAGTTCCTCCAATCTGTTAATAATGGACCTCACACGTCTATATCAGAGCGAACAACAAAGACAAAAGTGAAACAGTCTGGCAGTTCATTGTGAAGGACTATTACACTCCCAACACAGCCCCAAATTTCTCAGACACTCCCCCATAAAAAATGTCAACACCCCTTCATTTGAGGGTGTGTAACAAACACACACACAAAAACGCGCGCGCGGATACATTCATGTATATACTTTTTAATTTTCAAGTATTAGTTCTTTTTATCTGTACGGCAGTTGTCCGTAGCAGTTAGCATTTACATAAATTCCTCAGCTCTATCTTAAAGTATCTTCTACCATAACGTGCTCATTTTTCTTTTTTTTTAATTTGAAGTGTGGTGTTTCTACTTTAGTTTTTCTTGTTTAAAGTCCGTCATTGCAATGTTTATTTCAGTTTTTCTTCTTTAAAGTCCACCATCTCTTCATTTTAGTGTGATACAAATTTGGTAGGTATACCGTATACTTTATATTATATGCATGCATATATACTGTAGATGTAGGAAACTTCATCGAATAGATATCTGGACAAGAGTTGCAAGACTGAAACTAATGTTAACTTCAACTCACAAAAAAAGCTCGATTACCTTGGGCCAAAGATAACAGGACATAGACTTGATCATTGGAAGGCTGTCATGTGGTCTGATGAATCCAAATTTTGCTTATACTCAAATGACGCAAGGTGTAGGGTCAACAGGAGGTCTAAAGAAACATTCAATCCTGAGCGTGTTCAAAGAGTTCTTGCCTATACTCAAATGACGCAAGGCGTAGGGTCAACAGGAGGTCTAAAGAAATATTCAATCCTGAGTGTGCTCAAAGAGTTCTTGCCTATACTCAAATGACGCTAGGCAAAGGGTCAACAGGAGGTCTAAAGAAACATTCAATCCTGAGTGTGTTCAAAGAGTCCTTGCCTATTATCAAATGACGCAAGGCGTAGGGTCAACAGGAGGTCTAAAGAAACATTCAATCCTGAATGTGCTCAAAGAGTTCTTGCCTATACTCAAATGACGCTAGGCAAGGGGTCAACAGGAGGTCTAAAGAAACATTCAATCCTGAGTGTGTTCAAAGACTTCTTGCCAAAGGAGGAGGGTCTGTAATGCTGTGGGGTTGTTTTAATGGCTGTGAATTAGGCCCAATAGTAGAGGTGAAGAAAACGATGAATCAGCATGCTTATAGAAAATTTTTACGCAATCATGTGTTTCCTTTTGTACAACATTTGCAGGATTCTCATCAGCTAACTTATCCGATTTACAATGATGGCAACTGTATGATTCATAGAGCTAAAACCGTTATGTATTGGTGTGAAGAGCATGATACAAATTTGGGAAACTTGGACTGGCCAGCTAAATCGCCAGATTTAAATCCCATCGAGAATTTATGGGAGCCCCTTAAGGAAACCAAACTTCAGCATCCCAGGAATCTCGATGAACTGCGAGACAAACTTTTCTTAAGAATGATCACAAATTGACTCAAGTTATTTAAATCATCTAGTTGAATCTTTTCCAGCAAGAATTAATGTTGTGATTTGCGCACGTGGTGATGTAACTAATTATTAAAAGTAATTTCTGGTGAATAATTTTTGTCCGGTGTCTGTATAGATTTCTTAATAACAATAATAAAGAAAAAAAGATTAGTAACGATGAGGTCAGGTCTAGAAACATTTTTTTAAAAAAAGGGTACCGTGTTAAAGAGGGCCCTATCGGCCCTTGCGATAATCAGACCCTGCTTCCTTACGTGATCCACTGACATTTACAAATCCAGTAATGCCATTTCTCACTTCATAATCGATTCTCATACTTTCTGCGCAGTACCCAAGCTTCATTTTCATACGTCATTGTAGGAGTAATTATACTTTCATATCCGGTTATCCCAGATGGTTTGTGTGTGTGTATGTGTGTGTTTTCTTTTTCTTATTTTGACAGCTCATCACTCCTGTGAAATCCACGTAAAGAAGCAGTGACTTTCGAAAACAGAGTTCATTTGGCTGCTACATAATTTCACTGCCTAAACCACTTCCTGTACCAAGAGAGTGCTACCTATAAAACAGACTAGCTCATTCACCTGGCTTAATTTTGCCATACTCAGACTGATTCCGCATGTATTCTGTGCTAAAAAAGCGACGCTTTGAAACGTGAGTTGGGTTTTCCGCTATTTATGTTAAATCTTTCTCTCTCACTCTCTCTCTCTCTCTCTCTCTCTGTCTCACACACACACACACACACCGAATTCCTTCTGTTAAATGCGTGTTCAAGTGGAGGAGAGGGGATCTATCTAAATCTCTAGGTGCGGACAAGTAGGGGAAATTTTATGCAAGTTCTTTTGCCTAACACTTAATCTAATATATTTTTAACAGTAATAAATTTGATAGAGTTGATACAATAAAATGCAGTTTTTGCAGAAAAAGAATATTTTTAGCATTACTTTATTGGAAAACAGTACAATACTCTGAAAACAGAATTTATTTATCAAAAGGTCTAAAATATTGTTTATCATTGTTTCACAGTCGCCTACGAAATAAAAGATATCTTTCCCTGACTTTTTTTTTTTTTGATTGGAGGTTTAACTACCACCGTGAGTAACTCAGTGAGCCAGTGCCATAAGACAAACACAATATGCATGCCACCCCGGGATTCGAACCCGGACCCATCTCAGACGAATGATCAAAAGCCATCGCTTAGACCACTGCGCCCTTTGGCACTTAGAGCCACCGCAGCAGGAGCATGCATATAATTTTTTTTCGGCGGGAGGGGGCGGGGGGCGAAAATGGAAGTTTTTAAAATTCACCAGGACAAAATAAAAGTTAATGATAAAAATAGAAAAAATTAAGGCATTATTTTTTATTGTAAGTTGATGCATTTTTAGTAAATTAAGGCATTTTAACAAGAAATGTAACACTTTCGAGCGAAAGACCCCTTGGCCCCCTCTCTCTAAATGCCATGCATGCGGAGTATTACTGGCACAACCGTTCCTACTGATTCCCTTTGAGTTACCTATCCTTTTACGCTTTCCAACCGTAGGTTGAAGAAGCGTATATGCTCCAGCTTTGTCTGCCTGTCAGTCTGCCCGCACGATAACTCGCTTAAAAGTGGTTCGATTTCGATTAAATTTTAGTATGTGGTAGGGGACAAACTGGGGACGAACCCTACTGAAAATGGACGAAATGTGATCAAAGGTCAGCACATAGGAGCGGGATCCATTCCATCGCCCTTATGCGTCATAACTTGCGTAAAAATGCTTCGATTGCGACAAAACTTTATCATGTTGTTCCAGAGGTATACTGAACCGATTCTGTTGAATATAATCGAAATGGGGTCAAAGGTCAGGGCTGAGGAGCGAGATTTATTCCACATCCATTATCCTCATAACTTGAGTAATGATTTCTGGTATGTTGGAAAGCGTATCAGAATCAATGCATTGCATGATTTCACTAAATTTTTTTTTTTTTTACTTCAAAAATAAGTACGCAAAGAAATAAGATAGAAAATTTGTGCTAACAATAAAATAAAGAAAATTTCATAAACCACGATAATAAAAACATTAATTGGTCATCGAGGAATCGCTTACTTCGAAGGTGAGAAGCTCAGCATCCTCCAGCTTCCTTCCTAGTTATGACTCTGCATGAAATCAGAACTTTGAATCGCTCATATGAAGTACATTTGAACATATATTGCTAAAAATTTAATAAGCAGAAAATTCGGTTGAAAGATCATGTAACATTTCTAACACACTGCGTGTCATGCAAGTTTCAATACACGTTGAAAGCGAACGAATTGCCGTTAAAATGAGACAGCGTTTACAGTATATCTAAGTGACTGCAGTTGTAAGGCGCGTGGGGAAACCATTTACATGTGGACGAGAAGCCGCCAACTCATACCGGCTTCTCGATCCGGAACGATACTAGATGCTGGTGGAGTCATGAAATCCGAAAAGCATGACATTTTGTGTATGGAGCAATTGCGACACATTGAAAGATGCACGTGAAAGGTCCCTCTGATGGAAAATCTGTACAACTAAGCGAATCTGCTAAAAGGTAGTTGGTAAAGTAGCTTTAGAATGATCCGGTGGAAGAATTCCGCAAAGCAATAATGCCTGTTTTTACATTAAGTTTGATAACATGAACTGCCAACATGACGTTCATATCCTACCCAGTCATAAGGGCCAGACTTACTAATAAAAAAAAACAAGTTACAGCTTAGATGATCGCGATTTCAAAAGGCAAGGGACGACCCTAGAACATTTCAGAAGGGGATGAAGCGCCCCCCTCTCCCTAATAATCTTACAATAATTTCGACATAAGTTTTAAGCATAAAATTTACTACGTTTTGAATATTATTATTTATTTCAAAGTTAATGATCAATAATAAAAAAATAAATAAAGACAGAATTCAATGACTAATTTAAATTTGACAATTATATGCTAACGACGAACGCGCAGGGAACCATCTCTTGCTTAAGAGCACGTCCCGTGGATCGTCGGGTGTGTAATGCGGTTCATATATTTTTGTGCTTTTTAGCCATATGTTCTTTTTTTTTATTTTTATTGGAGGTTTAACCACTTAAGATCCCAAGGAAAATAAAAAAACGGTAAAAAAACGCAATTGTTTTTTGCAAGGTACAAGTAGCTCGATTCCAGACAATGAACGTACGTGAAACGTAATATTGCGAGCATCGTTCTGATAGTTATAAAACAAAAGACGAAGTTCCAGTACACATCGTGTGGAACGAAATGAAAGCGCAATTATTTCAAAAGTCCATATTTGTGTGATATATGCGAAAACATGGCGCCCTACCTCACATCAGTGGGCCTGTAATATTACGGATCTCGATTTTCTTGCACTATCATTCGTTAACGTAATATTACGTACCTGGATCCTAAGTGGTTAACGACCATCGTGAGCAACTCAATGGGCTATGAGCAGTCGCCCGCCCTAATTTAGGGCCACTGGTTCCAGGGAAGGGAGCCAGTGCCGTAAGACAAACACAACATCCATGCTTCACCGGGATTCGAACCCGGACCTCTTTCGAACGAATGATCAGAAGCCATCACTTAGACCACTACGTCACCGGGGCTGCTCTATCCGTTTCAAGAGTTGGCGGAGTAAGTTGCTCTCCCAACTAAGCTTCACGGACAGCAGAATGTATCCATACAGGGTCGTCGCGAGGGTGGTGCGAGCGGGGCAGTTGCCCTTGGCGCCACGAGCTAGGGATCTCCGCTAGGCGCCCCTCTTATGTATTATGTTACGCGAGTTGAGCTGAGAACGTAAAAAAATTCTTATTTTCAGATTTCCTGGATTGGATTTTCTATGAAATTTTATGCAAAAATATTCCAGAAAATCGCTAGTGGTCAAATTCTTTTTTACACTTTTCAACCGTAGGTTGAATTGAAGCGTATACATGCTCCAGCTTTGTCCGTCTGTCTACGTCTGTCCGCACGATAACTCGCGTAAAAATGGTTCGATTTCGATGAAATTTTAGTACGTGGTAGGGGACAATTTGAGGACGAACCCTATTGAAAATGGACGAAATGGGGTCAAAGGTCAGGACATAGGAGCTGGATCCATTCCATCGCCCTTATGCGCCATAACTTGCATAAAAATGCTTCGATCGCGACAAAGCTTTAATATGTTGTTCCGGAGGTATACTGAACCAATTTTGTTTAATATCGTCGAATTGGGGTCAAAGGTCAGGGCACAGGAGCGAGATTTATTCCACAGCAATTATCCTCATAACTTGAGTAATGATTACTGGTATGTTGGAAAGCGTATCATAATCAATGCATTGCATGATTTTACTAACTGGTTTTGAATGTATCTACATTACATTTTCACGAAACATCCACTTAAAATAAGTGGACTTGGATTGATTTATTAAGGCATGGCCAACTCAAGAGGCATGTGCCTATGAGGCGGTAGTGTGCCTTGGGTGGAGATACAACACGTTTAAATACAACATGAACATGAATGGTATTTGCTAAAGTGACTAGACAGATTCACGCATATTCATTCTCTAATATGAAAGTTTTTGGTACTCCTGCCTACCTAGGTGTCTGTATCTCATACGTTAACCGCTTCAACCATGCCAAAATAATTAGAGAAGATAAAATTATCTGTAATTATTGTAAAACGTAATTTGTACTTACATAATTTTTATATATGCTTGTATTTTTGCTTGTATAAAATTAAAAGTATTTTTTGATTACCCTTACTTGAAAATAAGCAAGTTATATTATTTTTAATGTCTTCAAATTTAAGACATGTACGTTTTATTAAAGATACAAACGTAACAAACTAAGACGTTCACAAAATGAACTGCCGTAACTTAATTCAATTAAAACCTAATTTGTAATATTATATCAATACCGATGATTGGCTTCGCCTTAGTTGCGAAATGCCATTGAAGGAAAATGAGAGTATCTAACTATTGTTCAGCCCGTTCAATATTGCATAGCACCTTTAAATGTTTGTTATTTTATGTTCCTCTGTTACATTCTATCATAAACTTAAAACTTAGGATTGTCTTTCTCTAAAGGGGGAGGGGCGCCTTGTTGAATTTTGCCCCGAGCGCTTACTACCAAAGCGACGACGGCTCTGATGTATCGCTGCAGATGTGCCGTCCTGACACGTGCTTTACCTCTGCAATACGTCACAATGTACCTGATGGACGGATACGTGAATTGGACGCTTTGAGATCTTCAGTCTTGTAAACGGAATTCGGTGTTACAAGGCTGGGTTTCATGCCCTTCGATGGGGTCTCTCTCTCTCTCTCTCTCTTTATTACTCATAATCGCCATTAACTTAATATGCTGTATCACCGACAGAGTTGGGCAGGAATGCATTACAAAATAATGGAAGTACAGATTACAATTAACGTGTAATGCATTACAAGATAATGCAGTAACAGGTAATGCGTTACAATGAAGAGGATATAATTCAATTATTTAATAATGCCATTCAAACGCAATGGAATTATTTGGTAATGAAATTACACAATTTGCAAATAATAATTACATACTAATAATTTATAGAAATGTACGTGTGCCAAAAGCTATGTCTAGAAAAGTCGGCCATGTAACATAGCAGACAGAGACCGAAGTGTCGTGTAGAATGTTCTAGAAGTGGCAAGAATGGGTTAGACGTTTGAAGAATGTTCCAGAATGATGGGAAGTTGGAGAGCTTTATGTAAATCAAGAATATTCCAGAAGGTTCAGGTCCTGTCGTGAAGTATATACACTGACGGAAAAAAAATCCCAACACGAAGAAGGGGTTGTGTTAGATAAACGACAGTTGATAGGCGGTGAGAGTACATCTGTAAGATGACGTCTATGCAAATTTCGCGCTCGGCGCATACGTGTGGCGCTAGTAGCGCCCCTCGGAACATGCAAAGCAGGTTTGCTGTAAATACGCGCTGTAACGTTCGTGAGCGTTAGTTATCGTTGAGATTCGACGAAGGGTGTTAATGTTAGTCAAGAATGCCTTTAAGAAGACGAAGAAGCCATTATCAACAGCTCACGGAGTTTGAACGAGGTTGTGTAATAGGGCTACGAGAAGGTGGATTTTTTCCGCAATATTGCAGAACGACTTGGCAGGAATGTAGCCACTGTGCATGATTGTTGGCAGCGGTGGTCAAGGGAAGGTACTAACCGGCCAGCCACGTGGCACTACTGAGAGGGAAGACCGCCGTGTACGGCGTATGGCCGTGGCGCATCGTACCGCATCTGCGGCAGCAATTCGAGCTTCAGTTGCCACCACAGTGACACAACGAACTGTTACAAGTCGGTTACTTGAAGGACAGCTCCGAGCCAGACGCCCTGTAGCGTGCATTCCACTTACTCCAAACCACTGCCGTTTGCGACGTCAGTGGTGTCAAGCTAGAGCTCATTGGAGGACGGAGTGGAGATCTGTTGTGTTTTCTGATGAAAGCCGGTTCTGCCTGGGTGCCAGTGATGGCCGTGTGTTGGTTAGAAGGAGGCCAGGTGAGCACCTGCAACCAACCTGTCTGCGGCCGAGACACACTGGACCTACACCTGGAGTTATGGTCTGGGGAGCAATTTCCTATGACAGCAGGAGCACTCTTGTGGTTATCCCACGCACCCTGACGGCACAGTTGTACGTCAGTCTGGTGCTTCAACCTGTTGTGCTGCCATTCATGAACAGCATTCCAGGGGTGTTTTCCAACAGGATAACGCTCGCCCGCATACCGCTGTTGTAATCAAACATGCTCTACAGAGTGCCGACATGTTGCCGTGGCCTGCTAGATCACCAGATCTTTCACCAATCGAGCACGTATGGGACATCATTGGACGACAACTCCAGCGTCACCCCCAACCAGCATTAACCGTCCCTGTATTGACCGACCAAGTGCAACAGGCATGGAACTCCATCCGACAAACTGACATCCAGCACCTGTACGACACAATGCATGAACGTTTGCGTGCTTGCATTCGACATTCTGGCGGTTACACCGGTTATTAATGTACCAGCATTTCACATTTAAAATGGCTCTTCTCGCGCTTACAATAAGATGTGATCTTGAAACCTTAATCGATTAAATATGTTACCTATACAAATGTATTGCCGCCATTTCATTCCTCTACAACTATTTTTTCGTGGTGTTGGGATTTTTTTTTCCGTCAGTGTATAAGGGATTCAGTTGCTCGCTAGTCCCGTGTTCATATCGGACAAGTAATAGACAACAACACTTGAGAAGTACGGCAAAAAGTGAATTGTTCTTTGTTGAAGACTAAGATCACATGCACGGCATTGATCTTTCTTTCATTTTTGTACTATTCTCTAACCGAAATATAAACATCCCATTCGTACTTACTTCATATGTATTATTTCGTTCAAGTCACTTTACTTGCGGCGAAGACTGGGCAACTACGCATGTCATACACGTACATTCTCCAATACCTACATACACGCATTTGAGGTCCGAGGGGTGGAACAATTGTCAAATAACCTACACAACGTGTAAGGGTGTACTGGTTTATTTTCGTTGTATTGTTACCCATGCGTTATGGTTAATTATCAACATATACTGTAGTTAACCATTGCGATCATAATGGGTAACTACTACATGTCATTACAATTACCAGTTCACCATTACCATGTAATAGTAACGCTAAATTTTTGTTCCCATTATCATTACGCTGTAATGCACAACCGATTAATTCAATTATGATTTTACCCAACTCTGATCACCAAATCCCGCAACCCATGGCGTTGTCACCCCAATAAACCAGACCACCCAGCCAGCACCGCACAGGGAACACATAGGATCCACTATTCATTCTGTCCCTTGTTTAAGTTGCCAGGCATATTAAACTAAAGTTTAGTTTTCATACTGTCTGCATACGGAATCTGTTGTTCGTCCTAACAAAGGCCACAGATAAAAAATCTTCCTAAACAGAAGAAAAGCGAGACCACTGCAACACCGCTCAATACTCCTCACCGCAGGAAAGCAACTGTTGACGTGTTCCCCATCCCCTGTGAATTATTAAAACTCTCAGGAGATGGGGAACACTTCAACAGTTTTTCCCAATAATACAGGGTGTCCACAAAGTCGCTTTACAACTTTACACATTTATTACGGATACACTGTATGAGATAAACAAATGTGGTTGAACACAGAAGTAAGAGCAAAGACTAAAGTTGTTTCTAGTTTCTGCCTCATTACAAAAGCTCAATGCGCGCAGCATTTTTTGCGCGTAGAACATCTAGCCGAAACTCCAATTCCAACCATGTGCTCTGCAGCATGTCCTCAGTAATGATCGAAATGGCATTGTTGATCCTCGATTTCAGGTCATCGATGTCATGCACCTTTGTTCGATACACGATATCCCCATACAAAAAAGGTTCAGAGGTGTGACGTCGGGGGAACGGGGTGGCCGTGCAATTGGACCATCTCGTGCAATCCATCGAATGTCTTCATTCGATGTTCGTGGGTGGCCACTACGAACTTGACCCAAACACGGACCCAGTCTCCATGTATTTCTGGTGCCATTGGCGGATACTAGAACGAGATTTCCCATACGTAGTCCGGAAATGTCGTTGCGTTTGTGTATCTGATTTTGTTTCGATGAACCAAGCGACGCACTGCGCTCTCTCTTGTGGGGACTACATTTTCATAGAACAGCACATGTTACGTCAGCGAAGGATCTATAACAAAAAACGATAATGTCAATTAAAACTTTGATATTTACAGTATATTGTACAACAAATACCATGAACTTACATAGTACAGGGTGTCCGAAATAAATGTGCAAAGTTGTAAAGAGACTTTGTGGACACCCTGTATAAAATGTCGAAAATATTAAATAATATTAATGCTGCAGTATTCTGAAACTGAAGATCTCGGGCCGCCCCGGTGGCGCAGTGGTCTAAGCGATGGCCTCTGACCATTCGTCCGAGATGGGTCCGGGTTCGAATCCCGGTGAGGCATAGATGTTGTGTTTGTCTTACGGCACTGGCTCTCTCCCTTTCCTGGAACCATTGGCCTTAAATTAGGGACGGGCGACTGCTTATAGCCCATCGAGTTGCTCACGGTGGTCGTTTTTTTGTGCCAATAAAAAAAAAAAAAAAAAAGATATGAGGGTAACATTGGCTGAAAGTGAAATTAAATTAGTTTATTTAAAATTGAAAAGGCACTTAAATTAAAAATTACAACTATCAATTTTAAAATTCTGCACTTTCGTTTTTTTTCATCATGGCAGAGGAAGGCGGAGTGGGGGGGGGGGGGTGAGTACAAGGTAGAAAAGCAATTAAACCGGGACCAGCCGCCAAAATTCTTACTCTTGCGGCGCTACTGAAGAAGGCCTAAAATTGTTTTCATTTGCTGTGTAACTGGTTGGCCGTGTGGCAAAAGGCGTAAATTTCTGGTTAGTTGTTCAGCTGGAACGAAGTTCGAGTGCCGGACGATGTATTCGTGTAGTGTTTGTTTGTCTTATGACAGGTGCTCTCTCCCTTATTTGGAACCAGTTGCCTAAAATTAAGGATTTGCGATTGCTTATAGCCCTTACAGTTGCCCATGCAGGTCGTTCAACATCCAAACAAAAAACTGTGTTATTACTTTACCGGAAAAATGTAACTGCTTTAAAGCTCATTGCAGGTCTCACAATAAGCGTATGACTGTTGAGATCTCAAGAAACAGCTGTTAAATTTTTGGGCTTTTTTGGGGAAAAGGAGGAACCACATAAGTTGAACACACTAAAGTAATCAAAGCCGTGTCTACGAATAAACAAGAAAGGTGGCACCAAATTTTCGGTTGTTATGAGCACGTCTTTTGAATCCTTTCCGACGCAAACAGAAGTTATTCAAAGTCATTGGAACAGGTTAGAAAGAAAATATCAACATAATTTCTACAATTGATACACCATAAAAAAAAAAATTGAAATTCACGAGCCACTTTCTGACATTTCTTTCGTGAATAACGAAGCATATTTTAATACAACCTTTTCCGTGAAATGACTGAAAGAAACCTGAATTTCACGGATTTTTCGTACCAAGAGAAAATTCTGAATTTTCAGAAACCTTTCCGCAGTTTCTCATATTGACGGTAAATTACCGTTTTGGAGATGTGCTAACGCAAAATTCTGAACTTTCATAAACCGGTCCGCGATTCCTTTTGTATATTAACGGAAAAACTCCGTTCTCATTTTTTTAGTATCCGTATGACGAGAAATTACCGGTAATAAAAGCGATTGGTGAGAATACTTGAGGTTTGATTAGCTTTTAAATTTCAATCGTCTGTCGAATTTTGAAGTTCCGTAGCGAGGTCGGATATTGTGGATAGCATATCCCATGAATATTGTTTATGTGGCATAGGATATTTCTTCTCTTCCCTATTTTGTGTGCCAGCTATTTATTATACATTGTGTTACTGTAAGAAACCGGGTACTGAACTTATTGTACAGATGATTATACGATGTCTATCTAAAGACTGCTTTGGACAACTTAAGACAAAAGCTATTATAGCTATCAACAGTAAATTTTATATTTAGGGTGTGTGTGTGTGTGTGTGTGTGTGTGTGTGAAATAATACTATAAAAAAGTATATTTCACCTTTTTTTAAAGATAACTGAAAGTCATTGTCAGGTTAAAAAATCAAGTTGCGAAGCATTTTGTTGCTTCGAAAATTCACGATGAAAAATGCTTAATTTGTAAAAAGTTCTCGTACAGAAAAAAAAATATATTATAAACCTATTCAGGAAAATAATAAGCTACAACAGAAAATAAAATCAGTAAATCATTCACATTAATGACAATAAAAAAAAAAAATCATCGTCGCGCCATTTGTTTTGCCATGTACGTGATTCGTATTTCCGAGCGTTTGTATCTCAATGGTTGAAGGCGTGCGTTAGCTGTTAAACCAACCCAAATGACGGGGGTTTGATCCTGACTGCAGCAGAAAGTTGCGTAAGGGCTGAAAAATGCAGAGTTATCGCTTTTGAGGAATTCCAGTTTAATTACGGAAAAACCTGAAATGGATTTTTTCTGAAGTAAACGGAATTTCTGACTACGGAAAATCTGAAAATAAGGAAGTTAAAAGTAAACGGGTAATTTTAAAGACGGAAATTTCTGAAAAAGACGGACACCTACCAGCAACTTTGCTGCACGTTAATTTTCAGAAATTTTCCGTGAATTCACACGACTTATTTTGGACAGAGTAAAACATCCAAAAATAGAAATAGCTAACTTACTTCTACCAGCAGCTGAAAAGTATGTTACGAAATTTAACAAATGGAGCACAAAAAGTTTCTCATAACAGAAAGAAGTAGCAACGACAAAGAGATTTTCAAATCGAACAGTTAAAAGACAAAATGCAGACGGAAACATTATACAGTATAACTCTACGCTTTCTAGCGGAACAATTTTGCATAATGAAAAAGGTGAAAACAGGCGATAAGTATTTTTCATGGCAAAAGCTATGCTAAGGAAAAATAACTTTTTTTTTTTTTATGTCTCCCGGAAGTGGAGATAGCGAGAAATAGAGCTTGGCCTTTACGCCCTCTGGCGGGAAAGTTGTGCATTATTTAAAAAGAATAATGAATGCTCCCCATCTTTACTGTAGAGAATGTCATACAGTAGGAAAAGGAATTTCTCAATAGGCTTTTTAGAAGCGGAGATATAGCTGCAAACAGAAGTACACAAACAACTCCTAGCGACAGAACTGTGAACTACAAAATTGTTCACATACAAACCAAATGTGTTCCACAAGGTAAATTATATCTGGTGTTAAAAGAATTATTTTAAATCGTACATTTAGAAGCAGAGATATTGAAAAAAAAAAAAAAAAAAAAAACAGATTAAACATTTGCGCCCACCTCACAGCGAAGTTTTCCATTATTTTGGAAAGAACATACCTGGAGCGGATCCAGGATTTTCGTGAGGGTGGGGAGGGGGCGGTACAAGTGTCGGGAATAACCGGGCGGAACACTATCTGATATTTTCCCGCAAAATGAAAAAGTGTTCTTAGTATGTACATAAATTCTTCCATTTAATTGAAGAAAGTAATATATACTTTTAAGTAATATTTTCTTTCATGAAAAAACATTCAATCTGTTATTAAACCTAACAAATCGAAGCTTTTCCTTGGTTCCTGGCGAGTGGGCGTGCGCCCCGCGCCCCCTCTGGATCCGACCCTCGGAAATACACAAAGAGTTTTCATAATTAGTAGTATCTGACTGTAACAGAATTTTTTTCAATCGGGTTTTTAGTCCCATAGATATTACTGTAAACGGAAACGCGAACTTACGCCCTCTAGTAGCACAGTTATGCGTAAAGAAAAATAGAAAAAATTGAAATTGTATGAGAAACATTTCGCACCGGAAGCGCTATCCAACAAGGAAATAATTTTTCAAATCGGACTCTCAGGAGCAAAGATATCGACAAAAATAAGGTACATGTGTATATCTACGCCCCTGGCGAAAAAACTATGCCCTATTTTAAGGAGGAAGTCAAAAGGTTTTCCAGATGAGCGGTATCGGTTCACGAAATAATTTTTTCAATCGAATGTTCAAGATGCTCATATTTTGCTGCAAATACATGAGAAGCAGAAATAAACACTTACGCCCTCTGATGGCCAAAACATTCTTTATCAGAAATTATAAATTATATGCAAAACATTTCGCAATCAGGAGCTATATTCGATGCACAAAGAATTTTTTAAATCGGATTTTTAGAAGAAGAGATATAGGAGAAAACGCTATTTATCTTGACGCCCTTAGCGGAAAATCTATGCATTACTTGAAAAAAACGAGATTATACCTAAAATAGTCGTCGATATAAATGGCATCGAAAGGGGAAACAATTTTATCCGATGTTAAATATATGAAATAAAATGTATTTTGAATTCGATATAATCTGCATTTACGCCCTCCAGCGGCGAAGTTGTACAACGGAAATAAACTGGATGCAAGGATAATCATTTTCACATTTCAAGCTTCCCGATGCAAAAAGAAATTTTCAAATTGGGCTAATAGTTACGGGGATATGCTGTCCACAGACGGGCAGAAAAAGTGATAACATGAGCACGATCATTTTTTACGCTTTCCAACCGTAGGTTGAAGAAACGTATATGCTCCAGCGTTGTCCGTCTGTCCGTCCGTCCGCACGATAACTCGCGTAAAAATGGTTCGATTTCGATGAAATTTTAGTATGTGGAAGGGGAAAAACTAGGAACAAACGCTATTGAAAATGGGCGAAAGGGGGTCAGAACATAGGAGCGGGATCCATTCCACTGCTCTTATGCGTCATAACTTGCGTAAAAATGGTTCCATTTCGATGAAATTTTAGTATGTGGTAGGGAACTATCTGGGGACGAGCCCTATTGAAAATGGGCGAAATGGGGTCAAAGGCCAGGACATAGAAGCAGGATCCATTCCATTGCCCTTATGCGTCATAACTTTCGTAAAAACGCTTCGATTGCGACAAAACGTTATCATGTTGTTCCGGAGATATACTGAACCGGTTCTGTTTAATATCATCGAAATGGGGTGAAAGGTCAGGACACAGGAATGAGATTTATTCCATAGCCATTATCCTCATAACTTGAGTAATAATTTGAGTAATGATTACTGGTTTGTTGGAAAGCGTATCATAATCAATTCATTGCATGATTTTACTAACTTGTTTACAAAAGTCGTGCTAAAAAATGTTTTTGTTCTCAAAAAAAGCATAAAAGTGTGAATTCGATAAAATAATTCGTACTGGTTGATCAGAAATACCGACTTTTGGTGAGAATAAATAAGCACAATATTCAGAGTGTACGTGTTTTGGCATTAAGGCCATCGATCTTAGCTTGGGAATTTTTCTTTTCTTTTCCGCCTTTCCATTCATCGCTGAATAAACGAAGATCTACGCAATATTCAGATTCATGCTGCTGCAAGCCGGAAAAACCTAGCTCGTGGTACAACACAAAAGCCTCTACTACATCTACGTAAACCTGATCTGAAGCAATGATCACTTGACGCAAGAAAATAAATTACACATTTCATTGGTTCTCTTTAAGGGACTTCAAGATGCTAGATGAGTTTACAAACATATTTGCATAACATTGCGCATCGTGTACCGGTACATTACTGCTGCATAATGGATGGTTAAAGCCACGATGTTGTGCTGTGAAAGTCGATACAATGCGTTTAAGCGTAGAAGCTGCTTTTTTTACCAAGAAAAATATTTAAGAAGAAAAAAAAAAAGGATTTAAGTGAAACAACGAAGACAAAGCGAATGAATTTATCGTCCCCGCAGAAACAATGCTTCAGTTACGCTGTTACTGTCTTTCGTAAGATCAAAATCAGTTACTGACTCATTCACAGGGTTTAAGTAAGATAAAAATCACTTCAGGCAGTATGAATGCAGTGGGGCAACTACAAATTTTCCCTCCCCCATTGGTGCAGTCTTGAAAAAAGAAGTAGCCTTGGCGCTCCGAAGACCGGCCCCAGTGTTATGAACTCCAGCAGGCGTGCGGGTGGGAGGGACCTATAATCTACTTACTTTGGGGGGAGGGCAACCTTTGAAATCGAACATAATATTACACAGTCGTATCAGAATAATCTCACCAGCCCCGTAATCACAGTGTACTCGCCCAGGCGCGTCACAGAGTGCACGTGACAAGGTCGACCACACGGAGATACAAGCGGCCGGCCAGGACAGATGAGCCATAGTGCGTAACATGAGCACAATGGTCAGAGGTAGTGATCTGACGGACGTTCAAAAAGGAATGATCATCGGCTACCGCGCTAGGGGTGAAAGCATTTCAGAAACAGCAGACTTCGTGGGCTGTTCTCGAGGTGCTGTAGTAAGGGTGTACCAAGAATGGACTGCTGGCACCCCGAGTACCTCCTGACGTCACAACTGTGGAGCCCCAAATGCCATCGAACCCAGAGAACGTCGCCTCCATCGACTGGTAAAGGGCAATCAACGCGCAACCGTGCAGCAACTGACCATGAAAATGAACGCAGGGGCACCCAGGTACGTGTCCCCGATAACAGTAGAACGAACCCTGTTACGCATAGTTCTCCGGAGTTGACGCTGTGTCAAGACGCCCATGTTAACCGAGGTCCATCGGCAATGACGCCTGCAGTTCGCATGGGACTACCGTCATTGGACAGTGCAAGGGCGGAAAACGGTTGTCCTACCGACGAATCGAGGTTTCTACTCCACAGAGGTGACAGACGGTGGCTGATACGACGTCAGACACACGAGCACCAACACCCGGACACGCTTGTCGGTCAAGTACAGGTCGCCGGTGACAGTGTACAGGTCTACAGGGTGTTTTCGTGGTATGACCTGATACCGCTGGTACCACTGAATGAGTCCCAGAAGGCCAGTGGCTACCTGTCCGCCACACGCGCCCCTTCATGTTGGACGTTTATACCATGGTGATGATGGTGTCTACCAGCAGCACAATGCGCCCTGCCATGTCGCTAAGGAGGTGTGTGACTGGTTTCAAGAATACGACAGCGATGTCTCCGTTCTCTCTTGGTCGACGAATACGTCCTGCCTCAATCCCATAGAGCACTTGTGGGATTATTTGGATCGACAGGTTCGACGTGCACACCCACAACCACGTCATCTCCGGCACCTCGGTGCTCTGTTGCAGTACGAATGGGCACGTGACGTGTGCCTCGGGCAACCTTCCAGGGCCTCATTGCGTCCATGCCACGCCGTCTCGCCGCTGACTTCCGGGCCAAGGGTGGTTATTCCCGTTATTAGGTAGATGGTCTGATACGACTGTGTATATAGTGCCACAGTCCTAAAGAAAAATAACCTGGCAGTCTTCTACATCCGATCTGGCACGGTAAACCATTGCCAAATTACGGGGGAGGATGAGGTAGTTGGAGCAGTGGGTCAATCGCAATTTCAAATTTCAAAAATCTTGCAATACTCTCTATTGTTAAAAACACAGGAAGACACTTTGATCAAAGGTGTTCATTCGAGATGGAGGGGGGGGTTACCCCGTCTCCCAAATTCTCTGACTAAAACTTCAGCAAAATGCTCTCTCGAAAGTCACGCAATATACCAACATAGAAATTATGGGCTTTTTTTTACCGTACTCCGTAGAGCCCGGAGAGCGACAGCTGTAATTTCGGACTACATTAGCCGAAATATAACTCACCCTGCTTTTGGCAATTTGCCAGTTTTTTTTTTTTTTATTATTATTCTTTTTTTTTTTTTTTTTTTTTTTGGAGGTTTAACGACCACCGTGAGCAACTCAATGGGCTATAAGCAATCGCCCGTCCCTAATTTTGGGTCACTGGTTCCAGGGAAGGGAGAGAGCCAGTGCCGTAAGACAAACACAACATCCATACCTCACCGGGATTCGAACCCGGACCCCGTTCGGACGAATGATCAGCGGCCATCGCTTAGACCACTGCGCCACCGGGGCGGCTATTGGGTGTTTAACGACCACCGTAAGCAACTCAGTGAGCTATGAGCAGTCGTCCTTCCCTAATTTAGGGACACTGGTTGCAGGGAAGAGAGAGAGAGAGAGAGAGAGAGAGAGAGAGAGAGCCAGCGACGTAAGACATCCATGCCTCACTGGGATTCGAACCTTGGCCCAACTCGGACGAATGATTTGACTACCAATTTTAAGTGCATAATTTTTAAACTATTGTACAGGGCCCAAGGCAGTTTTTTTTTTTTTTTTTTTTTTAAGCTTTCCAACCGTGGGTTGAAGAAGCGGACATACTCCTGCTTTTTCCAGCTGTCCGTCTGCACGCTAACTCGCGTAAGCATCGAACGATTTAGATGAAATTTTAGTATGTTGTTTGGAGCAACCTGGGCACGAGAACACAATTGAAAATGTACGAAATGGGATCAAAGGTGAGAACACAGGTGCGGGATTGATTTCCCGATCTTCTGCGTGATTGCTTGCAGAAAAATACATCGATAACGTCCAAATTTTAGTATGTTTTTCTAACCAACATTGGGGGACGACAACTTAATAAATAAATTTTAAAAAGCCCGATTTAGTGAGGCAAAAAGTAGCCTGGAAGCGCCAGGGGACCCCATTGCACACCTGCCCTCCCCCTTCTTAATGCTTTATCTGCAAAACTAACAAAGAAAATAAAAGTATAGTCACCCACCGATGTACCGCCCTTCGATTTATCGCAACCCTTGCATAAAGCCACTCCTTGGGTCTGAACAAACGTGCTCTATACATAAAGCATCTCTTGATATTCCGCCACGTCCTTGGTAACTCTGCCAATATATTGGGTTGTCGGAAAAGTCATGCCGTATTTTAGCCATGTTTTGCAAAGGCCATTTATTGATAGAAAGAACAAAGATCAATTCAATGATATAATGCTCGTTTTGTTCGATAACCTTTTACCATCTTTCAGTGAGCTGCAGAATGCCTCGTTCATAGAAGGACCTGTCTTTCGTGGCGAAAACCTGTACAAGGTGCTGATTTACAGCCTCATCTGAATTGAACATTATACCACGCAAGAAATGTTGAAGAGAGCGAAACAAGTGGAAGTCTGACGGCGCAAGGTCAGGCGAGTATGCTGGGAGTGGCAACACATCCCACCCAAGCTCCAATAATTTTTGGCGGGTGATCAAACTTGTGTGTGGTCTCGCGTTGTCGTGATGGAACACAACACCTTTACGATGAACGAGCTCTGGACGTTTCTGGATGATGGATTCCTTCAAACCGCCCAATTGCCGACAGTTCACATTCGAATTGATTGTTTGGTTCCGTGGTAGGAACTCGAAAAACACGACACCTTTAAAATCCCACCACACTGAGACCAGAACCTTCAGCTGATGAATGTCGGCTTTGGATGTCGTTTGAGGCGAAGCAGCACGTCGGGACCAAGACCGTTTGAGCAGCACATTGTTGTACACAATCCACTTTTTGTCAGCAGTTATCATTCGCTTCAAAAAAAGATCGTTTTCCTCACGTTTAATGGGCATATCGCAGATGTTTATACTCGCCGTCAATTGAGCTTCTTCGAGTTCATGAGGAACCCACACATCGAGCTTGCTTACGTATCCCAGCCTCTTCAGTGAAAGCTTGAATGATGGATGTGCAATGTGTCTGCAATCTCTCGTGTCGTGTGACGTGGGTTTGACTCGATCAATGCCTTGATTTGGTCGTCATCAACCTCGGTGGGCCTCCCCGACCGAGGAGCATCGTTGAGGTCAAAATCACCAGCACGGAATTTTGCGAACCACCGCTGGCACTGACGTTCTTGTTGAGCATTATCACCGTACACTTTACGCAACTTTTCACAAGCTTGACGCGCGTTCTTCCCTTTACGGAAGTAAAACAGTAAAATATGGCGAAAATGCACAGTTTGGTCTTCCATCTTCAACTTGATGTCAAATCTCCGCAAATCAACCAAATCGCTCACTATTCATTTTAGACTGCAGCTAGAACTGGCACCTGTCGAATGCCATAGCGATAACAGAGCTACTCATGCCTCTAGTACTTCCAAAATTGCCCAACCGCCATCGGGTGCCAAAATACGTCATGACTTTTCCGACAACCCAATATATTACTGTACCGTCTTTTTTTTTTAAATACTTCGCAGTATCCATGAAATATGCGTATGTAGAATGATGCTGTTCTGGTTTACTAGAAACAAACTAAAAATCCTCCACAGGGCTGCGGTGGGCTACACACAGTTTTAAAGCTCTGCCATAAATAATATTAAAAGTATTCGTCCACCAAGTACAAAGGCATGATGTTAATACTGAAAATATACAAACATGGGCCACTAAATTAGAAACTTTTATTCAATACCAGGTTGAACTTTCTTTAGCCCGAATTACAGCACGTATGCGGTTTGGCATAGATTTCTCAAGGTGTTACGGCGCATTTACGTGTGCACCATACCAGGCGTTCACCAGACAGTCCTTTAACTGGTTCAGATTTGATAGAAGAGGACTTTGTTGCCGGATATATTTTTCTAACATGTCCAATATATCCTCAATGGGGTTCAGATCCGGGCTTTGCGGCGGCCAGGGATGATGGTGGAAGTCGCTGTCATGCTCGCTGAGCCACTGCTGAACACATCCAAAAATGGAAACGGGTCACGTGTCAATAGGTCAGCAGGTAGATAATTTCGTGCGTGTCAATCGGGTCGGGTCTAGGTGTCCGTGACCCGATTTCCACCCGGTTTTATTTCCGTTTTACTTTTAAAATGCAAAAAAAAAAAAAAAAAAAAGTCAAAGAGAAAAAAAAATACGCAGTGTGAAATTTTACGCTCAATACTGGTGCTTGGGGACTGAAAAATGATTTGTAATGTAATACGAAGGAAGAGTGTCTTCAGAAGGAAAAGTGTTTCTTTCTTCTGAGGGGCAATGATGAGAAAAACATCCACATTTTGGAAACTACATACCCGACTTTGCCAGGTATGTATGGAATCTGTAGAATCAAACGGACCAAAAGCGTTACGAATTATTTAACACGCATCCAGGAGACACAGCATTAGAACACTGAGTGAACAAAATTCGTTAACAATTTGTTATCGACGATCAAATGCATAACGTGTTCTCAGTTTTAGACGTCTTTGAGGGGCGAATCTCTGGGATTAAAAAGTTAAAAACGTATCTTCGCGAATATTTTATGAAACTGGATGACATTTTAATGAACACCATAAATCGTTAATGCATGACCTCCAAATTTTGCCTGAATCAGTAAATAACTTTTTAAATTAGCCTTCAAAATTTTATTAACCGTTTCTGCGTTTATATTTCTGTTTACCGATGAATTAAAAATTTCATGCCTATTTTAAAAAGTTTTGACCCGATTCCGGTGTAATTTTGAGGGACTCCTTTTATTACCAATTCATGGTGTTGAAAAAATTTCAGCCGGTTTCGTTAAGATTTCGCAAAGTTCGTTTTTGCATTTTTTTATGCACAGTTCTCAAAGAACACAAACACCCGTGGATGTGCCGCGGCGATGAATGCAGTCACGTGCTTTCAAATTTGGAACAGATAACGATGACGTAGCAAACGACGCTGACTTTATTGATTAGCTTATTAATTAATTCATAACTTGCGAACCGAATAACTTAGAGATTTTAAAATAGTCGCGTTGACCTAGAAATTCCAGTATTAATAAGCTATACAAATTTCACGATGCCACAGTTCGGCGTTCGAGAGCTTTTGCTGCTTCAGACTAGCAGACATTTTGTGTTTTATACATTAGATTTCACAAAACTCCTAAATATAAATTTTACTCTTGATAGCTATAATAGCTTTTGTCTTACGGAATACAAATATAATATGATACATAGACATCGTATACTCACCTGTGCAATAAGGTAAGCACCCGGTTTCTTACAGTAACACAACTTATAATAAATAGCTGGTGCCCAAAATCGGGGAGAGGAGAAGAAATATCCTGTGCCACTGTAACGAAAATTCATGCGATATGATATCCACAATATCTGATCTCGCTACGGAACTTCAAAACTCGACAGACGATTGAAATTTAAAAGTTAGTCAAAACTCAAGTATTCTCCCCAATCGCTCCTGTTACCGGTAATTTCTCGTCATGCGGGTACGGAAAAAATTAGAACGCAGTCTTTCTGTCAATAAAAGAAATAAATTGCGGAAAGGTTTCTGAAAATTCAGAATTTACCGTAAACACATCTTGAAAATAGTCATTTACCGTCAATATAAGAAATAAATTGCGGAAGGTTTCTGAAAATTAAGAATTTTCCCTTGGTACGAAAAATCCGTTAAATTCAGGTTTCTTTTCGTCATTTTACGGAAAAGGTCGTATCAGAAATTTTTCTGAAAACACAAATTTGCCCGCGACGGGGATCGAACCTACGCGCCCTAATTATAGAGCAAGTTGCTCTCCCAACTAAGCTACACAGATGGAATGCATCACTGCAGATTGGTCGTCTTGACACGTGCTTTACCTCTGTAATACGTCACATCATCTCCCTCTTATTTTTTTTTTTTTTTTTTTTTGTAAGCGAAGAACGAATCTTCTTCAACTCCAGACGACGTGTGGAACAAACACCACACACCCTTCGAAGAACCTGACGGCCAGTACATTCATTTTTACGTTCGGGCGCCAATGTGAAGACACAAAGTTGTCCGTGACGAAGATCGAATACGTGCTTCCTCACTCCGGAGTAAGTTGCTCTCCCAACTAAGCTACACAAGACGGAATGTATCGCTGCGGATTTGTTGTCTTGACACGTGCTCTACCTCTGCAGTACGTCACATATACTTCTTTAATTCACGAAAGAAATGAGTGAAAGTGGATCGTGAATTTCAGAAAAAAATTTTACATCGTACATGACCACGTATTTTACATATACGCTACGTAATTTACGTTTACGTACATTTGCATGAAAGTTTCTAATTTCGGTGATACTAATTCGGTGCCCGGTGTATGTAGTATAAAAGTTGCCTAGATCACATGGTGACGCACGTGACCGCGTATTTCATATATATACGTTGCTTTTGATGTGATGTTTACGTACGTCTGCATGAAGGTTTCTAATTCGGTGGCCGGTGTATGTAGTATAATAGTTGCCTAGATCACACGGTGACGCACGTGACCGCGTATTTCATATATACGTTGCTTTTGATGTGATGTTTACGTACGTCTGCATGAAGGTTTCTAATTCGGTGGCCGGTGTATGTAGTATAATAGTTACCTAGATCACATGGTGACGCACGTGACCGCGTATTTCATATATACGTTGCTTTTGATGTGATGTTTACGTACGTCTGCATGAAGGTTTCTAATTCGGTGGCCGGTGTATGCAGTATAATAGTTGCCTAGATCACATGGTGACGCACGTGACCGCGTATTTCATATATACGTTGCTTTTGATGTGATGTTTACGTACGTCTGCATGAAGGTTTCTAATTCGGTGGCCGGTGTATGTAGTATAATAGTTGCCTAGATCACATGGTGACGCACGTGACCGCGTATTTCATATATACGTTGCTTTTGATGTGATGTTTACGTACGTCTGCATGAAGGTTTCTAATTCGGTGGTCGGTGTGTGTATTTTTGCTGAACAGAGTGATTGCTGTACAGCCGCGGATTGGGCCGCCATATTTGGGGCCGGTAGAACTTATGCCAACTCAAGAAAAATAAAGTGCATTCGCACTTCACTAATCCTGTAGAAGAAAATCAAGTTATACTAAAACGGAAAAGTTTGTTTACCACTTTGACGGCTTCAGAAAAAAAGATAAAAATCCCACATAGTAAATGTTCTATTGAGCTACTGTTTTTGACAAACCCCCTTCCCCTTTCTCGACTTTCAAATTTAAGTCCCGTCTCTTTGGGCTGATATCCTTTTTCTCAGTCCGTTTCTGCCAATTGCATTTGCAGTTAAGCAATCAAAATAATCTAATCGAATACGCTATCAGTAGTCTGGGATAGAAACGCGAAATTTATTGTGTACTCTAATGCATTGAGATTCACCTGCGGTAAAATTTTTGGGTTGCTGTCTTTTAATGTACATGCTTTTTTTTTTTTTTAACAAGATCTGCACCTGATTTACTACTCTTTGGGCCTTAAGGTTATACCCCAAATTCTTGAACTGCAGTACTGGAAAGTCTATTTCAGCTTCAGCAAAAATACTTTTTCAATTTGAAAGATAATACATATACATAAAAATTAATTTTTGCCTTCATTGATTTCTCTCACTTTTAAAATTCGAACTACAATTCTCGCAATTCTGGACATTTTCAGTTGTTGTTTTTTTACAAGAGATTTTTCGTAGTTATCTTATTTATGATAGGTAAGTCTTGAAAGAGAAATTAATTTTTGGCTCATTTGGATTTCCGTTTTCCCTAAAAACGAAGAAACTATTACAAATTCTGAATTCAGTTATCGCAATAAAATTCATAAGAATGGAATAAAGTCTTTTCTTTTTTTTGTTTTTGTTTATTGGAGGTTTAACGACCACTGTGAGCAACTCAGTGGGCTACAAGCAGATCATATCAGATCATATGTAGAGGATTTTAAGAAGGGAGTGTCTGACCCCAGGTCTTTAACAACCCTTAGAAACAGGAAGGTAGGAAATTTGGGCTAGAGTGCCCGATAGGAAAGTGACACGGAAGTAAGGTGGAAGGGGGGGGGGACGCCCTTATTTATTACCGGGAGAGCCAGTACCCTGGGTCCGACGGCTTAACGTGCCCATCCGACGCACGGCGGGTATTTAGTGGTTCGAATGTGCGTACCTGCCCAGGATCGAACCTGAGGTTATCTCCATGGCAGTCACGAACGCTAACCACTAGGCCACCCGCGGCCCTTGGGCTATAAGCAGTCGCCCGTCCCTAATTTAGGGCCACTGGCTCCAGGGAAGGGAGAGAGCCAGTGCCGTAAGACAAACACAACATCCATGCCTCACCGAGATTCGAACCCGGACCCATCTCGCACGAATGATCAGAAGCCATCACTTAGACCACTGCGCCACCGGGGCAGCAATAAAGTTTTCAACAGTTTCTCTCAGCGAACGTTACTTGTCTGTTGCTTCTGACCAACGGAAGTCATTTTGTTCTTACATTAAATTGCGCTGGGTATCTACGATCCTGAAAAATGAGTAAAATGTTGTTAAATATTGCTTGAATACAACACTTGTGGTGAAAAGATGTTTAAACAGTAAACGGTAATGCTGATATACCGTTTTTTTTAAGGATTGGACCTCGATCATTTTTTCCAAAAGCGGGCCGCACAAAATTGCTTCGAGGGCCGTTTATGGATAGCTAGTCCACCACTGCTGCTGTATAACTTCGCTGCTGACTGCTGACTTTTTTTTTTCTTTCTTTCTTTCTTTTCTTTTTTTTTTTTTTTTTTTTTTGTGTAACATTCCGTTCCGTAACAATGACAGAAGATAGAAGTCCTAACAGTTAACGTGGAAGAAAAAGCAATTAGGGAAAGGAGTTGTTCCAACAAGTGAACCACGCATGCCGATAACAAAAGTGACTGATGTACGCAAGAAGGCAGGCTTCCCGACCGAAAGTTGAAAGTGAAATAAATGCCAGTGTAGGCGGCAGTAACATTTTTGTGGGAACAGCACCTTTTCGTTTCCCACTGAGTCAACGAACGGTAAAAGTGCACGTGACTCTAAGACTGCAGTTGATGACAGTCATTTTTGCTATCGGTAAGGTATAGTTCTGCTTCTGCACTCCAAGCACGTAAATTCCAAAATGGCATCGAAAAGCGCACCATTCGGGACGGAAACGCTCCACTGATGAATGCTTTCATGGAAAACGCTGTTTAAATGCAGAACAGACAGATACGTAAAATTATACGTATGGTTAATTAAATAGGAAAGCGTGACGTAAACGAAATTCTCAAGATCAGAATGCAAAATTCAAACTGAGTGGAAAACCGTCAAATAATTTTCGGCTTTGAAAATTAAAACGTCTTTAGTTTTGTCTCTTTTGCGCAGCAATTAGCAACGAAGGAAAAAATAATGAGTTTGTTTACGTGAAGAACAAAAACTCAGATTCCCGAGAAAAGAGACCCAATCTAAACGAAGCAGCATTATATAAAGAAAATTATTATTCTTTAATAAAAAGGACATGCTCTCTGGGAAATTCAGAAGGTGTATAGGTATATATATATATAGGCATACAAAGGTCAGTTCCTGACTTCCAAACTAAACCATTCACGGTAGTTGCAAAACAATTGTTACAAAATTTCCAAATGCAGTAACCTCGCCTATACAGAGGATATTCACACATTTTTAGAATGTTTTTGTTAAGAAATTACAGAAAATAAAAGAAGTTCAAAGAATTGAAACTGGCAACAGCGTGTTAGATGAGCACGAAATATGATCATATGTAGAGGATTTTAGGAAGGGAGTGTCTGACCCCAGGTCTTAAACAACCCTTAGAAATAGGAAACGAAGAGATTTGGACTAGAGCGCCCGATAGGAAAGTGACACGGAAGCGAAGTAGAAAGGGGGAGGAAGACGCCCTTATTTATTACCGGGGGCAGTACCCGGGGTCCGACGGCTTAACGTGCCCATCCAACGCACAGCGGATATCTAGTGGATCGAGCGTTCGTACATGCTGGGATTGAACCTGAGGCCCTTTCCGTGGCAGTCACGAACGTTGCCCACTAGCACGAAGAAACATCTGCTGCAGTTAAATATCGTCTGCTAAGAAAATGGCGTACGTAAACAAGCTGTGGATGGAAGGTTCCGTTTTTGCTCCTCAGGAAGAGAAATATTCGTATTCTGTAATTAAAAAACGCTGTGAAAATAATGGAATTAGCATTTCTAAATGTAAAATAAGCAATATTATTATTATTAATAATGGGAAAAACATTCAAGAATTGCTTTTAACAAGAAAAAGAACACCAAATGAGTATCCAAAGAACGTGCGTATATACTTTTACGACTATTTCGAAAGTAAGGTCTCTGGTCTTAAAAGATCATCCACCGACTCAAAGCGCAATCGCTAAGTCGTTAAAACTCTTTGTATCAACTTTAAACAAGGTAATAAACCAAGATTTGAATCTGAAAATAAAAAACGTAATATTCACCGCCTTTTGCCTAGGCACGTGGCTGAGCACAGAACACGGTGTAGACTTCTTTATGAAAATCACTTAGCCGGAAACAGACGGAAATTTATTGTGCCTGTTGATGGAGCATGGATCAGCCTAAACGATTGTAACCAAAAATATCGATTTACTATCGCAAAAGAGCAGAAAAAGACTTACAAACTTGGTTCCAAGAATCCAAAGAAAGTTTCAATGAAGGATTCATTATTACTGCTGGTTTCTTGAACAATGGGAAATTAAAGTTAAGAAAAGTTGAAAAGAAGGCTAAAATCAATTCTACATATTACCAAAATAATGTTTTGACTCCTATATTTAAAGAAGAAATGTCATTCCTTCATCCACTACCTTCAAAGAGTAGAACTCCATCAGGATAAAGTTACCAGTCGTACATCCAAACCTACCACTCTGTTTCTAAAAGAGACAGGTATCAAGTCTATACCTATTGCTCCTATTCCTTCAAAGTTCCCTGATGTGTCACCAATGGACTATTGTGCCTTCGTACTGCTAAAAAGAGTGCTTTCTAAACGCAGACCTAAAACAATGATTGGACTATGGAAAGCAGTGGAAGAGGAGTGGAATAAAATATCACTACCAATTTTATGAAATACCCTGTTATCTAGGAAATCTAGATATAAGTTAATTCCAAAGAAAGGGCTATCAGATAGAACATTTAAGAAAGAAATGCTTTTATTTTAAGCATTAATTACATTGCTGGGAAATCTAAAAATATGTGTGAACATCCTCTGAACGTTTTTCTAAGGGATGGCCTTAAAAAATGTATAAATGCAAAAAACACATAAAAGAAATTTCAAAATGTTAAATACAACTTTAAAGTTTATGGTTTGAAGGAATACAAGATATTTCTTAATAATGATTTATTTAAAATCAAATTGAGGGTGATGGGAAAAAAAGAGCGTTACAAATTACATGTTTATCATATTGCAAAAATCGCAAAACCTGTAAAAATCAAACTTCTCTTCCGACAGCTCTACGTATAAAAATCCTAATTCTAGATTAAGTCAAATGCTCGCAACTAAGAATCTGTGAATAGTGCTTTAATACGCAACATATGAATTAACTTTTTGTTTCTGCGAATACTGGAAGCATCCATTTGAAACGGAATGATGAATATTGATGATACATTTAGGATTTTATTCTACTACACCACGAAATAGTGGAGCCACAAAGTTACGTCCCAGAGATTTATAAGTTTTTAATTAGTGTGTGTGAGTCATGAAATGCGAAACCAATTTTTCATCCAAACTGAAGGTAAACAATATACTCTTCTCTGAAGGGATCAAGGTTCAACTTGGGCTACATCAAGAAGAAACACAACAAAAACGCTATCTCGATTCTCCCAGAGTTGTAACATACCGGATTACGTTTGAAAGAATCAAGCAACCGTGCAAGTGTAAAACTAATTTATTCATCCAAACAGAAAGTAAACAACATGTCTTTCTCTGATGGGATTAAGGTTCAACTTTGGCTGCACCAAGAAGTAACAAAGCAAAGCTGTCTCGATTCCCCCAGAGTTGTAACATACCGGGTTACGTACGAAAGAATAAAAGAACCGGGCAAATGCGAAAGAAATTTATTCATCCAAACCGAAAGTAAACAACATGTCTTTCTCTGAAAGGATCAAGGTTCAACTGTTACTGCACCAAGAAGGAACAAAGCAGTGTTGTCTCGATTTTCCCAGAGTTGTAACATACCGGGTTACGTATGAAAGAATCAAAGGACCGTGCACATGCGAAACTAATTTATTCATCCAAACCGAAGGTAAACAACATGCCCTTCCCTGAAAAGATCAAGGTTCAACTTTGGCTGCACCAAGAAGGAACAACGCAGTGTTGTCTCGATTCTCTCAGAGTTGTAACATGCCGCCCCGGTGGCGCAGTGGTCTAAGCGATGGCCTCTGATCATTCGTCCGAAAGGGGTCCGGGATCGAATCCCGGTGAGGCATGGATGTTGTGTTTGTCTTACGGTCCTGGCTCTCTCCCTTCCCTGGAACCAGTGACCCTAAATTAGGGACGGGCGACTGCTTATAGCCCATTGAGTTACTCACGGTAGTCGTTAAACCCCCAATCAAAAAAAAAAAAAAAAAAGAGAGTTGTACCATACCGGGTTATTGATGAAAGAATCAAAGGACCGTGAACATGCGAAACTAATTTATTCATCCAAACCGAAAGTAAACAACATGCCCTTCCCTGAAGAGATCGAGGTACAACTTTGGCTGCACCAAGAAGGAACAAAGCAAAGCTGTCTCGATTCCCCCAGAGTTGTAACATACCGGGTTACGTACGAAAAAATAAAAGAACCGGGCAAATGCGAAAGAAATTTATTCATCCAAACCGAAAGTAAACAACATGTCCTTCTCTGAAAGGATCAAGGTTCAACTTTGGCTGCACCAAGAAGGAACAAAGCAGTGTTGTCTCGATTCTCCCAGAGTTGTAACATACCAGGTTATGTATGAAAGAATCAAAGAACCGTGCAAATGCGAAACCAATTTATTCATCCAAACAGAAAGTAAACAACATGTCCTTCTCTGATGGGATCAAGGTTGAACTTTGGCTGCACCAAGAAGGAACAAAGCAAAGCTGTCTCGATTCCCCCAGAGTTGTAACATACCGGGTTACGTATGAAAGAATTAAAGAACCGTGCAAATGCGAAACTAATTTATTCATCCACACCGAAAGTAAGCAACATATCTTTTTCTGAAGGGATCAAGGTTTAACCTTGGCTCCACCAAGAAGGAACATGGCGACGCTGTCTCGATTCTCTCAGAGTTATAACATACCGGGTTATTGATGAAAGAATCAAAGGACCATGCACATGCGAAACTAATTTAGTCATCCAAACCAAAAGTAAACAACATGCCCTTCCCTGAAGAAATCAAGGTTGAACTTTGGCTGCACCAAGAAGGAACAAAGCAAAGTTGTCTCGATTCCCCCAGAGTTGTAACATACCGGGTTACGTATGAAAGAATCAAAGAACCGTGCAAATGCGAAACAAATTTATTCATCCACACCAAAAGTAAGCAACATATTATTTTCTGAAGGGATCAAGGTTTAACCTTGGCTGCACCAAGAAGGAACACGGCAACGCTGTCTCGATTCTCTCAGAGTTGTAACATACCGGGTTGCGTATGAAAGAATCAAAAGAACCGTATATTTTTGATAATCATGAATTTTAAAATTTTACATACAATCGCAAAAAACACATCAATGAATCACGTATAACCGAATTGAAAAAATGACAAAAACTACAGTAAAATATCGGCGACTAACGCAGAACTACATATAAAGGTGAACAAGAAAGATGACACCGAATTTTCGGCTGCAATGAGAAAGTCTTTTGAATCCTTTCAGACGCGAATAAAATTTATCAAAGTCAATGGAACCAGTTAAAAAAAACCCACCAGGTTTACACAATCGATAAAACATCCAGAAATAGAAACAGCTACATACTTCCACCAGCGGCTAAAAGGTATGTAACGAAAATTAACAAATGGAGCACAAAACTTTTCTCATGAAGGAAGGTAGGTGTCAGAGACGAAGAGATTTTCAAATCGAACAGTTAAAAGAAATATAGAATGAAACGCTTTCTAAGGAAGAATTTTGCATAATGGAAAAGTTGAAAATGGGCGAAAAATGTTTTTCAGGGAAAAAGCTATGCTAAGGAAAAATAACTTTTCAAATACGCCTCCCAGAAGCAGAACAGCAAGAAAAACGTTTTGATCATTACGCCCCCTAGCGAGAAATCTGTGCATTATTTAAAGAGGATAATGTTCCACATCTCTATTGTATCAAATGGCATACACCACACTAAAAGAGAAATGTCTCAATAGGGTTTTTAGAAGCGGCGATACAGCTGCAAACAGATGTACACAAACACCACCTAGCGACAGAACTATGAACTATAAAACTCCTGAAATACAATTTTTTTTTTTTGATTGAAGGTTTAACGACCACCGTGAGCAACTCAATAGGCTATAAGCAGTCGCCCGTCCCAAATGTAGGGACACTGGTTCCAGGGAAGGGATAGAGCCAGTGCCGTAAGACAAACACAACATCCATGCCTCAGCGGGATTCGAACCCGGACCCCTTTCAGACGAATGATCAGAGGCCATCGCGTAGACCACTGCGCCACTGGGGCAGCGAAATACAAATGCAAGGTATTCCACAAGGTAAATGGCATGCGGTGTTGAAAGAATTTTTCAAATCGCAGTTGTAGAAGCAGAGACATAAAGAAAAATAGATTCACTATTGACGCCCCTAGCGGCGAAATTGTGCATTATTTTGGGAAGAAAATATCCATAGAGTTTTCATAGTTAGTAGTATCCGGGCAGAAAAAGAATTTTTTCAATCGGGTTTTTAGACCCGCGTATATTGCTGTAAAGAAAAACGAAAGCTTACGCCCTCTGCTGGCACAGTTGTACGTTAAGAAAAATTTGAAATGATATGAGAAACATTTCGCACCGGAAACGCTCTGCAACAAAGAAAGAATTTTTGAAATCAGACTTTGAGAAGCAGAGATATCGACAAAAATAAGGTATGCATCTACGTCCCCTGGCGGAAAAACTATGCAATATTTTAAGAAGAAAGTTCTTTTGAAAAGGCTCTCCGAGATGAGGGATATGGGTCCACGAAAAAAAAAAAAAATTCGTCGAGTTTCAGAAGCTTAGATTTTGCTCAAATACTACATGAGACGCAGATATAAACACATAACCCCCCTCCTCCCCACCCCGTGGCCAAACCATTCTTATCAAAATTAGAAATGATATGAAGAACATTTGCCATCGTTAGTTGTATCAGATGCAGGAAGAATTTTTCAAATCGGAAATTTAGAAGCAGATATATCGGGGCAAACACTACTTTTACGCCCCTTTTAATTTTTGGTAAAGAATGGGTAGGCTATCAGGGGGCGTAAGTGTTTATTTTCTGTTTCTGGTGTATTTGCAGCAAAATCTGAGCTTTTGAAAACTCGATTTAGAAAAATTATTTCGCGAAAATATACTCCTGATCTCGGAAAACCTTTCAAAATACTTTCTTTTTAAAATAATCCGTAGTTTTTCCTCCATAGGGCGTAGATGTATACCTTATTTTTGTCGATATATGAGTCAAATTTGAAAAATTATGCTTTTGTTGCAGAGTGTTTCCGGTGCGAAATGTTTCTCATATTCCAAGTTTTTCAAGTAATTAATAGATTTTCCGCTAGCAAAACATTTTCCATCAGAAACTAGGAAGAATTTTTCAAATCGGAGTTTTAGAAGCAGAGATATCGGGGAGAACGCAATTTACCTCCGAGCGAAAAATCTACGCATTATTTAAAAAAGAGACTGTACCTTCGATATGAATGTCATCGAAAGGAAAGAATCCAATTGGATATTTAGAAACAAATGTATGGAATTAAATGTATTTTGAATTTCATATCTTCTACATTTACGCCCTCTAACGGCGAAGTTGTGCATCGGAAAAAAACAACAACCGAAAAGCGAAGATCATCAATCTTACATTTCAAGCTTCCCCAATGTAAAACGAATTTTTCAAATGGGAATGACAGTTGCAGAGATATGGTGTCGACGGGCGGGCGGGCGGACGGACGGACAAAGCGATAACGTTTTTGCAAAAAACTACCGTTTCTTACAAAAAACGTGCTAAAATCGAACAACTGCGAAACGCGCAGGGTTTTCATAAAGTATTTCCCACATTACAAAAATTAATATAAAAAATCTGTGTAAGTCTAAATAAAATGGTTGGCAGTATAATATAGCAGCACTCATAACGGTTTTTTTTTTTTTTCTGTTCTTTAGGTGAGCGCTACTGCTGAATAAGAGGAGCATTTCATCGATAATGGCTTTCATGCAAGAAAAAGCGGCGTGCGTGTTGTAATTCCATGAGATCAAATCGGCGGATACCGTTCAGTGTCATTTCAGAAAAGAGTACAGACGATCACGACCGACCAAAAAAGCATAAAAGCTTGGTACGAAAAGTTTAAAATGACGGGTAGTGTTGGTCATCTCCCCGAGCAGGCTGACTCCAGGTTACACAAGAGATAGCTGCAGCTCTTCAGGAGATAATTCTACGAATTCCCAGGAAATCAATTCGTCGTGTTCACTGGAAACTGGGATTCCCCGTGCCACGGTTCACAAAATTCTACACAAACGTCTCCATCTGCATGCTTATAAGGTACAGATAGTTCAAGTTCTTCAGCCTGATGACCGGCCTCGCCGTGTTGCATTTGCGACGGAGATGTTGCAGTGCATAGCTCATGATAGTGATGATCTGCACCGTGTCTGTTTCTCAGATGAAGCCACGTTCCACGTCTCTGGTACAGTAAATAGGCACAATGTGCGAATCTGGAGATCAGAAAATACCCATTATGTCATCGAACAACAGAGGGTTAGCCCGAAAGTGCACGTATGGTGCGCCCTGATGCATGACTGAATCGTCGGACACTTCTTTTTTACACAGCCCATGGTAACATGTACCTGGACATGCTGGAATTTTTTGTAGCACCTCAGTTACATGCACTCCAACCTTCGGTTATTTTTCAACAACACGGTGCCCCACCACATTAGTCAATAATGGTTCGTGAGTTCCTGAATGCCACATTTCCAGAGAGATGTATTGGCCACAATGGTTCCATGGCATGGCCACCTCGATCGCCAGACATAACCCTTCTAGACTTTTTCCCCCCGCACGGGGATAACTGGTTTTCCAGTTATTTGGGGAGCGGCGCCCCCACGGCCCGAGCTGACCTTGTGACTGGTCAACATCTGATGTCATGCCACCGCTTGTTTTTTTTTTTCGGTGCTGTTGGAGTTTGCAGGGACGGCTGTTCATCCAGCTGTTGGGGAGTCGCGGCCCCACGATCCCGAGCTGGTCTTGTGTCTCGCTTTTTCGTTTTTATTTATTTTCTGCACTGGCCAGTTGCCCGTGTTGTATACTCTACCTAATCGCTACCACGCTATGTACTAACACCCCGGTCTTGTGGTTTTGTTACCCTCCACTACTAACTGTTTATATTAACCGCTCAGTTCGTAGGTTGCTGAGATTCCGTTTAGGTTCCACTCCAGGGTTTGTCTTCCTTGGATTACTTTTTTCCTTTTAGCTGGTTTGGGTGCTAGACCTACCTGCATGTTTGCCGCGTGCGGAGACCCGTGAGGCGGAAATGGGATGTCTAGCGGCTGAGGTCGCAGGAGACCGGAGAAGTGCCTCCTGTGTACCAACACTCCTCTTCGACCCCGACTTCGCTGTAAACGGGAGGCTAGAGACTAACCCACCTCTAGTCAGAAGTCTTGTACCAAGTTGTGTACAGGGTTTTAGCGGCTTTTTTGTCGTATAGCACGGCAGGGTAAGCCCGGGGGCTGTGGGATCATGCCAAAGGCGTTGGCATGACGGTACCCGGAGGCCGAAGTGTCCGCCGAGTGCGTGTGATCACAGCCAACGAACTATATCTGCAGCGTATAAGCTCCAGAACTGTGTCCAGCGTCATTTTCTTGGCTTGCAGACCTCCAGTTCTCCCTTGTAGGGTTCGGTGGTGGGTGGAGTAGTCTGCAGACGAATCCTCCTCCTTTTTTCCATGGGTAAAAACAAAAACAAAAACTCCAAATTCAAGTCACCTGAGAAAATGATAGTTGACAACGACTCACCTTCGTTTTCTCAACCTACCAAGTCCCATAACCTTAAACGGTCTTTAGATCATGACCTGGACCAAGAACGTGGAACCTCTTCTTCGGCAGCTGTACCAGTCGCTCCGAAGCATCGTCTCCCCTCGATTGCTGTGAATACGCATACTACACACTTAGTTGTAGAATCCATCGATCCGAATGAGAGACTGTCCATCAGATCTCCCTTTTTCATTTCTAAAGCTTTGGACGCTGCGGTTGGCTCCTTTGAAGTCTGTGAGGAAGCTTCGCTCTGGGGACCTGCTTGTCCAAACTTGCAGTGTTTCTCAGAGTAACACTCTTCTGCACCTCACTAGTCTTCAAGGCATTCCTGTCAAAGTGACATCTCACCCGTTTCTTAACACCTCTCGGGGTGTTATTTCGGAGTTTGATCTCTTGCCATGCAGTGAGGACGAATTGGTAAGTGAACTTGCAGATCAGGGTGTTATTGCTGCACGTCGTATGATATTCCGGCGCGATGGTACTTTGATTAAGTCTAAAAATGTAATCTTGACTTTTAACTCCCCGAAAGTTCCGACCGAAATCAAGGCTGGCTACTTGGTCTGTGGAGTTCGCCCGTACATTCCAAGTCCTCTGCGCTGTTTCAGGTGCCAGAGGTACAGGCATTCACAACGTTCATGTCACAGTTCCGCTCGTTGCGCAAATTGTGGCTCCAGTGAACATGACGGGGAAGGTTGCACTTCTGCTGCCTGCTGTGTTAACTGTGGTGAGGCCCATGCAGCTTACTCCCGCAACTGTATGAAATGGAAGGACGAGATGGCGATCCAGCGCCTCAAGACCCTGGAAGGCCTCTCGTACCCTGCTGCCAAGGCCAAGTTGGGTATTCCCAACAACCGACAGCGTACTTTTGCCGCAGTAGTTCAGTCTCTGCCACAACCCGTGCAGCCCTTTGTCCCGCGCCCTGTAGCTCTCGCCGCACTTGCCAAGAGATCTACAGCTGAACAAGCGACACAGGTGGATTTCACCGAGCTCCAGCTTATTCGACCAGCTGACTCTGCGCCTTCTCTTTTGAAGACGACCGACTCTTCCAGATCCCAGCAGAAAGCCTGCACGTGTGGAAGACCCGGCCCTAAATCCGCAAAGGTGTGCAGTGTCCATCCAACTGCCGCGGTCCAACTGACCAACATTGCAACTGTCTCAGACTCAGCGAGGTCCCCACCCTCAACCAACATTATAGAGGAACATAAGGGGGAGGAGAGTGACAGTTCGTCCCTCTTCTGTGACTCATCATATGTGTAGTTGTGTTCGTTTTCGTGATGTGTTTTATCATTCTCATTCCTCAGTTTTACTTAATCGGCTAGTTTCTAACCATTGTACCATGTTTTTAATACTGTTTGTTTCATTGTCTTTTTTGGCCCTTCCATCATTCTCATGGTTCGGTTTTACTTGGTGAGCCAGATTTTGGGATTTATGCCACGTTTTTTAATACTGTTTGTTTATCTTGTGTCTGGCGCTCTTTGGCCAAACATGGCCCTTGCGCCATAAAAATCAACCAACCAACCAACCAACCTAGACTTTTTCCTATGATGTTATTTGAAAGACCAAGTTTACTCTAGCAGTGTTCCGGATGTCGGTACGTTGAAGAGCAGAATAACGGACGTCATAGGTTCTGTCTCTGCTGTGATGTTAAACAAAACATGGTGTGAAATCGAATATCGCTTAGATGTCTCCCGGGACACAAATGGTGCCCATATGGAGATGTACTGACACTGGAACAAAAAAAAAAAAAAAAAAAACCTTTACTTGTACACCATCATTGTCGTGCGATCCCTTTCTTGTACCTGTAATACATTTTTTATATTCATTTTTGCAATGTGGGAAAGACTTTATGGACACCCTGTATAACCGAGGTTCCACTCCAGGTTGTTTGATTAATTTTTGGTAAATCATATTTTGCTATAACGCAAACTTCAGTTTCTGAATTTCGAAGAAATAGGCATAAGCATACCTGACATGCCTCAGTTATTTCAGACATGCCAAGGCGTGTTTCTTCGATATTCAGAAAATGAAGTTTGCGTTGCAGCAAAATATTCCATATGCATGTCAGGTATGCCTAGGCCTAACATAACTGCGGCAGTACGCCTAGCATAGCTGACATAACTGTACGGTATTTCTACGGAACAGTGGGGACCACATTTGTTTGCACCAGGATCCCAATATTACTAGCTACGCTACTGCTTGATAACCAATTATGATTTTGTAAAAATTAATTTTGATGATCAGTTATTTCGAAACATCTTACAGAAAAATCAGCATTCAAACGAACTGTCTCCTACTTGGGTATATACATGTCTAAACACATATAATTTCTTTTGTCTGAACGTTTGTCTCATTTTGTTGGCGCCTCCTGGTGCTTGGCTGTTTTAATTGCTGAACCTGCCACAAACAATGTACTTTTTTTTATTACTGTAATGTTCTCTGTTGTTTGGAACACATCTGTTTCATTTTGACAAAACATTGTTTCGTGTATTTTTGTGACACTCCGTATCAAGGTAAGATTCTTACCACAATAAAATATAGCCAGTCAACACAGAGCACGCGTGTACCACTTTGCTTTGTTATCATAGCGACAAAAACCGATTTTTTACAGCTGGTGCTGTGACCTCATTCATCCAAATCATTCTGGCATGACGTCAGAGATCAGTTACGTCACACGATTAAAATGGCGTCAGTAACTCTTTAGAAACAAGAAAACGTTACGTCAGGAATTTTGGTTCTATTTTATCGTTAATAAACATCACACAGAATTTTTCATTTAGAATCCTATCGTATGAAATTTACCTTTAAGGCTCCCGTTGCGAAGTTTTTTATAAAAACTTCGTGCTAAATGAAATACATTAAAACTAAGGTGAAGCTGTCTTATACACGATTTAACTTTTTCTAAAAACTTGCAAAGTAAAATGATTTTTATTTACAAGTTAAAATATACATGAAGGGCAAGAATATTCGAAGCTACCCCAGCTCCATCATTCATGTGCAGAAGCACAAACAGTATTTTTTTCTTTCTTTTTCATTTCTTCTACAGATATAAATTGATTGTGCGACAAGGGATTAATTTGTATGTTTCCCAGACAAAGAGTTGCTATTCGGCTTATTATCAGTAGAACTACTGATTTGAATTATTTCTATCCACTGATAGATTTTCGTAAATAACAGGAGTCTGCTGGTTTTTCTATGTTTTAAAGCGCACATTTGATTTGTGAATAATTCTGAAATAATTTGTGCACTCGGGCATTTGATGCCAACAATGCAATGTTTAAAGCAGTATATACAGTACTAGGTGCATGTCAACAATGAAGGGGAAAAATAAAATATGTGGAGTATTTTTTTAATAACTAGCTAATTCTTTTTGCATTAAAACTGAGGCGAAGCTGTCTTGCACACGACTTAACTGCTGACTGTTCCCTTCGTGCACCTGTCCTGATCATGGGTAGTTCTGCAATTACATAAGCAGAATAGCAACACTTTGTCGGAAAAACGTACAAAATAACTTCTTGTCGCCCGATCAATTCTAAAAAACAAAACAAATAAACAAGTTCAATAAGTAGGAACTGTACACCAAATTATACTCAAAATAGTATAACTATACTAAATATGCGAAATTTCTTGGCGTAGAATACAAATAAAATTTTCCAAGCTTTCGCACATCAACCAGATGGCTTTTTCAAGGAAAGTGGATTACGCCAAGAAATTTCGGATATTTAGTATAGTTATACTATTTTGATGACAAATAAACGAGTCACATTAGCTTTGAAAATGGCGAACAATCTTACCGTTTTCAGAAGTGACTGCCCATTGAGGTAGTTTCTGACTGTAGCATCTGACAGCACTTGCTTTCAACTCTCTAAAGGACACGTCATATATCTTCTCATTCGGACTTTTTATATTTACTGATATTTGTGCTCTTTGCGAGGCATTTTCGGGGTCTTCATATTCACAAGCAATGTCATCCAACGTGTCGTGTTTCGGGTCTTCGTCATCAGTTTTGGTGGTGTTCTCTTCGTTGAAATTTTCCACCATTTCCGTCACGAAAGCTAATCGTGCTTTAGGAATAGAAGTCATATATCCAAATGGCGAACATTTCAATAAGTTGTTTGCTTCCGTTTTATTTACAACACTCCATTTACTACTGGTATTAGGATTTCCACCACTTTTAAAAGCGCGTGGTGAATATGCCGGTTTTGTTGGTGTCTGCTGATGAGCAGACATTTCTTGAAGTTTGTCAGGACTTGGGAGTTCAGCGTTGCTTGCTGAACCGCTGTAAATGTCTCGTTGAGGTCTGTGCAGTGGAGTTGTATCAGTGCTTTTAATTTCATGGGCTCCTGTTACTGCTAGCTCTGTGTGGCTTTGGACAGGTTGTGTTTTTAACTGTGCGGTCGATACAGCCTTGGACGGTGAAGTCATGCCGTCCTTAGATTTCAATGAGGACGCAAAGTTCTTTACCCCACAAGAAGTGCTGAAGGAAGAACAGCTACTAGTAGCTCTTAATTCTTCTCCTGTAGAGAGTTCAATCTGTCGAACCATCGCACCCACTGTCCTGCAGCTGAAAGGAGTTTCTTCAATTTCACTCATGATGAAGAATATTATGTTTGCTATAAATCTCGTCAATGACCAACCTGCAACACAAAGGAAAAAAACGGGATGATATCAACTCCTTTACAATAATATTTAGAAAAATCTTTTACAGAAAAGATACAATGCCACAAAGATATTTTTAAGATAATACACTCATCAGCCATAACATTATGACTTCTGACCAGAGCCAGCTTTAGGGTGATACCACCTAACCGGGAGCCAAGTTCAGTAGGGCCCCAGGCCGAACTTTTTCCCTTTTTTTGTGTGTGTGAAATGGTAAATAAAGTATACATTGTAAAAAAAATTCTGAAATTCAAAAGCGACTTTCCGTGATTCCTTTCGTGAATTAACCCTTTTAACGACCACGACCCAAAAATTATGTATCGCTCTAAATACCATAACGCCCGAAACTGTCTGTTGTTTCACTTCTTTGTTTAAAAACAGCAGTAGTGACTAAGGGTGACTTCTGCTGATCCCTCATACGTTGAGAAAATTTGAAGAACAAGTAGGGAAGGGAATCTGGCTCACTCTTGACAGACGTTTCGGGCAACTATGGCCGTTTGTATGTACGGACGTTTCGTGCGTTACGGTCGTTAAAGGGTTAAAGAAGCATATTTCTCATACAGCTTTTTCGGTGAAATGACGAGAAAAAACACTGAATTTCACGGATTCTTCGTATGCCAGAAAAATTCTGAATTTTCGGAGACATTTCCGCATTCTTTTCCTATACTGACGATAAATTACCGTTTCCAAGATGTGTTAACGGAAAATTCTGAATTTTCAGAAATGTTTTCGCATTTTTTTTCCAATACTGACGATAAATTACAGTTTCCAAGATGTGTTAAGGAAAAATTCTGGATTTTCAGAAACCTTTCCGCAATTCTTTTCCAATACTGACGATAAATTACCGTTTTCAAGATGTGTTAACGGAAAATTCTCAATTTTCAGAAACATTTTCGCCATTTATTTCGTGTATATTAACGGAAAAAAACCCATTCTCAGATTTTTCCGCATCTATATGACGAAAAAATTTTCGCAAGTGCAGAAATTCACGGGAAAACTTGGGAGTTTGATTAACTGTGAAATTTTGTCAGTCGAAGGATCTGATTTTGAAATTCTGCAGCGAGATCGGATATTGTGGATAGCATATTGCATGAATTTTGGTTATGGCGGCACAGGATATTTCTTCTCCTCTCCCCCAATTTGTTCGCCATTTATTATATATTGTGTTATTGTAAGAAACCGGGTATTTATATTATTTTACAGGTGACTGTATGTTGCCTATGTATCATTATGTGGAATCCTTGCAAAAGCTACAACGGCCGTTCCATAAAAACAGAGAGTAAAATCAGACAAAATGAGGAAATATAGTTACAGGAAAATATATGTTATTCTTTCTCAAAGTATCTTCCCTCGAATGATATGCAACGGTCCCATCGTTCAGTCCACTTTTCAAAGCATGTGGCGAAGGCATTTTGTGGAAGCTGCTTTAGTGACCCCTGCACAGCTTGTGAAAACACAAGTTTATCCCTGACGGTGATCGAACCTGCGCCCGCTCACTCCAGAGTAAGTTGCTCTCCCAACTAAGCTACACGAACAGAATGCATCGCTGCACATTTGTCGTCTTGACACGCGCTTTACCTGTTACAGATTTGTTGTCTTGACACGTGCTTGTACTATGTCACAAGCTTGAATAACGTCAGCATCTGTGTTGAATGTTGTGCCACGGAACTTCTCCTTCGTTGTTGGAAACAACCAGAAATCGCACGGGGTGAGATAAGGACTGTAGGCAGGCTGTGGCGTGATTTCAATACTGCATTTCGTAAGAAACTGTCGAACACAAGCAGCTTCGTGTGGGCGGGCGTTACAATGGTGTAGGGTCCACTTGCCCACCAGTTCCGATCGCTTAATCGATCTTATGCGTCGTCGCAGACGCTTCAAGACTGAAATGTAATATACAGCATTGACAGTAATTTGTGGAGGTACGGCATGCTAGTAGACTAGACCTTTATGATCAAACAAAATTATCATCATCACTTTCCCAGCTGATTTGGTTTGGTGGACTTTTTTCGGAGGAGGTGAGCCTGTGTGTTTCAGACACTCGTTGTGTGCTTCGAGAGGGGGTCGAATTAGTGGACCGATATTTCATCGGCAGTTATTACTGCGTTTAGAATGTTTAGATCCTTTTCAATCATTTGTTTCCACTCATGACACACCTGAACTCTGGCTAACAATTGTTCTCTCGTCAGGTGATGAGGTACCCATCTGGAACACACATGATGCAGCAGTAATTCGTCGCGTAGAATGCGGAATGCCGACGTTTTTGAAAAGTAGTTGACGCCGCTTTGTCTTCACACGTCACTCGTTGATCTTCTTGCAGGATGGCCCAAACAGTGTAAACAATGCACTCCATAACAACACTTTTAGGTCGACCAGGCCTAGGAGCAAGTTCTGCCGAAAAACGCCCTTTTTGAAAATCATGGTGCCATCTAAAAATCGTTGACTCACCCAAACATTTATCTTTGAAAGCTTTTTCTCGTTAAATCAACTGTTTCTGCAGCCGTTTTACCCAAACGACAGCAAAAGTTTATCGCACAACGCATTTCACTTCTTAACTCTGAATCACTCACCTCCATAGCTGTATGGCGAAATGCAGACGTACCTTAAACAACTGCGCAATAACAAAACCAGAATCGTCTGCCACGGCTAATAACTGTTGCCATAGATACTTCCTTAATTCAGTTAGTGGTCTGCTTGGTTATTTTCCCTCTTCGCACTGTTGCCAACTTAAAAAATGTTACTCCCAGTTTTTATGGAACAGCCTTTGTATATAGTTATCAAGAGTAAATTTAATATTTAGAAGTTTTGTGAAATAATATTATAAAACAAGTACATTGCACTTTCTCTTAAAGATAATTGAAAGTTATTGTCAGTTGAAAAAAAATCTCAAACGCCAAATCCTTCTGCTGCTTCAAAAAATCACGATGAAAAAAATACATTATTTGTAATAAGACCTCCTACAGAAGATATAAAATTATTACAAGCTTATTAAAAATAATGAGTTCCAATAGAAAACAAAATGACTAAATCACTCGCAGTAATGAAAAAAAAATTCGTCATCGCGCAATTATAGTTACCTTAAACGTGAAGCTGTTCCCTGTGCCTTTCTGGCTCAGTGGTTAAGAAGCGCGGCTTCGAACCAAACGACGCGAGCTCGATTCCTACCAGCGGCGCAAAGGATTCTGTCGCGTAAGGACTGAATTTTGCGAAAGTTCTGTCTAAATATAAAAAAAATTTGAAATGGACTTTTCTGAAATTAACGGAATTACTGACCATGGAAAATACGGAAATACATTACACACACTGGCATGAAGACAAAGATATCTTCAAAACGATACGTCTGGTGTTAGAAATACTGTATGTATTATAGTACTCAATTATTTCGAATTTTAATTTAAGTTCTAGAAATAAGCTTTTGAAATTGAACGGGTCTGCCATGGTGGTTCTACCGTCATTTATTTATTTCACCTTTTGCCTATGTTTTTCCGTAGTGTATTATCTGAAGATGATTCTATTCGCGTGGTAGAACGTACACTCATGTAAGTTACAATATTAACCATTTGGAATAGAGTAATGCGGAGCACGGCGATAGCGATTCTTTTCCTCGGCGGGCGGATTGGGTCGTTCGAGTCTGTGAGGCGGATATCCAGTTTGTCCTCTTTAGGGAGAAATTTGGCAGCTAATCGTAGAAAGTTTAAACACGAAAAAGCTCGACGTTACACCTAATACAATAATCCACCAATGCATGGGCGTATACTTGTCCCAAAATAAGGGGGACTGGCACGACGCTACGCACCCATCTTTACTTTGAGCCCCCTCCAAAATAGTTAAGCAGTTAGAACACACTGCGAGTGCAGCCATTTAAGATTTCAGAAAGCTTGGATAAACGTAAGTGAATTCTTCCAAGTCACAGAATTTTTGTTATATAAAACCAATTTTTTGTTAAATTTAGTGTTTATACTTCTCGGAAATGGATGGAGTCCTCTGAAGGAATTTCTAAGATAGTAGCAGAAACACCATTTTTGTAATTATAGTTTGAGAGAGAGAGAAAGAGAGAGAGAGAGAGAGAGAGAGAGAGAGAGAGAGAGAGAGAGAGAGAGAGAGAGAGAGAGAGAGAGAGAGAGAGAGAGAGAGAGAGAGAGAGAGAGAGAGAGAGAGAGAGAGAGAGAGAGAGAGAGAGAGAGAGAGAGAGAGAGAGAGAGAGAGGGGAGAAAGAGTGAGAGAGAGAAATAGAAAGACAGTGAGTGAGAGAGAGAGAAAGAGTGGGTGAGAGAGAGAAATAGAAAGAAAGAGTGAGTGAGAAGGACAGAAAAGGAGTGTGTGAGAGAGAAATAGAGAAAGAAGGAGTATGTGAGAGAGGCAGAGAAAGTGAGTGCGTGAGTGTGAGAAAGACAGAGTGAGTGAAAGAGAGAAAAAGGGAGTGAGAAAGAAAAAGATTGAGTGAGAAATAGAAAAAGTGATAGAGAGCGAGAGAGAAAGAGAAAAGGAGTGAATGAGAGAGAGAGAGAGAGAGAGAGAGAGAGAGAGAGAGAGAGAGAGAGAGAGAACGAAAGACAGAGAAAGAGTATGTGTGAGAGAGAGACAGACAGAGAGAAAGAGTGAGGGAGAAGGAGAGACAGAGAAAGAGAAAGAGTGAGTGAGAGGGAGAGACAGACAGAGAGAGAAAGAGAGAATGAGTGAGAGAGAGAGAGAGAGAGAGAGAGAGAGAGAGAGAGAATCCACCCAGAATTTAAACAGTAAACATTCCGTTCCCCCAAACAAATTATTTACTCGTACTTTCACCACTAATGCAGTTTAGCATGATAGCTGTGAATTTTTAAAATTATTTCCGAAGTTCGTATTTACTCTGTACTGTGCCTATAAATACGTACGTGTATAATACAAAATGTGCTAAAAATTAAACTGATATCTCTCAAAAGACATCGAGTAGGCAACCTCACGTTTTGTGCAATTAGACAGCTGTTCTTCATTGGATGCGTATTTGGTGAGATATCAGGAAGAGAAAACATTTTCAGGTCACTTTCCTCACGAGTGAAGGGTATAGTGTTTATGTACGTACTTAGGAATACGCGGTTCTCAAACATTTCCTTCACGGACGGTCATTGTGCCAAGGACCATTCACTGAAATTGCCGCTTGGCAGTTCACACGATGTAATCTCCCTGAAGTCATTGGGGTCGAATTCTACCGATTATTATCTAGCGACGAGCTTACCTTGAAAATTAAGTTGCTTGCTTGTCTGAAAGACAGCTTCCTTCTATAACCCACCTCTTCACTAAGTAAAAATGATCAGCAAATAAAAGTGTACCTGAGCTTCGGCGCATGGGCAAGCAAAGCAGCTAACGCGTTTATTGTAACTTTATGCATGCTCACAAAAGAGCCCTGTTTAGAGGGGAAAATGTTGCTGCATCAGCTTTGATCTTCGAAATTCCTTTTGTTTTTACGTTCTTTCTAGCTGCCTCGCTACATGTCATTTAAATCCTGGTTCTGCACAAAGAAGTTTTAACACTAGACAAATGTAGCGATAATACAAGTACAGTCCTTGGTTATAAGGTTTTCTTTCTAAGGGATGGCATTAAAAAAACATGTAAATGAAATTTCAAATTGTTAAATATTGTAAAATTTTGAATGTCTCCAAAAAGAAAAAAAGAACTGACTTCCCCCCCCCACACACACACACATAATTTCAGATTACGTTAATTTATAATGTAATACATACTGTACTTTATACGTACATACATACATACATACATACATACATACATACATACAAGGGTCGCCCAAAGGAAAGTGAGACTCGTGTAATAGCGTCGTTGTATAATTACACAAAGCTGTGTGTTTGCGCCGGTAGATATGTCAGGAAGCACGCTGTTTTCGACGGCACGTGTCAGTGTGCTGTTTGCACGAGCGGAGGCAAGTTGACTACGCAGGGTCGTGACATGGATTCGTCCAAACAGGCCCAGCTGGTAGTTATGCAATTTTTGGCGGCAGAAGGTATCAGTGGAGCCGAAATTTATCGTCTCAAAACGGCCATCAAGCGTAAGCGACCCGGTATGTTGTCATATGGGGTTTTTCTGCTGCACGACAACGCCCGTCCGCATGTGGCGACAGTGTGCCAAGATTTGCTGTGGAGCTTCCCCTGGGAGGTCCTCGACCATCTCCTCTATAGCCCTGATCTGTCACCCTGCGACTGCCACATCTTCGGGCCACAGAAAAAAGCTCTCAAGGGCCGCCGGTTTGCTAACGACGCTGAGGTCCGAGACCCTGTTGAAGACTGGCTCCACAGCCAACCACGGATGTTCTAGGTTCAGAGTGTCCACAATCCCGTGCCTCACTGGAAAACTTGCTTGAACAGACGAGGCGACTATGTGTAGCGGGTATGTAACCCATATATCACTCTTACTTCCTGTATGTTGACATATTCCAACCTATAACCTTTACGGCAGAAAAACAACAGTCTCAGTTTCATTTGGGCAACTCTTATACTTACATACATACATTATATTATCACAAGTATTAGGACATTACAAAATATTTGCATAAGTTTAAAGAACGGTAGCTCAGGAAGGTGCGCTATAAGTGGGGAAGTACGATATGCGTAAAAGTGAGATATTCTGTCGTGTTATCAGTAACTTTGAAGCGAATATGTCGCGTGGACGTGAACCTTCCGAATTCCAGCGAGGGCTGGTCATATGATGTCATTTGAGTGACCTTTCCATACGGAGCACTGCAGCTAAACTAAACATACCAAAATCGACTGTAAATAATGTCGTGAAGAGATGGAAGCAGGACGGTGCAACCACAGCAAAAAAAAAAAAAACGTTCAGGAAGGCCGCTCAATCTGACGGAACGTGGCAGAAGAGCCATGGTAAGAAATGTCAAGATATCCCATTCTTCCTCTGCCGTTTCGATCACTGCTGAAGAAGAAAATACTTGGAATGGCTCGGTTAGTACCATAACCATCCGCAGAGAGTTGCACAGTGTGGGGTTTTATGGTAGAGCAGCGGCATACAAGTCACACATCAATACCGTGAATGCGAAGTGACGTTTAGAGTGTCGTGTCTGTCATCGTTTCTGGACTGTGGACGACTGGAAAGATGTTCTTTGGAGTGATGAGTGACGCTTTACGCTGTTTCAATCTGACGGGCATGTTTCGTTTCGGCGGCAGCCGAGCAAACGATTTTTCGTAGGACTGTGTTCTTCCAACTGTTTAGTTTGGCGGAGGCTCCATCATGGTATGGGAGTTGTTTTTCGTGAATGGGACTCTACCAGTTGGTTATTATACCACAAACCATGAACTCTGAAGTGTACCTCGACGTTCTGGATAATTCTGCCCTACGAACAATGGGTAGCATTACGGAAATGACCGTTGTCTCTTCCAACACGACTGAGCTCCCTGCCACACTGCACGGCGTGTGCAGGACTGGTTTCTTGAAAGTGAGGTGGAATTGTTAGACTGACCTGCTCAGAGTCCTGATCTTAATCCCACAGAACACATCTGGGATGAATTGTAACGACGGATACGAAATCGACCACAACGACCGTCTTCGCCCTCCACTCTGGCAGCAGCTTTGCAGAACGAATGGCGAACCGTTCCTGTTGAGACCTACCGGAAATTGGTTGATGGTATGCCTCGACGTGCTGCACTGTCATACTAGCAAAAGGTGGACCAACTACTAATTGCGATGATAAAGCCATTTGGCCTAAAACACTGTGGTGTCCTAATACTTTTGATAATATAGTCTATATACACGTATGCTTTGCTACCTTAAGGTGGTTTCGCTTAAAATCTCTGCCGTATGTTTCCAATGGTAAAACTTCTGTACACATTTTCTTTACAGTTAATGTATTCCCAAGGCTGAAAATTTGCACATCGATGAAACTAGTTAGCATCAGGGAATTATATATCTCAAATTTCCCCATGAAAAAAATGGCTGATCCTTGATATTTCGACAGTTCACTATAGTAAAATCTTGAAATATGTGTGCCGACACGCTGGCGCAGTGGTCTAAGCGATGGCCTCTGATCATTCGTCCGAAAGGGGTCCGGGTTCGAATCCCGGTGAGGCCTCATGAAAAAAATGGCTGATCCTTGATATTTCGACAGTTCACTATAGTAAACTCTTGAAAGAGGTGTGCCGCCCCGCTAGCGCAGTGGTCTAAGCGATGGCCTCTGATCATTCGTCCGAAAGGAGTCCGGGTTCGAATCCCGGTGAGGCCCCATGAAAAAAATGGCTGATCCTTGATATTTCGACAGTTTGCTCACGGTGGTCGTTAAACCTCCAATAAAAAAATACATAATAATAAAATAATAAATAAAAATATATGCATTGTAAAGCGAATTAAATCGTGAACAAGTTTTAACAGTGAAATAATTTTAAAAATCCACTCATTATTGAATGCAACATCAAAGCTCTAATATTGTTTTCTTTAAAAAAAAAATTGGTTTTGACATAAAAAGAAAATGATGAGTCTGTTGAAGATCCTATTTCTAGCTAAATCAACCTGAACATCCCGAAAGCTGAAATGTGCACATGCTACATAGCAATTTTCCTACATAATATTTTTTTAGGTTTAATGAATGAAAAACGTGATTACACCATTGTACAATACAAATTTGGAAGATGTGAATCCGTTTACTGGTGTAAATATGACTTGAATGTTAATTCAGATAATATCCGAAAACTTGAAAATTTCGTCGTCCTGGGGTCGGAAACTTGTATGTTCCGGGTGGTGTAGTGGTTAGCATACTCGGGCACTATCCGGGAGACACGAGTTCGATTCCCGCTCCAGGACGACGAAATTTTCAAGTTTCCGGATATTATCTGACTTAACATCCAAGTCATATTTGCATCAATAAACGGATTCACATCTTCCAAATTTGTATTGTTTAGTTTTATTTCATCACCGTTCGTCTACTGCGCAATAGCAATTATACCTCCTCCTGGAGAAAAAGCCTTTTTTTAAAGTCTTACCATTATTTTGCCCAATGAACCAGTACCGATAAATCGTTGTGTAACGTACCAGGAGATGTGACGTACCTGCCAGAAGGACGCACACGACATAAAGGCAGATAGGAATCAGAATAAAACGTCCGCGTAGCTCAATTGGTAGAGTGACTTATTCCGGAATGAGGGGATCCGGGTTCGAATCCTGGCGTGGACAGAAAGGACGGAGAAATTTACTTCGTTATAATGGCGCCCGAACTATCCGGATGACCCGACCGTTCAAAATCTCGCATTGGTGTGATGTTATTTCCACATCGCGAGATAGGTAAAATAAGAGAATCCCTTCTCCAGCACTTCGACATAAAAAAAAAATAAGGGGGAGATGATGTAACGTACCAGGAGATGTGACGTACCTGCCAGAAGGACGCACACGACATAAAGGCAGATAGGAATCAGAATAAAACGTCCGCGTAGCTCAATTGGTAGAGTGACTTATTCCGGAATGAGGGGATCCGGGTTCGAACCCCGGCGCTGATAAAAATGACGGAGAAATTTACTTCGTTATAGTTGTTTCTTTTAAGATAAATGTCGGTGGTACACGTATTTTGGTATAGCTCTGTGGGAGAAACGCTTCGTGCTGTATGTCAAGCTGTGGATAAAGAAGTGGAGACAGAGCCAGGTGGAGCTTTTGCGTTACCTGGGATGAAATTTCATTGAAACATTTTTATTAAATTAAATAATTTTTCTAATGTAAGTGGCATTTAAACATAAAAAAAAATTAAACACTTTCAAGGGGCCAATCGCCCCCCCCCTCTAAAGACGTCCCTGAGCCATGTGAAACTAAGTCAAATTTCAAAGAATAATGCGTGAACGTATTGCGTGGTGATGGTGCTGGAATGAAAAGCGATAAAGTAGATTTGTTGTCAAATTTTTCTTTTTACCCAAACCACTTATTGAAAAATAATGTTCCAATTTGCTCCATGATTTTCTTTTCACGTTCTTCCAGTTTCTGCTCTTAATAAAAGTAAAATTTCAGATTTTGATTTTATTAAAACATGTAAGACACATTTTGTACATCTTAATTCATGGTACCTGTAACGTATATTCTATTTTAACTTTCCTTTTGAGTTTCTTTTTCTATGTAAATTTGAGTTCGTTCTCTTAGACATTTTTAAACCTTAACGTTATGTCTTTTCCCTCAAAGGAGAATGATGTTGGCAACACACTGAGGTCGGAACAAGTGACGTATGTGCGGTCGGATAAGAACGATAGATAAAAAGGCAACGCAACGGTTGTTTAAGGGGATTGGGGCGGCGTCTAAGGGCTGTGTCTAGTTGTTTAAGGAGATAGGCCAGTCACGAACGTTGGCTTAGTGGTCAACGTTCGTAACTTTCACGGAGAAGACTTCGGGTTCGATCCCAGCAGGTACCAAAGCTCGAACCACTAAATATCCGCTGTGCGTCGGATGGGCACGTTAAGCCGTGGGACCCCGGTACTGGCCCCCCGGTAATAAATAAGGGCGTTTTCCTCCCTCTTTTTACCTCGCTTCAGTGTCACTTTCCTATTGGGCACTCTAGCCCAAATCTCCTAGCTTCCTATTTCTAAGAGTTGTTTAAGATCTGGGGTCAGACACTCCCTTCCTAAAATCCTCTACATATGATCTGATCTGTTTAAGGGGATTGAGCCCCCGTTGCGCAGTGGTCTAAGCGCTAGCTTATGACCATTCGTCCGAGTAGGGTCCGGGTTCGGATCCCGGCGAGGCATGGATGTTGTGTTTGTCTTACAGCATTGGTTCTCTCCCTATCCTGGAACCAGTGAGCCTAAATTAGGGACGGGTGACTGCTTATAGCCCACTGAGTTGCTCACGGTGGTCGTTAAACCTTCAATAAAAAAAAACCCCAAAAACGGGGGGGGATTGATGTTATTGATGATAGGCGTGCTGTTATACTGCGATTAGATGTTAAATCACTGATACTGTATTGAGTACGCCAATAAACCGGATATGAGTGTGGAGTACAAACCATGCAAGCAAAATAAACGTATTTGTAAGTACCACAATTGACCTCGTTCTTGTAATGAGTATGGGTACCTTCTAATATTACATTGACTTTAGCACACATAACGTAATTACTGACGTAAGAACTAAGTTACAGCGGAAAGACAATTACGTTACATACCATATTTTCCTTCGTATAATCTGCAGACTATAAAACTCAGAAAAAAGAACCTCTGAGCAAAATTTCATTGGGTGCTCTGGAAAATAAATCTAATATTTTAATCAAGTCGTTACGTAAAAAATGCTGTCCATAAAGAACACACACGAAAACTAATAAAAAAATTGTCTTAAAGAAGTATTCGCTTTAAACTAAAGAAAAACAACAGAATATGGATTGAAAGTTCAGATAATGAGAGACTATAAGGAAAAGTGTTAAAATCTACTATTTTCTTCCCGAAAAGTGGAAGTTGAGATTACATTGTGATTCTTATATAAAAATTTCCTCACAATGATAAAAAGATAACTTCAACTAATCTGCGTAGGGAATATTCTTGCACAATAGCGAATACTTTTGCGTAAAGAATAATAAGAATCCCTTTAAAATAAATTGGTTTAAATATTTTCTTTACCCTTGCTAGATTTTTAGTTTTTGATGCAAGTTGAGTAACTGACAAATTAGTGACTTTTTAACTTTCATACAAGCTCATATACTCATTGTCATAAAAATCCCGCACCTAGAAAAAACCGTCCGATTAACACGAATCTCGGCGAAAAGCTACGGGGAGGGCAGACATGCAAATGATTAAAGTTTCGTGCGATTCCGCATGCCCGCGCGTCTAAGACAAGCGCTGCAATCGCAATCCTTTGGGGCTTATAAGGCGCCGCACAGGGGACTCCATATTCGTTCCGAAGTGCACGGTAAGAGTCAGGTGAGATTCCTAAGCGAAAGGCATGCCGAGGAGCTGCGTTGATGTGCGTACGGGCAATTGACGGAGTTTGAAAGAGGCCGTATCGTCGGAATGAGAGAGGCAGGGAGGCCGGAGAGCTGAATCGGCCGTCCTTTGGACCAGTCGGGCAGCACGGTGCGATCTTGTTGAGAGCAATGGACACGGGAAAGCACCCAGACACGGCGAACTGGTTCTGGACGACCCAAACACCACCAGCAGAGAGGACCGTGGGATCGTGAGAGCGGCACGCACAGATGCAACGACGTCCTTGTCCAATATCCAGAGACATGTGGCAGCTGTACAAGGGACTCCTCTGTCCGCAAGAACCATTTCCAGACGCCTGGCAGAGGCGAATCTGCACTCTCGACGGCCCTTACGTTTTCTGTCATTAACACCTGACAATCGTCGGCGTCGATTGCAGTGGTGTCAGCAGCAAGCAACGGGGAATGCTACGGAATTGCGACGAATAGTGTTCGGCGACGTATATTATTGGCGACGTATATTATTGGCGACGTATATTATTGGCGACGTATAGTGTTCGGCGACGTATAGTGTTCGGCGACGTATATTATTCGGCGACTTATAGTGTTCAGCGACGAATCCCGCTACTGTATGGGAACGGACGACCACCTTGTCAGAGTGTGGGGGACCGCAGGTGAGCGCTACAATCCCAACCTCACTGTACAGCGGCACACGTCCCGAACAGCAGGCGTGATGGTTTGGGGAGCCATCACGTATGACAGACGGACTTCCCTCGCAGTGATCCGAGGGACGTTGACAGCCCAGCGCTACGTACAAAAGATCCTGTGGCCTCATGTCCTGCCTTTCCTGGCGGGGCGGCCCAGAGCCATTTTCCAACAAAATAACGCCCGTCCGCACACGGCTCGCGTTTCTCAGTACTGTCTACGTCGTGCTTCGACGCTTAAGTGGCCTGCCAGATCGCCTGATCTCTCGCCCTTCGAGCACGTATGGGACCAGATGGGACGCCAACTTTCTCCATGTCCCAGTGTTCGTGATTTAGAGCGTCAGTTGCAAGAAGTGTGGGCCAATCTGTCCCAGGATAACATACGGCGTCACTTTGACTCCATGCTCGACCGTATCATCGCATGTATCCGAGAACGAGGCGGTCCGACGCGATACTAACGCTGACCGGAATGTGTACCGTATGACCGCAGGAAATCGTCCTGCTGCTGTGATATTGTAATCACTTCTGTCCTTGGTATGTACCATCTCACTACTAAAATCTCATTTCAATCTGACGCCTCCTTCTTGGTGCGCGGATTCTTATGACAACTTTTTTTTTTTTTAATTTCCAGTACCGTTTTTAAAGTCACTGGAAAATTGGTCTTTTATAGCTCCTAAAACAACTCTGATGTTGCTCTTTCTATTTGTTTTTATTTTAGCATTCGGTTTGCACACAAAATGTTCAATATATAAAAGTAGAGAGCCACCAAATGAGGAAATTTAATCTGCTAATGCGAAAAAGTTTAAGGTGGTTATAATAATCATTTAAAATCTAAAAATCTCAGTGTCTATACGGCGATGGGCAGTAGCCTATTTGAAAGTGGGGAAAGGATTAGAAACTGAAGAAAACACATCATGAAAATATTTTTTCAAGGGCCTGGAGCTCCAAAACTTAAAATCCGTAGATTTTGTTCATCGGTGAAAGTCTCCCGGGAAAAACTACTCCAAGTGGAAATAAGTCCAAAATATTTAAAAGTCACAAAATTAAAAAAAAAAAAAAGACATTACTGAGAAAAAAATTTTTTAATAAATACTGGGGGCTGCGCCTCTAGGCTCGCTACGCTCGTTTCCAGAGTAGCACTCGGGCCCTGCAGCCCGGCCTTCAAGTATATCACATGAAATAAAAACTGGAAAATTCATATAAATTTCAACTTTAATTGCAAATAAGTTTTTAATTGCAAATAAGTATGGAAAAACTGAAAGAAACATGAACACTTAATTTAAACATGTACATGAAATTAAAGTAATAACAACATTTTAAGATACTATTTCCTTGTACACTATATTTTGAACTTTTTCCCATTCCTAACAAAACCCTTAATATTTACGCTAGAAACACATCTCGACAGAGCCACATACAATTGTCCATGTGAAAATAAGCTGAAATGAAGTTAACGATTTGTAACGTACCAGGAGATGTGACGTACCTGCCAGCAGGACGCACACGACATAAAGGCAGATAGTAGTCAGAACAAAAGTCCGCGTAGCTCAATTGGTAGAGCAACTTATTCCGGAATGAGGGGACCCGGGTTCGAATCCCGGCGTAGACCAAAAATGACGGAGAAATTTACTTCGTTATAATGGCGCCCGAACTATCCGGATGACCCGACCGTTCAAAATCTCGCATTGGTGTGATGTTATTTCCACACCGCGAGATAGGAAAAATACGAGAATCCTTTCTCCAGCACTTCGAAAAAAAAAAAAAAAAAAAATAAGGGGGAGATGATGTAACGTACCAGGAGATGTGACGTACCTGCCCGAAGGACGCACACGACATAAAGGCAGATAGGAATCAGAATAAAATGTCCGCGTAGCTCAATTCGTAGAGCAACTTATTCCGGAATGAGTGGACCCGGGTTCGAATCCTGGCGCGGATAGAAATGACGAAGAAATTTGTTTCGTTATAGATTATTATTCACGCCATTCGTTAGTTCTAAAAATTCCAGATGAAAATAATACGAGAAAGTGGGACATTTCTCGAGTAGTCCACCGAAAAGTGTCCCGGCGTCCCAGTGGGCTAATCAAAACCTGTTTGTGAATAACTTAGACGTAATTATTTCTCTCACTGAAACGTTTGACGTCTGCATTTAAAACAATAGAAACCAGCTTTTTCAAAGCTTTGAATCAAAAGAAAGGCTCGTGCCGTTATTTTTATCAGCATTCCGTCCGTCTGTTGAACTCCGCAGAAATAGTCGCCTGAACAACTGCTGTTACTGGTAATTCATTTCGTTATTCTTTCTTTTTAAAGTAAAAAAAAAACGCGTTTTGGAACACATTACCTATATTTTTAACTGTCTTTTTTATATATATATATATATTTTTTTATTTCTACTCAATTTTGCCTAACAGTAAAGAAACGTTTAAGGAGTTTTAAAAGTTTTGACGCGGAGGAGTGTTCCCAAGCGAATTAATGTGTTCTCAAAAGCGCGTGCTAAAAAAGACGTTTTTCCCCACCAATGGGCACTGTTCGGTTGATTAATTATGCATAACGGTATCGAACGTTAACTCTGCAACCAGGCACTCGCCGATTTTAATGAAACTCTTTTCTCCTGGAGTCAAGTCAAGCGTAGAAACGGTTCACTGGTCGGTTTACTCCAAGCCACTTAAGCTGAAGGACGACGCATATGTTTTAGGTGGCCTACATTGACCGTGACCTGATGGTGCTTTCACGGTCAGGGTTGCTATCTCTGCACTCACAAAAGAAAACGAAACTATTAAGAAGCCGAACCCGATGAGAAACGCTAACATGACAATTCTTTGACGCGCCGAAAGGATTAACATGCTCCGAAACGCTTTTTTCTTTCACTGGTGAGAAAACGACTTCATCTTCTTAGGCTAACTGAAAAAAAAAAAATAATAATAAATAAGATTATAACTGCTGGAAAAAAAGTAAAAAAAAAAAAAAAAAAGCACCGCTTCATCGAAGAAGAAAACCCCTGAAGACAAGCTAAGCTAAGTAAAATATTCGCATAGGGCCAGTTATTTATCTATTTAACAAAAAAAAATTAGGCTAAAAATTCATTTATAATAAAATACCACACTAAAAAAACGTTTTATAGTCGGTCTGTTGAAGTGAATTCGAAAGATTTCTTTGATTCATATATCTCACTTTCCGGAGTTACAGTATGCGCCGCTGTCGAAAATAATTCTAGACAGAGGCTCCAACTTCACTAAATTATTTGGGCGGGAGGGGGGAGGCATGAAGAGGTCACACGTGGGATGGGCACGCTCTTCCATTGCCATGAGAAAAATAGAAAAAGGGCAAAGAGATAAACTACGATATTCGACGTATAAATTATATTGACAAAAGTCACCGAACACCCCTTTCAAAAGCAAATGAACGGATCCTCTGCGTTATTAAGATCCGCGGTACAGCTGCAAACGGTATAAAAACAAGCTTGCGGCCTGACCGCGATCATATTGCACTGTGCGGTTGAGTGAAAATTTCGCGGCGAGAGAGAACTGACTTTGAGAAAGGAAAGGTTGTTGAGTGTTATATAAGTGGGTTGCCCATAAGAGAAACCGAGATGCGTTTAAACATACTTAAGTCAACTGTTTTGGATATACTGAATAAGTGGAAGACACATGGCGTGCCTGAAGCAGCAAAACGTACCGGCAGACCAAAGAAAATCAGTGATAGAGGACGTCGAAACCTCAGGAGAGTCGTTGTAGCTTATCGACGGAGTACTCCACAAGACACAGGTAATTAGTGTACAGGTAATTAAAAATGCTGGAACCTCGGTATGTACACGTACCATTCGCACAGAACTTCATTCCATGGGTTACCCGTGGTCGTCCGGTTGCTCATAAGCCTTTCATCTCCACTTGGAATACTACTCGTCGTTTAGCATGGTGTAAAGAACATTTATCGTGGACCGTAGATTAATAGAAACGGGTCCTATGGACTGATGAATTCAGATACACGATCCATCAGTCTGATGGCCGTGTGTGGGTAATGCGGTAGCCGGGGAACGCTATTTACCACAGTGTACTGTTCCTACGGTCAAGTTTGGAGCTGACAGTGTACTCGTGTGGTGGTGTTTTTCGTGGTATGGTCCCGGCCACGTCTACCTCGATATTCTGGACAGTTATGCCCTACCAACTCTGCGGCAATACTATGGAACCGAGCCTTGTTGGTACCAGCAGGTTGGGGCACCGAGCCATAAAGCAAGGACTGTTGTCGCGTGATTTGACGATAATTCTGTATCGTGTGTGAACTGGCCAGCACAGAGCCCTGATCTTAATCCCATAGAGCACTTATGGGATGAATTATAGCGCCGTATAAGAAGTTTGGAACTCAGGCCTACTACTGAGCAACAGTTACCGGCAGCATTATGCACTGAATGGAAGCTCATACCTATCGCTGTGTTCCAAAACCTTGTCGAAAGCTTGTCTCGAAGGGTCAGTGCATGCATTAAGGCCAAATTTGGATCGACACCGTATGTCAATAAATGCTATGTTGTGTTTCTCTTATATAGTTTATTTTAAAATGCCATTGTAATTGCTTATCAGCAAATGAACAAGGAATCAGAAATATTGTTTGGCTGAATATTGATATTTTGAAAAATAAAATGTAGCCTGTGATTTTATAAAAAATATCCAGAGAGATTTTATTTTCAAACGTTTATAAAAAAAATATATGAGAAATTAGCTGGGTTACTCAAACAAAGAACAAGGAGGACAGAAAATAAATACACGTAGATATACAAAGACGCTAGAGATTATACGTTTCTGTATTTTTATTTATTTTATTTTTGATAATTGTTTTAACCATTTACCACATATCACGAGAACATGCCAAACACAAAACTGGGCTGGCAATCCATTTTCTTATCCAATGAGAAATGCTGAACATGGGATAAAAGTTTGTATTTATTTTGTTATTTGTTAATTTTTTGAAGGTAAATCGCTTTTGCCTCCTAAAGTTTAACTTTTTCCACCTTATGAGGCTAAAATCATTAATTAACTAAACAGGACGATAAATATTGGATGGACACTACCCCCACCCCAGTAAAATTATAGATTGGAGGGGCAAGAATCACATTGCCCCCCATAGTAAGCACCTGTGATTCGATATTAAGCTGATCAGAAGTCTTGAATTCTTGAGGGCAGTCCTCGATTTTAATTCACTGTCCCTCAAAACGTCTGATGCCTTTGGGGACGGAAATTGTCCTCAAATTTTGATGTGTGTCCTCGAATTTACACTTCCTCATTAGCTCGTTAGATTTCTAATAAAAAATATTCTTAAAAATACTTTTCGCTGTACTAAGTCTCCTTTTTTTTTTATTGGAGGTTTAACGACCACCGTCAGCAACTTAATGGGCTATAAGTAGTCGCCCGTCCCTAATTTAGGGTCACTGGTTCCAGGGAAGGGAGAGAGCCAGCGCCATAAGACAAACACAACATCCATGCCTCACGAGATTCGAACCCGGATCCGTCTCGGACGAATGATCAGAAGCCATCGCTTAGACCACTGCGCCACCGGGGCAGCAAGCCAACTTTCCAACATGCTGATTGTAAAAACAAATGTTGACTGCCCCCCCCCCCGTTTTTACGAGTTTAATGACCACCGTGAGCAACTCTAAGAACTAAAGGCAGCCACCTGTCACCAATTTGCAGACATTCGTTAAACGGAAGTGAGAGAGAACGTGCTGTAAAACAAACACACCACCTATGTCTCATTCGGGACTCGAACCCGTACCAACTTGTACGTATGGTCAGTGGCTAGCACTAGGAGTACTGCACCATTGGGGTGGCCAAATTTCGACTGTACTTGTTCTGAGTTCCTCCAAAAAGTTTCGGCAAAATGAAAAATTCGCCAGGCAATTCGTTCATTAGTGGGCAGCTGGATTTTGATTCAGCACATATACCTAGGGTAAAGAATCTCACTTTTGCTAAAAATGTTCTAGCCATCATGACTCTACTTTGTCAGTACAAATCACCAACATCTTACAAGATATATTCTTTCAAGACATTTTTTTTTTAGTTGAAAGTTTAACGACCACCGTGAGCAACTGAATGGGATATAAGCAGTCGCCTGTCCAAAATTTAGGGTCACTGGCTCCAGGGAAGGGAGAAAGCCAGTGCCGTAAGACAAACACAATATCCGAGCCTCACCGGCATTCGAACCCGGTCCCTTCTCGGACAAATGGTCATACGCCAGCGCTTAGACCACTGCGCCACTGGGCCGGCGACAAATTTTCGTATGTAACATCATACTTTCAGAAACAGTAGTTTCGTGACAAAAAAATTTGCATATTGATTTTCAGTATGTACGTGTCCCCAAATGATCTGCTGATTCGGGGACACCGCGCCATTTTGTCCTCATAACAGTGAATTCCAATATCTGGTCACCTTATTCTAGATTAACATGTCAAGAACTTTCACAAATGTTGAACGTAAGTGGTGAAATCATTCGTTTACACTTGAATCAACTGGGAAATTCATGGAAGCTAAGCAAATTGGTCCCACATGCATGATGAAACCGCACGAACTTTTTTGGTTACCTGATATTTGTATTCTATTATTTAGTTAACTTAAAATTAATGTTTACCCATTACTGTACCCTCCTTGAAGAAGGGCAATGAAATTAATACAGTGTGCATATAAACGCATTAATAGTTTCTTTATTTGCGGACCAATGAAAATTAATGTGGACCACCAGCTTCTGGTATACACTGATCCGCAAAAACCGTGAAGGTTTTCCAAATTTCTAGCACTGATCATAAGTACAGAGACGGGAATTTGCATGTAATAACGCCAGAATTCCGTCGAGTTTAGCCATAGGGGTTTGCTTGTGTGTATTTGCACGCATATGCACAAAAGTCAACTTTATACTGAAAACCTAGATCTGGAACATGTAACGTATACTAATATTTTTTTTAGTTCCTGTCTCAATGTAAATTTGATTCATTCTCCATAAGCATTTTCCACACTTAAAGTTTACATTTTCTCTCTCGCTCGAATGCTTTTTGGCAACGAGTATTGAGGTTAGAGTGACGTACGTAAGAAACTAAGATAAGATCGATGTTTTGCGATGTTTGCAGTGAGAGCTGTCTTGTTTTCCTAAGCTGTCTTTCGTTGAGCTGTCTTCCGTTAATCTGATTTGCGTTAGGTTGACTTGTGTTAGGATATATTTCATTTAAGGTTTTCGTTAAACTAATTTTGTATTTACTAACTCGAGTTAAATTAAAATTCAAGTTCTTGTTAATATCGTTGTGAGATAGTTGATGTTATATGGTGAACGTTTGAGCTGATTCTAAAGTGATTATTGAAAGGTGGTTCACGATTGTGGAAGTCATGCGATGAATTGCGCTAATTAGTTCCCATAGGACTTGAAGTTTGAGTAAGTACATACTTATTACTTGTATTCTCGTTTAATCAATCTATGCTTAATTAAGGACTATAAGTATTGTCTTGGAAAGAAAGTAATGTCCGATGACGAGGTACCCGAAATCGAAGCCCCAGTAACGGCGCACATTGGCCCCTGAGGTAGCGCAGCACACCAGCATGACATAAGCAGATAGGTGGCTTAAGGTGGATCCACCTAAAATCTCTGCCTTGTATTTCCAATGGGCAAACTTCTGTAGCCATTTTCTTCACAATTAATGCGTTCCCAAGGGTGAAAATTGGAACATCGATAAAAATAACTTCATATTATAGCCTAGTATACTTAATGTTTTCAAATATTTAACCATAATTAAGCAATCCATCATTTGTTTTTCTATTGACGTCATCAATGTACAGGTAGCGCCGTCTATTTTCTGGTATCTTTTTTTTTTTTTTTTTTTTTTTTGGTTGGAGGTTTAACGACCACCGTGAGCAACTCAATGGGCTATAAGCAGTCGCCCGTCCCTAATTTAGGGTCACTGGTTCCAGGGAAGGGAGAGAGCCAGTGCCGTAAGACAAACACAACATCCATGCCTGACCGGGATTCGAACCCGGACCCCTTACGGACGAATGATCAGAGGCCAACGCCTTAGGCCACTGCGCCACCGGGGCGGCATATTTTTTTTTCTGGTCTCAACACTACTAAAGGAAAAGTTATTGATTTTTAATATAATTACGGTTAAGTTTTAGAAAGTATTAATTATACTAGGCTCTAATATGAAGTTACCTTTGCCGCCCCGGTGGCGCAGTGGTCTAAGGCGATGGCCTCTGATCATTCGTCCGAAAGGGTTCCGGGTTCGAATCCCGGTGAGGCAGGGATGTTGTGTTTGTCTTATGGCACTGGCTCTCTCCCTTCCCTGGAGCCAGTGACCCTAAATTAGGGACGGGCGACTGCTTATAGCCCATTGAGTTACTCACGGTGGTCGTTAAAATTCCAATCAAAAAAAAAAGTTACTCTTATCGATATTCAAATTTTCATCCTTGGGACCGCATTGAATGTGAAGAAAATATCTACAGATGTTTCCCCATTGGAAATACAAGGCAAAGATTCTAGGTGGATCCACCTTAAGTCACCTAGTTAGCCGTCAGAAGGCGAAGAGTGTAAACGCCAGCCAACATGTGGAAATTGCCAAGGAGCACATCCGCCATTGTATGAGTTTTGTCGCGGTAGCACCCACGCAAGTGCTGTAAGGAACATTACCAGTGTGTACCCTAGTGCCATTTCACATCGTCAGTTGCTGTCGTTGGTTCGAACGGTTTCGAGAGGGAAATTTTGACCTGTCAGATCGTCGCAAAGCCGAAAGACCCGCAACAGTGGATATGAACACGCTGAAGACCTTAGTTGAGACCAACCCACCTGTGACCAATGGGGAGTTGGCCAAAGAGCTGGGGACTACCCACACGAGCATTATCACGTACTTGCGTCAACTTGGAAAGGTGCACAAGAGGAGAGTTTTGGGTACCCCATCAACTCAGAGTTTAGCAGAAACAAATCACATGAGTGCATGCATTTCCTTGCTTATACACGACCAAACTGACCCATTCTTGAGTCGCATTGTGACAGGTGACGAGAAATGTGTCCTGTATGGCAATGTCAGCGCCCGGAAACAGTGGTTGGACCCAAAACAGAAGCCCATGTCTACCACAAAGCTGGCTTACACCCACGTAAGGTCCTACTATTTCTTTGGTGGGATATGCAGGGTGTCGTGTTCTTTGAGTTTCTGTCGGACAACACTACTATCACCGCCGAGGTGTACCAGTTGAATTTTTGCAGACGATCGAGATGAGTGGACTTCCGCCTCACATTCTACGAATTCCCATGTAAAGTCAATGGGAGAAGCGTGCGGTTGACTGAAACAACTCTTGCGAAACACGCGCTGTTAAAGACGGAAGCATGGAGTTACTGAGATAGTCCAAAGTCCGAAGTCTTCTCTTTTCTGAGCAAATCGTCGCGCAAAGCAATGGTCCATTCACCTCCATACGCTGATTCATGTTGTCATGAAAATGCTAGCAGGCGATCGTATGAAAGTTCTTCGCATCAGAACAGCGAAGACTCTCGAAGATCTGCTTGCGTTATGCCGTTGGAAATACAATTTAATATTCATTCGATCGAGTTTATTCATGTAGGTAAGATGTTTCCCATTATGTAAGGATGTAAATAAACATTCCGTTGGGCATTGTTAGTGAAAATATTTAGAATGCACATACTGAGTTACGCCATTTAATCTATACCTTAACAGAATGTCTCCCGCGCAAAAAGAAAAAAAAAGAAAAAGAGAGAGAAAACGTAAGAGCCTTACTGGAAGGCGTAAGCGATCAATGGGTCGCAACTATATGTCTCAGACAAGAGAGAATGAAGAGTATTCGCAACGCAGATCTCATTCCAACAACACTAACAAACACAGTTGTGACTGAAGATGAGAGTGAGCTATCCAGTTGAATTTTTGCAGACGATCGAGATGAGTGGACTTCCGCCTCACATTCTACGACTGAAAAACGGTCCAGTCATGATGCTCATCACGAACCTGGCCGCCTCGGTGGCGCAGTGGTCTAAGCGATGGCTTATGATTAGGGCTATCGCGGGAAGAGAAAGGCGTAATTCGCGGGGTGGTCGTGGGGTAAATTATGAAATTTCTCGAAAAGTTCGCGGCCGATGATATACACTAACATTTCCAAAAAAAAAAGGTCTACCAAGTTACGAAGCAGTGATATAGATGACTAGTGCGTAATTAAATAATCATTATAACCTTATAAGTTTTTAAAATTGATACTTACATTTATAAACCATTCAAATTCTAGCAATGTTATCAACGCCGTTACACAAGATCAAGATTTCCATTTAAGTGGACGGCATTTTGATGCATTACATTGTACAAACACAGATTTTCTTCTTTAATGCTGTGTCTGTTGTCCTGTAACACGTTTTTAAATTTAGAAAAGGATCATTCAGCATCGACACTGTTTGTGGGTACTGACAGACAACGGATGGCGACCTTATGTAGCTTAGGAAAACGATCTTTTTTCGTATTCCAGAAGTCTAGCAAACCTTCGCTGACACGAAATTCTTTTACACTCGCTTTATATGAACGAAATTCATATTTTAGTTGGCCCTCATCTTCGAACATAGGAATGTGGCTGAAAACAAACAAATCTTCGTCGTCTGAAAAGTCCAAGGACTTAAATTCATCGGGATCAAACACCCTACATGCTAAATGGACGATGTCATCACTCTTTCCACGTTATTTTTTAAACAACGCATAGCGACTGAAAAATTGTATTCCGGCACTGCTGGGATCGAACCCCAGAACTCTCGAGAGTTCTGGGGTTCGATCCCAGCAGTGCCGGAATACAATTTTTCAGTCGCTATGCGTTGTTTAAAAAATAACGTGGAAAGAATGATGACATCGTCCATTTACATTATCTCCACGTATTTGATATATATTAACCCTACATGCTTTGAAGAAATTTGCGGCTGGCTGACAAATTCGATGCTTTTTATCTTAAAAAAAAATAATGTTTAATTTTTTAATAACAAGTGGATAGAGCTCTTTTTCCAGTGACGTAATGGCAGTCTTGACTCTTCCTAAGAAGACTGTTGACATGCATTATACAGTGGTAGTCTTGACTCTTGCTAAGAAGACTGTTGACATTCATTATACAGGGGCAGTCTTGACTCTTGCTAAGAAGGCTGTTGACATTCATTATACAGTGGCAGTATTGACTCTTGCTAAGAAGACTGTTGACATTCATTATACAGTGGCAGTCTTGACTCTCGCCAAAAAGACTGTTGACATTCATTATACAGTGGCAGTCTTGACTCTTACCAAGAAGACTGTTGACATTCATTATACAGTGGCAGTCTTAACTCTTGCTGAGAAGACTGTCGACATTCATTATACAGTGGCAGTCTTGACTCTTGCTCAGAAGACTGTTGACATTCATTATACAGTGGCAGTCTTGACTCTTTCTAAGAAGACTGTTGACATTCATTATACAGTGGCAGTCTTGACTCTTTCTAAGAAGACTGTTGACATTCATTATACAGTGGCAGTCTTGACTCTTTCTAAGAAGACTGTTGACATTCATTATACAGTGGCAGTCTTGACTCTTTCTAAGAAGACTGTTGACATTCATTATACAGTGGCAGTCTTGACTCTTTCTAAGAAGACTGTTGACATTCATTATACAGTGGCAGTCTTGACTCTTGCTGAGAAGACTGTCGACATTCATTATACAGTGGCAGTCTTGACTCTTGCTAAGAAGACTGTTGACATTCATTATACAGTGGCAGTCTTGACTCTTTCTAAGAAGACTGTTGACATTCATTATACAGTGGCAGTCTTGATTCTTTCTAAGAAGACTGTTGATATTCATTATACAGTGGCAGTCTTGACTCTTTCTAAGAAGACTGTTCACATTCATTATACAGTGGCAGTCTTGACTCTTGCCAAGAAGACTGTCGACATTCATTATACAGTGGCAGTCTTGACTCTTGCCAAGAAGACTGTGGACATTCATTATACAGTGGCAGTCTTGACTCTTTCTAAGAAGACTGTTCACATTCATTATACAGTGGCAGTCTTGACTCTTTCTAAGAAGACTGTGGACATTCATTATACAGTGGCAGTCTTGACTCTTGCCAAGAAGGCTGTCGACATTCATTATACAGTGGCAGTCTTGACTCTTGCTGAGAAGACTATTGACATTCATTATACAGTGGCAGTCTTGACTCTTTCTAAGAAGACTGTTGACATTCATTATACAGTGGCAGTCTTGACTCTTGCTAAGAAGACTGTCGATATTCTTTATATATTTTGTGCGCGGAAATTCGCTGTTTTTCAAATAAAGTGAACTGTCCGGAAATATACTGCGCATGAACCTCACTCTGCTTTAGATTTTCTTTCAAATCCCTAACTTGACAATACCAAATGATTTTATCCACAATACAACTGCTACTGTTGTATTTTTCTTTTTCAAAAAACTCTGTGTATATAGTTAAATGTTTGCAGTGAAAAAGCACGGCCTCAAACCAACTGTTCCACCTAGTCTGCACAGATACTGGTGGTAAGCAAGGTATTTTGCCTTTCTCTTGCAAAAATAGTTGTTAACGTCCTTTACGGGAGGGACAAGCTGTGAAGGCACGTTTAACAGCAACTACTAAAAAGTTAACATGCTCAAATTCATTCTGACAAATTTTGCCCAAAAGATTTAAACGATGCGCATTGCAGGTGACGCGAAGACCATTCAAAAATACGGCTCTCAGGCTCTGTCCCCACGCTTTGGACATGTAATATGCATTGTCTGTCACAAAAGTGGTTATAATTAGAAAAATTAATTCTTATTAACGCACTGAATTATATTTCCTCGCTGACTGCTTTAAAATTTACGGATTCCAAAGTGATGCACTCAAGGAAGATTGCATTCAAAGAGGTTTCACCATTGCAGCTTTCAACATTCGGTTCACCTGATGGGACAGCAAGAATAGTCAAAATGTATCTATCTTCTGAATCAGTTGTTTCGTCTGCGACGATGCTTACACCGAATAATAATTTTTAAGAAATCTTTCACTTGTTGCTTGTGAATATCATATATTTTCGGCAAATGACATTTTCGCATCCAATTTGCATTTGGAATAACACCAATATCTTACAACGAATTTTTCAAGTAATATTTTAATTAAAGGTTATCAAGTTTGGAAAGTGGGATGTTAGCTGCACAAAAGGCACCAGTTAATTTCGAAAGTTTCATTGAGCGATGCTGTTCTTCGGCAGTTCTTTTCTCAATTAATTCATCAACCCATTTCTGCATTATTTTCGGTTCATTGTTCAGACACACCTTTTATTTATGCCGCTTACTTGCTAAATACTTTTCACAATTGTCCTTTCTTGAAAAAACCACTGGTATGTTGCAACACGAACAGAACAATAGATTTTTGTTCACATGAAACGTTCCCTTGCTGTACTGCTTGCATCTTTCAGATGCACTCATTTTACTCACGTGGCTCATTATCAAAATTAGAAAACAATATCTAGAAACTTCATAAACTACTGACACGAAAGCACAAATTTCCATGCTAAGCGTCTGCGAAACACTTTTCTGTGAGCTACTTTCCCAGCTAAAATTACTAACATAAACTGACGACATCCGGTTTATGGTTTACTAGTCTGACAAGTCGCAAATGTCATATAAAAGTAGCGGGGGGGGGGGGTCACAGAAGACCACAAGGCCGTGGGTGGCCTAGTGGGCAACGTTCGTGACTGCCGCGGAAAGGACCTCAGGTTCGATTCCAGGCAGGTACGAACGCTCGATCCACTAAACACTAAATATCCGTCGTGCGTCGGATGGGCACGTTAAGCCGTCAGACTTTGGGTACTGGCCCCCGGTAATAAATAAGGGCGTCTTCCTCCCCCTTTCTACTTCGCTTCCGTGTTACTTTCCTATCGGGTACTCTAGCCCAAATCTCCTAGCTTCCTATTTCTAAGGGTTGTTTAAGACCTGGGGTCAGACACTCCCTTCCTAAAATCCTCTGCATATGAACATGAACACGAAAGACCACGTGTGCACTCTTCAGCAGAGTGCATGTGACCTTGAATTACCCGTCAAGCTTGTTCAAAAAGACTATCTTCGTAACGAACAATCTTGAGAGTTAATTCGAGGTTTAAAGGGACTTTCGAGTAGGATTACTTTGCGGTATATTTTTCGAGTAAATTCTAACGAAGGCGGTATTAAAATTTATTTAATTATGAAAAATACAGTAATCACAAAATTATAATAGAAATTAGGCAAAAATAGGTAAGAAATCTGAAATTCGCGGATATATTTGATATTCGCGAAATTACAGAATACTCCCCAAAATTCGTGAAAACAATCGCGGAAATTCGCGCCGCGACAGAATTACTGCCCTACTTATGATCATTCGTTCGTGAAGGGTCCAAGTTCGAATCCCGTTGAGGCATGAATTTTGTGTTCTTCTTACGGCACTGGCTCTCTCCATTCCCTGGAACCAGTGACCCTAAATTAGGGACGGGCGACTGCTTATAACCCATTGAGTTGTTCACGGTGGTCGTTAAATCTTCAGTCAAAAAAAAAAAAAAAAAAGGAAAAAGAAGAGAAAATCACGAACCTGGACACAAGGAAATGTTTAGTCCATGGCACAGGTATGATCGTAAAGTCGCTTTTCCAAAATACAATTTCTGTGGAAAATTTGTGCGGAGAACACAAGCAGTCGTTGCACACCTCGCCACGCATTCCGCTGACTCCAAGCGACAGCACTTCCCCTTTTACGATCAAACGGATTCAATTTCCGATCATATTGTTCTTGGCGATGACAAATACTTGCTAAAATCGGAATATACCTGCCAGAACCAGTCTTCTCATTACGTTGCCCTATCTCGAGCAAGATCAAAGGATTCTGTTGCAGTAAAGACCACTCACGAAGATACATCTGGATTATCTGTCGCAAATGGCTGATGGACTCAAAACATTTTCTTTACTGAAGTGTTTGAATGAATTTGTAACATTATTTTCGTCAATCAAACAAAGTTTACATTTGTTGCTTCATACGAGTTTATTCTTAAAAAAAAAAAAAAACTAACTGTCGATTTCGACGGGTTTCGTCTAGTAACATTCAAAAGTCGAACAAGTATATAAAAATAATTACTCTCGGATCTGAGGCATACAGGTGAAATAATATAAAAATATGTTTTATTAGTCCATGTGTAGTTAAATGAATGTTAAACGAAAACCTATTAGGAAATCTAATGACTAAAATAACTTATTAGTATTATTTTTTACCATTTTCGAATTAGTTTTATGTGGAAGAGGTCTCGCAGGGCCACTAAAAAGAGATTCGCAATGTAAAAAAAATCTGAGATTCATGAGCCATTTTCCGCGATTCCTTTCGTGAATGAACGAAGCACATTCCTGATACGACCTTTACAGGGAAAAAGCATATTCCTTATACAAAATAAATCCTTATACAAAATTCTTATACATATTCCTTATACAGAATTCTGAGATTCATGAGGCATTTTCCGCGATTCCTTTCGTGAATGAACGAAGCACATTCCTGATACGACCTTTACAGGGAAAAAGCATATTCCTTATACAAAATAAATCCTTATACAAAATTCTTATACATATTCCTTATACAGAATTCTGAGATTCATGAGGCATTTTCCGCGATTCCTTTCGTGAATGAACGAAGCACATTCCTGATACGACCTTTACAGGGAAAAAGCATATTCCTTATACAAAATAAATCCTTATACAAAATTCTTATACATATTCCTTATACAGAATTCTGAGATTCATGAGGCATTTTCCGCGATTCCTTGCGTGAATGAACGAAGCACATTCCTGATACAACCTTGACATATAATGAATAAGCTTTATTTGCTTTCCGCTAAGCTAATTATAATGAATAACCTTTTTCTACCAGCTAGCTAATGATAATGATGAATAAAGCTTTCAACTACTGAGCTAAGTATAATGCTTCTGCTACTGAATGATATGCTTGTACTAAGCTTCAAATAGTGAATTCAAATGGTTGTTGTTACTAGTTAATTAAGAACATGAATAAAGTCACCTGCTAGTAGTGTAGTAATAGTAATGAACAAACTTATAACTGGTGTAACGTACCAAGAGATGTGACGTACCTGCCAGAAGGACGCACACGACATAAAGGCAGATAGGAATCAGAATAAAATGTCCGCGTAGCTTAATTGGTAGAGCAACTTATTCCGGAATGAGTGGACCCGGGTTCGAATCCTGGCGCGGATAAAAATGACGGAGAAATTCACTTCGTTATACTGGTAGTAATGTTGTAGCAGTAAGTAAGATGAATAAAGTCTTAACGCTGGTTGTTAATAGTAATAAACTAATGACATAAACCTAACAGCCAGACAGAGATCTGACAAAAACTATGAATTGAGAAAGACGTACTTACGACAAAGCTCTTTTATTATGTAACTCTTGATCATCCAACGCACACACACAACTCGTTTCACAATAATGAAGAATCAAACTAATCACATAGAACGAAGCTCTCAATACAACAACAACAACAAACTTTCTCCTTCACAACAACAACGCTCCTCTAGTATAACAACAAACGCTCTCCCTTCAATAACAAACGCTCTCTCTTCAATAACAAACGCTCTCCTCGGCTATCGTTGAACGCGCCTATATATACTGGCTACCACCAACCACCACGTCATGACTTACACTCATTGCCAGATCTCATTCAGCGGGTGAAATAATATTTCGTTCAGTAAGAAGATAATTTACATAGTAAAATAAAATAACCAGAGATAGTAAAATCAAAAGGAAAGTGAATATAGAGTATACGTTACATCATCTCCCCCTTAATTTTTTTTTTTTTTTTTTTTGTTTTTGTTTCCGAAAAACCTATCAATTTTGGAGTGTAAGTCTTACACTTCGTTGATTGACGTTTCTCGACCTCTTTTTTGTTTTGTTGTTTGGTGGCAGCAGTATTTACAATCTCAAACTTGGCATGACAAAATCAAGAAATCTGTATTCGTCTGTGAAACTTGTATTTTTGAACAAAACAAACCTGCATCGGCATACCTTCCTTTTATTCTGCCTAGCAGGAATCACTTTTTTAATTTCAAATGACGTTCTCATTATTCGTTGAATACATACCAACTGTATCAGCAGCGAAGATTGCCTGGAGCTGCCTAACAGTAACAATTTTATTATTTTAATTTCAAATTACGTTCGCATTATTCGTTGAATACATACCAACTGTATCAGCAGCGAAGATTACCTGGAGCTGCCTAACAGTAACAATTTTATTATTTTACCCCTAAGCACATAGATATATATAAAAAAATGTGGATTAGTAGATGGACATAGAAGAAATATAAAAAAAAAACACATATATACACAAAAAAGAATGCATAGGCCCACACGAAAAAAAGAAATTCTGACACGCCAACTGGTCGTGCAGGAAAAACAACAAACTAAGAAAAGAACCTGTCCACGAGAACTTACTTATCTCAAGGACGCATAAAAAACTCTAGTACGATAACGTTTTCCAGGCCTAATCGGACTGGTAAAATCAGGTGGCTTAGATCTCTTCAGGGACTTTAATGGATCTGGAACATCGGTCTGCTGTCGGCCAAGAAATCCCGGCGGCTGACGGGAACGGTCAGGAATGGCGGAAATCCGTCGGTCCGGAACGGCTGAAGTCTGTGGGTCCGGAAATCCCTGCGGCTGAGAGGAACGGTCAGGAATGTCTGAAGTCCGTCGATCAGGAACGGCCGAAGTCTGGCGGTCCGGAAATCCCTGCGGCTGATAGGAACGGGCTCCCCCAGGCTTTTGATATGGAGTCCCTTTGTGCTGGGGCCCGTTGTGTCCTTCCAGTATTCTTTTGGACGGACGTGGCTCCGGCCACATCGTTTGCTTTCGCTTACGCCCGCGTGGCATGAGAGTAACAGCAGGCATCGGCCCTGTTTGCCCTGAGCGTAGGTTCCAGGGGCGAAACCCGGGCGGATGCAAGGATTTCTGCCTTCGTCGCTGTTGCGGCGAAGCAGATTGGGGAGACAAGTTACGTTTGCGCCCAGCTTTTGGTGGTTCTGGACGGTTTGTAATATTTAAATTATTGTTCATAACTGATAAATCAGAAATGTCCGAAGCCTCTGAGTCGCTGCTGTAATTCAGTGGTCGTGCAGGGCGATGTTTATTTTTGCCTATAGGAATACTTTCTGACGAGGTATTCAAGGAAGTAGGAGCCTGCGTTGGTGCAGAGTTATCAGGAAACGGCGCAGCAATAGTCTTGGCAATGGTTGGAGGGAAAGGAACGATACTAGTATTCGAAGAACTTGATTCGAGCCTTGGTCTCATGGGAGAATCAGGTTGCGTGTTTGGAAACCCATCTGGAGGAGGGGAGGGTGAAGAAAAAATCACTGGAGATTCTTCAAAAATGTTTGTTGGTTCGTCCAAAATTTCTGGCGGTTGATCGTGAGATATAGACTCTTGAGTCTGTGGAACAGAAAGTTGAGTAGGGTTGATTATGAAATCGATATTTCGTTCATGATACTTGCGACACTGATCAACGTGTACGTATTGAAATTGATTGTCAGGTTTTTCAAGAACAATGTTATTTTCAAACACATTTGCCACCCGATATGGACCTTCGTAGCTGGGTGCAAATTCCTTCACTAAAGTATGCGAAACAGAAGACTGGAAGTGCGTTTCCACGAGAGTGAGATCTCCAACGACAAGATTTGGTTCCCTACGCCTAGTATTATAATATCTTGCTTGAGCCGCTTGTGCTCCTAGCATTGCAACACGAGCTTTTTCTGCCATGATTCGTACTGATTGCGGAGTTGGTCGCTGGTTTAGTTCGTCGATAATCCCCGTTAAATTTTCAAAAGGGGTTTTAATTTTGCGACCCAGAAAAAGTTCTGCAGGAGTAATTTTAGTAGATTCGTGGACAGACGAGCGGAGGGCGAACGAAAAAAGCTCCAAATGGTCATCCCATCTTTTGTAACGTATACTCTATATTCAGTTTCCTTTTGATTTTACTATCTCTGGTTATTTTATTTTACTATGTAAATTATCTTCTTACTGAACGAAATATTATTTCACCCGATGAATGAGATCTGGCAATGAGTGTAAGTCATGACGTGGTGGTAGCTAGTATATATAGGCGCGTTCATCGATAGCGGAGGAGAGATTTTGTTGTTATAAGGAGAGCTTTTGTTGTTATAGGGAGATCGTTTGTTGTTATACTAGAGGAGAGAGTTTCGTTCTAGGTGATTAGTGATTCTTCATTATTGTGAAACAAGTTGTGTGTGTGTGCTTTGGATGACCAAGAGTTGCATAATAAAAAAGCTTGTAGTAAGTACGTCTTTCTCAATTCATAGTTTTTGTCAGACCTCTGTCTGGCTGTTAGGTTTATATCATTAGTTTATTACCATTAACAACCACCGTTAAGACTTTATTCATGTTCTTAATTAACTAGTAACAACAACCATTTGAATTCACTATTTGAAGCTTAGTACAAGTATATCATTCAGTAGCAGAAGCATTATACTTAAGCTCAGTAGGAAAGCTTCATTATTATCATTAGCTAGCTGGTAGGAAGAGCTTATTCATTATACATGTAATTAGCTTAGCGGAAAGCAAAATAAAGCTAATTCATTATACTTTCATGATGATCCATTACAAATGTAGCAATCATTTTCACTAGCGTGCGGTTAACGCGTTCCGCAGGATTACTCTGGGGATGATATGGGTAAATGAATTTGTGCTTAATGTGTAGTCTCGCACACATTCTTTCAAAAATGTCAAAAATAAATTGAGGACCATTATCCGAAACTACTTTATTAGGTGCACCATATCTAGAGAATACTTCATTAACTAATACATTACAAATAACTTCTGCCGTAGCGGCTTTAATGGGAAAAACTTCAACCCATTTAGAAAAATTATCAGTTAGTACTAACACGTAACGAGCTTTGTTTTTAACAGATAAAGGATAAGGTCCCAATAAATCTATTGAAATAATATCAAAAACATGAGAACTTGAACTACATTTCAAGTGACCGGCCGGTCTTACATTACGGTAATTATTAATCTGACACAAGTGACATGATTGAACGTATGCGAGCACACTTTGGTACATGCCAGGCCAATAGGCAACATCCCGCAATTTACAACGGGTCTTGCGAATACCTAAATGGCCTGCAAGAGGTTTGTCATGAAATTCGTTTAAAAGGGCCATTCTGAGGGTTCGCGGAATACATGGGCGAAACTCTGACCTAGTAGTCCTAGATTTCGTATAGTAAAGAAGACCCTCTATGACCTCAAAATGCTGTGACTTTCCAGCCAGAGAAGGATCACTTTGTAGGGGCGAACCCGCAAGCAAAAAATTATAGATATCCCCAAAATCTGGATCATTTATTAATTCTGCCATTATCTGCTCTCTGGATGTTATATCAGCTATTAGAAGTAAAGGCTGACATCCAGGAGTAGTTTCTGTGGGGGCCCCACTAATCGGAACGCGAGACAATGCGTCCGGTAATTGATTCTTATGACCTGGCTGATAGGAAATTTTGATATTGCTCTCTTGTAACTTCAGAGCCCACTTCATAAGTCTTTGAGATAGGTGCTTAGCAGAATTCAAATACTGAAGGGCAGAATGATCCGTAATTATGTTAACTGTCAATTCATTAAGATAACATTGAAATTTATTCAGCGCATACACGACAGCAAGACATTCACGTTCCGTAGCTGAATAATTGCGTTCAGCTTTGGCTAAAGTACGAGACGCAAAAGCTATTGGATGCCCAGCTTGGGACAAAACGCAACCAAGACCAACTCCGGATGCGTCAGTATAAATATCAAATTCCTTAGTATGATCCGGGAAAGCCAACACCGGAGGCTGAGTCAACGCAGACTTCAGTGTTTCGAATGCAGCGTTAGCCTCAGGTGTCCAAACAAACTTCTTGTATTTACGTTTTAAAGCATACAATGGCTCACAGATTGTAGCATAAGCGGGGACGAACTGCTGATACCATCCGGTCATTCCCAGAAAGCGCGATAGTTCTTTTGCTGTTTTAGGCCGAGGAAAGTCAACAATAGGCCTAATTTTTTCATTATCCGTAAATAAGCCGTGGGGAGTGATTTTCAACCCCATATATACAATCTCGTCCCTCGCTATCTGGCATTTACTAGGTTTTAACGTCAAGCCAGCATTGTATATGAGTTGGAACACCTGTTTGAGCAGAGAAAGGTGCTCGTCAAAAGTCTCGGATGTAATAATAATATCATCCAAATATACATGCACATGGGGACCCAGGACGGGTCTGAGAACCGTATCCGTAAGCTTTTAGAAGCTAGTCCAAAGGGCATACGTAAGTATTCATAAGCCCCAAAAGGAGTCACAAAGCCAATTTTTTCGACAGAGTCCGGATGTACTGCCACCTGCCAATATCCACTCGCCAAATCCAAGGTTGACATCCATTTGGTTGACGACAGGTCATTTAAAATATGCGACATGACAGGTAGTGGATAATTGATCGTTTTTGTGACTTGGTTGAGCTTGCGGAAATCTGTCACGAAACGAAATTCATTGGGTTGTTTCTTTGGAACCAAAAAGGCAGGAGCAGCCCAGGCGCTTGTTGATTCCCTGATTATGCCCTGTTTAATCATTTCAGAAATTTGACGTTGCATTTCCTGTTTCTCATGTGGAGCACAAGGGTAAGGTTTCGTCGCAATTGGTTTCGAACCATCAGTGTCAATGACATGATAAACCACCTGTGTGAAACCAGGTTGATCAGAAAATAAACCAGGGCTTTCCTGTAAAAGGAGAGAAAGCTGGTTTCGTTGCCTCTCATTCAATTGGTTACTCAATAACAAACTCGTTATATCTACAGGAACCGTAGGAATCATTTCGACAGGTTCCGGAAAGGAAATCACATGTTGTACGAAATTCAAAGTTATTTGAAACGCATGAATAAAATCCATGCACATTAAACATTTCACAGGTAGTTCGTCTATAAGCAGGAAAGAATGCGTAAAACGAGAGCTTTTCCCAGCCCTAGAGATAATGTGACAGTTCCTGAGATACTGAAGATTTCGTTATTTGCACCTCGCAAATACTGCGTCGCAGGCTGAACGAGGACTGCAGGAAAATTGTCAGTGCAAAACTTCGTATTTAGGGCTGATATTTCAGAACCAGTGTCGAACTTTGTCTCGACAATAATATCTTCAATTGTCAAGAAGACATCAGGCAACTGAGGAGTTTGAACAGTCACTAATACAGTTTTAGGGTCAGAATGCTTGGTATCAGGAAGCAGGACCGATCCTTGGTCTACTTCCTTTGGAAGTTTAAAGGATTCCTGGTTGGATTATCATGCGGTCTGAAACCTCGACCCTGCCGGGTATCGGGAAAATTTTCACGATGAGGAAAACTGCGTGAAACCTGCGTCGGAAACTCCGCGTGTCTGTTGACATTTTCATATCTATTACTTCTGCCCTCAGCACGGGCAGAAAAATCATCATTGCCTTGAGCATGAAAACGTTCCGAACGCTGCGGATTGGAACGGGGTCGAGCATATTGTGCATTTGTACGATATCCCGAAGATTGTTCAGAAACTCGCTGTTGGTTTGCCACTCTTCTGTGTGGTGGAACGTATGAGGCTTGGGTGTGCACTTGTGTATGCTCACGCTGAAAGTTATTATGCCTATTATGCCGCTGAGGGTTTTCGTAATAAGCCTCGCGGGGTGCCCGAGCATGGTGAGTGGAACCATGTTTGCCATGTCGCTCTTCATACGTTCGTATGAGGCGAAGGCATTCATGAATTGTGGCAGGGTGTCGAACCTCAAGAAAGTCTTGTAAAAATGGGTCGAGCTGCTGCAAGAGGGTATCCAACATGTCAATATGACTGGCATGTGGATCCCATAGGTTATATAAGCGTGTTGTTTCCAACGCAAATGCAACAGGGCTATCGTTGGGACCTTGCTGACGAGAAAAAAGCTGTTGTGCAAGGCTAGCTCGACTGAGGCCGAAAGGAAAGACCTCCAAACATTCTGCACGGAAATTCTCATAATGAGAATCTGGGTTCGACACTCTCCTCTGCCGATACCAGGTCTTAGCGGTATCCCTCAAGCAAGTGCCGGCGATTTGGACTTTGCAGTCTTCAGGAATATTATATAGATCAAAATGATCTTCCAGATCTTCGAGGAACTTTAAGGATCCCTCCAAACCATTAAAATAAATTGTTCCTGCATGCGGCACGAAATGGGCAAGCATTCTGCTTCGCTGAGAGGATTGAACTCCCTCAGGTACGACCCGCGACTCAGAGTAATAGGAAGCTGGTGCATTACGAAATTGTGAAGAATGCCTGAGTACGTGTAGATCACTTATATCAAAGTGAGCCCCACAGGCTTCTTGCAGATGGTCGAGATTAATCCCAACACCACCGAAACTTGTCTTAGGGTGGAAAATTGAAGTTGTCTCAGGTAGTGAAGACATGGGTAATAATTGTCAAGATCTCGTGTTCGAGAAAAGTTCGGGCGCCAATTATAATGAATAAGCTTTATTTGCTTTCAGCTAAGCTAATTATAATGAATAACCTTTTTCTACCAGCTAGCTAATGATAATGATGAATAAAGCTTTCAACTACTGAGCTAAGTATAATGCTTCTGCTACTGAATGATATACTTGTACTAAGCTTCAAATAGTGAATTCAAATGGTTGTTGTTACTAGTTAATTAAGAACATGAATAAAGTCACCTGCTAGTAGTGTAGTAATAGTAATGAACAAACTTATAACTGGTGTAACGTACCAAGAGATGTGACGTACCTGCCAGAAGGACGCACACGACATAAAGGCAGATAGGAATCAGAATAAAATGTCCGCGTAGCTTAATTGGTAGAGCAACTTATTCCGGAATGAGTGGACCCGGGTTCGAATCCTGGCGCGGATAAAAATGACGGAGAAATTCACTTCGTTATACTGGTAGTAATGTTGTAGCAGTAAGTAAAATGAATAAAGTCTTAACGCTGGTTGTTAATAGTAATAAACTAATGACATAAACCTAACAGCCAGACAGAGATCTGACAAAAACTATGAATTGAGAAAGACGTACTTACGACAAAGCTCTTTTATTATGTAACTCTTGATCATCCAACGCACACACACAACTCGTTTCACAATAATGAAGAATCAAACTAATCACATAGAACGAAGCTCTCAATACAACAACAACAACAAACTTTCTCCTTCACAACAACAACGCTCCTCTAGTATAACAACAAACGCTCTCCCTTCAATAACAAACGCTCTCTCTTCAATAACAAACGCTCTCCTCGGCTATCGTTGAACGCGCCTATATATACTGGCTACCACCAACCACCACGTCATGACTTACACTCATTGCCAGATCTCATTCAGCGGGTGAAATAATATTTCGTTCAGTAAGAAGATAATTTACATAGTAAAATAAAATAACCAGAGATAGTAAAATCAAAAGGAAAGTGAATATAGAGTATACGTTACAGACAGGGAAAAAGCATATGCCTTATACAAAATTCTTATACATATTCCTTATACAAAATTCTTATACATATTCCTTATACAAAATTCTTATACATATTCCTTATACAAAATTCTTATACATATTCCTTATACAGAATTCTGAGATTCATGAGGCATTTTCCGCGATTCCTTTCGTAAATGAACGAAGCACATTTGTGATACAACCTTGACAGGGAAAAAAGCATATTCCTTAAACAAAATAACAGGGGGAAAAAACTGAACTTCACGGACTTTGTCGTATACCAGGAAAATTCTGAAATTTCAGAAACCTTTCCGTAATTCCTTTCGTATATTAACTGGAAAATTCTGCTCTCACTTTTTTGTATCCTGGAAAAATTCCGGTAATAGGAGCGATTAGCCGGAATACACGAGGTTTGATTAACTGTTAAATTTCAATCGTCTGTCGGAGGATCTGATTTCGAAGTTCTGTAGCAAGATCGGATATAGTGGATAGCATATCGCATGAAATTTTCATTATTGTGGCACCAGATATTCCTTCCCTTCTACCCCATTTTTTTTAATTTTTTATTGGAGGTTTAACAACCACCGTGAGCAACTCAGTGGGCTATAAGCAGTCACCCGTCCCTAATGCAGGGCCACTGGTTCCAGGGACGGGAGAGGGCCAGTGCCGTAAGACAAACGCAACATCCATGCCTCACCGGGATTCGAACCTGGACCCCTTTCGGACGAATGATTAGAAGCCATCGCTTAGACCACTATGCCACTGGGGCGCCTCTACCCCATTTTGTGCACCAGCTGTTGTATATCATGTCACCGTAAGGAACCGGGTATGTAAATTATTGTACAGGTGATTGTATGATGTCTATGTATCAGTCTATGGAGTCATTAAGACAACACCTGCTTTGCTATTAAGAGTAAATTTCTTATTTAGGAGATCTGTGAAATAATACTATAAAGCAATACAAACCTTTTCTTTGGAATTTTTCAAACTGGATTAATAGCAGGGCTGGATGAAGCTTTTGCTGGGCCCGGGGCAAAATTTCATAGCGGGGCCCGGATCAAAATTTCACGGTGGGAACTAGGCAATAAATACACTGCCTCACAGAGCAAATGCCACACCATGAAGAAATGCTTGAAAACAGATCAAACCGCACACACAAATAACCAAGTAGGTCCTGAACAAATGATTTAATTGTCACATACAGACTAGGCTCCAGTGGCCGAATATACAGGATGATCAATAAGGAGTGCTGCCCCCATTTTGGGTGGTACAGCGTTAAATACAACGTGGCATCGAGAGTCCAAATAAAGTCATGGGGTGTCGTGGACCATGTGGTGCTGATCCAAGTCCACAGTTCTTCATTTTGCGGGGGTGGAAGGGTACACAAACGATGTCCAATCATGTCCCACAGATGCTCGATGGGCGAGAGGTCGGGGGATCGTGCTGGCCATGGAAGCATCAGCACACCGTTATCCTGTTGAAAATTGGCGTTTATGATGTCCTGCAGATACGGTAGTGCCACGGGCCGCATCACCTCCTTAACATAGCGGCGTGCCGTCAATGCGCCCGTAATGCGTACCCGCGGTGAGCAGCTGTTGGCGCTGATAGCACCGCACACCATGATTCCACGTTGCCGGAACGTGTGGCGCTCCACAATGGCGGAGGAATCCGCCCTTTGGCCACGTCGCCTCCAGACTCTCACACGGCGATCATCCGTGGTGAGACAGAACCGCGATTCGTCGCCGAACATCACACTGTTCCGTTCGGCACCTCGCGCAGCTCTGAAGCAACACCACGCCAAGCGGTGACGACGATGGCTCGCTGTTAAGGGTAGCCTTCGCAACGGACGGCTGGACAGCAAACCAAACGCAGCCAATCGGCGCGACACTGTCCGTGTTGATATCGGAGCATCCAAGTCCTCCTTCCCCCTGTACACCTCGAAAAATGTCGCCCGTTGTGGCCAGTGGGTCCGCTACGGCATGACGTCGGATGCGACGATCGGTGTGCTCGGACGTCCGTCTCCGTGCTGCGGTCCCCCCTACGACGTTTGCACAGATCCTTCATGGGACCACTGTCTCCAAATGCAACCGACAGTTGTGGCATCACGTTGCGTTTCTTCCGCAATACGACGCAATGACCATCCGGCGGTATACGAAGGTCTACGATGACACCTCTCGTAAACTCATCCGTTTGACGAAATCTCGTGCGACGGCGTCTAAACGGCATTAGCACCCCTTGTTCCTTCTCCAGATACGGTTACAGCAGAACCACTCACTTCTCGCGGCCGTGACGACTTCTCGACTGATGGCCTCACGGGCTGGTTGTCCGCATATATCCCGTGCGCCGTTCGTGCGATTGGCCTGCAAATACAATCATTTGCATAACTTGTACGTGTGCACCCACCCTGAAATTTGCATGGTGCTGCGTTCACGTCTTCGTGGTGTTGCATTTTCTCTGTAAGGCAGTGTATCATATTTTAATAAAGTCGATACGTAAAAAATTTCGTTCGTGAAGAACATACACGAAAACTATCATATTATAAAGACAAAATGATTAGCCTATCTCAAAGAAGTATTTGCTTTAAGTTTCATAAAAAGACCATAATGCGTGCTAAAAGTTCCGGGAGAGAGAGAGAAAGATTGAGAGAGAGAGGGTAAAGTTTTAAAATCTGCGATTTCCTTTCTGGGTAGAGGGGGTTGAAGTTGTTTGTGACTCTTATAAAAAATTGCTCTGAAAATTATTAAAAAGATACCTGCGCAGCGAATATTTTTGTGTATAAAATAATAAAGATCCCTCTAAAATAAATTCCTATAAACAGGTCCCCCCCCCATACATGTTTTACTGATTGATTTTTAATGTAAAGTGGAGTAATTGACAAATTCGTGACTTTCTAAACTCTTGTAAGAGCTCACACATGAAAATTGATTTTTATTATTATTATTATTTCTAGTAATGTTCTTTTAAAGTCACTGAATAATTGGCCTCCGTAAATTGGCCCAAATCCGACTTTGATATTGCTTTTTTTAATTTCTTTAAATTTAAGTATATTTGGTTTACACACAAATTGTTGAATATATATAAAAGTTGTGGCAACAAAATAATGAAATTTGATTTATTTCGTGAATGCGGAAAATATTAAGTTAGTTACAATAATCACTTGAAATCTGCAAATCTAAGTATCTGTACGGCCGAATACCATAACTTATTCGAAAATGGGGGATTGGAAACAAAAAAAATTAACATCTTTTTAAGGGCGTCGGACCCCCAAAACGTACAAAAAAAGGGATCTTTTATATTAATTCCCACCAAATACATTTTTTCATTAATTCACTGCGAATTGCCTAAAAATATGTTTATCAGTTTAGCTTCTTGAAGTTATCAATGTTTATCGATGATTACCGATTATTAGTATTCTTTTACAGAATTTGTCCGAAATATTCGTAGTCGTTATTGCATACATCAGAAGTATTTTAAGTGATTACTTTTTTCTTTGTTTTTTCTGCATGAAAAAATGAATTTATTATAATTGTATGATAAAATTAAAGAAAAAGAGAGCGCAGTTGCATTTTTCAATCTAAAGGAATTCTTCCTTCCAGTTTTAAGTTCCGCTTAGGCCACGAAATGACTTTGGAACTGGGTAAACAAGGCAGATGGAGATGTTATCTACGTAGTTGTCGTTCTGAAAAAAACACTTCGTTTGTACAGTTATTTAACAGGTAGCAAGTTTTCTTTTACTTCTGTCGGCCTTTTCAATTATTCATGAGCAAATGAATTAACAATAAAATTATGTGAAAAAGAATTAAATATTTCTAGAGGAACGGCTGTTGACTGGTCAAACAACATGCGAGAAATTTGTGCTAGTGCATTATTGAAGTGTGAGAATGCATTATTGAAGGTTTAAACACTCATGTTGAAATAGATGAATCGCTCTTTAGCCGCCTTAAATACAATCGAGGACGAGATTTGCCCCAGCAATGGCTATTCGCTGGCATTCGCTCGAGAAACAAAAGAGTGATTTCTAGTTGCCGTACCAGACCAATCTGCTACTACTTTGTGCGAAGTTATTCGTCAACGAATTGTTCCATATACTACAATAATTTCTGATGAATGGAGAGCGTACCAAAATCTAAAAAATGAACCAAAATATACTGATTTAACAGTTAATCATTCATTAGGATTAATTAACAGTGATACCGGTGAACATACTAAGGGCATAGAGAGTTTGTAGGGAAAAGTAAAATCAAAGAACAAAAAAATGTGGGGCACCCATCGCTCAATGTTAGATAGTTATTTATGTGAATTCACGTGGAGAGAAAAGGTGAAAGCAGCAAATAGCGATGCCTTTGATCAAATTTTAACTGATATTGTATCGTACTGGCCTCCTAATGATCATCTAGAATGAATGTTCACTTTTGTTATTTAATGAAAGTTTAATTTCGCATATGTTTTTATATGATTTTATTCTAATGTCAACATAAAAAATAAACCTATATAAAATTTCCACTCTTTCAAGTGTTGTTATTTCGTCCTTTACACTGGTTGTTTTTAGAAGTAAAAAAAATTGTGGAAATAAATGTATTGGAAATTAAAAAAAAATATTTAATGAAAACGACTTTTGTTTATATTTACGAATCGGACTAATTCTATAAGAGAATACTAATCATCGCTAAACATCAAGTATCATCGATTCAAGAAGCTAAACTGGTATATTTTGAGGCGATTCGTAGTGAATTAATGAAAAAATGTATTAGCGGGGAATTAATATAAAAGTTCCCAAAAAAGTAATAATTATAAAGAATTCTACTGAAAATGATATTTTTGTTTATATTTACGAATCGAACTAATTCTATATAAGAATACTATACTAATCATCGATAAACATCAAGTATCCTCGATTCAAGAAGCTGAACTGATATATTTTGAGGCGATTCGTAGTGAATTAATAAAAAAATGTATTGGCGGGGAATTAATACAAAAGGTCCCAAAAAAGTAATAATTATAAAGAATTCTACTGAAAATGATTTTTCCCCTAAACTGCGGGGCCCCTTGAAGGAGCTGGGCCCGGGGTGTCCGCCCCGGCTACCTCTATGGTCCAGCCGGCCCTGATTAATAGTGTCAGAGATATAGTGTCCACTTACGGACATAATAATACGATAAGCACGTACGTTTGTTTTTTTTTAATCTAAAAAGAATCTGTTATGGCATAACAGTCGCTTATAACGTTCAAGAAACCGCTACATCGTGAACGAAGCTCATGTTTTGCTCGACGTTGAAATTTAATTCAAAACGTTTTTTAGATATCCTTGAGAGAAGGTGTCGCCCATTAAAAATATATATATATATATGTATACTAAAAGAAAAACAGAGCTTCGGGTACACAGTAAGTTCATCTCAACTGCCTAAAAGTTGCAAGTGGATTGCACCAAACTTTCAGGTGTCACACAAACACGGATACAAACCCGGAAGAGAAAACTATCTGAGAGTATGAATGAAAGTCAAAGAATTGTACGTACCTTCATGTGTACACTATGGGTACAAAACCAAGACATTCACTTCCGGAGAAAAAAAAATCCACCGCTTGACACCTTGGAAAGGGAAAAAAAACCTTAGACCACGTTATCTTCCGCAAACCAGCGACAGCAGCATATCCAGAATCTGAACTATAGCGGTCTTCTCTAAGGGCAAGCAAGATTTTTCTGGCCCTCCTACGGCATACACGAAATGCTCAACAATTTTCCACGTGGGGAAGAAGGGAGGGAGGGACGGGAGATACTGAAACCCGTCGTCAACAACTACGTTCGTTACACGATGCCCACCCGTTTCTTCCTCGGACTTCTTCTAGCTGTCGTTAACCCTGGCACTGCCCGAAGGTGCTCATGACCTCCTCTCACTTCCATCTGATCTACATGGTGATTCTACCTTCAGTTATTTATTTCACCTTTTGCTTATTATCAGTATGTTTTTCCGTAAGAAATAGGCGTATTATCTGAAGATGATCCTATTCCCTTGGCAGAATGTACACTCATTCAAGTTATTAAACATTTGGAAAAGGGTAATGCGGAGCACGATGATAGCGATTCTTTTCCTCGGTAGGCGGATTGGGTCGTTCGAGTCTTTAGGGCGGATATCCAGTTTGTCCTCTTTACGGAGAAATTTGGCAGCTAATCGTATAGAAAGTTTAAACACGAAAAAGCTAGACGTTACACCTAATACAATTACACACCAATGCATGGGCGTAGACTTGTCCCAAAGTTGGGAGGGGGCTTCAGCCCACCCAACTTTTCTTTGAGACCACCCTTTAGCCCCCCCATGTTTAAGCAGTTAGAACACACGGCGAGTTCAGAAGATTTAACGAAGCTTGGATAAACGTAAGTGAACTCTTTCAATTCACAGAAATTTTGTAATATAACATAAAATCATTTTTTTACTGTGGAATGAACTTTTTTACGGGTCTTATAGAGGTTATTATTCAAAAAAGTTGGTGGTCAAATTTTCGAACTAAAGCCTAGTTCGTCATCAGGACTACGTCACTGGAGTAGTTGCTGACACTCAGTTGGAAGTGTTCAACCGCAATTATCGTTAATTGTGGTACTTCTTCTTCTTGCTACAATGGTGTGCAAAAATTAAGGACGAAGAGGAGAAATTAGCATAACAGCGGAACGAGCAAGCAGAACGGACCGAAAGACCACTCAGGAGATAGACTAGGGTCCGGAACGGTAGGGCATGCGCATATATGCAGCATGACGTGGTGGGGGGGGGTCGTAAGGGTATAAAGCACACGGGCGGTGTACGCTCAGCAATTCGGTGAAAGCTATTGCACGGTGTAGATCGGTTTGAACGACGTCGAGTCTGCCACTGTAAGATATGACCAACAGGCAATCCAGTAGACGACATCTGTGTGACTTTACCCGAGATCGCGCCATTGGGAAGTTGGAAGAAGGTCGAAGTGTGACTAGTGTGGCCGAGGAGTTCGGGATCGCTCACAGCATCGTTTCACGAGCTTGGAGAGCATTTCAAACGACAGGAACAGCTATCCGAGAGTTTATCAGTGGTCGTCCACGAGCAACCATGGCGGCGGACGACCGGTATATTGTCCTACAGGCGAGAAGAGACAGACGGCAGACAGCGGGAGAAATCGCAAGGCACATGCAACAGACAACTGAACGTCCGTTATCGCGTTTTACCGTGGCCAGGAGGCTGCACAAAGGTGGTCTATTTGCACGACGACCAGTACGGTGTGTGCCATTAACGCCTGCTCGTCGGAGACAGCGGTTTCTGTGGTGCCAGGAACACAAGAACTGGACACATCAGCAATGGGGTCGAGTTCTCTTTACGGATGAGAGCCGATTTAGTCTGACGAGCGATTCTGGACGTATACACATCTGGAAAGAGCAGGGAACACGCAATCACACCTCCAACATCATCGAAACGGACCGGTTTGGAGGTGGCGGAGTTCTCGTTTGGCGCGGTATCATGCTTGGTAGCCGTACTGACACCACATCTTCCAAGGAGGTTCAGTCACTGGTGTCCGCTTTTGTACCGAGGTTCTCCTGCCTCACGTGCGTCTGTTTAGAGGTGCTGTGGGTTCTGAGTTCCTCTTCATGGGCGACAACGCTACACATCATCGTACAGTGGCTGTCGCAGAGCTGTTGGAGAGTGAAGATGTTCAACGCATGGATTGGCCCGCAAGGTCCCCGGACCTAAATCCAATCGAACACGTGTGGGACCTTCTCGGGAGACGCTTGGTAGCACGTCACTAACCGCCAGTAACGATTCCGCAGCAGCGATTGGCGCTACAAGAGGAATGGGCCGCGATGCCTCAACAGCTCCTTTACAACCTCGTCCTCAGCATGGACAGACGTTGTAAATCCTGCAACCAGTCAATGGTGATCATATCCCCTACTAAAGACTGGATTTTTCTTGGCAGCCGCCTGTTACATGGACGTTTCTGTCTTCTGTCCAGTTGTGCTCGAAGCTGCCTTTTCAATAAAGTGCCTTTGTATCCTTTGGATTTCTTGTTTGGACGGTTCTGCTCACTTGCCCCATATTCTTACATCTTGGGGATCTTATGGAATGATTTGAGTCGATGTGGAGCACTTCTGCACGACGTTACATTCGAAAACCCGTCTCGTCCTTAATTTTTGCACGCCAGTGTATTTCGATCCCGTCTTCTAGTTTCCTCTTTACTAAGTTTGACTGGTGGGCGATTATTCTTACTGAGTCCCAATTTATGGAGTGTCCACTTGCTTGTATATGTCTGTCTAGCCCTGTTTTGTTACTAATGTTCCTAATAGCTGCTTGGTCCGAATGAAAGAACACCAAGCAGCTATTAGGAACATTAGTAACAAAACAGGGCTAGACAGACATATACAAGCAAGTGGACACTCCATAAATTGGGACTCAGTAAGAATAATAGCCCACCAGTCAAACTTAGGAAAGAGGAAACTAGAAGAAGGGATCGAAATAACAAGAAGAAGAAATACCACAATTAACGATAATTGCGGTTGGACTCTTCCAACTGAGTGGCAGCAACTACTCCACTGACGTAGTCCTGATGACGAACTAAGCTTTAGTTCGAAAATTTGACCACCAAATTTTTTTAATAATAACATCTATAAGACCCGTAAAAAAGTTAATTCCACAGTACAGTATGAATAGCGGTGTCATAAATTCATTTATAAATTTTTTTGTTAAATTTAGTGTTTGTACTTCTGGGGAATGGAGGGTGTCCTCTAAGCGAATGTCTAACATACTGAGAGATATCCCTTGTGTCAGGTTACAAATCAAAATTCATAAACAGTTTTGTGACAGTACAAAAATTAAAGAAAACTACCGGCGTTAGCCGAAATTGCGAAGAAATAATAAATTGCCATGATTCGTATCCATAGTTTCCAGTACTCATACAATGAATATTAAAGGTGGCTATCCGTTTTTTGGTGCAATTATGACATGGATGAGAAGTCAGATAACATCCGAAAACTTGAAAATTTCGTCGTCCAGGAGCGGAAATCGAACCCGCGTCTTCCAGATAGCGGCCGGGTATGCTAACCACTACACCACTCAAAACGACCCAAGTCGCAAGTTTCCTATTAATTTGAATATAACCGTCACATGATTCGCTAGTCGAAGCAACAGGCATTCATGTTTAGCGAATCTGGAGGTTAAAAATCTTATCCTGTGATTGCTCGGAGGAGCAGATAAATCAGATTGAAATACGGGATTACACCATATAATACACATTTTGAAGGTGACAATGCGTTTTTTGGTGTAAATTGTTTTGAGGCTCCCTTCGTATAATAATACGTACAGTATGCGCCTGAACACAATTTTTTTTTCACTGGGAATCATCAGCTTTGGGTAAAATCTAACGGAATTTTTTGCCCAGATTTCCGCCAAGCATATCAAAATTTGTGCCCCCCTCCCCCGCAGGGCCAGCCGTTGCTAGGCTCCAGAGTAAGAAGGGTCAGTTAGTCGGGCTCAGCGTTTAACTACAAACTGCATTTTCCCACGAATACAGACACAAGTTGTGCTTTGATTTTAAATTTCTTTTTTGTTTATTTACTTCACTAGGGAATGCCAAAAAATAAGAACAAAAATACAAAATACGAAATAAAAAAAGGGAGAAAGAAAACAGAACTCTTAAAATATAAAAAACAAATCACATTCTTTGAATTTGCTTGATGGTGGTTGAGCTGCGTCTTCCTTATCGCTGGAGTCAAAATAACTAGCGCGATTTTTTTTTCTTTTTGTTTATACAGTTCTGGTCTTCTTTCTGTGAATCCACGCAATGGCATCCGTGATTTACTCCATTTATTCAGGGAGTTTAAAAACATTACTAGAAATGAAAAAAAAAATCATATATGAGCGCGTATAAAAGTTTAAAAAGTCAGTAATTTGTCAGTTACTACACTTTTCATTAAAAATCAATTGTCAAACATGTATCAGGCGAAAAAAAAAACTGTTTATACGAATTTATTTCACAGGGAACCTTATTATTTCCTACAAAAAATATACGCAAAGCAATAAATATTCAGTACGCACGTATGTTTTATCATTTTCTTTGTGAGGAAGTTTTTATAAGAATCACAATACAACCCCTCTCCCCGGAAAGAAAATAGTGGACTTTAACACTTTTTACTCTCTCTCTTTCTTTCTTTGAACTTTCAGTCCAATTATTATCTTTTTCTTAAGTTTAAAGCAAATACTTCTTTCAGATAATCATTTTGTCTTTATGATAGTTTTCGTTAAGACGTATTATAGAGGTGAAGCACATGTCAGGGCCGAAAAGTTACAGCAATAAATTCCGTCGGTGTAGCTTAATTGGGAAAGCTTTCGGCTCCGGAGTAGAAGGATGCGAATTCGTCGCCACGTCGGCAAATTTGTAGATTTCACATCATGTGTGTTTATTACCGACATTTTTCACGTAACGACTTTACTGGTATTAAAATATGAGATTTATTTCCTAGTGCCAGCAATGAAATTTTGCCCCGGGCACCACAAAAGCTCCATCCGGCCCTGATATTACGACCTTCTTTCACTGCAACAGCCTTCAAAATTCTCTCTCTCTCTCTCTCTGGAGGTACCACAAGAGTACCACACTCGAATGGAACCAGGCACGAACTGGGCCTCCGGGATACCGGGAGAAATCCCGGTGGACGGCCCAGTCCGCGAGGAGGAATTCCGCTATATTCAGGGCTGGTAGACTTTATGCTAGCTCAAGAAAAAAAATGTATATATGTCATTTATTTTACGTCCCACTGTCACCTCCCCCACCCCCCCAACATCAACATATCAATTCTCATCAATACTCACAGCACTTACTAGCAGATATATGGTTATACAAAATGCTCACCAATTTTCAATTTTATTGAAATATTGGTAACATAATTGATTAAACCACAAAAACTGAGAAATTTGCAAGTTTATAAAAATATTGGGAAAAATATTCCTGTGCAACAATTATGATATCCATACTGAAATCCGATAAATAAAAAGTCTGAAGAAAATATATATTGAAACACCGAAAAATGATCATCATTAATGGAGAATGGAGCTTACCTCAGTTATGCAAGTGGTTTTCTCCTTGCCTTTGCGTTTGCACAAATGAATTTATTAATTCCTATTACTTCGTCTTGTCTTTTTTCTTCGGCCCTTTTTACGATGTGCAGCACCGCTTAACCTCGATCGTTCATCCATTTTAATTATAACGTAAACTATATATAATTTGTTTCCATTTACCCGTTTTAGCATAAAACACAAGAGCTCTGTGGAAATGTTTAAACGTGACTGAGTCTTGAAAACAACTCTTTAAATCAAACACCAACAATAACCTCACTGTGATCAATTAAACAATGCACGCCACAAAGCAATATAACAACTAGAGATGAACAATATTTCACTACCCCTGATTTGATCACGGTTATCGAAAAATCACCGGCAACGTCTGCTACTGAAAACCTAAAGTAACAGTGATCGTCCAGCCAACAACCTACATTCCTCACTATGTCATTGCTACCCAGCATGCTCTTCGTGATTTATCATAGGACAGTGAATTAACTTTAACCCAGTGAATTCTGCTCCTGTTGTCAGCTGTTCTGACTTGCACTCCTGCTACCTGCAGCAGATGGCAGCTGCTCGCTCTTCCTGATTTTTTCACAGCGGTTTTTTTTTTTTTTTTGTCAGTTTTCTTATTTCAATAATATTTTGCCGCCCCCCCCCCCAAACCTCGTCACCCTGTGCAGCTGCACATGTTGCACGTGCCTAAATACGGGCCTGCATATATATATATATATATACACTGCCGGACAATTGCTAAGGACGGATTACAATAGCAACGATAGCAACCATAAAATGGAAGGCAGGAAAATGTGGAAATTAGCATAAGTGCGGGATACAGTAAGACGTGTTATGCGTATGCAAATTTTGAATTACCGAACTTGTTCGTGACGTCATAGCGCTGATAAAAGATATAAAGGATTTGACGCGTATTGCCCGTTGTTGTTCAAACGCAAAGTTGAAAGGGAAAGAATCAATTGACGAACTTGCAATTTTCAGTATATCTTCCCGACATCACCTAGATGATTTTACGCGTGGCCGTATTATTGGCAAGATTGAAGAAGGGCGAAAAATAACAGATGCTGCCAGGGAGTTCGACGTCAGCCACAGTGTTGTAGGCTTTGGAAATCATTTCAAACAAATGGAGAGTGTAGCAAACGTCACGGGGGAGGTCGTGTTCGCAGTACGACACCTGCAGAAGATCGGTACATAGTGCTATCAACAAAAAGACACCGGCGCAGCACAGCTAGTGAGGCAGCAAATCAGTTTATGGTTGCTACTGGCAAGCGGATCTCCCGAAAAACTGTCGCCAGACGTTTGCATGAAGGAGGACTATACGCCCGCCGTCATGTTGTGTGCATCCCATTGTCCAGAAGTCACCATACCGCCCGTTTGCAATGGTGCCATCAACATCGCAATTGGACTGATAACGACTGGTCTGCTGTCCTCTTCTCAGATGAGAGTAGATACAGTCTATCGTCTGATTGTCGACGACAACTGATCTGACGTGATAGTGGTACTGCATATTGTCCAGCAAACATACAGGAAAGGGACCGATATCCGACATGTAGTGTCATGGTATGGGCTGGCATCATGATTAATGGCCGTACGTCCCTCTATGTGCTTCCAATCGGGACTATGACTGGCCAACGATACATTAATTATGTTCTGCTACCTCATGTTCGCATGTTCCGTGGTGCTGTCGGTGATAGATTCATTTTCATGGACGACAACGCAACATGTCATCGAACAGTCACTGTCCAGGAGTGTCTTGAGAGCGACGATATTCAACGCCTCGTATAGCCAGCACGTTCTCCAGATCTGAATCCCATTGAAAATGTGTGGGATGCTTTGGGGAGGAGTCTTGCTGGTTGCCAATGCCCTCCAATAAACAAGGACACCCTCATCCGTGCACTGATAGAGGAATGGGATAAATTACCCCAACAGCTGCTTGATAATGTTGTGCAAAGCATGACACGACGTGTGGAATCTTGCATCGCCCTCCATGGTGGCCATATCCCGTATTGACATCTTACGCCGGAACGCCTGCGGACGGTAATTTCATTTTTTTCACGTTTACGTATTCTTCACAAAATGGCCTGTTTGTCCCTTGAACACGTTCCAAAGCCTTCTGGATTTCAGAGCACAATAAATTGTCTTTCTTGTAATGTCCTGGCATTCTGACATTATTTTATTTCACTTGGCATCCAACCACACTTATTTTTTTATGCGCTATATAGCCGTTTATGATCCGTCCTTAGCAATTGTCCAGCAGTGTATATATTATATATATATATATATATATATAGAGAGAGAGAGAGAGAGAGAGAGGGAGAGAGAGAGAGAGTATATACTTATGGTTCAACATTCCTATACAAGGAAACCAAGTTATACTAAAACGGTAAAGTTTGTTTATCACTTCGAAAGTTTCAGAAAAGATAAAAAAAAAAAATACGTAGCAAATATTTTGTTGTGCCAAATATTGTGTTTGATACACCTCTTTTTTTTTTTTTTTTTTTTTTTTTTGATTGGAGGTTTAACGACCACCGTGAGCAGCTCAATGGGGTATAAGCAGTCGCCCGTTCCAAATTTAGGGTCACTGGTTCTGTAACGTATACTCTAGATTCACTTTCCTTTTGATTTTTACTATCTCTGGTTATTTTATTTTACTATGTAAATTATCTTCTTACTGAACGAGATGTTATTTCACCCGCTGAATGAGATCTGGCAAGGAGTGTAAGTCATGACGTGGTGGTAGCCAGTATAAATAAGCGCGTTCAACGATACGTAGAGAGAGCTGTTGTTTATGTGTCAGAGAGCGGTTGTTTATGCGCGTGAGAGCTTTGTTTCGTGTGTAAAGAGATCTTCGTTTATGTGAGAGCCAGATATCGAGTAGTTGTGTGACCGATGAAGTGAGTGTGGATAAATAATAGAAGTTTACCAAATAAAAGATTGTCTTAGTAAGTACGTCTTTCTCAGTTCATAGTTTTGTCAGATCTCTGTCTGGCTGTTAGGTTTATTTCATTAGTTGTTATTATTAACAACTAGCATTAAGACTTTATTCACCTTAATTACTACTACAACATTACTAGCAGTTAAAAACTTGTTCATTATTATTACTACAGTACTAGCAGGAAAGTTAATTCATGATATAATTAATAACACAACAAGCATTAGAAGAAGCTTATATATTAGTAGAAGCCGAATTCATTATAATTTAGAAGAAGTGAGTTCATTATAGTTCCAGGGAAGGGAGAGATCCAGTGCCATCAGACAAACACAACATCCATGCCTCAGCGGGATTCGAACCCTGATCCTTTTCGGACGAATGATCAGAGGCCATCGCTTAGACCACGGCGCCACACCTCTTTTCCCTTTCTCGGATGGCAAATTTAAGCCACGTCCCTTTGGGCTGACATCCTCTATCGCGGTCGGCGTTTGCTACTTGCAGTTAAATGTTCAATATAATCTAATCAGACATGCTATCGATAGAAAAACCGTCTCGTCCTTAATTTTTACACTGGCGTGCAAAAATTAAGGACGAGACGGTTTTTCGAATGTAACGCGGTGCAGAAGTGCTCCACATCGACTCAAATCATTCCATAAGATCCCCAAGATGTAAGAATATGGGACAAGTGAGCAAAACCGTCGAAACAAGGTATCCAAAGGATGCAAAGGAACTTTATTGAAAAGGTAGCTTGGAGCACAACTGGACAGAAGACAGAAACGTCCATGTAGCAGGCGGCTGCCAAGAAAAATCCAGTCTTTAGTAGGGAATATGATCACCCCTGACTGCGTTGCAGGATTTACAACGTCTGTCCATGCTCAGGACGAGGTTGTCAAGGAGCTGTTGAGGCATCGCGGCCCATTCCTCTTGTATTGCCAATCGCAGCTGCGGAATCGTTGCTGGCGGCTGGTGACGTGCTGCCAAGCGTCTCCCAAGAAGGTCCCATGCGTGTTCGATTGGATTTAGGTCCGGGGACCTTGCGGGCCAATCCATGCATTAAATATCTGCACTTTCCAACAGCTCTGCGGCAGCTATTGTACGATGAGGTGTAGCGTTGTCGTCCATGAAGAGGAACTCAGGACCCACAGCACCTCTAAGCAGACGCACGTGAGGCAGGAGAACCTCGGTACAATAGCGGACACCAGTGACTGAACCTCCTTGTAAGATGTGGAGGTCAGTACGGCTACCAAGCATGATACCACCCCAAACGAGAACTCCGCCACCTCCAAACCGGTCCCTTTCGATGATGTTGGAAGTGTGATTGCGTCTCTCCAGATGTGTATACGTCCAGAATCGTTCGTCAGACTAAATCGGCTCTCATCCGTAAAGAGAACTCGGCCCCATTGCTGATGTGTCCAGTTCATGTGTTTCTGGCAACACAGAAACCGCCGTCTCCGATGAGCAGGCGTTAATGACACACACCGTACTTGTCGTCGTGCAAATAGACCACCTTTGTGCAGCATCCTGGCCACGGTAAAACGCGATAACGGACGTCCAGTTGTCTGTTGCATGTGCCTTACGGTTTCTCCCGCTGTCTGCCGTCTGTCTCTTCTCGCCTGTAGGACAATATACCGGTCTTCCGCCGCCGTGGTTTCTCGTGGACGACCACTGCTAAACTCTCGGACACCTGTTCTTGTCGTTTGAAATGCTCTCCAAGCTCGTGAAACGATGCTTTGAGCGATCCCGAACTCCTCGGCCACACTAGTCACACTTCGACCTTCTTCCAACTTCCCAATGACGCGACCTAGGGTAAACTCATCCTGATGTCCTCTACTAGATTTCCTGTTGGATATATCACACGGTGGCAGCAACTCGACGTCATTCAAACCGATGTACATCGTGCAATAAATAGCTTTCACCGAATTGCTGAGCGTACACTGCCCGTGTGCTTTATTATACCCTTCCGACACCCCCCCCCCCGCCTACGTCATGCTGCATATATGCGCATGCCCTACCGAACCGGACCCTAGTCTATCTCCTGAGTGGTCTTTCGGTCCGTTCTGCCTGCTCGTTCCGCTGTTATGCTAATTTCTCCTCTTCGTCCTTAATTTTTGCACACCAGTGTATTATAAAACATTCAGTTAATTGAACTGTACTCAAGGAAATAGTTTCTCTGTAATTTCCGCGGATTTCACTGTTAAACACTATTTAGCCACACTCATTCAAAGAATAGTTTCAAAAATCTTTTAACTGTTATATTTCATTTTCCAATGTTTTTAAATCTCTTATTAACCTGCGATAAATACTGACCGTAAATAATGAACTTCGAATTTCTCGGTTGCAGCTCACGATTTATACTCAACATATATATTCAATCTGAAAATTAAATTTTCTTCCCTACTACTGTCGGATGCAGCATAAATTTGGCTACTGGCAGTAGTGGTGCAGGAAGAACCACTTATTAAAAGAATTTAACGTTTCGTTAATTAATTTAACTGCGTGGCACCACCTGGTGCTTATTATAAGAATTCTTTTTGATTAAATCCGTGCACTTTAAATTTAACATTTTCAATACACTCATATCAACACTTTTGTTTTCAACCTTTTTCATTTAAAGTTAATAAACTAATATCAAAACATCAGTAACCGATATCATCTTTCACTTCTTTAACCAGAATTTTTTTTTCTGAAGAAAAACCACCATAACCAGAACTTATTAACTCAAATTTTCGAGAACTTGTGAACCAAACTAGATAAACATATGAACCCAAATCACCCAAAAATTCATCCTCTGTATTTTCAGCTGGACCAGTACTAAATCCAATTAATAATTTCAACTTCTGCATTTTATCGCTGTCCCAACCCTTCTGTGTATATTTTTTCTGTCGCTTTCCTTGATATATATTCCAAAATCGTGTGTTCATTAGTTGATTATTGCTAGTCAATATAGACCAAAGTACCACAACAAGGTTTTTGGAATCCTGGTCTTAAGGCACCAGTTATATTAGCACGCCCCCGATAGTAAGGTGGTCGCGGAATACTCAATCATCGTCTAACTGGATAAACAGTGAGGTTACGTCCCCATAAATTTAAAGAACCCAATCTCAAAGTTTACGTTTCATATAGGTTCGTTACGAGCTATTCGTAAAAAACCCATATGCCGCAAATTGTGAATTAGAGAAATATACACAGCCTAGAAAAGTTAGCTACACCAGGTTAAGTAATTAACAACGTTTATTATTAGAAAAGTATATTTAAGCAATTACATCCTTCAGGTGGAGGCCAAATAAAACTTACCTTACAATAAAATAATAAAATTAGCCATGTTGACTGGTCCAATACTGCGTAAGCCTGTACACCCCTGAGCTTAATTTTAAAATAAATCCCTCAATCTATCTCGAGGAGGCATAGCGACCATGCGTATGCATATATACAGATATAATTGGAACTGGGATTGGGGAAAAAAAACATCATCTTACCTTCCGCCGGTTGGGTTGTCGCTCGTTGAGATCCCTCTGGTGACCGCGTGGGTACTTCGATGGCCCTGTCTATCTACTTGGCTGCCACGGCTGGGACCGCGGACTGGGCTTTCCGTTTCCTAGCTATGCCTACATCAGTGTCCTCCTATGTTCATCTATAAGCCTCTATATCTATATGCTCATAACATCTAAGTCCTTAGTATCTCGTAACTAGCCTATCTAGTATATACGTCCATAACTTTTCGCTTGAGGGTTCTGGTCCCTGAATATTTCGATATGAATATCTCCTCTCTGAATATCTCCGAATATCTTGCTTACGCATTTTCTGTGTATATATTTACGTCCCTTTAATTTCCCACGTGGTAGGTACGTGCCTATACAGCCCTCTAGGAACTTTCCGCCTCGGGTCTGGATTCGTCAGCTGAGCTGACTAGAGCTTGACCTTAGTGGTTATTGGTTGGCCCTCTGATCCACTCAGCTACCTTTTCGCGGCAGCTGGCGTGTTGGGCAGGTGAGGCATCCGCAATTTCAATGGGACATAACTTCTGAGATCTGATGAATAGCGAAGAATTTGCCGGGGCTTCCCTCTCACTGAGTTACGACTTCCTATTGACACCGCGATGTACTTTACGACTTTCGCTGGTGCCTACTTCTACAGGAGATGGTCGTAAAACGTAACTCGCCTATTCATCTGACCGCGGTTCGGACTTTTGCATGTGCACTTCTGAAATACCGGGATGTTTTGTTCTACCAGCAACGCTAGCACTGGGGCCATTTCGTTAATTTCGTGCTTCTTCTCCCAAGAGTGAAAAGAAGAGAAATTCCTTGGTTATCCCCACGGGTGTCCTGGGAAAGCGCAATAAACCGCCTTGACCACTGGGCTTTATGCTTCAATGGGGAAAAAGGGGGGTTTATGAGGCAGAAAAGGAGCAAGGGAAAATAATTTAAATTAAGTAAAAAATAATTAAAAGTAAATTACACCTGGTCTTTGTAATTAAATAACCCGCAATGTGGCCTGAACTACGAAGTAGGCAACAACTGGACGGCAGTCCACTTGCGAACGAGGGGGGGGAGACCAGAAACAAATGAAGGTGCAAGGGACGTCTTCACGAGGGAGGGAGGGACACGCCTCGCAACATGGCTGTAAGCGAAAGTGAAACAAAAATAAATTGAAAAACTTGGAGAAATCGAGGTGTTAGTCGCAGCGTTGTGGTTGCAGTTGGGTTGTTGTTGTCATCTGAAGGAAGTTCGCAGCTCGACGTCGGTGGTTGGCATCAAATGCCTAGCTGTACGAGGGTCAAGAAGTCCGACCCAAGGAACTAGGAAACCCAATGTCACTGTTGCCATTTAGTCGATCAAAAATCATTAACAAACTTTATGCCCTCAAGTTCCCCAATTGGGCTTGGCGCGGTAATAAATTATGGTTACACGAATTCTTAAAGTGCAGTTCTGGAAAGTCTATTTCAGCTACAACAAAAACACTTCTTCAATTTGAAAGTAAATAAATACTAATTTATTTTCGCATTCTTTAATTTCTTTCAGTTTTTAAATCTGCACTGAATCTGGACGTTTTCGGTTTCTTTCCAATAGCTTCACACACGCCCAGATCTTGGGTCATCACCAAATGATTCCCGCCCGTCACGAAACCGTGCATAACATTCGAAAACTCTGCGGCGAGATAATGCTGTGTCTCCTTACGCTTCTTTTAACATTCTATGAGTTTCAGTAGCTGATTTACCAAGCTGCCAACAAAAACGAAAATTTACTCTCTGCTCTTCCACGGCTAAAATGAAATGGGACGAGACCGCTTGCTATGACTCCCTTAATGTCGTCTGCTGCATGTCGGTACCGGTGCTATTCGCTAATTGGCTAAGGACAGACGTCTTCTGGCATACACGTGATATTTTTATCCCACTAGTGTTATGTCAGTTATGTGGTCAGTCCTGGAATTTGTCGGACGTATGTTGTCTAACGTCTTCACTGCACAAAGTCAGATGCAGTTGTGCTCCTGGATTTGCAGTGGCATCTAGTATGAACATTTTCGTCTCAATGACTGTAAAAAGCAACCTAACTCAAAGGTGCGCCGCCCAAAACAACGCTCATATACATTATTATTCTGAATAAATACAACCGCCGTATGACTATATAACCTGCTAGAAATCGACCCAAGGGTTTTTTTTTTCGCATTATACTCACATTTCTTTGAGAACTTTTTATTGCTGACAAGGAGCAAATGATAGAAATCACGATTCGAAAGCCTGGAGTAGCGTGTCAGAAAAAAAGAGCTTTAAATAAATAAAAAAAAACGATGAATACATGCTTGTCTTTTTACTGTGATCTTCAACAGAGACCCGTCTAGGACGAATGGTTAGAAGCAGTGGTGTATTGCTAAAAAAAGGAGTGCCAGAACGCACCATGTAACACGAACGATTTTTGAATACACGTGTATATAATAGGCAGAATTTTTAAAATAAAAAAAATGTAAAAAGTACAAGTCTGTGCAAAAGTAGTACACAACAGTCACCCCCAATCCCCACCCTCTTTTTTACTGTGCATTGCAAGACCTGTAGATACAACCTTGCCCTCTGCATAATCCGTCGCCAAGTTTTCTTCTTGAAAGATTCTCCTGCGCGGCGTGATCAGAAAGAATTTGGATCGGCGAGGATCAGAAGAAATGTTTCGCAAGATTTCTTCTGATCCTGCCGTGCCAGCAATGTGAGTTGTGAACAGGGCCGGATTAAGGTGGGTTCTATACGGACTACAACCTTGGGGCCCGCCATGACCAAGAGCCCACGAGGCATGACTGCATAAATAATAGGGCTCTATCTATTATTTATATTAGAGAGAGAGAGCGAGCAAGAGGTTTATAAAAGAGTTTTATTTTTGTCTTGTGTGATTTCCACATGGTCAGATACGGAGGCTAGAAGACAAACAGATTTCAAGATAGTGGCAAGGGTAAAGGCTTCATGTGGCTGTATACAGCGGGGTCAATGAGAGTTTCAGCTTTTTCGCTACCATCCACCCACACCTCCCAATTTTCACTTGGAACCGTTAGTGGTCGAAGTCCCCTGTGGCTTAACTTTGCATGACAAAAAAGATGCACTAAGAAAATTATACAATGATAAATCATAAGAAAATCCAAGACAAAATCTAGGAATCTTAAGCTTTTAACTCATGTTCTTATAAGAACATAAAAAAATATAGTGACTTATTATAAAAACTCTGTAGAAAATTTAATAGTTACAGTTTCATGCTTTAACAGACTTCAGAATAATTCCTCGTCATAAGTGCTTTGGGAGCCCACTCAGATGTCTTAGCCTTGGGGCTCACTCAAATGTGTTAGTCTCCGGCCCTGGTTGTGAGTTATGACTGAGAGCTTTCACTAAGAAACCCAAATTGCTACAAATGACTAAGGAAGGAGCATGTATAAATATTTCATTTTACAATGTTTCCTAGCACAAATATTAAATTTTTTATATTTTGTGAACGCATTCGAACCGTTCAAAAACTAAAAAAAGTGGGGAAACGTCGTTCCGGCCCCAATACATAACTGGTCAGAAGCCATCGCTTAGACCACTAAGCCACCGGGGCGGCCTGATTTTGTTGCAATGATCGCAAATGGTTTCTTCAATCTCGCAGAGTTTACCATCAACCGTTAGAACTGTTCGAAGCCGTGTGCATTTCGTGCTGCACTTCCAGCGTCCTCATTTTTTTTTTAAATCGGGAGTCCACCGTGAGCAAATGGATTATAAGAAGTCGACTGTCTCTAATTTAGGGCCACTGGCTCCAGGGAAGGAAAAGAGGAGGGCACAACACAGCGGTACGCTGACAGTGGACGGCCGAGAGCAACGACAGAACGCGAGGGCCAAGCGATCACGAACAGACCCGAATTCGTCACTCTCAACCATCTGTGGCCGTGTTGCGTCGTCTACAGGCACGGAAGTTCTCCAACGACAGAACACGAGGGCCAAGAACCGAATTCGTCACTCTCAACCATCCGTGGCCATGTTGCGTTGTCTACAGGCACGGAAGTTCTCCAACGATAGAACGCGAGGGCCAAGAACCAAATTCGTCACTCTCAACCATCCGTGGCCATGTTGCGTCGTCTACAGGCACGGAAGTTCTTCGTCGTCTACAGACACGGAAGTCCTTCGTCGTCTACAGACACGGAAGTTCTCCAACAACAGAACGCGAGGGACAAGAACCGAATTCGTCACTCTCAACCATCCGTGGCCATGTTGCGTCGTCTACAGACACGAAAGTTCTCCAACAACAGAACGCGAGGGCAAAGAACCGAATTCGTCACTCTCAACTATCCGTGGCCATGTTGCGTCGTCTACAGGCACGGAAGTTCTCCAACGACAGAACGCGAGGACCAAGAACCGAATTCGTCACTCTCAACTATCCGTGGCCATGTTGCGTCGTCTACAGGCACGGAAGTTCTCCAACGACAGAAAGCGAGGACCAAGAACCGAATTCGTCACTCTCAAACATCCGTGGCCATGTTGCGTTGTCTACAAGCACGGAAGTTCTCCAACGACAGAACGCGAGGGCCAAGAACCGAATTCGTCACTCTTAACCATCCGTGGCTATGTTGCGTCATCTACAGGCACGGAAGTGGCCATTCGGACTTTTGCTAGACGAGTTGCGGCACGGGGACTATATTCGAGACCACTCCGCCACTGACCACCCAGCATCTCTGGCACTGGTTACAGTGGTGTCGGGCCCGAACACTGTGGGATGGTGTTCAGTGATGAGTCACGGTTTGCACTTGGCGCCGATGACCAGCGCATACGTGTCTGAATACAAGCCGGCCTGTGCAGGGATTCTGCCTTTACCGTGGAATGGCTCGCAAACCGGGAGTGACCATCTGGGGAGCCACATCCTTGATAATCCTCCGTACCACCCTTACGGCTCAACGGTACGTCGACATTCTACGACCTGTTATGTTGCTATTTCTGTAGCAGCATCAACGAGCAATTTTTCATCAGGATAATGCCCGGCCACACACGACACGGCTCTTCCAGGCCTTCCTCCATAATGTCGACACTCTTCCATGCTCAACCCGATGGCGCTACCACTCCCCGAACGGACATGTTTGGGAGCCACCTAGGCCCACCCCGAAATATCGGCGAACTGGCTCGCAATTTAGACACCATCTGGCATGGTATACTTTAGGACAGTGTGAATTGTATACCTCTATGCCAAGCCGGATAACCGCTTGTATCCGAGCCATAGGCACTACAACGTAGTGACTTGTTCCACTCGTGTAGCTGTTTAATTCGAATAAAGGGTCCAACGTCTCTGGAATTGCAACCATTTTCGTTCCCATACACTGCTCATATCAATTTTTTTTTTATTGGAGGTTTAACGACCACCATGAGCAACTCAATGGGCTATAAGCAGTCGCCCGTCCCTAATTTAGGGTCACTGGATCCAGGGAAGGGAGAGAGCCAGTGCCGTAAGACAAACACAACATCCATGCCTCACCGGGATTCGAACCCAGACCCCGTTCGGACGAATGATCAGAGGCCATCGCTTAGACCACTGCGCCACCAGGGCGGCCATATCAATTTTCATACCGATTGGATGATTTACCTTCTGGGTGCTTTATAGCACGTCTTTTGTAAAAAAAGATCGTGCTAATGTTATCGGTTTGTCCGTCCGTCTGTACCCACGACATCTCTGCAACTATTAGTCTAATTTGAAAAATTCTTTTTGCGTTGGGAAGCTTTAAATATGCGAATGATGATCCTTCATTTCGCTTTTTTACGATGTACAATTTCGCATTTAGAGGGCGTAAATGCAGATGATGTCGAATTCAAAAATACGTTTTACTCCACATATTTGCTTTTAAACATCCGATTGAAAAAAAATCTTGTCTTTCGATTCCATTTATGGCGAAGAGTATTTTAGATATTGTTACTTTTTCAAATTACGCATACATATTCTGCTAGGGGGCGTAAAAGTAAATTACATTTTCCCCGATAATTCTTCTCCTAAAACTCCGATTTGAAATTTTTTTCTTCAGCGGATACACCTCCTGATGAAAAATCTTTTGAATATAATTTAAAAATTTTGGTAAAGAATACTTCCACCAGGAGGCGTAAGTGTTAATTTTTGCTTCTGCCATAAAATCTGAGCTTCTAAAATATGGATTGAAAAAATTCTTTCGTGCATTCATGCCACTCACATCGATAAATCTTTTCGGAATATTTTCTTCTTAAAATATTCCACAGTTTCTCCACCAGGGGGCGTAGATGTATATCTTATTTTCGTCAATATCTCTACTTCTAAGAGTCCGATTTCAAAAATTCCTTTTTTGTTGGATAGCGTTTCCGGTGCGAAATGTTATGGAAGAGACCTTCATTCAGCAGTGGATTGATAATAGTAGATGATGATTTGTTAGATTACATGCATATATAACCTACAGTTTCTCTTTTTTTTTTTTTTTTTTTTTTTTATTATTTTAATTCTCGGAGAAGTTGGTCCCCTCCTGAAATTATCGGGTTCCCCCGCCCATGGATGATACCATTATGACGGATTCACGCTTCGCTGTTCCGCTACATTTTACCTGCAACCTTCACTGCTGGTAGCGTTATGGTTCAACAGATACGGCATTTGGATTTAACACGTAATGTCAAGCTTTCAACCAAGTCGTAGCTCGTTAAAAACTTCGGAGAGAAGAGTGCAATTTTTTCTGACTGGAGGTTTAACGACCACCGTGAGCAACTCATTGGGCTATAAGAAGTCGCTCGTCCCTAATTCAGGTCACTGATTTCACGGAAAGGAGAGAGCCAGTGTCGTAAGACAAACACAACATCCATGCCTCACCGGGATTCATTCCAATCTTGAACGAATGGTTAGAAGCCAGCAGTTACACCACTGAGTCACCGGGTGCAAATCTGGACACGGGACACGAACTTTTTGAACACCCCTACAATAGGAAGATCATGCAGGCGATAACCGAACGCTTTTAGTGCATTACCAGAAAAGCGCACATTCATCAAACACACTGCCACCCCTGTAGCGCAGTGGTCTAAGCGCAGGCTTTGAACCATTCGCTCGAGATGGGTGCAAAGCCTGGTGAGATAGGGATGTTGTGTTTGTCTAGCAGTACTGGCCCTCCCATTCCTGGAACCAATGGCCCTACATTAGGGACGGACGAGTGCTTATACTCCATCGAGTTGCTCACGGTGGTCGTTAAACCCCCAAACAAACAAAAGTTCACGCACATTTCGCAATGATAACACAACAGGAAGAAAAGGAACTGTCCTCACAATCAATGTTCCCTCTAAATCGAAAATCAATTGCCTGCAAAAATAATAATATAAATAAAATCCGGTCTGTCAAAAGTCAAAAAACTTTTCTTAAATGCCGTTCGCCTCCTCTTAAGTTCGTCACATTGTCCTCTTTATTTTCAAAGACTTTTTGCAAAGTATTCAATCCAATCTTGTGCGAGCAGATAGTGAACGGGAGAATGCGGATTAGTGATTTTTCCCACGCAGAGAAAGAGGCAGATATCAGTGCTGAGACGGGCCGAACCCGAAAGCCCGAAGTGGGATCGGGCTGCAAAATACTTAGTGGAGTTCGGGCTCGGCCTCTGAGAGAGAGAGATAATTTTCTTCCTTTTTCTTTTAATGTGATTTTGTACGATTTAGTACAAGAGACTTTTTTACACTTTCTAGTTCTCAAAGAGAATTCTTCAGCAACTGGGTCTAGATGGGTAGTAGGAATTCGGCAAGGCTATCCATTACGGGCTTAAGTAACAAATACCATAGGCCATGAATTACTGGATTTCTGCGATGCAAAAAATTCTTCAAGAACGATACAGTAGTAGATAGCACGTTGACGAAATTTTTCCCCATACCTCTACGTGGCAACTTCCTGCTAATTCTATTGAGCAACGTACGACGTAGATTGCTGTGCTGCCCTAGTTTTCCTGAAATCCGGCTTCCAGAAGCATTTGAGGAAGAAATAAATGCTCAAAGAAACTGTAAAAATCCGTTCCCCACACCGCAGTTGAGAAAAACGTCAGGTAATTGAACGGCGAGGAAAGAGTGGAAGTCTGCAATATATATATATTATTAATAACATCTATGAAAATGCAAGTGCAAAGATTCGGCTGTTTGAAAATACAACACACATAAAAATTGGAAAGGGAGTGAGACAAGGTGACACCATATCTCCGAAGCTCTTTAATGCCACATTGGAGGGTGTTTTTCAGTCGCTGAGCTGGGAAAACAAAGGGATAAAGATTAATGGAGATTATCTAACCCACCTTCGTTTTGCTGATGATGTAGTCATTTTTGCAACTACCCCATCAGAGCTGCAGAGTATGATCCAGGAACTTGCTGACAAGAGTAAAGAAGTGGGATTAAAAATGAACTTTCAGAAGACAAAAGTGATGTTCAATGCTTTTACAAGAAATGAAGATTTATCGATTGATGGAGAAAAGCTGGAGATAACAGACACGTACGTTTATCTTGGACAGCAGATATCAAGTGAGGGTCACATTGATGAAGAAATTAATCGGCGTACAAAACTTGCCTGGAGAGCTTTTGGAAGAAACAGCATAATTTTCAAGAGCAATATGCCATTATGTCTTAAAAGAAAAGTGTTTGATCAATGCATCCTTCCAGTGCTTACGTATGGTGCAGAGACGTGGACCTTAACTAAAAGAGACATACAAAGGCTGCAGACAACTCAAAGAAGCATGGAGAGGTGCATGCTTGGTGTAACCAGGAGAGATAAGAAGAGGAACTCCTGGATCCGAAAAATGACAAGAGTGGAAGACATCATGATCAGAGTTAAATCCCTGAAATGGCAATGGGCTGGACATACTGCCAGAAGGACAGATCATCGATGGACAGCCGAAATTTTAGATTGGATTCCAAGGGACAGGAAAAGACCCAGAAGAAGACCACATGGGAGATGGGTGGATGAAATTCGAAAGTATGCAGGGGTGACATGGAGGAGACTGGCACAAGACAGACCGTTGTGGAGGAAACTTGGGGAGACCTTCGTCCAGCAGTGGATTGATAATGGTTGACAATGATGATGATGATGATATATATATATAATGCCTAAACAGGTTAATCATAGTTTTCGGGCTCGTTCGGGCCCAGGCTCTACCTTGAAATATAAAATTCGGGCTCGAGCTCTTAAAATTGAGCCCGAACTCAGCTCTGGCATATATTGAGTCTTTTATAAAAACAACACACCAGCGCCAGCCTCATAAATGGTGAACAATTATTAGGTGTGCAATTCAATTCTCGGCCACAGGCACGACACGTTGACAGCAAATTATATCAAATCGAATACGTACCTAATCAGGGAAATAATCCCCGTCGCGTTGGATACATTTGAGCCATCGGTCAGGGAGCTGCCGAATGCCACTGAGGAAAAAAGAGGGCTGTTTCGAGTTGATAAAGTCATCAATACTTGTGTGGACCTCCTCAACAGAAGTAAAGTGCGTATCAGTCAGATGATGTTGCAGGGAACGAAAGAGGTGATTATCGGACGGGCGAAGCCTGGAAAATACGCCGGGTGGGACAAAATCTCCCATCCCAAGTAGGTGATCGTGTTTAAAGTCGTTTTCGCGGTGTGAGGACGCTCGTTATCCTGAAGCAACAGGACCGACCTTCTGCCCTTGCCGGTGTATGGCCTTTTCGCCTCCATTGTGTCACTCACACGAATGAGTTGCTGACAATAACGCTCAGCATTGACCGTTTCACCAGGTTTGAGCAACTCATAGTGTACGACACCGTGCTGATCCCACCATATGCACAGCAACAACTTCCTGGCATGGACATTCGGTTTGGCGGTACTGGTGGTAAGCTGACCTGGATAAACCCACAATTTGCGCCGCTTAGGATTATCCACTTCTCATCACAGGTCAAAATCTTGTGAAGTAAACCCTTCTTCTTGAATCTGGAGAGCAAGGACACAGCAACATCGTAGCGCCTCGACTTGTTTGCAGCTGTGAGTTGGTGGGGCACCCAAAGGCCCTTTTGTGAATCCATCCAAGCTTGTGCATGCGCTTTGCAATGGCTTGCCGTGTTGCTCCAAGTTCCTGGGCGAGCTCTAACTGTGTGCGACAAGGATCCTCGTCCAACAGCTGTTCCAGTTCCTCATCGTCAACTTTCTGTGGCTGTCCCAGACGTTCTGCATCACGGAGATCGAAATTTCCCTGCTTCAACCGCTGGGACCACTTCTTACACGTACTGTAGGACACAGCAGCCTCACCCAAAGCAGCACAAATAATTTGCTGGGCTTCCGCGGCACTTTTTTCAGCTGAAACGCGAATAGGAGGCAGTGCCTCACATGTTGCTTCTCGAACGACATTGCTTTCACCGTTAACTTTCGTCCCTTCTGTCACTACAGCTGTGAGCGGTTACGGTTAGCTGTTGGATGGCGCTGCAATCAGCCATTATCGCACACTACAGCTATTTGCATTTGCCGACGTTCTATGATCACTTGCGGTTAGGGGCAGAGAATGAAGTTGCACAGCTAATAATACACATCAGCGCCAGCCACATAAATGGTAAACAATTATATATATGTTTAATGTTAATGGTAAACCATATTTTCCGAGTACTCTCAAAGATGGTGGTCCTAAATTCCCACAGTCGAATCTTCGGTTTGGGGGAAAATTGAGAGGCGATTTATTCCTTGAAAGGACTGTCAGATCAGAACGATTTTGCACTTGTTCTATTTGAACTAATTATTTTGCATTTAGTTGTTATTTTGTCTCTTATTCTCCTTGGCATTTTGACATGCAAAGAAACTGTGCATTATACGTAAACATGCTTTTCCTATTTTCCAGTGTTTTTATTCCAGAAGTAAGTTTAAGCTCCTCACTTTTTATAAAATAAAAATTTTAATTAATGAAATGTTTTAATTGTTTTTTATTTAAAATTAATTGCTGGAAAAACGGTGATCAAAATGGGGAAGAGGTAGAAAAATAAGGGTTCCAATCCAAGTTCCAACTTCTACTGCATTATACACTGCTGGACAATTGCTAAGGACGGATCATAAACGGCTATATAGCGCATAAAAAAGTAAGTGTGGTTGGATGCCAAGTGAAATAAAATAATGTCAGAATGCCAGGACATTACAAGAAAGACCATTTATTGTGCTCTGAAATCCAGAAGGCTTTGGAACGTGTTCAAGGGACAAACAGGCCATTTTGTACAGAATACGTAAACGTGAAAAAAATGCAATTACCGTCCGCAGGCGTTCCGGCGTAATATGTCAATACGGGATATGGCCACCATGGAGGGCGATGCAGGATTCCACACGACGTGTCATGCTTTGCACAACATTATCAAGCAGCTGTTGGGGTAATTTATCCCATTCCTCTGTCAGTGCACGGATGAGGGTGTCCTTGTTTATTGGAGGGCATTGGCGACCAGCAAGACTCCTCCCCAAAGCATCCCACACATTTTCAATGGTATTCAGATCTGGAGAACGTGCTGGCCATACGAGGCGTTGAATATCCTCGCTCTCAAGACACTCCTGGACAGCGACTGTTCGATGACATGTTGCGTTGTCGTCCATGAAAATGAATCTATCACCGACAGCACCACGGAACATGTGAACATGAGGTAGCAAAACATCATTAATGTATCGTTGGCCAGTCATAGTCCCAGTTGGAAGCACATAGAGAGACGTACGGCCATTGATCATGATGCCAGCCCATACCATGACACTACATGTTGGATATCGGCCCCTTTCCTGTATGTTTGCTGGACAATATGCAGTACTACTATCACGCCAGATCAGTTGTCGTCGACAATCAGACGATAGACTGTATCTACTCTCATCTGAGAAGAGAACAGGAGACCAGTCGTTATCAGTCCAATTGCGATGTTGATGGCACCATTGCAAACGGGCGGTACGGTGACGTCTGGACAATGGGATACACACCACAGGACGGCAGGCGTATAGTCCTCCTACATGCAAACGTCTGGCGACAGTTTTTCGGGAGATCCGATTGCCAGTAGCAGCCATAAACTGATTTGCTACCTCACTAGCTGTGCTGCGCCGGTGTCTTTTTGTTGATAGCACTATGTACCGATCTTCTGCATGTGTCGTACTGCGAACATGACCTCCCCCGTGACGTTTGCTACACTGCCCATTTGTTTGAAATGATTTCCAAAGCCTTGAAACAACACTGTGGCTGACGTCGAACTCCCTGGCAACATCTGTTATTTTTCGCCCTTCTTCAATCTTGCCATTAATACGGCCACGCGTAAAATCATCTAGGTGATGTCGGGAAGACATACTGAAAATTGCAAGTTTGTCAATTGATTCTTTCCCTTTCAACTTTGCGTTTGAACAACAACGGTCAATACGCGTCAAATCCTTTATATCTCTTATTAGCGCTATGACGTCACGAACAAGTTCGGTAATTCAAAATTTGCATACGCACAACACGTCTTACTGTATCCCGCACTTATGCTAATTTCCACATTTTCCTGCCTTCCATTTTATGGTTGCTATCGTTGCTATTGTCATCCGTCCTTAGCAATTGTCCGGCAGAGTAGTAAGAGCAGCTGAGAAAATAATTTATTTCGCCCAAGTGGTTTTGGTACCTGCCCAGCTCATTGGATTAGGCGCGGCAGCTTATATAGAGGGAATGTTGCTCACAATGCGACAGCCCGGAAATTATTCGGGTATGGATCACACAACAGTTTGGTGTTACCGCAAACTCGCCAGATAGGAATCTGCGTAGTTTTTTTTCTTCCGAGGTTTAGAGATCACCCTCATCAGTAGCTTAGGAGCTAAACGCATTAGCACGTCCCAAATTTAGGGACACTGGCAACAGAAAAAGGATTTAGCGCCATAAGGTAAACACATCGCCCATGCCTCATTTAGAACTCGAGCCAAATTCGGACCGACTAGCCAGAAACTTAAAACTTCTGACCACTGAGCGCCGGCCACCTAGATTATGTGGGATCACCTGGATCGACACATTCGTGAAGTTCAGTACAACCGACAAACGGAAAACTCTGTGTACATATATGAACATACGCAGAAATAGAGCAAGATCAGTAAAAACCCTTGCACATACCAGGGTAAATAACAGGAAGTTTCCTAATTTTGTAGTAGGGCACTGTTAAATGAAATTTCCAAAGATATTCTCTACATCGTGGCATCAAAATTTGGGCAAACTGCAAAAGTTCAACCATTATGCATACAGCACAAAAATAAGTCCTACCCAGGACCTTTGTGGTGCAGTGATACAAATGTAGACCTAGAAATACACTCGCGGACAATGAAATTTGCGCACCAAGAAGGAAGCATCGGATTGAACTGAAATTTTATGAACGCAATGATACACAAGATGGCAAAAACAGAGCTGCAGGACAATTACAGAGAGATCTTCAGTAGCGCGTCGCACCGCCTTGTGCGGCGATACATGCTGCAATACGGTCCGGCATGGAGGCGAACAGACGCCTGATCCTGCAGCAGACCGGCTCACACGTGTTTTTTTTTTTTTTTTTTTTTGATTGGAGGTTTAACGACCACCGTGAGCAACTCAATGGGCTATAAGCAGTCGCCCGTCCCTAATTTAGGGTCACTGGTTCCAGGGAAGGGAGAGAGCCAGTGCCGTAAGACAAACACAACATCCCTGCCTGACCGGGATTCGAACCCGGACTCCTTACGGACGAATGATCAGAGGTCAGCGCCTTAGACCACTGCGCCACCGGGGCGGCACCACACGTGTTGGACGGTGTGCTCAAAATCCCGGATAGTGCGGCACGGTGGCAGCCGGCGTTCTAACTGGTCCCACACATGTTCGATATGGGGACATGTCCGGGGAATGAGTAGTTCATGGAAGTGTTTGGACATGACGTAGGCAGTCCTGAGCAACCCGAGCCGCGTGCGGGCGAGCATTATCCTGCTGGTATAGCGCACCTGGAATCCCAGCCAAGAATGGGAGCACATGTGGCAGTAGAATCTCATTCACATACCGCTGGCCCGTCAATAATCCACGTACCACTACTAGAGCTGATCGGTTATCGTAGGCAATGGCTCTCCAGACCATAATGCCTGCTGTGGGGAAGGTGTGGCGCTCGATAGCGAGGCTGGCACCACTGCACACGGAGCTGGCGATGTTCCGGTGTTAATGGCAGCACACGTAAGGGGCGCTGGGATAGCAGAATCGCTTCCGCGAGGCGTCGGGAAATGATTCGTGGACACACAGGAGCTGCTACATCTGCCTGCATAGTGGACAGGGTCCCCGTTGGATCCGTTCGTGCCTGGCGCACGATCCGTCGATCCACTCTACCGGTGGTCCTCCTGGTCCGTCCGGAACCACTTCGCCGTCACTTGTCCACTGTTCCCAGCACAGTCGGACGGCATGGTCAGAACGATCCACGTGGCAGGCTATACGGCACGCCGACCACCCTGCGGTTTTTAGCCCGATGATCAGGCCTCTCTCAAAGTACACAAGTTACGTAAATCGACGGGGTTTTTTTGTTTGGAGGTTTAACGACCGCCGTGAGCAACTCAATGGGCTCTAAGCAGTCACCCGTCCCTAATTTAGAGTCACTGGTTCCAGGGAAGGGAGAGAGCCAGTGCCGTAAGACAAACACAACATCCATGCCTCACCGGGATTCGAACCCGGACCCCTTTCGGACGAATGATCAGAGGCCATCGCTTAGACCACTGCGCCACCGGGGTGGCAAATCGACGTTTACCCGACATTCTTGTCACTTTGTTGTCTTGCTTGCGTCGGACGGTGCTTTTCGCTTTTATGGGGCATCGACTACAAGCCGGTTTGCAAGGCTGCCCGTTCGTGCTTGCAGCGGCACTACAGTGTGTGCGGTCATGCGCACTCGCACTTAATGTGGATCATTTGCATAACAGCACGCACTTTAGCTATTTGCAAAATTTCGAAGCTGTAGCATGTTTTCTAATACGTGCGGAAAATTACTTTGTCCGCGGGTGTATATTCAAGTTTCCCATCCACGTGACCAGACCTCCAGCCACTAGGTCTACATGAACACACATCCTCAAGCACAATCATGCACTAGTACCGCACATATTACACACCGACCAGACATTACATTACGACCACCCCAGCCAAGAGAAATGAGCGCACCTGGAGACTGAACGGTGGCGCAGATGAAGTTCACAGAGCAGTACATATGCAACCCGAGGACCGGCTTTCGGTCGGTAGTGTTCCGAGTCAGAATGTGAAAAGCTGCCGATTTATCGGAGTTTGATAAAGGACAAATTGTGGTCATGGAGACTCGGAACTGCGATCACTGAAACGGCGCGGCTTGTGGGTTCTTCACGTGTCGCTGTAATGAGTACGTATTAAAAGTGGTACACAGATGGCCAAACCACGAACCGCAGCCCCGGTGGTCTATGCGATGGCCTCTGATCATTCGTCCGGAAGGGGTCCGGGTTCGAATCCCGGTCAGGCATGGTTGTTTTTTTTTTTATTGGAGGTTTAACGACCACCGTGAGCAACTCAATGGGCTATAAGCAGTCGCCCGTCCCTAATTTAGGGTCACTGGTTCCAGGGAAGGGAGAGAACCAGTGCCGTAAGACAAACACAACATCCATGCCTGACCGGGATTCGAACCCGGACCCCTTACGACGAATGATCAGAGGCCAGCGCCTTAGACCACTGCGCCACTGGGGCGGACCAGGCATGGATGTTGTGTTTGTCTTACGGCACTGGCTCTCTCCCTTCCCTGGAACCAGTGACCCTAAATTAGGGACGGGCGACTGCTTATAGCCCATTGAGTTGCTCATGGTGGTCGTTAAACCTTCAATCAAATAATAAAAAAAAAAACCACGAACCGTCATCCACAGCTCATTGATGCCACAGGGACTTCATTTTTCACAGCTACCACAGGGCCACAGTGCAAATCACCCACAGCTACAACAATGGTGATCAGGGCAATGTGTCACAGTACACAGCTCATCGCAGCCTTCTACCCATCGGCCTGCGTAACCGAAGACCCAGCCGGGTCCCTATGGTCACTGCACGTCATCGCCAACAACGCATGAAATTGGTCTAAGATCATTGAGATAGGACAGCATATGATTAGAAAAAAGTGGCCTGGTCTGACAAATTAAGATTCCTGGTGCATCACGTAGACGGTCAAGCGCGTATACGTCAATTACCAACGGAGCTTATGGCATCTGGACGCACTGTTGGGCGAAAACAGGCCGGCGGCGGTGTTATGCTGTCGATATTTTCTGGGGAGCACTTTAGGCACCATTATCTCAATAGCACAATCCCCGACAGATGTCAGGTATATGAACATCGTTGCAGACCAAGTTCACCTCATGGCAACTGTGTTCCCCGCTAGTGATGGCTATTATTAACAGGATAATGTGCCATGCCACACTGCCAGAATCGTCAAGGAGTGGTTTGAGAAACATGCTGGTGACTTTCTGTTAATGCCCTGTCCTCTAAATTCACCTGACATGAACCCAATCGAATTTGTGGTTCCACTTGGAAAAGCGGGTTCGAGCTAAATCGCTACCACTCCGAACTGTACGGGAACTGGAGGACCAGCTGTTGACAAGATACCTATCGCTACCTCATCGAGTGGCAGCTGTTTTGCGGGCTAAAGGGGTCCTACATAGCTTATTAGGTAGGTGGGCATAATGTAATTGCTCATCGGCGTAAATATATATCGGTTAAAGCAACCACCCCTAAAGCAGTGTGTTTAGAAGCACGTTTCTGGCTGATCGAGTAAGGCACAGGCTAAACCTGAAAGAAACATGGGTGCCAGTTTTCCCTGGAACCAATGACCCCATATTAGAGATGACTTGTAGGCTTAGATGGATGTTAAACCTCCGAAATATTTGTTAAAAAGATTTCTGTATGTATCTGTAAGTAAAAGGAAGATGATTTTTTTTTCTTTTGTTATATTGGAAGGCTTGATGGGGAATAAAATGAAGGGTCGCTATGTTCAAATAACTCAGTTGGGTATGCTTAGTCAAGGCCATCAAGAAAGTACATGGCCATGACATTAGAAAGACGAGTTTCCATCGTTTGTGACGTCACTCTCGTTACACGGCTCGATACGTCGGTGTAGTGCTTGACATCATACACGACAGCATTGGCAATAAATCAGAAGCCTTGGTTTCCGCGTGACGTCACAAAAGAGGGAACTCATCTTTCTAATGCCATGGCCTTGTATTTTCTAGGCGGCCTGGGTTTAGTCCAATCCAAATAGCAATCAATATTTTTTTTTAAAAATGCCAGAAACTGGTATTTTTTGCCATTCATCACATTCTACAGTGCAGTAAATCTAACAATTACCTCCCTCCGCATCCAGCTTAAAGACACTCAACTGAACTTTCGACAAAATCTAGAAATCCACTGCACTAAAGATGGACACTTACGTAAACCTAAATGACACTTCGGGTTAAGCTAAATGGAAATTATTAATTTCAATGCTCGACATAGAAAATACTGCACCAAGAAGAAACGCGCGAAATGAGACTAAACTTGACACACACATGGTGGGAAAGTAGTGATTTAATTTCAGATAGATTACATGAAATGCGATGGTCCAGTATAACCCCCGGAGTCAGTAGGTCCTATGACCCAAGTCCACAATTCTCCGACATTACGAAGGAGTCTTGCACAGTTGTCTGCCAATGGCGTCCCTCGCGATGTCTATTGGAGAGAAGTCTCTGAATCGCACTGACCGGGGCCGCACCTGGACTCCTTATACGCACTGTCTGCTCATACTGGCGGCCATTATCTAGTTGAATCTGGGCATCATGTATATCACTGAGATACAGCATGCAAAAAAAAAAAAAAAAGGCTGCAGCATCCCACTGACCTACTGTCGCGTTACCGTTGTACCAGCTGTGCGTACAAGCGGTGAATGGCTGTTGAAATTGTTAGCGCCCCAAACCATAACACCAAGCTGAGGAGTCATATGACGCTCACGGATGGCACTAAGATCCAATGACCATGTTGTCGCAGGACTCAATCGGAGATAGTCAGTACTCAGCCAGCATTGAGACTAGTCACTGAATACATGGTACCATTCATACCCCCCCCCGCACGTCTGGTACGGCCACTGCTTGAAATGGGCCGGTATGGCATACCAGCACTATTTTTTTTTTCTTCTCTAGTACTTTTTTTTACCTGGAATTTACACACCAGCACTAATTTTAATACAGTAGGAACTGTAGAAATGAATTTCTTTTTATTTGACTCTACGAGCGAGCATTCTTAAACATAGAAACCTTATGTGCCTTGTGAAATAGCGGTGTGAGAATCTTTTCAAAGGTTGGGGAGTGTGTACGCATTTGGAAGGTGGTGAGATTGCTATTAAGACCGAATATTTATTCTGATTGCGAAGGTTCTAATCACCCAACTTTCTACAGAGAAAATCCCCATTGGAGAGAGGCTACCTGAAAGTTCTGGGTTCAAGTCCAGCTGAATAACTAATGATTAGCTGAGGTTCGGAAGTCTCGTTAATCCTTTGGTCCCAGGGTAGAGTCCTCGTTTTGAACAAGAGTAACCCCAGTCCTCGGTGTAACATAAGTAGTGCTCGCTGGGGTCCACAAACCATCCAACTCTAATCGGCTGCTTTTTTTTTTTTTTGATTGGAGGTTTAACGACCACCGTGAGCAACTCAGTGGGCTATAAGAAGTCGCCCGTTCTTAATTTAGGGCTGGGGCTGCAGGTGGCCTCGTGGTCAACTTTCATGACTGCCACGGAGACCTCTGGTTCGATTCCAGGCAGGTACGAACGCTCGAACCACTAAATACTCACCGTGCGTCCGATGGCACGTTAAGCTGTCAGCCCCTGCTAATAAACAAGGGAATCTTCCTCCCCCTTTCTATCTCACTTCCATGTCACTTTCCTATTGGGCACTTTAGCCCAAATCTCCTAGCTTCCTATTTCTAAGGGTTGTTTAAGACCTAGGGTAAGACACTCCCTTCCACGAATCCTCCACATATGGTTTGATCTGAATTTAGGGACAGTGGTTCCAAGGAAGGGAGAGAGCCAGTGCCGTAAGACAAACACAACATGCCTGCCTCACCGGGGTTGGAACCCGCACCCATCTCGAATGATCAGAAGCCATCGCTTAGACCACTGCGCCACCAGGGGCGGCCCATTGTTTCTGACTTATCGTGCTATGGTATTCTACAGAATTTTCAATTATACTTTCAAACAAAGGAGTTTTTCTTCCAGGGATTTGTTTTTCATTTCTGGATATTTTCTGGGGAAGGTATTTTTTCCGGAGGATTTTAAGCTAAATATGACCATACCTGCACTTCAAAATTTCCATTTCAAGCACTGGGTACAGCACTTGTATTTTTTTTAATGCAAAAACACAAAATTAAAATAAAATTACAGAACTGAATAAGAGGGAATTGATGAGGTAGGCATATTTTCACAATGGTAACAATCTTCATTTGGCTTTCACATTTTTAAGGTAATTTCAGAAACTACCTAACAGAGGTATTTGCATCTTAATGGGATGGGGGAGCTTGTTTCTTGTTTCACAAAACATTGAATCTGGGGACAATATTCCATACAACTACATAGATCTCTCTACGTTAACTTTTCTTCTATATCGGGATTTTATTATCTTCAGAGCTGAAAATCCTGCCTCCAAAGTTAGGATGTGGCAAAAAGGAAGAATTACTCTCACGGCTTTCTTACTCAATTCTGGGTACTCCTTTGCCACACTGTTCCAAAACTGTGGCAGAGTTCCGGAAGATAATGGCATTTTCTGTGTGGAGTCTAAAGAAATGCCTATTAAGTGTTCCTGCTCAGCGGTAGTGAAGGTTGATGGCAGATCTGCTGTAAACAGGTCTGTAACCTACCTGTGTTCATTTGTTTGTGGAGGAAAATATTTGTCAAATTAAACGTCTAGTTGAGATAGATGCTCCAAAACCACAGATTTCAATTTCACACTTAATAGCATCTCGTTTTCTTGTATACACTTGTGTAAAGTAGGGAAAACATTCAAAACCACCTGATTTCGTATTGCAGTTAGGTGAAGAGAGCGCTTTCACAACATGAAAAATTATGTGTTTCCTTTAACATTCTTTCTTAATTCAATTTGTCCTTTAAAATATGTACACGTCTTGAAAATGTGCATGTTGCGTTTCACTATTAATTCTAAGTTTTGGTTTTTACTTTACAGTCGCAACGCCCCGGACCAAGACCCGCAACGCCCTGGGGCTTCGTGACGCACAGATTGGGAACCTTTGAGTTAGTACATTAATGTATTTAAAATGACTGTATAATGAATCACTTCCCCTATTTATAAAAATGCAATCAAATGTCCAAATTAATCAGCGAATTTTGTAGTGTGAGTTTCACACAACTGCTTTTCTCAAAGGCACACCCAACCTAAATCAGCACATGACCCCACTGGTATCAGTGGCGTCGCTAAGAATGATGGATTAAGGGGAGGGGGGGCTAAGCCCATCCGCTATATACATTATATTGACCAAAAGTCACTGGACACCTACAAGAGAAACACAACATAGCATTTATTGACATACATTAGTATGGTGACTGTCCACCTTTGGCCTTAATGCATGCACTGACCCTTCGAGACATGCTTTCGACAAGGTTTTGGAACACAGTGATAGGTATGAGCTTCCATTCAGTGCATAATGCTGCCGATAACTGTTGCTCAGCAGTAGGCCTTGGTTCCAAACTTATGTGGTGCTCTAATTCATCCCATAGGTGCTCTATGGGATTAAGATCAGGGCTCTGTGCTGGCCAGTCCATACACGACATGAGATTAACGTCAAATCACGCTGTAACAGTCCTTGCTTTATGGCTCGATGCATTATCCTGCTGGTACCAACAAGGCTCGGTTCCATAGTATTGCCACAGAGATGGTAGGGCATAATTGTCCAGAATATCGAAGTACACGTGCTGGTTAACAGGTTTGTCCACGATAACCAACGGGCCGGGACCATACAATGAAAAACATCCCCACAAGAGTACACTGCCAGCTCCAAACTTGACCATAGGAGCAGTAAGTACACTGTGGTAAATAACGTTCCCCCGGCTGCCGCCATAGCCACACACAGCCATCAGACCGAGGGATCGTGTATCTGGATTGATCAGTCCATAGGACCCGTTTCTATTGATCTATGGTCCACTATAAATGTTATTTACACCATGCTAAACGATGAGTAGCATTCTGAGTGGAGATGAAAGAGTTATGAGAAGCCACACGACCACAGTAACCCATGGAATGAAGTTCTCTGCGAATGGTACGTATACATACTGAGGTTCCAGCATTTTTACTCACCTGTACATGAACGTCTTGTGAAGTACTCTGCCGATTAGCTGTAATGACTCTCCTGAGGCTTTGACGTCCTCTATCACAGATTTTCTTTGGTCTGCCGGCATGTTTTGCTGCTTCCGGCATGCCATGTGTCTTCCACACATCCAAAACAGTTGACTTGAGTATGTTTAACAGCCTCTCGATTTCTCTTATGGGCAACCCACTAATATAACACCCAACAATCTTTCCTTTTTCAAAGTTAGTTCTCTCCCACCGCAACATTTTCACTCTTCACAGAGCGATATAATCACGATCATATCATATCATATGTAGAGGATTTTAGGAAGGGAGTGTCTGACCCCAGGTCTTAAACAACCCTTAGAAATAGGAAGCTAGGAGATTTGGGCTAGATTGCCCGATAGGAAAGTGATACGGAAGCGAAGTAGAAAGGGGGAGGAAGACGCCCTTATTTATTACCGGGGGCCAGTACCCGGGGTCCGACGGCTTAATGTGCCCGTCCGACGCACGGCGGATATTTAGTGGTTCGAGCGTTCGTACCTACCTGGGATCAAACCCGTGTCTTCTCCGTGGCAGGCACGAACGTTGACCACTAGGCCACCAGCGGCCTATATCGTCACGATCAGCTGCCTGTTTGTTTTTATACTGTTTGTAGCTGTACCGCACATCTTAACAATGCAGCAGATCCATTCATTTGCTTTTGAAGGGGTGTGCGGTGACTTTGTCTATATAGTGTATATATAACTACTGAAATAATATTTTCTTCAGAAAACACCCAGAAGCAAATATGTGCAACTCTACAAAAGCTACCCAAAGTACTCTGATTTACCTGTTATTTATAAAACTGGAAAAATGTCGAAACTTCTACATACCAGATTTTTCTCTGTACCTACAGGACAATTGTCTGAAACTGAATTTGAATAAAATAGACGATAAATGCAGCAATTTTGTGTAGAATGCATTTCTTGTGTGTTAGATGCTCGTGCACACAGTGACTACTTAGGATAGAGACCATTGTTTGACGCTATTTTCCGAGAGAAGTATTTTGCAGTGGTATTTAAAAAAAAAAAAATCCGTCCTAGTAGTTCTGAAAGTATAGCTTGCAGTGGACAAAAAAAAAAAACTCAACTGCACGTAATTGAGAAAAATACGTAGCAACACTGTTCTGTAAAAAAGAATCTGTCATACTACAGTTCTCCACTCCCAACGCCCTTATTCTATTCCCCGCCCGATGGCCAAATACATCCACCAATAAACTACTGTAATGAGAAATGTGCTAATACCTCACCGAAATTCCTTTACCCCGTGAAACAAAAGTCTTTACTTAGTGGAAACTTCTCTCCATTATGTTTTTTATTACCCTAGTAAAGATGCCACCTTTTCATATGAATATTACTGTTTCCAACAAGCTGTTGCAATTGCTGTTGTACATCATTCCATCTCAGGGTTTGGGCTTTTGTTAGCTTGGGACTAATGGTACATGCCTCTACGATACTCCCACCCCGTAAATCATTAAGCTGTTTGACGTATTGTTCCTTAATGGCCTAACACCTGCAGAGACCAGGCAACAAGATTACCCCAACTACAGTAATGTTACCTTAATGCTGTTGTTCTGACACCTGAATATTTAAAAAAATTCCCCATCTCCCCCCCCCTTTTTTCTATTTTTAAGTGGAAAAATATTGGTAAGCTAATGCAAGAAAAGGTTCATTTTGATTGAGAGGGCTTGAGCCCTGAAGAATTGGTTTAACGACGCCACCGACTGGCATGTACAAATAATATCCTAGGCTAGGTGAATCCTCCCACACATTATTTTGCCTATTTATTCCATGCAGCGTTTCTATATCAAGTGTGGGAGGCATATTTGGAAAGTAAGTACCATTAGACTATTAAAATTAACTGATGCATTTGCAAAAAATACTATTTTTATCAGATTCGCCACACCTTAAACTATTAGTTTCTGCCATTATTGAGGCATTTATTATAATGGAGCACCAGTTATTTTTTTTAATTCCCCTTGTTGTAGAGAACGAGGCCCCCTATGAAGACTTCCACTTCTGCATTGCTCCTTTGATTTCATCATTGTTGAAGTAGCACCAACCTGCAAGGAACTTCTTCAGATGCAAGAACAGATGATAGTCACTTGGCACTAGGTCTGGGCATGTGGGCAAGGCAAATTTTCCAGCCAAATGACTAGTCCTCAAGTCTGTGCAGAAATATTCTCACAGCTTACAGGGAATGGACGATACTGATACACCTGCGCAAATTGTACCCCATGCGTCATGCAGCTGTACGCGATATCTGGTGGCCAGCCTGAATCTATTTTGCAGTCGATCAAAGAGAGCAGAGAGTGAAGGTTTTATTAGCAGAGCAGTAGCACAGCTGGAGGTCAAAAAGTGTGATCCACACAACATAATGGGAGACATATCCAAGCTTCAAAGAGGATAGATTGTTGGTGAGCGTCTCACTGGTGCATCTGTGTCCAAGACAGCAAGTCTCTATGGTGTATCGCAAGCCACACATCCAGGGTCATGTCAGCATACCAGCAAGAGGGAAGAACCACATCCAATAGTTGTAATTGTCAAGGTAAGAGGAAGCTGTCTAACAGGGACGTCCAGGTGCTAACATGGATGGTAGCCAAAAAACATAAAACCACAGCTGCACAACTCACCGCAAAGTTGAATACAAACCGCGACTCCCCCGTTTCCATCAAAGATGTTTGTCGGGCACTTCACCAGGTCAACATTCACTGTTGTGCTGCTATCGCCAAACCCTGGATCACCAGTATGAATACCAAACGTCAGTCGCAATGGTGCCAGCAGCAGCACAGCAACTTGACTGCTGAAAATAATATACTAATCAGAAGCTATTTCTTGGTTTCTTATGGGATTGACTTGTGGCTTACCTTCACAAAATAAACCCCAGTTTGACAATACAGAAGTGAAATACGATCAAACAGTGCTTTCCGACTAATCCTGTTTCTTATCTGTACAGACGACCTTCGGTATGAAGTTCATTTAAAACTTTATGTGAAGTTGAGAATGAAGATTACAAGCTAAGATTAAAAATAAAAAGACAACAAAAATTTCAGTTTAATGCAGGTAGGAAACTTTTATTACTTATACATGAAATCCTCAATTACAATTTAACTTTGCAATTACAGCCTGACTGTGCATTCGCCTCAAGAGAAACTGTCTTGAAGCCCATCACTTCTGTGTACACTTTTCATTCATACTGGAAACCAGTCTCTGCACGCACTCACGCACACACACATATTCTTCATTATCCTAATCACCAGTTTGTATAGGGCTAAACAAATAATGAATTATTCTGTTGGTCATGTTCCAAAAGCAGCTGCAAACCTCATCTGAAGAGCAAGTGTTAGCCAAATATTTCTACAGGGCAAAGAATTCTCAAGTGACAGGGGAGGGAAGGAAAAGCAGAGCCATCATCATGCTTGGTGAGGGCTCCAGCTATGCCATGGCTGGAAAAAAGAAAGACTTTTTGTTAAACTCACATGAAATGGAAGTGTCTGCAACAAAGAATGCATAAGCAGCATAATCATACGAAAATAATGTTACAATTAACACTAAACTGAAGGAATGTTAACTTCTGTAGATCCAGCCATTAAACACGTCACAGCACTTCAAAGTTGAAGCTTGAAATTCTTAAGGTAAATGTGCTAGAAACAAATTCATATAAATTTCACAAGTATAGCTCTGTCCTGTTTGAAAGATATGGAACTAGAAGTAATATCATGTCACAGGGACACAACCACTCAACATGTGCACTGGGGGAGACCTTTGTGGAATCGAAGTACAGGGTGTTCGAGAATTATTGGACACATTAAAAAATTATGTATAAAAAAGTTATGAGCATTGTCTGTTTTTCTATGTCATGTATTACTAACACGGTTCCTATATTTTTTGCAGAATTGTTATTCCCAGAATCCAATAGATGACTCTAGGTGTGGCCTGATGTGAAATGTATGAGAAATGCTCAATCAGTAATCATGCCATCGTACAGCAGAAGGCGATATGTGTGTTATAGCTTGCAGAATTAAAGTCTGTCATTAAAGTTAAAAGACAGTACCACTCAGAGTATGGTTGTAATCCTCCGTCAACGAATTCAATTAAGCGGTGGATGAAACAGTTTAAAGAAACTGGCAATGTGGAAGATTGTGGAGGAGCCAGTAGGTCAAGCGTCAGCGGTGAGGCGGTTGACCAAGTTAATGAAAGTTTCCGACAAAGCCCCAGGATATCCGTTCGTAAAGCAAGCAGAGAACTGTGCATTCTGAAATCGACAGTTCATGATATCTTGCACAAGAAATTAAAGTTTCATGCTTATAAAATTAAAATAGTGCAAAAGATGCATGTAAATGATAACACTCTGTAATATGATTTCGCTGTGGATATGCTGAATCGAGTGGAAAACGACGAAAACTTTCTCGGCACTGTAAGTTTTCGTGATGAATCCACATTTCATGTATCAGGTATTGTGAATAGTCACAACTATAGGATATGGGGCAGCGAACCGTCTCATGCTGCTATTGAACTAGAACGTGCTTCTCCAAAAGTTAATGTGTGGTGCGCCCTATCAAAAAGAGAAATGATTGGCCTTTTCTTCTTCTGCGAAAAAAACAAATGGTGACATTTACTTGGATATGCTAGAAAATTTCGCTATACCCCAGATCAAAAGATATGACGTCGTTTTCCAACAAGACGGCGCACCTCCGCATTGGTCAACATGTGTACGTAAGTGCCTAAATGAGCATTTCCCCAACAGATGGATTGGGCAGGGTGGTCCCAGTCCGTGGCCTCCTCGCTCTCCAGATCTAACTCCATTGGATTATTTTATGTGGGGTTATGTGAAGGATCGTGTCTATCAGACGCCTTGTACTGATTTGCAGGGACTGAAGCAGAGTATCACAGCTGCTATTAATTCCATAACTCCTCAGATGCTTGCCAATACATGGCATGAAATCAAGTATCGCTTGGACGTACGAAGAGCAACCAAGGGATCTCACAGCGAAATTTATTAACTTGTGCAGTTACATTGTAAGTTAGTACAGTCAGTTTCTTTCTGTTTTATATAATTTTGTAATGTGTCCAATAATTCTCTGACACCCTGTATTTATGGACTGATCTTTGTTTGAGCATCATCTTCTGCCTCCAACTGGAGTTTCCTGCACAGCAGTAGGAATTATTCTCATGGAACGAATAAAATACTCGATAGAACAACTGATATAATAACTTTATGATTTTCTGATTGACTAATAATTAATTTAACAACTAGAAACTCTGAACATCTGCCAATGCTGGTTATTGCGATTATTACAAAAACCTGTTCTGTTTTTATCAGCATAAGCAACTGATTTGCCATGCTTTCACACACCTATGAGTAGTTTTATCAAGGCAGACTGATACTATGAGAAACATTAACATTTGATAGAAAATGCTTAATGTTTTGACCTTGTATCAGTCTGATACAAAATTGTGCATCTTATTTATTTAACAGTTGTGCAACACAAACAGCTGGGAATCATCACCTTCAGACAAAGGAAGAACTTACAGAACACTAAGGGATCCCAAGTACAGGGTAATTCAAAATGATTGCCTCGATTACAAATGACAATAACGTGTTTATGAAGATAAATAGACAGCTGATATTCCTATACAAAAAAGAAGGAAGTTTAGAATTTTATTGGAACCTACTGCTGTGTTGCTATGGTGACGTAGGAAAGCGAGCTGCCCACATTGGAATATGCACGTTCACCAATTTTTGAATGAAATTCTTCCGAACCGTTGGATTGGTCGGTGTGGACAGGATTTTCTGCAGTTGGCCTCCCAGGTCTCCGGTTCTTACTCCTTGTGACTTCTTTTTGTGGGGGTATGTCAAAGACCATGTGTATGTGCCACCTTTGCCGAGAACACTGCAAGAACTAAAGACGCGCATTCAGCTTGCACTGGCAACAGTGACTATTATTGGACATGCTTCATAATGTATGGCGTGAAATGGATTACTGTTTAGATGTTGTTTGCATGACCCAGGATAGGCACATACAACATTTGAAAGGTATGGAAACAAAATTCTGAACTTCCTTCTTTATTGTGCAACAATGTGATCTCTGTACCCATGTTCATAAACCAGGTATTGTCATTTGTAATTAGGGCAATCATTTTGAATTACCCTGTATTATACACTAAAACAAGCTTTGATTTGACTTGATATAAACCATATGGCATCTGTTGCAATTCACATGTGTAAATGTCAATGGCACACACGAACATGAATTATATGTCATTATATTTTGAACCACTGGTTAAGATCAGAAGAAAATAAAGATGATAGGACAGCTCCTCAGCATATAACTGCTGATTAACACATCTTGGTTGAAGCTTTTAGACCAGCCTGAGGAATCTACAACTTGCTCACCATATAAGACACAAGAGCTACTAATGACGAATTTGCAACATAGAAGCTTTATTTTTCTTTTTTAATGGATTTTTCCATAGATTTGGTGACAAATAAAATTGACAAGTTTTCAATAGTTTGGTATCCATTTTCTGCTATGACTGATAGTGCACCGAGTAAAATTCGACTTGAGGTAACTGAAGAGTACAGATTTTTGCATTTTATAGCTCCTTTAACTTGAAGTAATACATGAACACTAAAAATTTCCCCAGAAAAATGCTTACTTTTTTGGTTCTGTGCATGTTTGTGAACAAACTTTTTTGGTGATAAACTTCAAACACTCATTACAAACATGTATACTTAAAAGCATTTTTAGTTTTCACCATCAAACTTCAACTAGACAAGGAGAAAATGACAGATTTGAAACAACTTCACTAAATTACACTGATTTTAATAAAATTATATTTCACTTTCATATATTTTTTTCTGTGTGTTATACACATTGATGATTATATATTGCATTTTGAGAAACATGTTATTTTATTTATTGAGAAATAAATCATGTACAAAGAATATTTATTTGGTGACCTGCTCTTTCATTTCAGTTTTTTACCTGCTCTTCAGATAAAACGTTTGCACTGGACTATGCTAATCTAACTTAGGAAAGGTCGTTAGAGTACTGAACTGTACAGACAGCCAAAGGGGGTTCAGAGTTCACTGACCACACTAACCAACTCCAGCATCCTTAAAACTGTGGTGGATACACCGGAGAGTGGTTACCAAACAAGTACAAATTATGGATTGAAGACATGATCAGTAAAATACCTGTGCTACATAATATTGTACAGACAAGTAATGTTTATAACAAATATAAGAATACAGAGACAGGACCTATATGGTAAATGAAGTCCAAGGTCTTCTGGAAGGAATTATACACTAATCACCATAAATCACAGTGCTATAAGTGCAACTGTGACAGATGAGTGGTAAATATGATACACTTCATCATTTTACTATTTCCCACAGCCTCAGGATGCTCCATGCTTTGTGCATTTGACCTTCAGAGTGCAAACATGGGATCACAAGTTAATGTTGAAAATGTGGTTCCAAGAATCCTGCTTCTCCTGCAGCATGGTTAGTAGAAGTACTTAGCCTCAGGTCAGCTCTGGGTTGACAAAACACAGCCACTGTGAACAGCCCAGCACAAGAACTGAGTAACAGCTTCGCTTATTGCAATTATCTTTCAGTAGTATAGTTCAGCTGCTAGTTATCCACATACATGGTGCCTTGTACTACTGGAAGAAGCTAATTCATAATATAGTTTATGTGAAAAATGAACATAGTGATAGATTTCCTAATGCAACCAACTAATCCAATTCTCCATGCAAACACTGTCAACACTTGCAACTGATGGAAAGGGAAAACCTGCACTGTTCAAGAATCAAGATGTCAACATTCAACTTATACTGCTGGAGCCTACAGTATGTGCTGCCATGCGTTACAAATAATCTAATATGAATGTGAATAATAATAAAAACAATGTGCAACAGACAATTTATGCAGTCAAGTTAAAACATAGTAAAACTTATAGAGGCAGATACATATTGGCCTCAGCAGTAGTAAAATTCAGCTTTTTTTTTCTGTTTCATTCACAGAATAAGAGATATTCCTGCATCATCTGCCACATAGTATTATAAATTATATTTATATATTAAGCTTATAAGATATGTAACTAGTTTATGAAGTTCTTCTAAAGTTAAATTCATGCTCCTTCACAAACTACATGTTTTCTGTTGAACAGTGCAACACAGATAAAGCATTTTTATTACATGTATTTCTGGGCATCTGTTGTACCATCAGCAATATGGAGGTTCCCAACGCCATGTGTACACATGCAGCTCCAAACCATAACCTTCACCGAATGCTTAACAGTAGTCACTAAGCAACTTGGATGGAATTATTCATGTTTGGATCTCCTTACGTAGGTACTACTTTGATTCCCATTAAAGCAAAATTCTGATTCATCACTGAAAATAACATTTTCCTATTGCTTGGTTATCCACAAGACATGCTCTTTTGCCTACTGAAGTCTACGCTGTCTTTGATTTGCAGTTCACAGTGGCTTACACCTGCTTTGCAGCCACATAAGTCAAACTGAAGCAGTTTCCTCCTAACCATAGGTGTACTAACAGTAACATCAGTCACTTCAGACCATCTTTGAAGCAATTCAGGTGAATTGAGCCTCCTGTCTGCCAAGCTTAGCTTTCTGAGCACTCTGTCCTGCCTGGTTGTAGTGGATCTGGGACTTCCACTGCAATGTATAATTTTAATATCCCCAATGTCTAAACTTTCTTCAGTAGCCTAATAACTGTAGATTGATTACAGCCCACTCTTTCAGCGATTTGCCTTGAAAAATATCCCTCTTCATGCAGAACAACTATTGTTAATTCGTCTACTATGGACAATTCCACAGTTTTAACCATTATTGAGATTGTACACAAATTATACTCTAACAATAACAAGAAGCGACCACCACTACAATGCCCTAGTAGCTCGCATCAACACTTATAAAGAATGGAGTAGGATTAGGATAGCATTAGGAAGCAGCCAATCAGGTAAATGAAAGTATATGATTGACTGTAACAAATGATACCCAGCTAATGTGAATTTCAATGTGTTTGTCAAAACCCATATTTTATGTCATGTCTAAAGAACAGAAGTAGCTACAGAAAAAACCAAGGCATTTTAAAAATCTCCATTAAATTTTACATCTAATGACACAAATGATGAAATAACTATGAAAATTTGTTAAAAGAAGAGTTATACTTAAAAATTCAAGGGTTTGCAGGTGATACAATATTTTGCACACCTCTGTATAATAATTTGTTCATTCAGTTTAGATGTCTATTATTGTGATACTTTTGAAATTGCAAATTTATGTTGCATAAAGAAACATTTACATTTGGAACATTTTTGGAATGCCAAACATTTTCTTTGTTACATAAAAAACAATGCTCCAGCACATTAAACTCATAAAACAGAACAATTGTCTTAGCCAATATATGCTAAACAACTGTCCATTTTTAATATAATTAACCCATATAATCATGTTCTTTCTGACATGAAGTTTTTATCTGTTTTATCTTCCACTACAAAGAATGTATTCCTTTAATTTTAAAAACAATTACTTGATTTCACTCTAGATTTCACATACATGGCATGAACAAAGATGGCATTTACGTTCCTGAGCTTTGTCTACACAATTAAGCACAAATCTTATAAAGTACAAAAAGAATTTTGTGTCCACTGTTGAAAATGTTAATCTTAGTATTAATCACATAATCCATTCATTTTTTTTTTTTTAATGCAATACCCCTCTTGGTTGTTTACTGAGTTTGCCAAGCACAACATACAATGAAAGAAACATGAGATAACGAGATTTTTCTTTTGGAACTTCACACAATTCTATACAGCAAAACACAAAGTTTAAAAATGTTACCAGCAGTTTACTTTCACAATTATGCACTTAAGGTAAATTTACCATTTTCTGATCAACTGCTTGTGGTACACCATCACCACCAGAGGAAAGAGGTATTTTCGGATGTACACCCCACATTTCTACAGCATTTTCAATCTGAGCAGGAGCGTTACTTGCTGCCACTGCTGCCGCTGCCGCAGCCTGGTACAGGTGAGGTGTTAACATATGTGGTGGTACTCCATTCATGAATGGATACCCTCCTGCAACAGCCTAAAAAGTTACAAATAAAAAAACAACATAAAAACATAGCCCAAGTATCATATTTAAACAAGTACAACTTGATACAAGATGTGTCTGAAAAGTTTTAGGACTAAATTAACAAATAATTGAGATGTCAAGAGAAACAATATTACCATTTAAATTTTCAAAGTACATCCTTCCCAATTCAATACGACTCTTTGCAGGACTCTATTTGTACATCTTCTGCATGGCTCTGCGGAACTCTAACTCCCTCATCATGCTGCTTTAAATCTTTGAAATGCTGTCAAAATGAAGCTCCTTCACGTGGAATTTTACTGGAGGCAGAAAGTAATCAGGAAGTGGATGGTGAAGCAATGTAATGCACTTCAGTGTGAGAAACTGCTTGATAATGGTCGCATTGTGTGAAAGTGGTGGCATTGATGTGAAGCAAGAACCAGTCACCTGACTTGGCTGTGTCCAGCCCACAGATATCATATACAAGAAGCTAGATTGGACACCCAGCCCATGAGGCGTGAGAAGGTAGGCGCCATTTTCAGCGGGTCATCACAATCCATTTAAGCAAGGCTACTTTGCATTAAGTCAAAGAAATACGAGTTTGGTACTGTGATTTTCTATTTATATTGAGATTCAAAGCAGTCAGTACCCATTTAGCGGCGGAAGTTATAAAATTTAAGTAAAAAACAGTAATATTCCTTAGTGCTAACTAGAATGCCAAGGGTCTTGCAAAATATTGAATTATTTCAGATTCGGCCAGGTCTTAAATTCCAGAGAAGACATTCCGGTATCTGCGATATAAATAAATATCACGCTGGTTTTAATTTGCTGAGAGATATGATTTTGACGTTCCTTGTTAATGAATGCTTACGTTTAATACGCCATTTTGTTGCTATATTGCCCAAAATAAATGTGAAATGTTAAAAACTGAAATTTCCTTAGTGCATAACAAGACGAAATATCAAAATTTTTGGTGAAATTCAAAACTTTTTGAGCAAACATAATAAATAAATCAGAATGACAGAGGTAATAGCAATAAGGAAAAAGATTCACATTACTTCAGCTTTTCTATGTAAAGCATGTGGAAGCCTTTTTTTTTTTTTCTGGTTCAAATCAATAGTTTGCTGGATTTAATAGCTACTTATTAATTTTAAATAAATTATTATTTGCGTTTACATTATTTTAAATCGTTGCCACATTACCTTCTTAAAAATGTTTTCCAATTATTTTCTATACTTGCATACAATACCAGCTTTAAATTTTAATATATATATATATATATATATTGTTTTCAGCATTGGGCAAGAGGCAAATAAGTAACAGCAATTATATTTTTGTCTCTCTGCGTAAGATTTTTATCTGAGGAAGCTTTCACCACGATTTATACAATAACCAAGTCCAAACTATCCTGCGTAACATGCCATGCTCCGCCGCCATCTTGACCCGCTCAATGTGGCTCCATGCTTCTCACAGAGCTAGCCCATGCTCAACAGAGCAGACAGCCAATCTAGTCCCTTATACGATATCTGTGGTCCAGCCTAGCGTGCCAAATTCCATAAAACAATTTGTCCATCACTCCTCTGTTAAATTTAGTTATCTTTGTGCTCTTCCAGTAGAATTTTTTCCCCTTAACTCTGAATCTCTAAAATTCAGAGTTAACTGCCTGCTCCTCTGGTAGAAATTATTTCTGCACAACTGCTTGCCAATCAAAATGCAGCACCATCGTTTTGATTTCAAGGCTTTCGGAGCCAGAGTTACTTAAATTGAATTTTCTCTAATCATGTAGCTGATTGTCTTCTTGTTTCCGAATTGTATGCAAAGCACCAGATTTGTCACCCATCATGAATTAAAAATAAACAAAGTCTGGGTCACTGTCTGCCATCTCAGTCAAACCCCAACATACAGCAACTTGCTCCTCCTGTCTTACAGCCAATGCACACAGTAAGAAGGGCAAGCACAGTTTTCTTTAAAATCTTCGACAATTGAATGCATGGCATGCTTGCCGATATGAAGCTAATTGGCTATCACTTGGCAGGACATGCACCAATTTTTCATTAAAAGCTGCAGAACTTTGTTGATGTTGGAGTCTGTAGGAGACTGGGAGGGTCCTCTTCTCTGCAAGTTGCCCTTCAAAGAATCAAAGAAAAGAAATGTTCTGAAAAATCAAAAAGAAATGTTCAGACGAGCAAAGAAATGTTTGAGTGTGACAGTGTTTGATCTCCATAAACTACACCCACCACCACAACTGTTTCAATCACACTTTTTACTGTTGTAAAACAAAATTTGAGTGCCACTCTTTTCTCAGTACTTAAAAACATGAGGTGATTTTACTGGCCAACTTAAATATGATGTTCCATTACATCCGCTTTATGCAAGTTGCTTAAACTTGCCACCGAGCCAGCTGAGATTTGATAGTGAATATTTCATTTTAATATACAGAAACATTTATAAATCCAATTATTTTTAACTAGAAGGCCGTTATAGTTTCACTTGAAATTATTGTAGATATTAAGTTATAAATAATTGCATTCATAAATGTTGTTTCTTTATATTAAAATGAAAACATGTTTATGCAATGCCTGTAGCTCATCATTTGAAATAAATTTATGGTGAATAATTCCTACAGTGGCTAATGGATGGCACTAGCAGATTGACATTCTTTGCTCACTACTTGAATTTATGATGAAACAATTTTACTCCACCAACTTGAACACTATTTTCCAGCACAACTGCTTTATGCACACTGCTGAAACTCTGTTCTGAGCCAGTTTACATTTGATAGCGAATAGTTCCAACAGTGACCAATGGATGGCACTAGCAGTATCATTTAAACAAAATCAGCTGTAAAACTTTTCAAACACACCTTATAATTCTTTTAGTTCACTGTAGAAGTATATGAATTTCAGTTTAGAAAACAAAATTGCTATGCTCCATAAAACTTTCATAATGGCACAATGTTAATTCCTGATTTAATATTTTCACAATGAGTACCACCTTGATTTTTTTTTTTTTTTTTCTCTCATACCAATTTTCGGCTTGCAAAACTGCTATAAACATTTCCTACTCAGATTTCCAATTTAACATGAAGTTTAAAAACAATCCAATTTAACATGAAATTTGAAAACAAAGTCCTCAGGTGACATTATTTTCTTGATTGAAAGTTTTAAAAGCCTGGCATATGTATGCTCTGCACATAGTGCATTTGTTATGAGAAAAGATACATCCAAAGATTCAAGAGCAAAGATGGCTTGTGTAAATTGTTGATGTTATTTTTAGAATTTGGATCTAGCTGCCGTACAGTACCTTAAATCTTGCAATCAAACATCCCCTATCCAAAAACAATTTAAGAACACATGCCAAATTTTGTACAAAGAAAGAATCACAATCGCCCACACTACCCTGATTATAATAATCTATGTAAGAGAAATAATTATGTACAGAGAAACTGGATGTATATACACCGATCAGCCAAAACATTAAAACTACCTACCTAAAATGATGTAGGTCCTCCTCTCACCACCAAAAGAGCTCTCACATCATGAGGCATAGATTTAACGAGATGTTGGTAGGTGTCTCTTGATATCTGGCAACACAACTGCAATAGAAGATCCTGCAGTTCCTGTAAATTACATGGTTGGAGGTAATGCTGCTCGTACCCGTTTCTCGAACTCAAACGACAAATTTTATAGGATTCATGTCTTGCGAATTTGGGGGCCATGGCAATAAATGAAATTTCTCTTCATGCTCCTGGAATCATTCCTGAACCTTCTTTGCAGTGCGGCATGGAGCACTATCTTGTTGAAAGACGCCATCTTCACCAGAAAATACAGTCGCCATAAAGGTGTGTACTTGGTCAGCCAAGATGTTCAGGTACGTCACAGCTGTCATAGTTCGTTCTACAGGGATAATGGGTCCAAGTGCCCCCCCCCCCCCCCAATATTGCCCAGATCATCACACTCCCTCCAGCTGCCTGGATTCGTACCACCATGCATCTAAGTGAAAGGGCTTCCTTGGGTAAACATTGCGCACTAGCTCGTCTGTCAACACGGCGTAACAAAAAACTGAAATCATCTGACCATAAGACTCTCTTCTAGTCTTTTATGGTCCAATGTGCATGATTACATGTCCACTGTAAGCGTTAATGATGAACGGCTGTAAGCATAGGCATACAAAAGGGTCTGTGGCTGCAGAGACCCTTATCCACAAGAGTACGATGAATTGTGTGTTCAGACACATTGGGCCCTTTTTGCCACAATTGAAATTATGGGTAATGTCAGCCACAATAGCCCTACTGTTGCTGTGGGCAAGACAAAATAGCCTCCTAAGCTGACCTCTGGCTTCAGACCACCTTTGATAGGTACTAACTACTGCATAGTGAGAGCAGCTTACTAGCGTCACTGTCTTGGAGATGCTCTTACCAAGATGTCTTGCCATAATGATCAGGCCTTTGTTAAAATCACATAAATCCTTTGCTTTTCTCATGTTAAGACAAAATGAAATAGTGACTGAGAGAGCTCTGACCCACGTATTGTACACACCATTCATGACCTTGGCATGTGACGCTGATTGGCTGCACGCATGCTTATTTGCATAACACAGAGGTGGTTTTAATGTTTTGGTTGATCAAAGTATACCCTTCAAAAGAATCAGATTTTTTTTTATATGGTGTATATGCACATACAGGGAATGAACAAAGATAACAAAATTAACATTCCAACACTTCATTTTCAACACCCCATACACACTTTAAGTAATTGCTACATTTGCCACTAGAAAGCCGATAATAGACAAAGATGAGTCACAAGAAAAAAAGTGATTTGTGTGTTCAAGTTCCTTTCAGTGCACCGTGTGTGACAATGGTGCAGCAAAAGTATCGAAAGACTGATATCTACTCAAAACTGGAATGCTAAGTTTATTGAAATTCAAAGTCAGTTGCATATAAGTGAGAAAAACTGTTTTTTGCATTCAGCAATTTTGTTAAGTGAAGCTCCACACAAATCAAAATACCAATGCAGAAGTGAGTTGAATATACCACAAGACTGTATGGAAAACTTTACGTGTTCTCCAGTCTTACTTGACAGCATTTGTTTTGGGCAATATGGAACAAATGACAAATTCTGTGGAAATGTGATGAATCATACTATGAACAATGAAACTTTCACATTGCAGATCTACACAAGCTAATTGTTAAGTGACTTCTGATGACTTTCAGTGGTGGATTAGGGATATGTAAATAGTTGTCTTCCGATGTCATTACACTTTCCTGACTGCAGGGTGTTGTTTGGCAAAGAAGGTTGAATAAAAAAAAAAGCCACTTTCTGGAAAGCAGATTCTAGTGAAAATGACAGTCACCTGGAAACATGCTCTCACTCAGACATATGCACAGTGGTTAGGTTTCTCTGGGCATGGAAAACGCAGGAAGCAGATTCATCATCAACTGCATGAAATCTGTGGAGTCATGAGCTCTTGGAGCAATGTAAAATGGTGTTCAAAATTTGCACATGGGTGCAGTGCATTGAGAGATGAACAACACAGTGGAAGGCCTTTAACAGCAACTACAGACAGCTACATGGTGTGTGTGTGTGTGTGTGTGTGTGTGGTGGCGGGGGGGGGGGGGGGGTCTGGTGCAAGAAGACTTTACCTTAGATCATTGCAAATAATTCTTTTGGCACTCACCACACAGGGTGTCTACCAAATTTGGGAAATACAAATTCATGACCAGTTAAAAATTTTCATGACCACTTTTAAAAGACTTCAGTATCTGACCAATCAAAGCCGTAAGGAAGTTGGCTAGAGGATGCCTATTAACTACCTAAAGGAACCTTAGTGCTATGGATATGACGGTCCTATTAAAACAAAAAATTAAATAATATAAACAAAATCACAAAAAAAGCTTAAAAATCTGTTTATAAAAGAAAATAAAAACAAATAAAAAAGAAAACTAGTTATTCATCACTAGGATAGCTATACTAAAAATAGTAAAACCAACATTAAAATTAATAAGATTCTGATTAATCTATAGAAGCTCACTAAGGTGATTTAATACATGCAAAGATTATTAAATAAACTGCTCGTGTATTTTATAATATTTCTCATGTATTCTGGAGAGTTAATTCTGCTCTTTCTGATCATACAGATCCACAGTCTTAAGTTTATATATTTTTTTCTCTGGTTAAAATCTCCGCGCGTTGGTTTCTTGCTGTATGAGGAGGCCATCAGCCCCACCCTCACTGCCCTCCAGCGTCTAGGGAGTGGCGGAAGAGGTCAGCCATGTTCTTCTCTTGTGAGGAGAAAAGTTTTTGTCACACAAGAGGTAAGCTCTCTTCCTTGTTTTTGGGTTCTAGGTTTTATAAGTTCAATGTTTGTACTTCATGTACTTTTTCTCTGTCGTTTTTTTAGCTTTTCAGCTTTTAGGCATTGGTTTGTCTGTTAACATTTTTGCGGGTTTTAACTCTTTCTTTTCTTTGTAACTTTGAGCGTCTTTTGGGGTACCTAGGAACAGAAGATGGCTAAGCTTGTTCCTTTTCTATGCGCTGTCTCTGCGCTGTTTTTTCAAAGTAGTTAAGTTCTTAATAACTAATTAATTATGCACTTAAAGCACTGCTGAAATACTTTGTACATATTGCAACTAACTGTTTAAGGTATATAACTTTCACAAAGTTTTCTTTAGTTAATTATTATCTTTAACTTATTCTCGTTTTCGTGCTGTCATAAGTTGTAGAGTAGGGGTTTTTAGACTCAAGTTTTCTTTCAAAAATCTGTTCGTTAAAAATTAACATTTCCTTTTTTAATTGCAATGTAAAATTTGGATTTCTTTTGCATTGATTTTCAGGTTTAAATTCTCTCTCAAACGAACTTGGAATTTCGTTATGGCTGAAAATCATTTCTAATTATTATGTCACTCTCACAGCTTGAGTTCTCTTTAATCTTCTTCTCTCTGTTTAATAGTAACAGATGAAGAGCATGGGTCGGGCCAGGAAGGTTAATGGATGCAAGCGAAATTGTTAACTAGTGCTAGGTCATGCAACTCTACGGAGGACATGACTTATATATATATTTTTTAAACTATTTTAGGTGGGAATGTTACTTGCATCTATGGCCTTGCAGAAACCCATTTCCAACTAGGTCTTTGTGGAAGTGAGAAAATGCAGAGTTTTTGCTGGTCCTTGATAAAGCCAAGGCTCAGTATTCTCGACACCTTCTACATTCAGTTGTTTTATTTTATTATTTTGTTGTCTTTTCTCCTTTTACTCACACAGGTAGATACATAACCTTTTCTATGTTGTACTAGGTGCGAGTCAAAATTATATATGCATTTTTTTGCTTAGGTATCTTCTTTATAGAATGTGAATTCTGAATTTTCAAAACTGCTGCGTTGCGCGTTTTGATTTTCAGGTTATTTTGCAACCTTCGTTTTAAATTCTAAAGTTTTTCCTTAGTCTTCAGTTTTGCTCTTAAGTATATATATATATATAATACTAGCTATACCCGGCCACGCGTAGCTGTGGCACATTGTGGTTGCATGGATGAGAAATGAGGAACAAAACAAAGCATACGTTTCATAGAAGTTTAATTTTGCAATACTTGTGGGTATACAATATTTTTTGTTTTTCCATTCTCTGCGTAGATATAAAGGCTATCTGGTTTGCCGACACGGGAACACGCAACATACAGTTGTCCATGTGAGAAGCAATCCGCATCTAATTCTAAACCACACAATTCTAAAGATTGACCTTGAGCTTTATTGATTGTGATTGCGAACGCCAATCGAATTGGGAATTGCAATCTTTTAAATTGAAATGGTGTATCAGTCGGGATCATGGAAATTCGAGGGATGAGGACATCTTCACCTTCGAAAGGCCCCGTTAAAATCGTTGCTTCCACTACATTTTTCATCAGTTTTTTAACTGCGAGTCGCGTGCCGTTGCAGAGTTTTGGCTGATTAATATTCCGCAACATGATAATTGGCACACCTATTTTCAATTTTAATATGTGTGGTGGCATCCCTGGCAGATCAAGTGAGTTCAAAAATTTTGTTGGATAATTAACTACTTCATCTGCTTCCACAACTGTATCTATCGACTTGTATGTAATTTCCTCACTTTGAATGCTGGATTGAATGACATTATTAATTTGATAGACATCTTTATTCTTCGCGGCAAGGATAGCTCGTTCACTGAGCCAATCGTGATTCTTATAATTAATTTGAATATTAGGAAATACTTTTTCGATCAGTTCTTCTTTCGATGTTACTAAATTACAAAAATTATCAGGAAATGATATTCGTCTTGACGTCTCATCGACTGGCAGTTGTCCGTTCCCAATGTCCAGTAACTGTCGTGAGAATACCTCGGCTGACTGATCGTTCTGCAGCTGGACACGCATATTCGTAGTCAACTGTGTACGTACGTGTCGCCACAATGTTGAATATTTCAGGCAAGCATTTATTTCGTCCGCTGGTGTCGATCGAGAAATTACAGGCAATGTTTGCCAAAAATCTCCTGCGAGCAATATCAATGCATTCCCAAATGGTTGAACGTTTCCATGCAAATCTCGCAACGATCGATCAAGAGCTTCAAGCAATTTTTTATGTGCCATCGTGCATTCATCCCAAACAATGAGTTTACATTTTTGTAATACTTTTCCCATACCGGATGCTTTGGAAATATTGCACATGGGAGTCTCGATGATTCTCATGTTTAATGGCAACTTCAGAGCTGAATGAGCAGTCCTTCCACCTGGTAACAATGTCGCAGCTATTCCAGACTAAGCGAGAGCTAAGGCTACGTCATTTTTTGATCGAACTGTTGCCAGAATCAATCTGATAAGGAATGTTTTCCCAGTTCCTCCTGGCGCATCCAAGAAGAAGCCCCCCCCCCCACTCCGTCATTTATCATTTGCATTATGCGATCATAAATGCCCTTCTGTTCACACGTTAATTTGGGAATGTTTGATTGGACATATGACTGGAGATCACCGGTGTTGTAACTCTGTTCACGGCGCAAATGCACATCAAATGAAGCAGTCATAGTTCGGTTGGGTGCTGGCATTCCCAATTGACTAAGAACTTTATTTGCAATAGCTAAGCACTTGTCTTCAATATTTATCAATGTTTCGTTGTAAATGCCTTCTGTAAATTCCATGGTCATATTGGCATTTTCTAGGCGTACTCTATGCAAAATATCCTCAGCCATATGCGATCGATATCTTTCCCATAACTCTGTGGGAGATGAAGGGAAGCAAGCGGTCAATATATTTGCGAATAGTGCTCGAATTTGGTTTGGATGTGCAGTGTTGCACGCGTCACTAATACATATATCCCACTGTTGGTCGTTTTCTAATAAATTAAGAGCTTGACACGCACTGCGGAAAGTGGCATATGTGACGCCGTCAACAATTTTCAATTGCTGGAAAGATCTAGGACCAGGCACATTTACCAACAGCATGCGAAGGAAAAAACATTCATCTTGATTAGAATGCACTGTATAAAGTCTACCAATTGTATTTTCTCTGAAAATGCCAGGTTGACCGTCGACTGGCTCCCCTCGTCTGCGTCGTATGAATGCTTTTTAGTTACATTCCACGTGCAATAAGAGGGCACTTCTGTGTACATCAGTGTTCTGGCGAAAGCGTCTTCCTGACATAAGGTGAAGAAAGCAGTCAGAGTTGTACCAGGTGGATTAAGGGCTCTTTGTTGCACATTTGCATCTGTGAAATAAACATGCTGTCCATTCTCTAAATGTACTGCTAAGTGAACCACAGCTGGACTGTTTTCATGCATGGGAAATGAAAAATTCGCCATGCAGCCTCATTGCTGCTTATGTATCTTCCAGCCTGGTATTGTGCAATTTCATTGATAACTCGTACTGCATTTCTGTCACTATTTTCCGGTTGCACACCAAAAACTGCCATATCGCTGCCTTTATTCACATACTTACAGATGTATTTAATCGATTTGACCGAATTGCAATATTCTACGTTTATGTGCGCTTTGTATGTTTTTGACAACAGAGGCGAATATGGGACCACCCAAAGGTTGTCTACATCAATATCACCATTTCGCATGTGTATAGTTGCCGAATTCCCGCCATCTTCAGTTGATCGTCTCCTATACTGAGGATATCCATCGTCTCCTGTTACTGTGTTGGCTGCGAATGCTCGAGGATATTGCTTAGAACATTTCCCGTCTACCATGCATGGTGAATTCGGATTTAGTGTACCGCATGGTCCATGTATCATGTTTTTGATAACAACTGCATGCAAATCCTTATCGACGTCGGCCCGTGGAATCTCAGCGCATATCACATCGTCGATTTCGTCTGAAGTTATTTTATCGTACAGCCAGATTAGTATATGCGCATGTGGCAATCCTCTCTTTTGCCATTCTACTGAATACATCCAGCAGAGCACAGATCCAAACACTTCATGTTTCACAATGAAATCCATCAGCGACTTAAGTTTTTGTCTAAAAACACGTGCTGTGATGTCATGCCTATCCATGGGTGATTGCCCAGGAAGTAACAGCTGCTGTATCTCGTCCCAAGCTGGATTGCACGTGAAGGTGATAAATAAGTCTGGACGCCTGTAATGACGAACATATGCCATTGAATCTTGAGCATATTCCTGCATGTGACGTGGACTGCCTATGTATGAAGATGGCAAAATAGTAAGCTTTCCAACGTTGGTTGTATTACCGTCATTCACAACTGCATCTCGCAAATGAATGTATTCTTCGGAGCGGAGTTTGGTCTGATTCAAACGAAGAAATAGCAAACGTTCCGTTTCAATTTTTGCATACATATCCACAATGTACTGGTGAAACAACTGACGGCATTTCAAAATATAATTGTCCTCGTTCCTCCGAATCATTAAGTGGTAGGCGTAAAAATTCATTGCGCTGCACTTTTTATTAATTTCTGCACCATTCACTGGGTTTATCATCTTCACATTGAAATGATATCCATCGGCACCATCCCAGAAGATAACTGGATATTGCAAAGCATCGTACCAACGGTGAGTTTCTGCGACGTTTATCAATTGATCGTTTCTTCGATGCAGAACAATATCTCTAGGTTGGAACTGATCTCCGACTATGACAATTGCTACTTCTTCTATAGTTAGGCATTATATCTTCGGACATGTTCTCCAGCGGGCGTTTTGTCGGCGTGAATGACAATCTTGTGGGTATCTGATGGCATCATATCCATTGCCGTTTTGAACAAACGCACCAAATTGTTCTTTTCGTGAAGGAGCTCCTGTAGTTGCGAAATGATGGATCTTCTTAGCGAGGTATGTATTCCACAATGTGCATGGACTTCATCTCTATCATCACCGATGAAGTACATTTGAAGGAATTTATGGTCACTATCTCGGAACGGGAGCAGGAAGCCAGCTTTGTGATATATTTGTTCTTTGATTTCAAAAGTTGGCATGAATTGAGCAGTCACAATTTCCGCACCAAATGACGTCATTTGGAAGCAAGAGTTATATTTCCTGATGTTCGATAGGAAATGCTTCGATTTAGCGGTAGATCCAGCAAGTAGAGTTTTCAACGGCTCTGGTGGTGGTGCTTCAAGTTGAGGCAATTTAATTTTTCCGCCAGCGCAACACATCCCATTCGTTTCATTATTGAACTTTAAAGCCTGGTAGTAGGTACAGACATGACTCATCTGGCCAATGACAACATGCGGACTTGAACTATAATCAACAGCTGGATTGTACCGGAATGCAAGATGATTGTATTGCAGAATCAGATCTGCTGTTCTTTGGGTACGTGTTTCAGCTATCCTCGACGCCTCGCGTTCATTCCGTTGAGAACGAACCAAATCTGTTGCTGCAGAATGCGACTGCCGTGCTCGCAATCGTGCATCCTCAAGCCTGGCTGCTCATCTTTCTGCTGGTTCCGTGTTACGCATCTGGATGGTGCTTAGTCTGTTCCTCTCTCGTACGTATGCCCGCTCTTCCTCAGTCATATTCGAAAGCCGTCTTCTCGATCCTTCTGTGTGTCGAGTGCGACGACCCAAATTCGTTTTTTGAGAGGCATTATTTCGGTTTTCACTGGAACAGAAGGAAGGGATAAGATTATAACCTTTTATGGCTCTCACAGCTCTAGGTTGAAAACCATGAGAGATAAGAGACAAAACATAACCTCTACTTACGATTTGGCGAACGGCGCAGCTCAATCATGACACGATCACCTAGTATGGAGTGTTCCCCTCGCTTCCAGCAGATGGCGCGTTTGCTGGTACACAGCTGACCGTTGAAAAAGCTGTTTTCTCGCGGTCGCGGGTATGTAACTGACGTGAAAAATAGATGAAAACAACACGATCACCTAGTATGGAGAGTGTTCACCTCGCTCCGGCAGATGGCGCATTTGCTGGTACACAGCTGACCGTTGAAAAAGCTGTTTTCTCGCGGTCGCGGGTATGTTACTGACGCGGAAAATAGATAAAAACAACACGATCCCCTAGTATGGAGAGTGTTCCCCTCGCTTCTGGCAGATGGCGCGTTTGCTGGTACACAGCTGACCGTTGAAAAAGCCTTCAACCATATATACTGATAGACTGCGCATGGCATCAAAATTTCTGGCTCCAACATCGCAAGCCACGAAATCACGTTACTTCGGGCAAAAAAATGGTTAACTCGTGCTGTGCTCATCATGAATTTTAGGAGTTACTTTTTAGAATTCCATTATGACTTTTCATTCTTGAATACATTTATTACGCTCTGATGCAGCTATTGCCAGTGCGCAGTCCATTAGTATATATGGTCGAAGGAAAAAGCTGTTTTCTCACGATCGCGGGTGTGTTACTGACGCGAAAAATAGATAAAAATGATCTTTGAAGCGGGTTGTATATCGTGTCAAAATTTGAGCTCAATCGGTGCAGAACTTTTTGAGTTTTTGAAGCGTACACAAACCAACTTAACATTTTTATAGATATAGATATAAATATATTTATAATATGAATACATTTGAACACCATGCATTGATTTTTATGAATAACTTTGTCAGTTCTGTTTTCAGAAATTTTAAAGTTTTGCTGCCTTTGATTGTAAGCAACAAACTCACATATTGCACAGCAGATCAACTGGAGAGTGACTTCCTACACTACATACTTTTTCCGGTATTGTTCATAATGCCATAAAGTAAGCTGAAAATCTGAAAGAATTATGGAAAATCTGTAATGGTTGGAAAAGCTCTGTATATATAATCTTGGAATACTGGACCACACTATACTTCATTTAACTGATTTTCCACAAATTTTTTAAGCTACTTAATATGCTTGGGTAAGCTTTGCAAGGAACACTAAGAGATATCTATCTATCCCATGGCAGTTTACACAATTCTAAAATTTTCTTGGAAAATGGTGTTAATTACAGGCAGAACCTATAAAACACTACAACCTTAAGTGTTAATGAGGCTTCATTTTTTCTGCACCTCAGTTCTAGAAAACCTACAGTCATTTTAACAACTATCCTACATCCAGCTTTATGAAAGTTTAGAAATAATGACTGTTCTACAAAAAAGATGGAATGGATGGATGGGGGGGGGCGAGAAAAACACTTAAAGTATAAGCTAATGATAACAACGAAACCAAATTGCCTCGACAATCACAGATCTAGGTGATACAAAACTGATTTCATGATTTCAGTTTATACTAACCTGGTATGGGTGTTCAATTGGTTGGTTCCCCTCAGATGTTATCATTTCAGTAAACCGGGTAGCTCCATAATTGTTGTGCATCATGGATGGCAATTGTTCTTCTTGTGGCATTGGAGGAATTGTTGAAATTCCAGTAGGCATGTTGGCTATCCAATCTGCAGATGTAGGCATATCAGCTACACAAATCCAGAAAAATAAAGTGATCACAAAACAGAATGACTGGTGGAGTAACAACATGCTAAAATAAAAAAAATTAGCATTACTAATAATGCATGGGTCTTCCACGTCAAATAAACCAGTGACTGTTGCTTGACATTTTTAAATATTTTTTATATTTTGCATACAATATTCCCAATATATTAACACTTCAAAAAAAAATATGTATATATATATATATATATATTTTTATGAGTTTTTTTTTTCTGGTGGCAATTTTTCTTCGGCTTCACATGGCGTTTTTGATCAAAATCATCATTTACGTAAAACTTAACTTCTGTACTACTACAGCTATCATGTTCAAATACAGATCGTTCTTTTTTTACATGAAATGTTCTACATTTTTGACCAGGAATGCTTTAGCTACCTCTTGTGAAAAGATATGAAATGGCCCTTACAAAATGTTTAATAATTTCGCTCAAATTGCCGACTTCAGGCATAAATTTTTTTTAAGAATGGTAAAAGTCTCAGACTTCAGACTTTGTATGTTTACATGTATCTAGTTGTACTACTAATTCACAAAATTTGAAACCTGAGACTTGTCATTTTTTTCTATAGACCTCCAAACATAATCTGAACCTTAAAAGTGTCACTTTTTTAGGCCTAATATCTCAAAAGGGACAGCTCATAAAATTCTAATATTTTACACAGCAATGTGATCTTAGGGGTAAACCTGCAGTAAAAATTTCAACTTGTAGATGCAAGTAGTTTTAAGGCTGTGCTACATCAAAATAACGAAAAAATACGACCATTTTTATTTGCGAACTTGTGAGCCACAGTTGCTTTTAAATAACCTTAAATACGTAAGGAAAATTATAAACGGTACAGTAACATTTTATTATTCATTGAAATAAAGAAATAGTAAAAAAAAACACAAATAAGACAAGCAGCAAAATAAATTTACCTGATTTTGAGTGCATGATTTACAATCTTCCATAAACATATGTAGTTATAGACAGTAATATGAACATTTTTGTCATATATATATATATTTAGATGTATTCATGTGATTTCCTGCTGGAGGCAGCATAATTCCTGTCACTACATGTCCAGATGAGTCATTGTTTCTGTATCCTGTTCAATTCTTGTTAAGCTTTTAAGACCTATTTAAGCTTTTAAGCTACCTGTTAAGACCTGTTTAAAGCTGTAAGACCTGTACATTTAATGCAGCTATATATACCACCACCTTCATTCTTGTCCCAGTTTGATGCTTCCTTTGTGACTGGCAAGAAGTTCATATGTGACTTTGTGATATACCTCCAATAAGTGTATTTGTGCCAAATCAAAATGGAATGCTCTGTTGGTGTATTATATATCAATAAAGAATGCGATAAATGTGATTATGGATCTGTGACTAAGGAATTATGTAGTGTAAGTGATTTACCACAGAATGAACAAAATGTATTAAAATTAAGGGTGTCTAGTGATATTGAAACTATTTGCAAATATCATCAACATAAATATCTTGTAAAATATCACCACATATTTGGAAGAAAATGTTGCGACCCCATGAAAATACAAACAAAACCAATCAAAAAAGGGCCTAAGGGAAATTCTTTATGAGCATATAAATAAACCAAAAAATATTTCAGTGGATCATGTGCAAGGTCAGTCATTATGTATATAACCTGTATTTCAAAATTATTTGGTATTGTTCAACTTAAATCATGCGAAACAGTAATGGAGAATTTTTGCGATCCATCTGAGGAATTAAATACAGTAAATTTAGTGTGCAACTCATTAAATTTATCTCCAGTTACAAAAATTACAAAACTGAAAAAAAATCAAATACCTCATGCATTATTAAAAAAAAATGGAAAAATTACTGAATCTTCAAAAGGGAAATTAGAAATTTCTTTTAGTGAGTGTATGCCTACAACCTCCAGCATTGCTCCTACTAATGATGAAAATGAATATGATACTTTAATAAATCTGCTGAAAGAAAAATGTTCAGTGGCTAGTAAACAAGAAAAAATCAAAATAATTAGTTTGCTTCCAAATTCTTGGTCAGAATATATATATATATGTGTGTGTGTGTGTGTGTGTGTGTGTGTGTGTGTGTGTGATACTTCCCGATCTTTCAAAAAGAAGGGGGAAAACATTAAGTGAAGGCATTGCTAATGCAGTAGAACATTTTTACAAAGACGATGAAAATAGCAGGATTTGTCCTGGCCAAAAAGATTGTGTATCTGTCAGAATTAACAATGAAAACTTACAGAAACAGAAGAGGTTAATGTTGTGCAATTTAAATGAGTTATATGCTTTATTTAAAGAAAAATATCCTGAACACAAGATTGGGCGGTCAATGTTCTGCTCACTAAGACCAAAATGGTTATGTTCTACCCGGAGCTGCAAGCACCCATGTTGTTTGTGTTTGTAAGTATCACCAAAACATTAAACTTATGATAGATGGTGCCAAATTAAATGCAAACTATAAAGACTTACTCAATCTTCTTGTTTGTGATCTGAATAATGAGGATTGCATGTTTGACAAGTACACCGACTGTCCGGGTGGACAATATATACATGAAATATTATCAAGTGAAATAGATGAACTGCCGGATGAAATAAGTTTCAAACAGTGGGTCAGTACAGACAGAGCTGAACTGGTTACAGTTGTCCAGCAAAATAGATGAATTTGTGGATACTTTAATTGAAAAATTATTGTTATTAAAAAAACACCATTTTGTGTCAAAGATTCAGGGACAATATTTAAGAACGAAAAAAGATAACCTTAACCAGTCAGAGTGTGTAGTACTTGCAGACTTTTCAGAAAATTTCACCTTTACAGTACAGGATGAAATCCAGAAATATCACTGGGTTAACCAACAAGCCACGGTTCATCCATTCGTTTATTACTACAGATTAGGAAAAGCTGTTAAGTGCAGAAGTCTTTGTATGATAAGTGATCATATGGAGCACAACACAGCTGCATTCCATGTATTCCAGGATCATCTAATTTCCGACATAAAAAAGTGCCACCTTCAGTGAAGAATTTTTTTATTTCAGTGATGGTGCTGCCAGCCAATATAAAAATAAAAAGAACTTCGTTAACATTTTCGAACATTTTGAGGATTTTGGACTTGAAGCCGAATGGAATTTCTTTGCTACATTCCACGGCAAAAATGCTAGTGATGGAACAGGTGGTACTACAAAAAGAGAAGTATCAAGAAATAGTTTGCAAGGGACATATACAGACCAAATTTTAACACCACAGGATATGTATAAATATTGCTCCAAAAAAATTACTGGCATTGCATACATTTATGTATCAACTGATGAGGTACAATCAAAGTATGCAAGACTCAAAGCGAAATTTGCAAATGCCAGAACAGTCCTACACACAAGAGATTATCATAGAATAGTTCCTCTCGATTCATCTCAAATAAGATGCTTTAAAACATCCCAAACATCAGAATTTGAAGACGTATTGGTGTCCTCAATCACATCTCATCAAATATTTTCATTCCATAAAAATGACTATGTTGCTTGTGTTTAGGATAAAAAATGGTGGATTGGAAAGATTCAAGACATCAGTGAGGAAAACAATCATATGCAAATTCACTTTTTCCATCCACACGGGCCACGAACATCCTTCCAGTTGTCATTTCCACAGGACATTGTATGGATTCCCATAAGCCATATCTTACAAAAACTGGCTCCAATGGATGTGACAACAGTGACTGGTCGTTCTTACAATATCGCGGAAACACTGTGTAATAACATTTCTCAAACAACGAATTTATTCATTTCTCAGTACAACTAGAACATCAATAGAACTGTAAGTAACGTATTTTTTCATAGTTATTGTAATTTAATGTGTTAATGCTATTGTTTATAGTAACGTGTATATGTAAAACGGACATTTGTAAACCATGCACTCAAAATCAGGTAAATTTATTTTGCTGCTTGTCTTATTTGTGTTTTTTTTAATATTTATTTCAATGAATAATAAAATGTTACTGTACCGTTTATAATTTTCCTTACGTATTTAAGATGATTTAAAAGCAACTCTGGCTCACAAGTTCGCAAATAAAAATGGTCGTATTTTTCCGTTATTTTGATGTAGCACAGTCTTAAAACTACTGTGTCTACAAGCTGAAATTTTTACTGCAGGTTTACCTTTAAGATCACATTGCTGTGTAAAAATATTAGAATTTTAGGGGCTGTCCCTTTTGAGATATTAGGCCTAAAAAGTGACACTTCTAAGGTTCGGACTATGTTTGGAGGTCTACAGAAGAAAAATGAAGAGTCTCAGGTTTCAAATTTTGTGAATTAATAGTCCAACTAGATACATGTAAACATACATAGTCTGAAGTATCAGACTTTTACCATTCTTAAAAAAATTATGCCTGAAGTCAGCAATTTGAGCGAAATTATTAAACATTTTGTAAGGGCCATTTCATATCTTTTCACAAGAGGTAGGTAGCTAAAGCATTTTTGGTCAAAACTGTAGAACATTTCATGTAAAAAAGAATGATATTTATTTGAACAGGAAAGAAGTTATTAAATTTTACGTAAACGATGATTTTAGTCAAAAATGCCATGTGAAGCCAAAGGAAAATCGCCGCCAGGAAAAAAAATAAAACATATATATATAAAAAAAAAATTTTTATGTTTTTGAAGTGTTAATATATTGGGAATATTGTATGCAAAATATAAAAAAAATTTAACATGTCGAGCAACAATTTGTTATTGGTTGATTTCATATGGAATGACCCGCACCTGAAATGAAAGCAGGCAAAAAAAAAAAAAACTTATGTCCAAACAACAAAAATGTATAAATATCTTAATTTCAGCAATAATAATAGTATGTGTGTGCCAAGCATGATGAGTTGTGGGAAAGGTAACAATCTGAGATATTAGTTCACAAAATCTTTTGCTACTTTTGTCACTCACATCACTTAATACACTGGCGGAAGGTGAAAAAAGAACACCAAGAAGGAATTGGCCGACGATCATGAAATTTACATATGTTAATTGGGTTGAGTTTATGTAGGTGTGATGTTAATTTCGAGACCAACCGGTGAGCGCTTACGCCACAGCACGGCATAATATGCAAATTATCGTCGGTGGTATTTAAGGAGTACAGCGAAGTGAATGTAATCAGTCGTCGACGTACGTACACGTGCGAAGACCCTGAAGATGCTGCAATGCCTGGACATGGAAGACGTGTACGATTTCAGCAGTTATCGGACTTTGAGCGAGGTCGTCTAGTCGGACTCCGCGAGGCCGGGTGGTCGGATCGTCATATTGCGGAGCAAATTGGACGGGAAGTATCAGTGGCGGTACGATGGTGGCGTAGATGGTCCGAGGAACATTCCCACACGAGAAGATGTGGAACCGGGAGTCACAGACGAACTGATGAGCAGACCGATCGACGCATAAGAAGAGCGGCATTGTCTAGCAGAGCATCCACTGCGACGCAAATTTGAGCTGCCGTTGCACCTGAGGTGACTGTGCGAACAATCCGCAACCATCTACTGGATGCAGGACTACGTGCACGTGTGCCTCTGGCATGTGTAGCTCTGACTCCAGCCCACCGTCAGGAACGGCTGCAGTGGTGTCGCCAACGTCTGCACTGGAGAACGCAATGGTGATCTGTCGTGTTCAGCGATGAAAGCAGATTCTGCTTGGGAGCCTCTGATGGCCGTATGCATGTTCGCAGACGCACAGGGGAGCGTCTCCACCCTTCTTGCATCCGCCAGCGACACACAGAGCCTACACCTGGTCTCCTGGTGTGGGGAGTGATCAGCTATCACTCTCGTACACAACTAGTGTTTGTACCGGGTACGTTAAACAGCACCTCCTACATCAACAACATCATTCAGCCCGTTGTTGTGCCATTTGTAAGGTCGGTCCATCGTGGTGTTTTCCAGCAAGATAACGCACGCCCACACACGGCACGTGCAACGCAACATGCACTTCAGGGTGTGAGGCAACTTCCATGGCCTGCACGTTCACCGGATTTGTCCCCCCATTGAGCACGTGTGGGATTTTATGGGGCAACGACTTAACCGGTCTCCACGGCCAGCCACGACCATCCCCGATTTACGCGTCCAGGTTGAGGATGCTTGGAACTCAATACCCCAAACTTACATCCAACATCTGTACGACAGACTCCGGTCTACACGGCCAGCCACGACCATCCCGATTTACGCGTCCAGGTTGAGGATGCTTGGAACTCAATACCCCAAACTTACATCCAACATCTGTACGACAGACTCCATGCCAGAATTGCACAGTGTGACGCAGTTCATGGCGGTTCAACCTCGTACTAACCACGTTACGTGGAAATGTTATTTTTCAGTTTACCAGCAAATACAGCTGTATTTTGCCATAATGTTTTGATCACGTTATCCTCTGTATTCCGTTATTATGCTGTACAAATTTCGTTGGTATCAGACGTCTCCTTCTTTGTGTTCTTTTTTCACTTTCCGCCAGTGTATGTTAACACAATAAATGCCAGGTTAGCACACACACACATGCTTGTGGTCAAACTTGTTTCCCTTATAAACAATGTTCAGATGACAAAATGTTACACTAACACATGAAATTAAAATTTTGTAAAAAAGTTAATCTTTTCATACTTCTTGCGATGCAATTCTTCAACTACAGCAAGGAAATTTTAAGACCCTTGATCAAACTACTCTGGAGTGATATACATTTTAATTGGTGGTGAGCTTTTCTAAGCAAAGAAGCTAACAAACATTCTTTCCTGATTAAATAAGAGCTGGTGTTTATTATGCTTGCAAAAATACTTGCAGAAGAGATAGCCAATGAATTGACAAATTACCTGTATTTTTGCAATACATGTGTGACTTCAGCTGGAGGGTATAGGTACAGATTTTTAAAATGTTGAATAAAGTAGAACAAAATGAAACAGGTTTCCTGAGATTTTCAAAAATTGCCATCAACACATTTACAAGAAGTGATGCAGAATCTTATTATTCCACAAAATGCAGAAAGTTATAGTCAGTGATTTTTTTTTTTTTTTTTTTATCTTGAAGAGCAGTTTTCAACCCATGATTCATTCTGTTCAATATAGCTATCAGATGTTCTTACATGGAACTCCCAATTTCACTGTACAAGGGGTGATCATTTAATTCATGGACAGGATAGAAAAGTTACTTTAAATGCCATGTTCTGAATCATCCTGCCATTTATCTTTCTCAAAATACTCCCCCTGGAGCCTCACACATTTTTTGCCATTGGTGTACCCATTGATTAACAGCATCTTGGAAGCCATTTCACGAAAGCGTGCAAAGTGTTGGCACCGTGGTTTGTCATCGGATACGAAACGTTTCCCTTTCAAAGCTTTTTTCAGACATGGAAAGAAGAAAAATCGCAAGGTGCTAAGTCCGGGGAGCATGGCAGATGTGGCAGAACCTTGGCATCTATGGCAGTGATCACTGGCTGCACAATACGAGCTGTATGGAGCCTGGCGTTGTTGTGATGAAGAAACCATGTCACACCCGACAGTTCGAGACTTTTTCACAAATGGCACGTTGATGTTTTGGTGCAGAGAACCTGCAAGTACGTTTCCTTATTCATGATTGTTCCCCAAAGCACAAAGTGAGTTACGAGAACACCTTTGATGTAAAAAAACAACAACACAAAAGCCATTTGTTTTCCAGCTGAATGAGAAATCTGAAGTTTTTTGGGTCTCGGTGAATCAGAATGCTTGTACTGACTGTTCTGTTCTGTTATTTTGTTTGGGATCGTAATGAAAGATCCAAGTTTCATCGCAAGTCACAATTCGATTCATGAAGGTTGGACCCTGGCTTTCGAAACGATTAAGCACCTCTGTGCACCACTGTACTCTTTGTTGTTTCTTGTTCTGCAGTCAAACTGTGTGGAATCCACTGAGAACAGATTTGCAACATTTGCAGACAGTCTTTCACAATAGCGTGAGTGCTACCATATGAAATCTACAATTTCGCAGCCAAATCACACAGTGCTATTTGCATGTCTTCATTCACGATTGCCAGGGCTCTGACGATTTGCTCAGGAGTTGTTGAGGAAGAAGGCTGGCTGGGTCTTGGGTCAGCGGCCACATATTCCCGTCTGTCCTTGAATCACTTACGCCACTTAAAAATGGCTGACCTATGGTGACAGTCATTACTATAGGTTTCAGTCATCTCTTTAACAGTCATAGCACAGCACTTAGGCCTCACCTAATGCTATAACGAACGGCATACCGCTGTTCCGTCTGAATGTCTACATTCTGAAATGAATGTGTACGACACACAACTCAAAATAACCCTCTGAACATAACAGCAGCTTGATGCCGCATGACCTAAACCACCTGTAGCTTCCTTCACAGTAGTCCCACACAGCATCATCTACAGTTACTTTGGAAAAAGCGCAATGTACTTATGACTTATAGCATCTGTCCACGAATTAAATGATCACCCCTTGTATGTAGAGGATGCATATAATTAGGTGACAATTTTCTTTTCCCCTAATAGTGTTAACAGAATAATACATATGAGGATACAATCCTCAGACAGCAATTTGTGGCCAGGGAAATTAGAAGCAAATTATACCAGGGTCCAGTCTCACAGTAAACACTTGTGTTAAAGTATTCATCTGCAGTACAAATAAATTCTTTCCTGTTTTGGCTTCTGATGTAGCCACGTGTAGCTGACAGTGGGTAAAATAACTATAGTTTAAATTTACTCCAGTGACCTAAAGTTGCCCAGGTGTTTTAAGTAACTAGCAAGTAGGAAATCTCAGTCAACAGGTAAATTAAATGAAACAGTTTTTTTAACAGGATTTTTAAAACCAACATATCTTTACCATCAGCACAGCTGTTAAAACTGCTGCTTTAATAATATTTTCCTGTGGCTTTTCAACATAAAAGCTGTTCACTGCACAATTAAAAGACATTTAGTTTTCTTTAAGTTCGATTGGGAATGCAACTTCCAATCACAAATTGTGAGCAAGCAATCCTGCTTTAATAAAGAACATCTTAAGCAGGAGTGAATACAAAGTTACAGCTTACTCCAAAGGATGCAATTGGAAGAGTACCTCACCTCCTCCCATATCAGCCACAATACACTTACAAGAAATGATAAAACAATGATGATTTATAAAAAGTTATGACTTACACAATCGTTTAAACACAATGCACTTAAACACATCCTAAACTAATTCTATGATGGTGCCAGTTACAGCCTGGTGAGACTGCACCTCAATGTGATTCACTACAGCTCACTGAAAGTTTACTTAACCAGCGCAGCAGGTAAGTAGTTATGCGAATAGGGTTTTGTTAAACAAAACTAGCTTCAATATAATTTGGTTAGTGAAAATTAACCTTTGGTTTACATGGCTATATTATAAGTCAATAGTTGTATAACTATTATCACTACTGTTACACACGTTATAAAGTATCTTCAAGTCGAGTGCTCTATGCTTCATTACTTTTGCTAGTAGATGAATTTTCAAGGAGATAAAATATAAAACATTTCAACAGTTATTAAATTGTCTTGAGAATGTTGCACTTACTCAATATTGTAGCACAATTTGGAAGGTTATTGTTGGTTGATTTATTCCTCAGGCACAAATCGCCGACATCCAAGTTGACAAGTTCGTGAGGAGTTGGTTTGTTGAACTAAAAACGTTCACCGGTTTATTTAAAAATATACAACCAGAGTCGAGATTATGAAAAAATGAAGGTGAAGTTTAAAAGGATTAAAGAGATAAAAAGACTATTTACAGTATGAATAAAATCTTTAGCCCTTATCAACATCATAATTGGTTAGAAAAAAAGAAAAAAAAAATCTGTAAAACAACCAAAGAAACTAATGACGATGTCGATAAGGGCTAAAGATTTTATTCATACTGTAAATAATCTTTTTATCTCTTTAACCTTTCTAAACTTCATCTTTGTTTTTTCATAATCTCGACTCTGGCTGTATGTTTTCAAATAAACCAGTGAATGTTTTTAGTTGAATGAACCAACTCCTCACGAACTTGTCAAATTGGTTGTCGGCGATTTGTGCCTGAGGAATAAATCAACCAACAATAACCTTTCAAATTGTGCTACAATATTGAGTAAGTGCAACATTCTCGGGGCAATTTAATAACTGTTGAAATGTTTTATATTTTATCTCCTTGGAAATTTATCTAATAGCAAAAGTAATGAAGCATAGAGCACTCGACTTGAAGATACTTTATAACGTGTGTAACAGTAATGACGATAGTTATACAATTATTGACTTAAAACTAGCTTCATTTATGAAATGAAGGGAGCCACAACATGTTACATCTCATGCTACAAGAACTAAACCAAACGACAAGAACAACACAATCCTTCCTTACTGGTAAGCCGTGCAGTAATATAAAACACTTTGACCAAAATTTAAACGGAATATAAGTCTTTCCCAACCATGCCACATAAATTCAAAATTCTTTTTAATGACTAAGAAAAAATGTCAATTCATTGGAATAAATCAAATGTGTCCACTAGTACAGGGTGATTGAGAAGTTCCCAAACTGTAATTTGAACAAATTTTATCCACGCTATACAGATACATAAAGTTTACTTACAACTGTGATACATCTTCCATCAACTTTTGAGTAACTGATGTTGACCTAAAGAAGGTTCTGGAAATGACCTTGTTGCTGGAGGCAAATATTCATGCATGTTTTTCGTAACTGTTTCAGCATAGATGGGGTAATTTCCAGTATAGACTAAATACTGTTTGTTTTCAATGACTGCAGGTCATGCAGGTTGTTTGCATAAACATGGTCCTTTAAATATCCCCACAGAAAAAAATCAGGAGGTGACGAATCCGGTGAATGTAGATGCCGAAGTCCTTTGGAAATAATGTGATCACCAAAGAAACTTTGGGAAAGTTCTGCTGTTGTAGCAGCTGTGTTACATGTTGCTCCATCCTCTTGAAGCCATGCAAGGTGTTCATTTTCTTGAAAAAGTGACACAAAATGAAAACTCAAATCATTTTTTTTAATTCTAGTTCCACTTGAAGAATCTAAATTTAATCTTCCTCTCCTCCGAGTTCCTTTGGTTGTTTTACAGACATTTCTGGCCTCTGGATTTTTGTCACGGTGTGTTCTCAATGTATAGAAGGATCCTTCTATACATCACGGCCTGATCTCAAATGAATAGAAGGATCCCTCTATACATTGAGAACAGGCCTTGAAAAAATCCAGAGGCCATAAACGTCTATAAAACAACCGAAGGAACTCTGAGGAAAAGAAGATTAAATGAAGATTCCTCAAGTGGAACTAGAATTAAATAAAGATACCAGGGTAAAGCCCTGAGTAAGTGATTTAAATCAAATCTTGATAAATCTATACATTTACAGTATTGCCAAGTCAAAAAAAAAAAAGTGGTACCACTATTCTGCATCGAGATATGGCACACTACACACCAATTTTTTTCAGAATGCAATAGCACTGTCAACTAATATCACGTATTTGTGAATTAACATACCTGTTCCAATCAAACCAGGCTTCATCCAAAAACAAAATATTGTTCAATAAGCTCTTGTTGCATAGAGTAAATTTATGAAACCAACAGCAATACAACAGGCACTTATTGAATGAAATATGGGATTACATCACTGTACAATACACATTTTGAAGTTGTGAATCCGTTTATTGGTGTGAATATGACATGAATGGTAAGTCAGATAATATCCGAAAACTAGAACGACGAAATTTTCAAGTTTTCGGATATTATCTGACTTACCATTCATGTCATATTTACACCAATAAACAGATTCCCCAATTCAAAATTTGTACAGGCATTTATGCGTATCAGGTGCCTTCAGTTGTTGGACAACTTTCACTTTGTTTGCATGAAGCTGTAACCGTTTAATCATCACTTTTTGCGTCATAAGAAAGTTTCACTTGCTAAGCGATGAAGCAATTTTGTAGGTGGATTGTCGCAAACATTTTTCAACATCGTTAACTTCCGGCGTTAACACACTTAGCCAACCACTTTCTAGGCACAACGCTTCTAGTTTTATGAAATCGTATGAGTAAACTGTGTATTGATTTACTTACCCTGTCTGCTGTGGGAATTTCCTCCTAAACTATTCTACACACTGTTTGTAAGACTGTATTTGCAAATAAGCTTCAAGTAAACTAATTCTCTGCTCCCTTGTTAAACCCATGTCTCTGTGCAAATGACGACATTAAAGTGAAGAAACTTCATATAGCACACAGGGAACCATTTGCTAATTTCTGGCACTCTGCAAATTTCCTTCAGGCACTCTATATACGCAGCATTTGACCTCAGCAAGTTGCTGACTTGTGTTACCATATCAACTGGTTAAACTTCTGCTTACAGCAGGTGCAATAATTTTTTAGATTCAGATTTTAGGAACTTGACAAACACTATTTTTTTCTTTTTAATATATCACATCTTGTAGCTGCTACAAACAGAATTGGACACTTATTTCAGAGAGCACACAATTTTGTATGCATGCAGGCGAATAAACAAATGCAAAAATTTTTATATCATGTAAGTAGAACTTACAAAAATAAATTGTAAGTAATTGTCATGAAAGAAATAGGATGAATTCGTAGATTAGTTAATCCGCCACACTCCCCAAAAGAACAACAAAATTAGCATATATAAAATAACAACTACTGCATTATTTGAACACATGAAAAAAAAAACTTACATCTATTTGAGGAACCAAAAGACCAGATGTTACCAATGTCTGATACTCCACCATACATTGGGTTTTTTCTTTGTGCTCTTTCCATGCCAATTGGCCTGGGGAGCTTCCGATCCTCTCCTATGGTTCCAGCTGGATTTGGATTTTCCTGAACACTCATCCCAGTTGGAGAAGGTAAATTACTTCCCTGAGGTGATGCATTAGGAGACATAGTAGCCATAGGTGATCCCTCATCTGCAGGTTATAAAAAACCCACCATAAATATGTAATATAAAAAATTATATTTAAAAAAAATAAGTACTAATTAATTTATACATTAAATGTAGGGGATTTTGTTAACTCTTGCTTTTTAATTATTAAAAAATCACAGGTCTGAACTGTTATTTTAAACAGTTAACTTCCCCAGAACTGTTTTTGCTAAGAAAAAATTATATTTAATACTTACTATATTTCTAATCTGAGAGACCACTTATCCAGAAAACAGTAGTTTAAAAAAATTTTTAACACTACTGGTATATAGATTTGTAACAATGACAGCTTAGCCATATGTGTTTAAAACTAAGATGAGTCTTAATTTCACCACAGATAAGAACTATTTCAAGTACTACAAAAACCTCATTTTCAGTGCAAATTGGGTTTTGTGAAGTAAGCACACACCACCCTATCAAAACTAAAATATCAGTCACTGAAGAAAAGACATTTCCTACAACAAAAACAAATTCACTGTGTGTGTATGAAGGAAAATGGGGAAGGAGGGCATTAGACACAGAATTCAAACATCTGCCCAGAACAACAGATACAGCCTGTTTTCCCATTCATGGAAGAACCTTCCACCTTTAACTGATTGAGAGTCCAGAAATCATGGACACTGCATCATTCAAAATAGTGTTTGTTGGCAACACGTAAGATACATGGAGCTTTGCAATGAAATATTGTGTGTGTGTATGTGCGCGCACGTACGTGTGTGCGCGTGTGTTTACAAATGCATTTCATATTAAAAATTTTTTTTGAAATTTCCCAAAATTTCAAACTTTCATTTTCTTAATATCTGAGGAACAATTGAAACTTTTTCTCCCAATGGGGGTCTTAATTATTGATCGAACTTCAAAATTACATCAGAAATACAAAGCTTAAAAACCATATATCTGTAAGGTAAAAATAATTTGAGATGTTCTGAAAACTTGTTGCATGCTCCCATTTTGAAGTGTAGCTGCAATCACCACTTTTGAGATGATTCCTGCAACAATTCCCCCTGCATAGGACAAGTGATCACTTAAGACTGTAGCTATTTCTAATTTGGAAACTTCACATAAATTAAAAAGAAAGAGAAATGTCTAATCAAATAACATCTTGTTAAACATGATATATCACTTAGAAGGTGCTCTGTAAAAACAAGCAGGAAATCCTTTGAAGACTGTAAGGGGTGCCAAGATAAACATGCTACCAAAAGGAAACATTCTTTTGATGATATTGATGTTTTATTGCTATGACATATTTGTGATTTTCATAAAAGATTTCATTTTACAATATTTGGGGGGGGATTTCCCCTCACAAGAATGAAGTGGGGAAAGATGTCTGCCACAGAATAATTTTTTTTTTATGAATGTGAAAACCCCTATATAAACACATCTGAGAAATTTGCAATTTTTAAAGAGCTTCGATGAATTTTACACAATTTTTAAGTCTAATTTAAACTCATTTCAAAGAGAAATGTTACAAGTGACAGTACTGAGAGAAAACACAAAACAGGTTAAAACATCAGAAATTCTCAACAATTTCACCATAAATCCCCATTGAGCATAATATGGCTTATAGAAAAAATATGTTCACTTTTCCACTTTTGTGTGGTGTTAACTTTAAAGTACTGTTCAAGTGTTTTTATCAGTGGCAAAGCATACTAGTATCCGGTATTGCCATTGGAAACACAATTTTAAATAAATAAAAACAATTTGAATAGAAAACAGTAATGCAATGCAAATTGCACATGAAAGTGTTCATTACATATTGGTAGTCAAAAAATATCATGCACTTGTCTGCTTTATGAAAGAGTAGATAGTGAAGCCAATGGCCAGTTCAAATATTTTCACTTCCAATAGTGGTTATGACAGTGCAAGTTCTGTTGACTGTGCTCACGCACAAATCCTAAGAAACACCAGGAACTCTGAGTTGCTGTTATCCACAGAGAATACATTCAGTGTCACCACTGCTGTACTAGGATACAAACATGTTCTTTGGTGGTAAATCATTTCCTACCCCTTTCATTTCAGTGCTTTTCTTGCATTTGTTTTATGAGGTACCTACTGCATGCACACACATGCACACACACCCTGGACAACCATCGGGGATTTTACATGTGTACCTACAAGGCAGTCATTAAGAGGAGAGTTTATAATTCTAATTTTCTTTGATGACTAAAAAAATATGACTTAAGTTTGAAAAAAATAAAACCTAACAGTTTTATTTGAGCTTAACCCCCCTCTTTCTCTTTTCTCCTTAAATTCCCTAAACACTTTTAAATTATTTGACTGGATAATGAGCACACAGCATCTGGTATCTACAATATGTGGTTCTGCTTTATACCTTTTAAAGACAAAGCTTCCAAAATTAAAAACAGAGATTTGCACTTATTAATACTCCTCCCCCTATCCCAAACAAAAAACCTTGGGAGAGAAAAGCAACATAAAAAAAAAATCCTGTAGACCAAAGAAACTCAGCTTTAATGATTAAAAACATAAAAATCTTTAAGACAAATTCTGATAACATGACTGCAACAGTCATGCCCTACAACTGGTGTTAATACAGATCTCTTCAAGTTTTCCTTTTTCAGTGAAACCAGACATGGCAATACCATGATGATGGTGGGGGAAATGGAAGACTATTATGATAGCAAAAAATAGCTAATGCTTTCCTGAACTGCATGTGCTCTTAGACTGTAATATCAAACTAACACCAACCTTTTCCCTGCATTGTGAATGGACGATTCAAACAAAGCTACAGCAAAGTGAAATGGCAAGTTGTACCAGCAAAACTTTCCACACTGATATTTGCCATAACAGACAGGTTAGTTGTTAAGTAGTTTAGTGGCACAAAGGCTTCAATGGGCAAACCAGTGTAAACTATGAAACATAGTAATCATTTTACAACTAGTATCTGTGATATATAGTGATTACATTTTTTTTTAAAAGTAGAATCCATGCTAAAATCAAAAGGAAATTGGAATACCACGGAAGATAGTGATATGGCCCAAGTTAACAATGAAAAAAAAAGTGATTATATGAATAATTTTTTTAAAAAGTTACAAGTTTTGTTTGGGATAAAGAAAAATACTGCTTCCACCATGTGCCTGTATATGCACTGAAAACAACAGGGATTCTGTCAGAAATATACTGTTTTATCTTATGATATGCATTTCATGCCTGTTTCACTGAGTTGTCAATTGAGTTATGAAAAAAGCAAATGCCAAATACAAAGCCAGACACTTGAATCATGTGCTAGAAGGATATGTTCATTCAGGTCATAGGGAGGTATTCACATCTTAAGCAGTAAAGGGTACCAGGATTAATTAGCCTGTTGGGAACAATGCATAATCAACAGAATAAAAAAAATAATCACAAAGTCTATGGCAGTCCCCATAAAACAGCCCAGAGTAATGCACATTAGATGGTCCTTCAGCTGCTGGTACTGCACTCATTATCCTGGGTTATGCAACAACTGAACTGAAATCAGATGCAAGTTCAAATCCTGCTCATGGACAATATAAGTTTTCAAGCCTGCTAAAGAGCTAGCCAGAGAGATAATTTGTAACAGCATTTCTATACAAAAATCAGTGATCTCAACCAAAGTGATTTCAACAACAGAATTCTACACCCAGTTTGATCCAACAGGAGGGGAAATGCCTGTAAAAATTAAACTGAACTCTGATTGAAATGCAAAATTATAAGTCTGGCAAAAACAGTGCACAATGTTCTTGTCAAACATTCCTGTTACACACATGGTATCTCTGTCCTTATAAACATTAAACAAAACCTAACTCCCTCTACATCCTGTTAATTGTGAAATTAAGTTACTTCTGATTACTTTACCAGCTATTAGTTACAGCATAGACTCATACTTAGGTAAAAACATATTAACTTTTGATATAAAATTTTATACAACAGTTTGAAATTAAAATTGTTACTTTGTTTATATTATTCAGGATCATAAAAAGCTTACAAAACAGAATCAAAGGAGAGTGACCCCACCCCACCCACCCCACCCCCAAAAAAAAGCTGAGTGTCAGCAGCATTTGGACTAGAATAGATCAAGCTAAAATTTAGCACAATAATAAAAACACCCTCTCCTTCAAAAAAATCCAACACAAAATGGTTAAAACTAATGAACCAAGGAGCAAGTGAACACATATATAATAGAAACAGCAATGACATCAAAAACTTGCAATCATTCTCTCCATTTTAAAGAACTGAGCAATGATTACAAGACATTCATCTAACACAGACATGTTTCTTAATCTGCTTGACATAGTCCAGTGAAGAATTTCAAAATGAGTTTAATTCTGCCATATAAGGTCTACAAGATCATGCCATACTGAATTTGTGCATTACAGAAAGCTGGTACACAATGCGAGTTTGTTCAACACTGATTCAAAACACAATCAAAAGTAAAAACCAATAATTATTTGTAAAAATGATAAATCTGATTTTATTACAAAACCATATTTTACCTATATACGAGGTGTAAAAATTTAATTCCCGGAATGCACCTTACAAAGTTTTTCAAACGCTGCCACAAATTTTCTATTGGGTTCAGGTCAGGGCTGTTTCCTGGCCAAGTCAACAATTGAATGCCTTTTGCTCTGAACCCTGCTTGCACATTTGTGTTGTGTAGCAAGGAGCTGAATCCTGCTGAAAACTAAATGGTGCATTGTTGGAAAAGACATCCCTGAAGGAAGAGGTAGCAGTTTGGGTTCCCGGATAGTGTTAGTTAATTTTCTTGCAATCAGCATGCCATCGATTACATGAAGGCAACCAACATCATCTGCTGCCATACATGCCCAAATCATAACGCTTGCTGGTTTCTTTACATTTGCCTCCATGCAGTCAGAATGTAGCTCTTCACTCGACATCTCTCATATTTTTGCCCATCACTACCAAATAAGGATATCTTACTTTCGTCACTCCAAATAACTTGCTTCCACTGATCTTCTGTCCATTCAATGTGTATTTTCACTGCTGTAGACTCAAATATGTCTTTTTTTTCTTGGAATCCTGCCTCTTAGTCCCATACCTGAGTCTTCTCCTTATCGTTCGTAAACTGACAGAAACACCAGTTGCACCCAGTTCACCTCTGATGGCCTCAGACAAAATTCTTGTCTTTGAAACACATCCTTTTTGTTGTTCTGTCAATAACAGATTTTGTGCACCCCCAGCATTTTCCTGCTTTGGTTTTCAGAGTCTTTTTCCTGATAATGTAAACACAACTTTTGTACTTCAGATGTCATCACTGTCCCACCTACTTGCCTTGCAATTTCAGCATAGGAAAAACCCAATTCACGTAATACAACAATCCTGCTTCTTTTCATGGGTGTCCAATTAACTTTATTCTTTCGTGCCATTGCTCTATTTTATTATCTATTTTATTATTTCAAGAAACACTAAAAGTATTCACACAGTTTTCAATTGTGTGCTTCACTTACATGGATAACCGTCTTTCTCCTACAGAACAAACAGCAAAACTGACTTTCCCCAACTTGACACATGACATATTGCAGCTACTGCCATTTGATTGGTCCCAAGAACAAGGACTGATTGGCCAGTACAGTTTGCACTCACATTCCACTTCTTAACATGAATCACACCTCTGATTTTTAGACTAAAGTAAGCATAAGCTTTTTTGTACTGCAGATATTTGTTGTTGTTTTTTGTACTGAATTCAACATTAAAAATTCTCTTTCAGTTGTTATACAAACATTTGCATTTAGTGAAACATAACTTTTCCTATAAGCCTGGAAAGTTGCAAAGCATGAAAATTTCAAAAAGTGTCCACAATTTTGGCCACCACTATATTTATAATGTGGATGAGAGTATCAGAACTCTAACATTTCTAAAAATCAAAGAAATTCTGTGCATGTGGTAAAACGCCCTTGGAGCTTTGGAGAAATATTGACTGAAATAATATGATCTATCCAACACAGTAATATTAACAGTTGAAGAACTGAAGAAAAAATACAATGCTGATTGAAAAGGCTGTATAATTAATCAGTACATATAAGATTGATTTCAGAATAAAATAAATCTGAAATGATAAACATAATACACAACAATTTACATGCAGCAGAAAATCATGTAACATCAACAGCATGTGTAATCAGCAGTAAATCTAGTTAATTTTAACAATTAGTTTCTGCTGTACCTGTTTGCACTTTTATAGCAGAGTGGAATAATTTTCTAAGATGCCATAAATATATACTTACAAAATAAATTACATAGACACAACCAAAGGTGGAGCATCACTGAAATATGAAATAATAAATTATGCAACTTTAAAAAGCACTGTCCATGACAATGATTTGATAATAGCAACCCTTTTTACCAACAACTTACTCATGAACAGGTGGCACTTTTGGTTCATTTTATTTATTTGTTCCTACATTTAATAATTTTTATACTTAGTACCATATTTTACACTTAGATTCACCTTGGGATGCTTCTTGAAATATCTCTATTAATTATTTTTTTCCTATACCACCAGCACTGTGTATTCATTGCATCAAAAAGCCTGCCCTCATTAAAAAAATCCACAGAGTACTACTCAACAGTTTATCAAAAATGTTTCAATACTTTTGATAACTTAACTTTATCTCAAAAGCAAAGGGTGAATGTAAAAGTAAATGAACAAAATTACTTAGCTTTGTAACATGTTACTATCTAAGCGGAGCACAAATTAGTTTTAATACAGTGCATAATAATTAGATGTTGGCAAGTAGCACAGAGGCAGTGTCTTCAGCAAATTTTTCAAAAATAAAATGCACAGTACTATTTTGTTGGGAGCTCAATTGAAAATAAGCAAATTCATGAGCATATAAGTTTCACCTCAAACTGCATTTAAACAAACACGTATCATAAAGCAGAACAGTTGCTACACATTTAAAGAATATCATCCACATTGGAATAATTACATAAAATTTATGTTATTGTAATTTCTTGTGTTTTGAACTATCAATATACAAAATCACAATACAGTAGCATGGGTTTACCTTGGACTGAATTCAGCACATGCAAAAAGCTGAGCAACTATTGCACATTTTTAGATTGCATAATAATATTACATTGTATACAAGGAATCAAAACTCACAACATATGACCTAAGCAAAGACAGTGTTGTAAAAATTTACATCCTTTACTTTTTAAGCACATTTCAGAATTTTAAATTTCTAAATTTCTGTGATCTCCAATTTGTTTAATTTCTTCCCAGATTAGACGAGAATTCCTTACAGTATTGTACTAAAACTATTTACCTCGCAAATCTTCTTGACCGTTTTGTGACTCAATTTCTAATGACACTGCCAACATTATATAATGTTCCCTCATTTTCTTTCTGAGTGGGGAAAACTCCTCCTCTCGTTACAAGATGTGGTTAATCAAAATCTTCGGATATACAGTTTGGCATGTTTTAGAATTTTGTAACCAAACCTTAAATTACACCAACTTTTGAGTATAATTTTCACAAGTTGTTAAATCCTTGAATGTATAGCAGAACATCTGTCTTCTTTTGCATGTTTTCTAAATTTCTCAGGTTTTAGAACTTCAATAAGCTAATTTATTGTTGCCTCGTAACAGTGATTTTCAATTGCTAAGCGTAGTTTTCAATCCATCTCAGCTTTTACATTGTTATTAGCAAACATGGTAAAAAAGAATTACAATAAGGTCTACCTTGTAAAAGATGTCTTTTACAGATATCTTTAATAATGCTCTTTCCCATTATTAACACCAGAAAATTTCACTGAAGTTCTACATCATCACAGTGCAGGAGACTTTAAAATCACACATCACGATAAAATCTTAATCACATATGATGGCTACTAACTTATTCCTGTTTCCCCAGTGGAATCCCAAACCCCTGAAAAGAGAAACTATTTGAAAAAAAAACATATGAAGAGGTATCTCTTGCATATACAATACCTAACTGATACAATAAGTTCAACACACACTGGTTTCATTTTTGACTCCCCTTTTACTTATGAACTCTTTTTTTTTTTTTTTTGTTAGTTTACTTGATTTAAATTAGCTGAAGATATGCCACCATTAGTTGTTCTTTACAATACCATCTACACATACAGCACATAGATTTTTTCTGACACGCGGTTGAAGTCAACATTTGTTGATATTCTAAAAATGGTGGCATTTTTATGTGGGAAGTTTGAGGAACACAGAGCAATCAGTTTGACATCACATGCCCATAAAACTGTTCTTGACAATGATCCATAACCAAATCTACACTAAATGCAAAGAGTATTTGAATGGTGCACAATTAGGATTTCAAAGTGGAATGGGAACGACAGAGGCACTCTTTGTGATGAATGTGTTGCTCCAGAGAAACAGAAGTATCGAGCAATGTTTACTTGTGTTTAATTGATAAGAAGCGTTCGCATGACTGGCTGCTGGGAATCTTAAAAACATTAAAATTGGACGAGTGAGATTCAAGAATAGTTGGAAAACGCTACTGGGATCAGAGACCTGTTCTTGTAGCTGGTGAACTCAAAGAAGAGGTGGAGATTAAAAAGGAGTAAGACAAGGATTATCTATTACTATGCTGTCACCACTGCTTTTCAATGTGTATTCAGAAGACATTTTTAGAGAGGCCTTGAAGGGCACTGATGCCAGGATTGTGGTAAATGGACAGTATGCAATGTTCATTATGCTGACAACACAGTGCTTTTAGCAAATTCTTAGAAAGAGTTAACAGCTGTTATTAGAAAAATGATTGAGATTACAGGTTTTATTATCAATACAAAAATGTTGCAGGTTATGGCAGTCAGAAGAGTTCAAGTTCCATGGAGAATTATTGTGAATAACAGCACCCTGGAGTAAGTGAGAAGATTTAAAAATCTACAAGGACTGATTGTTGAGGGTGTTAGTGGGTCATTCCATGCCAAATCAACCAAAAAATTTCAATATTCAACCTGACCATCTCAGATTCCAATGAAACACCTTCAGGGATCGTTCTCCCTAATGATATAAATGAGAATATATTTTTAACATTTTTTTTTTTATCTCATTGGGTTTTCATGTAATTAATTTTTTAAATTTTGAAAAATCATCATTTTTTGGCTTGCATAAACTTTTTCAATCTTGAATTTCTCAAGTTCTATAAGGCCTAGAGTTGTTTGACCCCTCATTTTAAAGATAATTTCATAAGTTTTAATTTGATATGCAACTTGACTATGCTTGGTGAAAAAAAAAAAAAAAAATATATATATATATATATATATATATATATATATATATATATATATATTTTTTTAGATGCTGTTTTTTAAAAATTTTGAAAAAAAATATGTTTTCTGTAATATTATAAGCTTTAAATCCTGAAACTTTTAGAGTGGGATCTCAATGGGATCAGGAACTATGGCAAAAACTTGAAGTTACTGTACAAGTAATAATGGATTACAATTCTGGTTTTAATGTGTTTACATGATGACAGACACTGAGTTTTAAAATCTACATAATACATCATACTAATACATAGTCAAACATAAAACAAGGGAAGGATAGTTCCAACAGGCTAAAAGTTTTACCTGGTAAAATTTATAAAAGTTTTTTTTTTAGTTAGCACTCAGAGTTGTAGTTATGCCAAAATAGCAACCTCTTAGTTCTTTAATTTAACAAATAATTTCTTGTTTGCGTTTTTGGTTTCTGAGTCTGTAAGTCGATAAACTCTTCCTGTAGCTGTTGTAGGATCAACTTTTGTTAAAACCTCACTTTTATGCACGAGTATGTCAGTAAATTGTGGGTATTTGAAAGATGGAGAAGGACACACACACAACCTAACCACCACTTGTCTGAGTATTGGCATGTAACAAAGCCAACAATGTCATTTATGTCCAGATCATCATCAGTGTCATCAGCTGAAACTATTTCTACACTTGATTCCTCTGAAAATTAGTAGCTTTTCACTAAAACTCTGGTCTCATTCACAGGACTGTAACTGTGAAATTGTTGAGTACCCTTTATTGTTGTTGCTGCTTCAAACCTACTCTTCAAGGTCTTTTCCTCTGCCTCATATTTGTCTGTAGTGGAATACAAAAAACTGATGTTGACAATATTGTCTTTAGCCCAATCATAAAGTTGGCGAGGGGTCATAATTTGATCATTGTAGACCATTCGTAGACTGGCCAATGCCGCTAATCATTTAACAGTTCCTCCGACACCATCACATGCATTTTTTCGTGCAACGATGCAAAGAAGTTCCATTCCGCCTTGATGCCAAAATCTTTCTCATGATGGCAGGGATTGAGAAAGTTTGATTTGTTTTTGTACTGTGATGATGCTCCATCTGAAAAGTAATTCAGCTTTTCGGGTTTATGGGGCAGATTCTGTTTAAAAAAGTCAATCATGAGGCTTTGAAACAAATGAACAGCAACTTTATCATGCACCATACAACCAGAAAGAATAACTAAGCTCAGGTGCACCAACTTTTTGGTTTCCTCATCAACATAATATATAACAAATGGATGTATTGTTGCTTGAGCATTGTTCCAATGAAAGCCTTGTGCAGAATCTTGAAGCACAAATGCATAATTTTCAGCAAAATCACAAAGTACAATGCATTGGTTTTGAGGTAGATTATCTTTCAAGTGTCACAAATAGGAAGACTGTTGAGTAGCAATGAAAGAGTGTCTTAAAAGTTTTGGCAAACTCTGAAACAAATAATCCCAAAACTCTTCTGTCAGTTTTACAATAGTTTCCAGGACACACTTGTTATCAATCTTCATCCATTGTTTGAAACTCACATTTTCAATGCTATTAAGCTCAAAAGCTTCTTCAAACCGAGCCTTCAAATCATCACTTCCTGGGCAATTAATGCAATTTGTGAAGTAACATTAAGATGTTGGCGTTTTGCAAATTATATAGCTTGTTACATCTTTGTATGTTTTAATCGGGAGTTCACCATTTGTCAATTCAGGTATTTTACACTGAGCCATCATTAATTTGGCATTCTGATGTATTGTGCAAACGCACACAGAATGTGTCCCACTGGACCCAGGAAGAACACAATGCTTGGGGCGAAGCTCACAAAATTTAGAAATTACAATTCTCTGATCAAGGTAACGCTCCTTAAATAGTACATATGATTCTTTTAATGTACTTAGAATTAAATACTTTTGAACATGTAGACATTTGCCATATTTTTTGACTGAAACAAAGTCTTTTTACCAGGCATTTGATGACTAACCTCATTCTTTTGACAGAATTCTTTGACTAGGGCTACCATTGCAGGGTTTAGTAAATCATTATCTGTAATAGACCCTAATGTAAATTGGTTACCTTATAGCCAATGTATTTTATTTTTACCTTACAAAAGTTAAAGGTAGCAATGTAGCCCTAACTGGTATTTAAAACAATACTATAGGTACCATAACTCCTGATCCCATTGAGATCCCACTCTAAAAGTTTCAGGATTAAAAACTTATAACATTACTGACATATCATTAAATAGCCAATCACTTACCCGAAAGCTCTTGGTCACTTTTTTCCTTAACACTTCAAAAGCACGTCAATTATCATCATGTAATGTAGTTGGCCTTCAAAGGTTGAAAGACTCCTTGCTTATGAGATCCGTTCTTCCTGGCATGAAACATCGTATCCCCCCCTTTTTTATTTTATTCATTGGACAAAAAACGCAGGTTTCCTTCTGCCGTATGAGACGTAAACATAGCTCGTCATCTCCATAAAAACCACACAAATATACACACCATACAACTCATTCATACATTCAGTTAAAAACACAGCACTGACAATAGATGGCGTCAGAGACACAAAGATGCAGAGATTGCGACTGAAGCCTCAATAACTTTGCTCACTTGAGCTGTGGTGGGCAGAGACACATTGGCCTCCTGATGACGACAGTGGCCCTGTTGAAAGCGCTAGAGGATTGTGTATGACGGGCTGAATGAGGTTGGCACTTGCAATAGGGTTAGTACGGTGTTTGAAGCGGATGGAGCACTTTTTTAGTCACAGTTGACAAAGTTTTAACTGCCTGGGAATGTAAATAGTGTAATTTTGTACATAGTGTCTTTAACTGAATGTATGAATGAGTTGTATGGTGTGTATATTTGTATGGTTTTTATGGAGATGACTAGCTATGTTTACGTCTCATACGGCAGAAGGAAACCTGCGTTTTTTTTGTCCAGTGAATAAAATAAAATAAGGGGGGGGGGATATGACGTTTCATGCCCGGAAGAACGAATCTCATAAGCAAGGAGTCTTTCAACCTTTGAAGGCCAACTACATTACATGATGATAATTGACGTGCTTGAAGTGTTAAGGAAAAAAGTGACCAAGAGCTTTCGGATAAGTGATTGGCTATTTAATGATACGTCATTAATGAATTTCACGTAAATATGCGCACTTTGCTGGTGTTTAATAACTTAAGTGTGCAAATATTATTATAATATTACAAAAAAAAAACATTTTTCTAAAAAAATTTTTAAAAACACTTTCATTTTCTGGGGACAGTCCTCAATTTTGTAAAAATTGATTGAGGACTTCAAATATCCTCAATTTCTTATTTTTTGTCCTCAATTTTTGAAAGTTCCTAAAAACATTGAAATAGGAAAAAAATGTGCTAAACGAAAGTCGTAGATAAAATTTTTATTTTTTTTTTAATTAAAAAAAAAACATTTTTTTTACCAAGCATAGTCAAGTTGCATATCAAATTAAAACTTATGAAATTCTCTTTAAAATGAGGGGTCAAACAAATCTCTAGGCCTTACAGAACTTGGGATTCAAGATTAAAAAAAAATTGTGCAAGCCAAAAAACGACGATTTTTCAAAATTTTAAAAATTAATTGCATGAAAACCCAATGAGATAAAAAATTTTTAAAAATATATTGTCATTTCTATCACTAGGGAGAATGATCTCTGAAGGTTTCATTGAAATCAGAAATGGTTAGGTTGAGTAACTGGTTGATTTGGCATGGAATCACCCTAGTTCAACAGCAGAAATTCGAAGTAGAATTGAACAGGCCAAGGCTGCACTTGTGAAAACAAAAAGGCAGAGACCAATCCAGATATGAGACCTTGCTTATGCTCAAGAATCCACATTCTGAGATGTTACATCTTCTTGGTCTTGTTTTAATGGTGTGGATGAATACACACTGAATGAATAAGATATGAAGGGGGCAGAAACATTTGAATTACAGTGTCCCAGAAGCATGCTCTGTGTGTCTTGGATGCGGAGGGTTAAGAACATGGAAATACTTCGAAGAATAGGAGATTACGCATACAAAAAGAAAAAAGTTGCAATATCTTGGCCACATTATCTGAAGTTTAAACTATTTAGTCCTACAGTTGATTTTGCAGGGGAAGTTGAGAAGGAGAATGTCTTGACTTCAAAATGCCAGAGACTGGATGAGGAAGAATTTTAAGGACTTGTTTCAATCTGCTGCATTAAGATCTTAGACAAAAATTACGATTGCCAATATCCGCTGAGGATGCAAGAATAGCCCCATTCCACCTTTTTTTAACCAATAGAAGAGAAAGCTCTGATATTTGTAAAAAGATGGGATGAACTATAAGGCCCTTTCAAGAAAATGAATATAACTTCTCCAAAACTTTCTAATTCAACTTTTATTTTGGGTATGGAAAAGTACAGCTCTAAACTAGTGGTTCTAAGTGGAAGCCCAATAGTCATTAATTGTGAGAGACCTGAATGAAATTTCAATCACTTGGGAGAAATTACTCACACAACACAAAAGTTTGATTAGGGAGGGAATTAAACAAGAGAATAAGTGTTTTTAGTGTAGATAAACAAGCCGTCTTTACATGATGATCAGAAGGATTGAACACATATCTGTAATCAATTATAACAAAACATAATTTAATACTTTATCACAAAGTGCAGATAGATATCGTACAAGATCTTTTGAAATTGCAGAACATTTCATCATCAGGTACATCTTACATCAAGGAGAAAATTACTGGAACAGGAACAAAACACCGTAATTTAAAAACAAAGAATTAAACGCCAATGGCGCAAGATATTGCCAGAGAACAGAATCAAATATATTGGTTCTATGCAGTTTAACCCAGCACTTACATTCTCAAGAATGCACTCAGAAAACAAAATTTTTAATTTGGTGACAAAACTACTAACTTATTCTCTATGTAACCGCCTGATAAAGCCGTCCGTAGACGGAGAAAGCTTGCGGAGTGAAATTCGTGTGATTTCTTACTTTGACACCGATAAATCGGATCATTATATCTCTAACTTATTCTCACTTATCAAACAAGACAGGATCCCCGTATGCAAGATGGTATGTACAGTATTCCGCTTAAACACTGCAGCAACACAAATGAGGACTTGATATAGATCGGTTCAACTTCACAAACTATAAAAACGAGGATACTTGAACATAAATACAACACTATGACCCATTCCAATTCCACCTCATTATCCCGTCTAGTCAATAATGGTATGAACTATCCAGATTGAGCACAAAGCAAGATCTTAGCAACCTCAAACACCAGAAGATATCTATTGTATGCCGAAAGTCCACTTATCCTCTCTCACAAACCCAAATACTGCAATGACGAGCCTCCAATTTGTATCCCTCCAACATGGCTACCACTGATTGTGAAGTAATGGCATCCTCAATTTAACCAAAATCTGTGTTAAAAAAATATGACCAAAATACAATACAATCATTAAGTCTTTAATCACATGCCAAAACACACACATGCTATGCATCTCCCCTAAATATCACATGCAAGTGTGTATACATCACACCTAACTATTTGTTAATATCTCGCACTTTAATTAGCATTTAATTCTTTGTTTTTAAATTACGATGTTTTGTTCCTGTTCCAGTAATTTTCTCCTTGATGTAAGATGTACCTGATGATGAAATGCTCTGCAATTTTGAAAGATATTGTTAGATATAACTCTGCATTTAGTAACAAAGTATTAAACTATGTTTTGTTTTAACTGAGTACAGATGTGTGTTCAATCCTTCTGATCATCATGCACAGACGGCTTGTTTTTATACTATGCACGATAATTCTATCCAGATAACAGAATAAATGAATTAGAGAAGTTTCTTTATATGTAAAAATATTTTCACTCAGAAAGCGGCTAGTTACATATATGATGCACTATTTAGACCTATTCTTCATTATGGCAGTGACAGCTGGGTGAGAAGTGAAGTGTGGTAAGAATATCTGGGGAAAATACAGTAAAACCTGCTTATTATGAGCCCATGCTCTGTGATATCTCTGATTTAACAAGCAAAACCAGCACTTCTGCTAGTTACGAAGGCTGGGCTGAAAGTTTTTAGCTGCTGCTGAATGTGTTGTCTGCAGACAATGAAACAGCTGTAGTTAGGGAGCATGTATTCATACTGGCCAATAGTCAGCACCATGGCCATCTGCTCAAACCAGATTTTGTTCGTGGAAGGAGAATGGAACACAGTTGACCTCATTTGGTGCGCTAAAATGGAACTGTCGAGATGTGATTTTTGTGCAATGGTTTTCTATTATTTTAAAAAGGTTTAAGTGTACAGTAGTGTTTTGAATCATTATCAAATGTTTTTCCAGAGTTTGCTCCTTTTCTTGCCACTGTTAGAAATCGGTTTCATTAATTTAAGAGCATAAAAAATTCTTTTGAAGATGACCTTCGCTGTGGTCAGCCCCATAACGACTGAAACCATCAATGTTATAAGGAAACTTATCACAGAAGATCCACATATGATATCATGAAATACACACTGCCCTGGGCATTGGATCAATTGCTGCAGAAACAATCACTCATTATAATTTGCATGCCAGGAAGTGATGTGCCCATCAGGTGCCTCATTCACTCGCAGACCAGAAGACAAGCTGAGTTGAATGGAGCCAATTTATGCTATCTAAATTTAGAGGAGGACGCAGTAGACATTGACAACAACGTAACTGGTGATGAATCATGGAATTATCACTATGATCCAGAAACTAAGGAACAATCAAAGGTAACGTACCTCTAACCAATGTCTGACGAATCCACAGTGCGGGGAAGAAAATGCAGGGGTGATTGTGAGATGAAACAAAAAAACCCTGAATCCTGACCTTATTGCTACATATATAAATAATGCATATTATTTATATATTATATTGTATAATATAATGTACACAATACAGCTACACATTGTTTATATATTATAAACACATCATAGCAACTAGGTACACAACAATTAACCACTAGTGCTTGTGAAATTTAACTTTGCACCATTTTTGTACCAGTTTTTTTCACAAGTATGTTAGAAATCTTTCGAAAAATGCATTTTTGAATTTTACATGTAATGTTAGAGATTTCTCAAAAATTGTGAAATCTGACTTCAAAAATTGCAGTTTTGAAGACAAGTTTTGCGCTTCAGAACATTTGGGCAAACTATGGAGATCATTTCAGCTCTGAGTGCTTAAGTCCTGCTGGCATAACATTCTATAGCGATTGTTGTCAATTCTGCAGTTAGCAGATTGGATTCATTGAATCTTATGTAATGAAATTATTTGATATACGAGTACATAGGTAGAGCTGCCAAAATGAAAAAAGTAGCCTTCCTTTCAGTATGCACAACAGTTTTGAATCTGAAAAGGCACTTAATTAATAACCATTTTATAGCATTTTCAGAAATGATATGGTCGAGGATTTCCAAATTCCTACACAAAACTTGAAAACTCAGATTTCTGGGTTTAGAATATCACAAAAACCCGGAATTCCGGGCTACACCTGGACGACAAACGAGCCTGAAAATGGTAACGTCCTTGTGTGAAACAGGATGTGTGACAACTATTGTTCTTGCAAATCAAAAAACTGTTACTGCTAATAGGTATACCACTCAATGTCTGTCAAAGGTCATTGCAGAATGGAAGAAATCTACAAAGCATCGGCTCACACTGCAGCCAAAACAGTTGATTTTTTGGTAACAAAAGGTGTGTGAGTTTTGCCTCATCCAGCCTGTTTTCCTGACTTGGCACCTTGTGACCTCTTCTTGTTTCCAAAGCCAAGGAAACCCTGCGTGGACGTTAATTTTGGTCCGACGGAAAGGCCCTAACTGCTTATTTTGAGGCAGTTGATGGTTTGCCAAAACAAAGCTGGGAATAGGCATTTGCAAAATGGTTTTAACGAATGCAAAAGTGTATAGATGTTCATGAAAATTATTGTGAAAAGTTGTACATAATTACTTGTAAATAAATATACATTTCTTTAAACAACCAAAAACTTTCTGCATATCCCTTGTATAATGTTAATTCAAAGCTAATTTGGTTGTACTTAAAGAACAAAATTTAATGGAATCCCCAGATTTAATGAGAAAGAGAAAGCTAAAATGATCATCTTTAATGAATAAAGTAATGAAATTTAATGAATAACATAAGAGAATTCCATACGCAACAAGGCAAAGAAAATCTGCTGCACACTGTCCTGGAATGGAGGTTATAGAAATGGTAATGTGAGATGGAATTTCAACAGATCTGTAAAATCTTTGAGTGCTAGTGGAAGAATGTTGATAGAAAAAGCAATGGGGAAGGAGTATATCAAATGCTTAACAAGCGAATTATGCAAGAGACACTCTCCGCTAACCAATTCAAGGCTATACGATATACCTTGGTAGTATTGTGTCATCAGAGTTGAAAACAGGCGAACTATTCCTAGACACAAATGCCCGATTTCATGCATATGTATTAAATGGATTCCAGAGTGACAAATCCAGAGAGGAATAGGGGATTAACGGAACGGTAATGTTGCCTGGGGGGGCAGGAGATAATGATTCCTGGAATATTTTTCATTGCCTCTCTCACCATTCAAGTGAACATTGGTGCTGCTTTTGCTACATGCGTGTAGTTAAACAGCAGTCAGTCTCGCGCAGAAATCCTACGCTTTTATAAGTGGCAAAATGATTAACAGAAAAGTGTTATCCATAAAAGACAATGCAGCCATAATTAGAGAGCTAGATGCTGAAAAAAATCACAATATGCAAAAAAATATGGACTCTCATTTTAGACTGTTTCTACAAAAACATGGACTTTCATCTATGACTGGGGAACACTTTTAAACTGTCATATGGAACAACCACTTACTATGTGGAAATTCTTTGTTTTTTTCTTAAGTGTTAATAAACTATGGCAACATAATGAGGTATTTAAAAAGTGTTATTTGGGGAAAATTAGGAGAACAAAAATGGTAAGCAAAACAAAAATCTTTAGATTCTCTTTTATAACATGTTTGCACATGCTGTCTGCTTCAGGATTTGCTGCTACTATGAGTTACGTAAGTGCATATTTCTTTTAATTTCTATTACTGGAGTTAATTTAATGTTTCCGATATTTCTAGCTGTTATGGATTTAAAATATAAATGTATAAGCATATTATCATATATGCATATTTTTACATGGGATTTTCACCCCAAAACGGATTTAGTGAGGGCCCAGATTTTCAGAAGACTTTTATCAGTCCCGAGCTTCTCATTATAAGTGGGTTCTACTGTAGATGGATTCAATAGTAAAACAGAATCAGCAAAGAAGATCTTAGAAATGAGCTTGGTATTTTTGCAGTAGAAGAAAAACTGACAACACAGTGAAGTGGTTTCATGCCACAGAATAAAGATGTAAAAATCGGACACAAGTAAGCAAGAAAGCACTATTCTAGAGTATCATACAATAGGCTGAAACAGAACATTTGTTGCAAACAAGCAGATATTTTTATTTTGTGTTTAGTGAACTGTGTGTCAACTACCTACACCTCATGATGATAATATTGTGATGACACGATTATTATCAACATCTTACAGTTGATTCACATACAACTGTATGTGTCAATAATAATGAAGTACAGAAAAGGTATTTTGTTTTGCTTTCAAAGCTCAATGGCTGCATTTATGGTTGGAAAGGTCAGTAGTATTTGTGCAAAAGGTCCTTTTGTTTGTAAGATATTGACAAAAAAAAAAAAAAAATCAAACTACATTTTCTTACATATAAAATGTATACAGAACATATGTTCTACAGTCTCAAATTCCTCTTCCCCACCCCTGAATGACAATCTGTGGCAGCTACCAAACACTAAAAAAAAAAAAGCAAGCAGATTCAAAATGAATGGATCTGCCAAGAAATTTCCTACGAGGGAGTGCCAAAAATGAATACAACTCTCTAACAAAACTACGGAATCCCCTTATGTACATGCTTTAAATGCTAACTAAAACTAGTAATAGCTATGAACAAAAATAATACAAACTACGAAAAGTAACTAAAGGAATTAATTTAGAAATTATTATATTTCATTGCCAAAATAGGAAAACCAGTTAAATTTTGGAGTCATAGTTCACCTAAATAGCTTTTTCAATTTGCTGGAATAGAAAAAACGTGCACTTTTTGCAAACTAATCCCAATCGACTAAAAATTTATTGTAAATAAGATTTTTTTTCTACAAGTAATTTTAATATTGTTAACCAAATATATTAATTGTATAATATATATTACACAAATACAAGGGAGAGTCAAATGAAAACCTTAATTTTTTTCTCACAATTTACTGAACAAAAGTGGTACACACCTGTATCATTTTTCAATGTAATCTCCATTTTGTGCAATACATGTCCTCCAGCACTTACAAAATGCATAAATTCCTGTAGGAAAAAAATATTTCGGTCATGTGTGCAGCCACCCATGTACCACCTGCTGCACCTCTTCATTGGACCTGGATGTCTTCTCTCCCATCGCATCTTTGTGTGGTATAAATATGTGGTAATCACATAGGGGCAAAGTTTGGTAAATATGGCAGATGTGGAAGATACTCGAAGTGCAGGTCTTGTATGGTTGCAACCGTTGTATGGACAGTATGGGGCCGAGTGTTGTCATGTTGCAACAAGACACCAGTACTGAAAAGTCCACATCATTTGGATTTGATGGCAGGTTGAAGATGATTCTTGAAAAGATCAAGAAACATGTCACTGGTTACAGCATTCCCCCTGAGCATGTAGTGCTTCAAAATTACGTCTCATTCATCCCAAAAGAGTCAGCATAACCTTCCCTGCAGTTGGATGCATGCAGAACAACTTCTTCGATTTTGGTGAGGAGGGATGGAGTCCTTGCACACTCTCTTGGTTTCTTGCTGATGGTAGTGAACCCAGGTTTTATCTCCAGTAACAATTCTCTAGTAAAAAGCCTTCACCTTCTACTTCAAAGTGCTGCAAAAATTCCTGACAGGCATCATCAACAAGTGGAGTCAGCTGGTGTGGCACTCTCCTTGCAGACACTTTGTTGAACATCATGGACAATGTGGTGCCCTGAACTATGACTGATGTTCAAAAGTGCAGCTATTTCATCCACCATCACTCAGCAATTTCCCATCACAATGCCTTCAACTGCTGTAATGAACTTTTACTCTGATGTGCCCGATTTGGTCAAGGGGAATCTGTCACAGAACTCACGCTGTTTTGGAACTTCCAAGTCCATTCATACACTTGCTGGAGTGACAAACATGTATCATTATACTGCATCATTTGATGACAAATTTCAATAGGTTTCACACCTTCACTATTTAAAATGGATGATAGAGCGTCGCTCCTCTTTGGTGCATGTCTCAAGTGGGGCGGCCATCTTTACATTGATACTGTGACATCACTAAGCTTGTCTGCACCGTGCTGCCACATGTAAGAAAATATTTTAGTCATTGGTAACAATACTACCGACAAGTTACAGGGCAATGACACTGTATTTCGAGTTTTTTTTATCTTACTTCAAAGGTTTTCATTTAACTTATGTGATATAATTACAGATTATAAATATATATTTACCAAAGTGCTATATGTATAATCAAGCTGTTAATACAATATAAAGGAAATCCCGATGAAAAGTCCCAACGTAACTTTTCCATGCCCAAATATGCCAGCAAACATATTGCATACCAAACGAAAACAAAATTATAAAACAACAACCCACCTAAAAGTAAAACAACTTTACACTGTAGTATACAAGAGTTAATAGTCACACAGTCAACAAAGACTATATATAGGGTGACTAAGAATTTCCTGTGCACCTTCATGAAATGGGGAGAAACACTATACATGCACCATGAACATTTAATTGGCAGGAAAGTCAAACACTCAGGAGGTATCACAAGTACCATTTCATTTTATCAAACAGCAGGAAAATTTTCAGTGCTCTGCTCTGACATCCCTGGTGTCAGAAGTTTCCTGAATGTTGAGGAGGGTCACCTGTTCACATGTGTCATATGCTATGTAACCATCTTCCATCTCTCTCTTTCCACATGAAGCATACACTATGTAACCCTCTTCCACATTTCTCTGCACATGTACCATAATCAGTGCTGAAAATAGTGAGCCTTCAGAAGTACTTTGGAATTGATGCCATTGAAAAGTCTTTTATAATATAACAGTAAAAAGAAAATCTCAATTCTAACAGCAGATATATTGTGATAAAAACCAATCTTACATGAATGTCATCAAGTAATCTGGCATCAAGCTACAGCCCCCTTAACACATGGAAAATCTTTGCGATTGTTAACAGATAATTGGAAAAACTTTTCCAATGTCGCACAGAAAGGCAAAGATATTGTACCAATACATATTTCCCTACCCAGCAGTACAATTTTCATGATATACATCTGGTAGGCATGTGAACAATCTTGGTTTTTGTGGTAATTCTCTGCTTTGAAAAAGAATTTTTCCATATAACTTAGAAAAAAGATATGGTGTTGAATAAAAATATATCACAATGCTACCTGTTAAAACAATTTGACATGGAGAAAAACTATAGGAAATCATGGTAAATACTACTGACCATTACAGCTATCCAATGGAGGGAATGGGAGGGGGGGGTATTTAATTTCCTGTAGTTAGACTTTCTGTACTAACTTCAAATACTCATTCCTAGGGAAGGAATTTTTACATGAAAAAAAACAACTGGAAATTTTGTGAATAACCATGGCCACAATATCAGATGACCACAGCAACAGAGGCGCCAACTTTCGAAAAATACTGGGTGGGCTCAAAGACAAAGTTATGATTTCATAAAAAAAAATCTCAAAACCTCCTTTCACATAGATCCTGATATTTACTTTCATACCATCGACATGGCTATGGATAGTATATAATATAGAAAGCTAAAAAATAACAAATAGAACTTCAACTGATTCTTTCGGTGTGAATATAATGAAATTATATACCTGGAAAATACAAATTATTACAACCCGCAAGCCATGAACTGTCCGCACCTGCACTCACCAGAACTCAGTGGTTCCAAATGACATTGCATTCTCTTCAATTCCCAAATGTGAATCCTGGAGTTGGGAATGGAATTTTTTACCCCCAGGCCCCACCCCATTCACTGTTAGATTGGCGGATATCTTGCCCAGGGGAGCGATTAGAAGGGGTATTGCAAGTATTTCTCACAACGCTGCAAGAGGATACACAAAAAGAAACACCATGTGTAAAAATAAGACATTTATACTTTACACTTTGTTTGAGAACTCAGAGAAAGAGGATGGGTTTCGAACAAGGAACCAACAATGGTTCGTGTTGCTTCGAATTGCCTAAGTGTTGTAAATTATATGTAAATAATTATATTTGAGCTCAGAAAGGATAAAATCGATATTTGAAACTCATTTAGCCTTGTTACTTGAAAGCTACATTCTATACTTATGTTTTGCATAACACAAGATTAAATATTTTGATAAAGTAATTTCTCTAAAATATTCTAGTATAGTTGTACATAATATAGTAGTAATCATAATAAAACACAGCAAATTATTGGGTGAGCTCGGGCCCCATGGGTCCATATAAGTTCGCATCCATGCAAAACAAATAAAATTTTCCAAATGAGGCTTTTAGGAGGTACTTTTAACAGTAAGAAGTACACATATACTGTTAGGGCACATAATGATGAAAATTTTTATATGAAAAATCAGAAAATATGAGGACAATAAAGATCAAAGTCACAGCTAGCCAATGTTAAAAGAATTTTTCTGATCCTACCTGTAGAAGCTGAAGTAAAACTTAAATTTCAGAACAAAATTTTACAACTGGAAATTTTTTAATATGGAGAAAAATTGTGGCCCTGGATACTGCAATCACATAAAAAGTATTCTTCAAGGGCAATTTAATAAAGAAAAGATACAATACCAAATCAAAGCTTATTTAGGTAGCACTGATAACAGTTTAGAGCTAGTCAAATTTAAAAGATATTTCTTCTTTCTTTTAGTAAAACCTGCAAGGAAAAAAAAAAGGCTGCCAAACTATAAAGATATTGTTCATGCCACCTAGCATGAAAATTTATATCAGAAGAATACATGATTTTTTTTTTTTTGTTACAATTATATGATGCGTGTTCAATAAGCAATGCCTCCAAGCAGCAACGTGCCCAAAAAAATTTTCTGGGGTGTGGGGAGTACGAAATTTATTTTTATACAATTACATGTGTTATGAGTGCATTTACTGATAATACATTTTGAAATGAGTGCATTTACTAAATATATTTGTGTTATGAAAGCATTTGATGACAATATATTTTTGAAATATCGAAAGGAGGGGGGGGGCACCCAACACCACCTGGCGTGCCACCAAGTGTCTTGTGCACAACTTGTTGCCTAGCAACCTGTCAGACGGCAAATGATTCTTTGTGCCATCAGCTTTATTTTACTGTGTAATAGAACTCCATACATTTGCTTGTTCATATTTAATTGTGTTTAAAATTGACAATTCTTTTTCAACTGTGTTGACGGGTGTCAAACAACGAACAGTTATAGTGTTTTAACTCATGAAAATGTTTTACCCAAAGAAATTCATGCTAGATTAGTGGCAGTTTATGGCTCCGGAACTTTGGATATAAGCACCATTCATCTTTGGGTAGGAAAATCGAAGGACAGTGGAAGAATGTTGGCCGTAAAGAATCGGACACAGAGTGGGAGGCCCATAATCGCAACTTGTGATTTGAAAAGGCAAAAAGTCGATGAGCTCACCAGAGAAAATCGAAGAAGGATAGGAGAACCATGACAGTTAAGCTGAACATTAGTTTAGGTAGTTTCAATGACATTGGTTATGTTTTATGATACAAGAAAGTGTGTGTTTGTTGAGTACTGTATCACCTAATGACTGAAATGAAGATTTGAAACATGCCAAAGGTTGCTTGCTAGCTATGAAAAATATGGAAGTGATTTTCTCCAAAGCATTGTGACTGAAGATGAGATCTGGGTTCATCATTATGACCCAGAAATGAAAAATCAATTGCTGGAATACCAACATGCATCTTTTCCTCGAGCGAAAAAATTTGAAACTCCAACTTCTGCTGGCAGTGCATGCTCATTGTGTTTTGGGATTAGCATTATTAATCATGAGTACATAGTCGAAGGCACAACTATCAACTCTGAGAGCTACGTGCATACCTTAAAAAAGTTAAAGCAAATAGTAAAACATGTGCATGGTGAAAAAAAAAAAAAGCTGACAATTCTGCAACGTGACAAAGCCAAACCTTACTTCTTAGGTCAGATAGAAAATTGGGTTTGAAGATTTTGAGCACCCTACCCTACAAGCACAGATTTCTGGTTGTTTTCTGCTCTCAAGAGACATCTAAAATGAATTCAATTCACCTGTGACGAAGATGTTCAAGCAGCTACAAGGAAGTGGTTCCAAGAACAACCTGAAGAATTTTCAGAGACAGGTTTAAAAAACTTGTTAAATGTTGGTGTATCTGTATTGAGGGGAATTATGTAAAAAAAAAAAAAATATGAATTAAAATAGAAATGCTGAGTTTTGTTCTTATTTTGTATCAATTTGATGCATTGTCACTGGCTTTGTACATAAATATGAAGGCATTACTTTCTAAACATCCTCTGTACCTATTAAATGCAAAAAAGCACTTTTCAAATCAGACTTTTATGAGCAGGAATACTGCGCTAACCTAACTATATCCACATAGTTAAAAACAAAAATGGCTCAGAGCAAAGCAGGAATGCAAAAATCCTGCTCATGGTTTCTGCTACCAAATGAGCAATTAATAACAGTAATAATAATAATAATTATAATAATAAAAAAAGGTTCTCTTTGTTGTTGAAGTACAACAACCACCACCAGGAGCTCTATACACTAATAAAGCAGTCACCTGCCCCTAATTTAGGATCACAAGTTCCAGGGAGGGGAATAACACAAACAGCTATCATAGGTGGGCCCCGGATGATCCATGCCTCACCCAGGGCCCAACTATGATAACTAGCCAGAAACCTAAACCTCTGACTACTCAGCTACTGGGGCAAAAATTCCAGTTCCAACAATACTGCGCCAATCATTACAAAAAAAAAAAAAAAAAAAAAGGAAAACCTACCTCGGTTATACGTTTCTCAGTTACACGTTTTTTACTTTACATAATTCTGTGTTAGTCTCAATATTTTACCGTGGTTTCTATTGCTTTTTCAACTCCTTTATGCAATTCATTTATATGCTTTTTGCGATTATATGTTAAAATCTGAATTTCAAATTACCAAAAATATATGGTTCTTTCATTTTTTATATGTAATCCAATATGCTATAACTTTAAGAGAAATGAGACAGCATTGTTACGTTCCTTCTTGGTGCAGCCTTGATCCCATTAAAAGGGTATGTTATTTACTTTCGGGTTGGATAAAAAAGTATTTTACAATTCATAACTTGCACACATATGCGCTATTTAAAAGTGGATAAATTTCTGGGACATAGCTTTGTGGCTCCACTGTTTTGTGGTATGGTAGAATAGAATCCTAAATGTATCACTAATATTCAGCATTCTGGTTTCAAATAATGAGATGTACTCGTGATCAGAAAAAAATAATAATAATAATATTAGGTGTACAAGTAAGTTTTAAAGTGTTTTAAGACAATGCAACATGTAATCTGAGAAAAAACAACAATACCTTTATGAATAAAAATATATGCCATCATTATCTATCACCTTCCGCCATCGGTTGGGCAAGCTGACCGATTTCAGCCATGAAGAATACTTCATCATGTGACGCGATGAAGTCGTCAACCCCTTTTGCACTTTATCACATGTCCGGAACCGTACAGCAGACAAAACATGTTGCATTGATCGGAACAAATGATAGTCTGAAGGGGCTATGTCGGGACTGTACGCCGGGTGCTTCAAAACTTCCGAGACCAGCGTCAATAATGTTTTCTTGACCAATTTCATGACATGCGACCTGTCACTGTTATGCAGTAATTTCACGGGACGCTATCTTTTGCTTGTGAATGGACGTTTCCGACAGATTTCATCGCTCAATCACAGCAATTCTTGCTTGTAGCGATCCGCAGTAACAGTTTGACACTGTTCTAATAGTTCACAATAGAGCACACCCTTCATATTCCACCTGATACACAGCAGAACTTTCTTAGAGTGCATATTGCGTTTCGGTTTCAAAGTCATTGCTTCACCGAGGTCTACCCAGTGTTTTTTTGCGTTTGGGATTGTCGTACCATATCCGCTTTTTATCACCCACAACGACTTTCCACAGGAAAGACTTTGTGTTGCTTACTCAACAGATTCAAACACTTCATGACACGCTCATCCTTGTTCTTCTGGCTCGGGTCATGTGGCACCCATTTCCCTTCCTTCTGAATCTTTCCCATTGCATGTAAATGATTGGAAATGGTTTGTTGAGTTACCCCCAGTTGTTCAGCTAGTTCTTTTTGCATTTCAGATGAATCTTCATCCAGCAATGTTTGCAGTTATTCATGTCCAACCTTCTGCGAGGCGCGGCTGCGTTCTCAACCGCTAACATCAAAATCACCTGCTTTAAACCAAAACTCGCATATGCTTTTCGATACAATATTCTCCCCCAGAACAGATCGATGCACATGCTTTTGCAGCACTTTTTTCTTGATGAAATTCATAATGAATGCAGTATCGCTTGCCATCTTTCACCTACTGACGTGCAAGTGCATTTTACTTGTTGGGCAAACTTCTGTGTCACATTTTATACTCTGGACCAGTTACGGTCACATGACAACTCAGGGGAATGTTGGATATGTAAATTAGTGGTACATGTCACCCAAAAAAAAAAAAAAAGTTTTAAAACTTATTTGCACACCTAATAAATAAAAGCTGTTGGATCAGGAGTTCCATACTGAAACACTGCTCTCAGATATTTTAGTTTTGAGGATTTCACTTAATTTAGAATTAGGATTTTTATAGACATTTGTCAAAAGAGAAGTTTGATTTTCATAGGCTTTAAAGATTTTTGCATTGCGATAAAATACATTATAATTTGTAATGTTTTTTTTTCTTCCCTTTAGCCCCAATTCAACTTTAAATCATTAAGTTAGGGACTATCTTATACTCCTTTAAAACATAAATTTTACAATAGTATTTTTTGAAATTTTGTTTATACATTTTTTAAGACCATCCCCTAGAAAAACATAACTGAGGTTTCACTGTATGTATAAATTTATTGTAGTTGGTACCGAAACCACCGAGATTTGGGATTAGCTGCCAAAATACAAATACCAAAAGAAATCACAGAAATGCAGAAATGCCTGAAACTATGCATCACAGAAATTCAGACCACACATTACAAGAACATAATGAAAATTAAACTGACACTGAGGGGGAAAAAAATGCAGCTCATGGTTTTAATAGTACATTAAAATGTTATATTAGGAAAATCACTAGATGGAATGTAGTTAAACTGATAAATTCAATCAGACATGCATTTTGTTAATGGTAGCACATATTAGTACTTGTAACACTTTAAAAATAAGGCACAATACAGAAAAGGGAAAAAAGTATTTTATCTAGCACAATGAATGCACATGTGGCCTGATTTTAGTAAAAACTTAATGAAGGGACACTACAAGATTCATTTTACAGAGAAAGAAGGAAACATGCAATCCTGTTATATTAACTACAAAATTCATTTTACAAAGAAGGAAGCATGCAATTATGTTACATTAGTCATTTTTTTGGGATAAAAGCAGTGGCCATTATCTTAATTAAAAAAAAAAAAAAAAAAGGGAATTACTCACCCTGCAACTTTTACACCAATGCAGTGTTTATCCCGAATTTTTATAAACTGCTCAGCAACAGCAACTGAAGTTTGTTTTTTATTATAATAATTTTCTAATGCAGAGCAGAGTTTAGTAGATTTCTGCTGAAGAAAGCACAGGAAGTTTTTCAATTTGAATATCATTGGTAACATTAATGATATCAACAAAGTTGCTGATGCTAAGTTGCAGAGGAAGCCTTTTCCTGTGCCATACTGTAAAATTAAGCACATCAGATTAATGTATGTAACTCACTCTTTTTTATACAGCAAATTAAATTATATGGAACACCACATTCCAGCAAGTAGTGAAAAGAACAGATGCTTTTGTTGAAAGTGAAAAAATTTGCCTGGTTCGACAAGAAATGTAATCACAACACTAAGAGTTTTCTTCTATATTATTATTTTTAAAAGTTAATTATTATTTTTTTTGTTTCTGAATTGGTTTCAAGATTTATTTGAAAATCCTTTAACTTTGTCTCTTTCTCTCCCCTCCTTTCTCTGGAAAATGGTCCTTCCTGTCAGTAAGGTAAAACTGCTGTTTGCTACAGGTGAGGTTAACACAGCGTTTCGGACCAATGGTCTAAAGAAAGTTGTAGGGGAAAGTTACTAAAAGGCTACATATGACCAAACAGAAGTCAACAAATATACATTGTTGACTCTGGGTGGCATCTCTCTTTTGCTTGCTCCCTGTTCAGGAGGTTCAAGCCCAAGTCTAGGCATCAAACTTAATGACATAGTTTTGGTGAAATTCTACTTGGGGAGGGGGAGGGGTTGTACTTGCAGGCAGGAGTGATGGTCAAAATTTCCAAAATGCTGAAAGATCTGTTTATCTGTTTCGTGTTTAGCTAATAAGCGACCAGAAACAATTAAAAAGCCAAGGACAAGTAACAGGAAGTTGTAGCAGCAATCCTACATTTTTGTCTTGTTGAAGTTATCAACATTGAAAATAATATTTTAGTGCACCACTCTTACAACAATACAACAAATTAATTGCTGTTCCACAAAACACTATGAGAAAACTATCACAAATAGCACCTGTGATTTCCACTACAGCCGGTACACGAGTTTTAAAAAAAGATTTACAATTTTTATTTCTCCTACTTTCCAGCATCTTCATTTCACGTCATTCACCTGATTATTTACATTTTTTTATGGAAGTTCTTTAATAATAAATGGCTATTTATCATGTATCAAACTTACATTTTATTTTCAGAAAATCTTTGATATCACAAATGCATTTTTTGTCACCTGAAATAAGCACAGAAAATTCCTACTATGAAAACTGTGCTTAGAAGTTGGAATTCAAAATTCATATTCACAAATCCTTTAAAAGTGGCTATTAGAAGAATCAAAAGAAAAAAAAGCCCTGCATTTTATTTTAATAATAGCTGATGATCAATGCAGAAAAAGTGCACAGTTCAAATAGTGGCCCCAATATGTTTCAATGTAATGGCTAATATATTACAAAGTTTTTCAGTGTTGTGTTTAGGTACTTCAGGCTCTTACAACAAATTTGTTTCCTATACATTTTTTTTTTTTTTTTTTGAAATGTGACTCTTATGTGGAAACTGCTGAGCCCCAAAACAACAGTACTTATATAGTTGATAATAGAATAGGAGACATAGCATATATTCCATGCCTAACAATGTAAATTTTCAAAACGCAAGTCAAAATATGAAAAAAATTGAAAAGTCAGACAAATATATGGTCTACATCTTCTCAATATCTCAAAGACCTTGAATAACTTGTCTTACCTTGCCCACTTTTGCTACCTGTATCAGTCAACCCTTACATGAGTGATAAGCAATCACCTGTGCTCTCACCTTGAAAGTGCCTTAACCAACTTTCTCAGTGCTGACGACTTTACACAGACAAGATGCAGTCACCAATGTATGACTGCTCCTGAGTATTTCTTTATGAAGAACTGACTTGTACATGTTGATGAAATATTAAAGCTGGAAGCAATTATCTGAATGACACAGACGCAAGTAATAAATATCTTCAGGTCTTGTATTCTGTAATCAAGCAGGAGAGAAAAGATGCTTCTAGTACTTCTATAACTTTACAATACTCTGTTATTAGCATGTATGTTGATACAGCCAGTATTCAATAAGTAACAATTCTTAGCATCAGGTACTTGATACGTTCCTCTTTCACAGCTTTTCTGCACACATTTTTGGCTCTGCAATTATAATGATGAAAAAAAGTTTTACTTCTTAAGATTTTTTTTTTCTATCTTACTATAATTTAAAAATTGAAATAGAAATAGAAATAAAATGTCTTAAAACCCCAAAATGCTTGAAAAACTTCTAGTCACTCTCTGACCTTAAAAACTGCAAATGAAATTTTGAAATTTGGATATCAGCATGTATGTTTTTATTCCTTTATTCCCTTTGAAGATGGGGGGGATATCTACCCCTAAAACCAGCTGGAAATGAAGGGATAACAATGTGAGATTAGCACTGCAATTTTACAAGGTAACAAATAAACCAGAACTTGGTACATTGTTCCTTGTAACTAAAGATAAGATTTTACAGTATTTAGGCTTTTTAAACTTTTAGGACCATCAAAATTCCAATAAGTTTTTCAAGCATTTTAAGGTATTGCAACATTTCTATTTTTAAAGGAACAGTAAACTTAAAAAAAGAAAAAAAAAAAAAAAGGTTCTCGGAAATAAGAATTTTTGCTGTCATGTTATGCGGGTGACAGGATAATGCTCATAGAGCCGAAATTTGTTTCCCTACGGCCATTAGGAGCTGAGTAAACACAGCAGACAAAGTTTCTGGTGATGACGTCACACTAGACAAGCGGTCAGTCAGACCACTTCTCGCAGCAGCGGGCACGGTAGGGGTAGTGAGGGAAAGTACGAGGTAATTAGTGTCAGAAATTTCTCTCCTTGTGTTGCACGTGTCCTGTTCATTAGTCATCAAACTTTCTGCTGCAATTTACACAACTGGAATGAATTTTAAGCAGTTTACGGATTTCGCTGAAACCCTTGGTATACAAACACTCAGTAACTACTTTTTACAAAGTGGTGAAATTTTTAGTTGGGCCAATAATCAAATTTACGAGGCACAGTATGAAAAAACAAGTTACTGACGATTTAAAATTATGCGATTCCGAAATTTGGTGAGCAGACAAGGACAGTTTGATTCACCAGGTTTTTGCGACAAATCCTTTACGTATTCCATTATGGACATTTGCGAGGGAAATATTGTAGATTTTATCGTCGTCCAAAAAGGTGTTTTTGAAGGGGACTTAGAAAATAACGCATGCGATTTATTACTCTCAGGCCTTTATGAAGAAATAAAGATATCAGCTTTTTTATCAGATAGACATAGAAGCATTCGTGCCCTCATGAAGAAAAAATATCCCAAATTGATCATAATATGGCCAAAAGTTTGGCTAAAAATCTAAAAACTGCTGAAAACAAAGCTTCTTTACTAAAAGCATGGCGGACCAGTATAACCAACCATTTCTGGTGGAGATGCTGAACTGCATGTAGAAAAAATTTCTATCTCTGACTAACCTGCCATACAGTAACAGCAGAAATAACAGTTAGATAAACTGCCTTTTTATCTAACTGTTATTTCTAGTTCATATTTTTCTTCTTTTTTCCATATCATGTTCAACTATTGCGGTATTTTTATTTTCGTGGAGCGGGGGTTCATTAATGACTTTGCACTTGGGCTACGAGAAATACTCATAAAGTTGTTTCTCCCATGACAATAGGAGACACTTAAAAAAAATATATGCACTTAGTTCAATGAAAAATACTTTTATATACTCGTATATAGACAGTAGCTGACAAATCTTTATAGTGACAACGGGAGTTAATCGAAATAGTCTGTGTCATTTCCAGAGCAACAAAGCCCGAATACCATTGTTCATCAGATTCAGGAAAACATTCTAACAACAGAAGAAGGGATTACTTTTCTGATTTTTTCGCCCTACAGGCATCCAAGCATTCACCCAATATACAAATTGTTTGTACGCAACATGTCTCCATAGTTTGCTACATACAAGTTCATATTTTTTTCTTCTCGCTTTTTTCAGCCCAAAGAATCATTTGATAACGACTTGCCTGTAAGGTGTAGATGTTTAAAACAACACTGTCGAATGATTCGTGGTTTATTATACATTGGGCACTACCTTTTATTTTCAGCATCTGATCACTCTCGTTTCAACACAAACACTCAGCATCTATTGACATTCTCTTGCAGTTATCACATTGTCACCAGTCAAAATTACCTTTTCCTACCTTCGAATTTGTTTTTGCATTCCTTGTTAAACATTCGTACTGTACCGGCAGAATATTGTGGTTCAAATGAATAAGGATTTGCACTAGCCATTTTACAGATTGATGGGATCGACTGCACTGCACAGAACGGTGAAGAGCACTGACTAGAGCTCTCCGCAGGCTGAGCGTCCGGCCTCTCGTCTAGTGTGATGTCACTGCCGATTTTAAAAAATGCTCTAGCGGGAGAACTACTTGCGATAAAGCATTTCCGATTATGTCAGTTTTTATGTCTCTTTCGACATTACACATTTTCGAGCGGAGAAAAAAAATGCCCGAAATCAGTTTACTGTTCTTTTAAATCATAGTACCCCCCCCGCCCAAACCCCTTTAAGACTTAAAACGTTTTCTCCTCATTATAACTGCACAGCCAAGAAAGATGGAGAAAGAGAAACATTAAATAATTGATTTTAAAAGTTTGTATGGAAATGAAAAATTAACTCAAAATGGAGGTTAAGTCCCCACATATATATATATATATATTTTTTTTTACATGAATCTCATATGAGAATTAAATTTCTTAGTATATTAACTTTGTATAAAACTTAAATACAGTACTTAACTGAACATTTGAGTTCAATGGGGCTTGATAATAGACTTACACTAAAATGTATATGGTGGCAGGAGTGGAAAATAAGGATCACGGTGAAGATAAACACAGAACTTCAATAATTTTTGCAAGATCATAAACATATTTTACTTTCACGAGATCCATAAGTTCAGTGATATTTCCAAGAGCTTATACTGCTGACTTTACAGAGCAGGTACACTAACTACTCCTGCTGCACATAATCACTTGAAATGCAGAAACACATGACTGGTAATGACTGCAGAAGCATGCACAGCAAGCAATCCAAAGCATGAGGTTATTGTGGATGTTATGTTTAGCAAAGCAGCAATTACAGTGTAAGATTCTCCTTATATTTAAACAATCAGCATAACCTAATAATTCATTGTTTTTATCAGGACTTTTCTATCAATTTATGAATATCACTACACTTCAGGAGCACGGTAATACATAGAGAAATATACATATTTCATGAGGGGATTTCCCCCTTAACTAAAGAGTATTAAATATTCAGATTACACAGTATATTTGAAAAAAAAATCTGCACATACTTACTGTAATTCCTGGGCTAAAAGATATGGGTCTTGTGTTATTTGCAGTTCTGTTACCTGTGCTGAGGTTCTTGCACAAAATTTGTTTCTGCAAATGCCCCCCCCCCACCCCTTTTTACATATTTTGTTTAGAATCAGCAGGACAAGCATCCCTTCAGGATCTCTGCTGACTAAGGAACAGTGAGGGAAGAGATGTGGGCAGGATCGTAGGAAACTTTTGTTATCTGGGAAGGTAAGACTTGAAATTAACACCCCTTAGAATACAAAATTATGTCCCTTCAAGATCCACTGATATAACATGGTTTTTACTTTCTCACATACCACCTTTATAGGAAAGTATTATGATCGTTCAAAAATCACACTTCAGGTTTCTGACTATTTCATTAAAAATGTAAAAACTAAGTAAATACCCAAGAACCACAGGCTGTAAATACAAATAAAGCATAAACATTATGTGAACTCCAACAACAGAACACTCCACGAAAAACAAACCAGCAGAATGAAAAACAAACCAGTGAAGAACGAATTAATATTGGAAAGTGAACATAATACTAGGAAGAAGCTTTAGGAATAGGGCTTGGAAAAATTCTGTTCAAGGTTAAACGCTCAGAGAACTTTCTGCGACAGGGCACAAATGATTAATTAGCTCTTCATCTCAATGACATGTTCAGAAAGCTCATGGAGGTTAGGCATGTCAGCATATTGTTTACTATGCCTCCATTCAATGTTTTGGAAAATTCCCTTCACGGATATGAGATGTTCACACCTCATAGTGTATGTTACTCTGTACTCTGGTTAACTGTATGAGACTAACTAGTGTTTAAAAAGAAAATACTGAAAGATGTAACTTTCTTTTTTAGGTACAATTTCAATATTTTTACATCTCCAGAGCATGAATTTACGCCCCTGGAACGACCCTTCTGGGAGGACGACCACTCTCCCTGCTCTTCTGGTAGCTACGACCCTAGGGGTAGGGCGCTCTTATCTATCGCTTGAATTCCACATAATGCTACATCACATTCTGGTGTCATTTTCGGTTCTGTGCATTGAGGGCTCCACACTGACTCTGGCACTGCACATAGGTTTCTGGAATAAGGATAATATTGGCTTTGGTCACACCACTGTTATCCTTGGCCTCATGCAAAAATCTTGATTTCCTTTTTGATTATCAATTGCTTTTCTTATTTATTAACATTATAATGGCTAAAATGCAGAAGAACCACTCTTCAGCATTTTAGCCATTATAACCAAGTCTCAAGCTCCAAATAATTGAAGCTGGAAATCAAGCTGCTGGTTGTCATTTTAATGTTGGTGAAAAGTGTACACCAGTAGCACAAAATAAAGTTTGCTGTTAGCCTATGGCAAAAGATAGGAAAGAACAAATGCTCTCTTCCAATGTGTTCAGCCTTGAAAGATAACTTCTCTACCTTGGTTAAAAACAAGGAGAGAAGTTACAAATCTTATAAACTGTATTTTTGCCTCCAAGCCGAAATTAACACAGCTGAAATGAATATTAAAAACGTTTTAAGGTGGATCAGCATGATATAACTTTAAGCAAAAAAAAATTCCTGTATGAATTTTTGTTTGTTCTAAATTCCTAACGTATATTTATAATTTTATAAAATTTGTTTTATTTATTTATTTTTCCTGTCCAAATGAAAATGACGCTTGGGGAATTCGTAATACCACTCGACTGGAAGAAATAAGAAATTTCCTTCTAAAGTTTTGTTGCAAATGCAATTGCTGAAAACAAAAAAATATCCTCACAAATCATTAACATAGACCAAGCACTATTATTATTTCATTAACATGGACTATCTGTCATTACCCCTGAACAAAATTGTCGACTCAAAGGGAGGAAAAGCTTACTGTCAGAACTAGTGCAAATGAAAGAACACTTTTTTTACATGCGTTTTAGCACGTGTGGCTTACGGATGAAAAATGAAACCTGTGGTGATTTTAAAGAGGAAGACAAAAACTAAAAGAAATTTTCCTATCCTTTATTATTATGTGAGTCAATGGAAAAGCATGGAGATGGTGGAGAATTGTTTCTGGAACAATTTCTGAGCTATCTACAACTGAAAGCACATAACCTTCCAAGAATGATTAGGTATTTATCTATTATTAAGTCCTGTATAGTTTCATTAAGTAATAAAAACATAAAAATGCTTGACATTATTTGAATTTTGAATACTGATTTAAATGCATTTCTGGCCATATTTGTCAGAGCATGTATATTGATGTGCAATGCATTTCAAAATTATGGAGTGTGGCTAAATGCCAAGTTTCTTTAAAATACAACAATTTTTTCATATATACCTGTTATGTCAATGAAGTCCTTAGCCCAAAAACTATGGTAAATACAAAAGAAAAAAAAATAATCACTAATAATTTAACGAGACTCACCATATAATCAGTATCTTTGGATGTGAAATCTTGAACAGCTCCTTCTATTCCTGAAAATGCCATACAGACCAGTATGTCAAAACTGGGATCTGCTTCAGATGTTAGCACACGATGGTTGGAAAGAGTGCAGCCACAGCAGTATAAAATGCTTGTCTTCTGCAGATCTCAAGTTTGTAATACTGGTCCCTTTCATCTCTAGAGGAAACTGTTATGACTTCTTCTATAGAGTTGAATGGGAAATGCCAACTGAAGTTTATTTTGTGTGTCCCCAAAAATTTTGAAGGGGAAAAACAAAAAAAAAACTGGTGAAAACAAATGGAAATCTAGAAATTTTTTTCCACCGAAAATTCGCATCATCAAATATCACTAGAATTAGAATGGAATGTTTTTATTCTGGATACTGTAACTACACACACACACACACACACACACACACACACACACACACAGTGATAGCAAGATTAAAAAAAACAACAACTGTACAACCAAAGTATGCAAGTACCACATGCACAAATGCTGAAATTCAATGTGAAAAAACTAAAATGTATTTAAAGGCTTCCTAGCTTTTTGTTTTTAAATCTTTCTTTGTTTGCCATTTTGATGTGGCACCACTACATTTTTATTGGAACTATATCTATAATTTGAATGCCATACTCAGTACTCCCATTTTGTCCAAGCAAAAGTTTCATTCATACATGAGACTGACGAAGAAAAAAAAATAAGCTTAACTTTTTAATTGGGTAAAAAATCAGAATGCATGGCAAAACAGTGTGAATAAAACACAGTATGAGCAAGACGAAATTGTTCATGTTAACTCATTTATGTAAATATTAAATTCGACCACATTCGAAATATAAATGTATTAGTATTTAACAACACAAGACAGATGAAACATTGCACAGAGGGGAGCTATAACGATTATGGGCGAAATCTTCGCACTGTCTGACTTCATTTTTCGGAAATGTTCCCTCCATTTTCAAGCCGAAATACAAATCTATTCAATAAAATGATATTTAACAACAATACTGAGCAAAAGAACATTGCAAGAAAAAAATTACAGTTACGGCAGAAATCTTCACTGGCATCTAACTTTTTATTTCGAAAGTCGTACTTCCGTCCTCTGACAGAAAACTGCCCTTCCCCAAATTCTGTTCAGTTACGTATCGATCTCAAGTACCACACAAACAACAATGAAAAAGACAAAATGCCTCAAATCCGCCAAAAATCTCATGCCTGAAGATTACAAGAAAATTTCTGCGCCATCTAACTTTGGTTTTCAAGCTGAAATACAAATATTTATGGAATAAAATATTAAAAAACAATACTGGGCAGAAGAAACATCGCGAATCAGAAGAAAAATGACAAAGGCAATGCAATCAGGCAGAATGTTTACAATAGATTGCAAAGGCAGTAATACTACAGCCAACTTACTTTTGTACATCTGTCAGAAAAAGTTTACAAGCCGCATTATGCAGAACATCGATGTCATTGAAACCTCAAATGTTGCCGATATATTTGGTGGATTATCCTACTGTGTAGTGTCACATGACTGGAATCCTATGTATGCACTGCAGGAGCTGTGCTGTGACAGTTGAATGTAATAACCCTTTTATAAAACTGGTCTTGAGTCAAAGTTAGAGGAGTGATACATTTTTGTGGGCAAAGGAAGTTTCCACAACCAATATCCATTGACAGCTTGCCAAAGTGTATAACAATATAATGATGTTGATGCAGCTGGTGCCAAATGATGCTATGCATTTGAATCAGGTAAGGATAATGTGAGAAATGTCAATAAGAATCTCTGTGGCAGACTGAAGCGGACAAGTGCCTCAATCATCATGGAGATTATGGTGAAAAGTAGTGCAACTGTGCCACTTTCATTGTAAGTATCCTTTATACAATCCTATGCATCTGGGATGGACAAACTTATCAGACACTGGGACAAATGTTTTAATTGAAATGGTGAATTATGCTGAAAAGTGATGTATTTATGGTACTTTCACTGTTAAGCATCCTCTATTAAATTTTTGCTTTTGATTTATGAGCACCACAGATTTTATTTTTTTTCTAACTGACATTTGTAGTCCCTTAACTTATATACCTCACAGCATTTCAGATAAATTGGCACACAAGCATATATCAAGATCAGACATGTTATTTTACATGAAACTTCCCTGATTTACAGTTACTTCTTCAACTCTGAAATTTAGTATATCATCAGGTGATTTTTGCATTAAACCTGCATTCTCTGACAACTGAACTCTTCCAGCTTTCCTGAAAGACACTTCAGGTTTATGATTATTTGAAAATTTTATCAGTGTGAACTATGAGGCCCATTCAAGAAAAACTTGTGGGGAAATTTATAAACATGTACTGTATGTACGAACCTGAACTAAATATGGCTGTTGTCCTTTTCAAAGTAATCTTCTCCGGAGGCAATGCATTTATCCAAAAATCGCTGCCACTCCTCAAAGACAGCAGTGCTCGAAGCCATCTTTCTACATCCTTTTCAGAGTCGCCTCTAAAGCTTTGACTACCCCTTCTGTTGACGTAAACCTGCAAGTTATTTTTGAGAGTTGGAGAGGGGAAAGTCACAGGGTGTTAAATCTGGATTGTATGGAGGGTGTGGAACCATTTTAATATTTTTTTCAGCCAAAAAGGTAGTGATTTTCTTCACCACGTGAGGAAGAGTGTTATCATGGAGGAGTTTCCACCCATTTTGGTAATGCTTCTTACGAATATGTGCGATCACCTTTGTCAAAAAAGACCTGTAATAATCTGCATTAACTGTGGTATTTGGTGGCATGAAATTCTGGTACACCATTCCTTGGTAATCAAAGAAAGTGATTACCATTACTTTTCCAGCTGACTTTTCACATCTTGCGTTCGGAGATGACCGAGTTTTCCACACAGAACTCTGTTGTTTCCCCTCTGGATCGTAGTGATAAAGAAAAGTTTCATTGCCTGTAATCACGGACTTCAGGTAGTCCTCGTTTGAAGCAATTTCTTGCTTCAAAAATTCACACACCTCAACACGCACTTGTTTTTGTTCAGGCGTCAGCAACCAAGGAATCCATCTTGCACTGACTCATGTCATGTGTAGTTTCTCACCGAGTATAGTGTGGGCACTTCCAACTGAAATCTGGAAATGTTCTGCCATTTGTCTCACTATGAGCCAACATTCCTCACAAATAATCATAGCTGCAGTGCCTACCATCTTATCAGTAATGGCTGTTGGAGACACCCAAGGTCAGACTTGTTTCTGAAGCTATTCATAGCCTTCGCAAAATTCTTTAAAACACCACTGTGCTGTACGACGTGACATCACATTCTCACCATATGCCTGCACCAACATTTCGTATACTTCCAAATTTGTTTTTCCTAAAGAAACACAGAACTTCAAAGCTACATGATATTCCACTGTGATATCCATGACTCTACTGAGAGGTGGGCACAAACAGACACTTCTTCACAGTGTTCTACTCACGGTCAAGTGCAATGCAATGGCTTGGAAAGGTTCATTCACATGAAGGGGAGTTTGGTGTATGCTGTGATGATGTTTTGGTTCCAATATGCAGCTATACTATCTTTAAAAAAACTGCATATATATAAACACACACTCGTCATCAAAAAAATAGTTGCACCCAGAACAAAGTGTGGGATTGCAATGCTATTAAGGAGGAAGGTAAAAGTTATCAGGAACAATAAACAATTAAACATTGAGACTGATATGGGCAATATTTATTGAACTACAAGCTAAGGTTCGTACTCTTCCAAGCAAAATAAATTCAAGCACTTTTTAAACCCGAATTATCATGTGTGTGTACTGTCAGTTGGTCATAGGTAAGTATTTTAGTTTAGTTCAAACCCTTAATCTTAGCTGGGGCAAGCACACCTTCAATGACCTACCTGTTACCCCCTGACCCTAGTTGGTTTATTGTATTTACTCTGAACTGCCCCCACTGTTTTGGTGCTTTTCGAAATCATTTTATTTTGTGCGATATGTTGAAAGGGTACATTATTTTCATATTCATTTGCTGGTATGACCCTTATTGTTTGCTTTAACTTTTTATTTTTGATGCAGCTGGGAGACGAAGGGTCCACGCATGAAGCACAAGCAATTCCTGGAAGTTCCACCCTCTGGCAAGAATGCGTCCCTAACCCCAGCAAACAGAAGCCCATCACAATTTGCGAATACTTCATTCATTCCACTTATTTTACTCACATGGCTGACGCTTTACTCTGTAGTGATATCATAGCCAAGACACCAGCTGTCCACACATTCCCCTGGGTTCAATGCAAGTTCTGCACCATTTTATCAGTACACAGAAATCTCCCTATACATTTTTTTTTTTTGCACAAACAATTTTTTAACACATGCTCTTTCATATCATTACTTAAAAACAAAAACAAAAAAAATTCATGTACTATTTGCAGAGCCTTAAATTTTTCAAGTACTTTCAAGGACTTGAAAATGAACTTTTAAAATTCAAGGACTTTTCAAGGGTTTCACGGAGCATACGAACCATGTCAATAAGTGTCTCTCAGTATGGCGTTGAGCCACCATGTTTGCTCACACAGCATGCCAGATGTCTTGGCATGGAGTTGTACAGCTTCTGAATGGCGTCCTGCGATAAGCCATCCCATGCACCTTGAATCTTCTCAAGTAGTTCCTGCAGATTGTGCGGTACGGGTGGAATATGGATAGCATATCTAATAGCATCCCACACATTTTCAATTAGTGATAGGTCTGGCAATGCAGCTGGCCATTGCAGAGTGTCAGTGCCTTGAAGGTAAGCTCTCGAGACAGTAGCAGTAAGTGGATGAGCATTCTGTTGGAAAATTGCACCGGAGCGAGTGTTCATAAAAGGTTGGGCCAGTGGTTGCAGGACCTCATTAACGTAATGCTGGGCTGTCAAACTGCCTGTAATGAGCACTGAAAGAGATTTGGCTTCGAAGGCAATTGCACCCCACACCATGAAGTGCGATGCTCTACAAAAAAGTCCATCTTGGAGCTGACCACGGTGCCTCTACACATGGATTCAGTGGTTGTAGTCTTCAAGACAAAAGCGGGACTCGTCACTGAAGATCACCCGCTGCCATTCTAAGTGGCTCCTTGACAGTCTGGCATGAAACCATTGCAGTCTTTGGTGACGATGCAGTGGTGTTAAGGGCAGTCGTCATAATGGTTTGTGTGTGTGTACTCTTATGTCATGCAGCCATCTGCCAATGGTGCTGGCACTTATCGGACGATGCCTGGAGGGCACCACTGCTCGCTGAATATACACAGTCACAGCTGTTGGGTAACTCTGTGCATGTCGGACAATCCATCGGTCCTCTCTCTACATGGTTAGTCTAGGTCTCAAAGACCCTACCTGTCGCTGCTGCATGCCTTGTTCTATCCACAGCAGACAACAGCGTACTATGGTGATATCCGTAAGACCAGTATAGTGTGCAATACGGCGATAAGACCATCCTACTTCCTGGAGTCTGCCGGTGTGGTCTATCTTGAACTCCTCCAACTGCTTGAATTGCTTTCGAACTTTTCTCCAAGGCATACTTTACTTGCAAAGGATGCAACCAACACAAGTCAGAATGGCAAGCATGCACAATGGGACGACCTCATATAGTCAATCAGGCACAGCACTACAACCCCTCCTTGCTAGCGTCACATGCGCGGCTGAGCATGATACTTGAATCATTTGCATGTCTCACGATGTCAAACCTACCCACCAAGTTTCATTCCTATCGGTTGCTTCCTTCTGGGTGCAATTATTTTTTTGACGATGAGTGTATATGTTTAGGAAGGGTGAGAATGAGGTTTAGGAATTTGATGGAAGGAGAACACACACAGTTTTGTGTATTATATAACAGGTAAATACAGTGCTCATACAATAGGGACTTTTTAATTATTTCTCATGAGCACATAATATGAACAGTAGGTTTGAAAAGTACTCTTATCTCTTCTACAGTATAACTTTTGAATGGGTTGGAAAATTTGGATATTATACATGAGCAAAACTTATTTAGAATGTCTTTTTCAAACATTACATTTTGTTTTCTACATAACTTCCATAAACATCAATACATTTCTTCCAAAAGTGAACAAATTTGTTTAAGCAATGATAATTTTTTTTTTTTAAATCTTGCATTCATTCTCTACACTTGCTTGCTGATCATTTGCATCTTCAAGAGAAGTAATATGCCTCAAACAGTGGGGGAAAACTGCACAGAACTAGACTGAACTTTACAAACAGTACAATGATTAGATTTGATTTCTGTAGCACTACTGTCGAGGACCAAGGCGAGCACTCCTGTATAGTGTTGAGATGCACTTTGACAATTTCGTTACATAACAAATCCTACTACTAATTCAGTCTCCAATTTATTTTTAGTACTTCAAAATAACAATTGTGCAAGAACAATATCATCAGCGTCCCAACTGCACATAGACAGACAACTATTTACATCCCCAAAGTTGACCATCCTAATTTTCTCTGGCTGCAAATTGAACTTGACAATTTTCCAGCGGTCATAAACTGAATTCTTAATACTCTCCTGGCCGATTCTTCATGTGGTGTAACAATGGTGAACTTATGTTTAAACCCATGTGATGATTTTTTGAAGAAATTAATGTTGAGAATGTTCATTTGCAAGTAATAACTCTTCCCATTTCACTTTTGTTGTTGTTGTTGGGGTTTAAACGACCACTGTGAACAACACGGTGGGCTATAAGCAGTTAACTGTTCCTGATTTAGGGATACTGGTTCCAGAAAAGGGAGAGAGCCAGTGCCATAAGACAAACATAACATCTATGCCTCACAGGGATTCAAACCCGGATCCATCTCGGATGAATGGCCAGAAGCCAGCGCTTAGACCACTGCGCCACTGGAGAGGCCCATTTTACTTCAGGAGTAAGCTTTCATTAGCACTCATTTCACATGTAAATTTTTTAATTGAAAGTGCTCATTGGATAATAAGGTTACTCAGTTCAAAGAAATGCCTACGACATCAGCAATTTCTCTTTGAGTAATACTGCAACTGCTTCTGATAAGTTCATAAACATAATTTTTTGTGCAAATTATTGGCAGTATACCAGGTGTTCCACTATCTAGTTTGTCTTGAAGATTTGCTTGGGAAATTTCAGTTTTTAAAATGCTCTACCTACCATAACATCATATTTGCACCAACTCAGGCAGTACAGCAAACAACCTGCATTTATTTATGGTTTCTATTACAGCAGCATTTTTGATGGTTAAAAACTATTACTCAGTGCTGTTTAAAGCACATCAATGTTTCTTGCAGCTTATATTTTAACTCACTTTAATACATGAGTGACCAACGCAACAGCTAGTAACTAACAGGTTAAGAGAAAAGACATGAACTTGATGGTAAAGCCTGTTTTGCCTCATTATCTAGCATTACTTTACAAACAACCTACAAACTTAACCATCTCATTACTAGCCTCAGGTTGCTTTTATTTAACTGATAATTGCTAGTTCATTTATTTAAAAAAATTAAAACCTGTTGGGGAGGTTACAATCTACTACTTCAGTATAAATTATTTTCTGCCCTTTTTCATTAAACAAGTGCTGTATAGGAATTAACAGATATTTGTTTAAAAGACATGATTTATCAAATAAATATTGCACTTAATGATTAAAACATATTTGAAGAAAATTAATAATTAAGAAATGTAAGTGTTTTATATATACAAAGAACAATTAGTTTTATCAGTGGATTGGTTCACCCACTGATATTAACTTTGTTAGTGAATTGCTGTTACTCAGTTGTATGGAATATTAATGTACTTTATCTATACAGTGGATGTGCATTCCAAGAACCACAGGATACTTGATTAATGAGGTCAGTGAAAATTTTATATTTTTGATGGTTGTATCAGCCAAAATATTGTTAAACTTAAGGCAATGGTATACAGTACAAATGTTACTTCCACTTCTTCAAAAACTTAAAAGACTGAAACAATCCTGCATCATTTACCAAACTTTTGAAAAATGAGAGGCAAGATTACTTATTTTTCAAAAATGTAGAATACTTAAATATTTTATCAATGTAAGTAGGTTTTTCAATACAGAACTGCATCAAAGCAATGCCTTTCAGCTGAATGAAGTACTACATACTACCTGAAAAAGGATGCAGAGGTTGCGCTGCCGATTGTATTCTTCGCAATTTGCAGGGGGTGGGGGATTGTTTTGACGATGGAAAAAAAGTTTTTGTGATTACCTTTTCATACTGTTAATAACTCTTTGGAGAGAAAAAAGAATTAGGCAAAAACTTAAAAAAGCCAGAGCAACCTGCTGAGGATGAATTCATTTTTAACCTGCTTAAAATGTTGATCACTAGTGCTAATAAGGAGGCATCTGATCTGTTATGATCCATAAATAAATTTTTCAGGGTGAAGATCATTTTCACTTGAGTTCTAGTATCTAAGTAGGCAATATATCAATAAAATCAACAGTATCACAAAACTCAACAGGAACTGGCTATTGTTCAAAGAACAGTAGTGACTGCAACTTTTCTGCCTTTGCACATGACAGCACAGAAAAGCTGCAGAAAACTGTGTATATGTCTCTCTCTCTCTCTCTCTCTCTCTCTGTCTCTCTCTCTCTCTCTCTCTCTCTCAGACATACATAAATGTGCATTTAAACACTGGTATTAACGTCTCTGCATACAGTTATTATACATGTACAAGTACTTACTGCCAAATACCATATTCGGATTTAAACACATGAATTTGAAATTTTCATACTGGTAGATCATCACAATTGTGTTTGTGCACATACAATGAGATGGCAGTTTATTTGGTCCACCTACATAGCAGCAACTTGCACTTCCCTTGGCCTGATGAACAGCCGAAATCTGTCAGGGCATGGAACATTACCAGATGTTGGAAGCATCGTTCAGAGATATTCAACAACACAGAAGTTGAGTCATGCATACATAAATATCATTATGCTATTCTCTGAGATTCAGCAGTTATCTTCTTAAAGAAAGACTTTTGCCAGATAAATGTTTAACTAGTGGAACTAGAATTTACTTACAGTTGCGGCATGAAACGTCTCTATTTACAGCAATCTTGGCACACAGCTTGAGCTGCACTGACATCTATCACACAGCGTACACAAGACATTTTGTACTTCATAATATTTTTCTCATGCTGACATTCCTAAATCTGGTCCTCCCATGATTTCTTTGGCCTTACTTCTTTCCTGCCACTCGGGCTGAAAAATTCTCTTAGTAAGTATCTCATTACTCATTCTTTCAACATGGCCAAACCACGTAAGAATATAGTTTTTACCTCACTAACAACGTCCTGATGAGGGTGTATCTTGCTGTAACGCTTTACAACTATTCAGGGTAAAGTGTTGCTATGAATAAGCATGAAAATCCCTGCAGAAAGGCCATTTGGTAGATCCACAAACCAGCAGGCCGGGCACTAACTATCGTGGCATAACCAAAGTTACACAGATCACTCATCTTACCCATTCTGACCCTCAATCAAATGCCGACTGATGCTCAACAAGCTGGTCTTCCTGGTTTATATTGCACACTGTGCTTTATGTGCTGTCTTAGGCAGTGGAGTGAGCCATTTATGTGACCAAGACAGGCATATTTAATAAACTGGCATCTCAGGGTACATCAGTCCAACTAGATATGCTCTTAACTGCATTTCATGATAGTGGAATTTTGTGATGTTTGATAATCATATTATCATTTGTAGAAAGTAAAATCAGAGGGGGGGTGCTGTGCAGTAACACAAGAAGCCCTGAAACTCTCAGCTCAATGCCAATATACATATAATGCATATTATGAATATTTATATATATATTACACACATACAAACTAGCTACACAACAAATAGGCCCCAGTGCTTGTGCTGTTAAACTCTGCATCTTTTCTTGTACCCAAGTTTCTTCCACTGTGCTTCAGGCATTGCATCTTTGAAATCAAATTTCGTACTTCATATTATATGCTAATTGAGCAGTCTATGTGGATCAGTTTTACTTGAAGCCTACAGTGGATTCCATTCAATTTCTAAAAGAAGCTCATTGGATTAACCGAATCTAATATAATCAAAATTATTTGATGTAGACGCAACCTCCAAAATAAAGAAAAAAGCCTTCCTTTCAGCAGGCTGTTATCTTGAGGGCTTGTTTGATAACAAAAGAAAACACCGCACAGACATGCAGTGCTTTTTAATCAAACACTGTAATACTCGAAGAAAATGGAACTTGAACTTTTAGTTATCATTTTGTAGCATTTTTAGAAATGAAATGTCCGAAAGCATCTCAAATTCTTCTAAAACTTAAAAACCCAGATTTACAGGTTTGGAATGTGACAAAAACCCGGAATTCTGGGCTACACCCAGATTACAAACAGGTCTGTATAATCTCCCTCAATGGTTTTCAAACCTCAAACAGAAGTAAACCAGACTGCAGTAACTATTGCATTATTTGAAATAAATTATATCACAACATTTTTCTTGGCTTATTATTCTCACAAGCTTCATAAGATTACAAAACATGTATCATGTTTTCAAACTTTGTATTCAAATATTTATATTTCAACTTTTTTTTATTCATTTTTTTTCCCCCAGAAATATCATCCACTGGTAACAGAAATTTTATTGTAAATAACAAAAAAAAAAGTTTCAATTTTTCAGTTATTTACCTCCTCTAATTTATTTATTATTAAATTTAATTTGTTACTACTATTGAAATAAAAAAAATAAAAAAGTAGTTATTAGCGAGTCAAAAATTTGAACTTTTGTCTACCAGTACTGAAATTAAATGAAAAGCAGATCTTTGTTCTAAGAAAGTAAAAATGAACATGAAGAACTGGGCATTTTTTTTCTTTTATAATTCCTAGTAAAATTTTTACCGGTGTTGAAAATTCCACAAAAAAGTTAGTATAGGAGCAGAACAATTTGCAACATAATCAAGTTTTTTGTTTCATGACTTGCAGTGCATTTTGCAATCCACAAATCAGTGAGCAATAAACACAAAAAAACTTTTTAATAACTTCAAGTAACAACTGTTGCCACAGCCCACTTTTACTTGACCTCCCTTTTCTTTAATGGCCCCATTAGTGTCAAAGGTTATAAGGAGAAGAACCAATGTCACATGGCAGACAAACAAGCAACCCATCTATGCTTTATCTGAAACTTAAAACCTAGGCTCAACTCAGACTATTAGTCAGAAGCCCACATCTCTGACCTGTCAGCCACTGGGGCAGCTACTTGAACCTCTATGTGAGAGGTACAAAAACCCAGTGAAGATTGTAATTCTGAAACTGGCAATATGTGGGTTTTTAAGCATTACAATGATCTATTACCATAAAATTCATGTTTTTGCAGTAAATCATTTAGCCAAGAAATTTTTACTTTATAACTAAAAATTGGCAAGAGTTTAAACATATTTCAAAATATGCTAACACTGCATAATGATGTCATAAGATGACCAAACAGGTAAAACATACATCAGTAGATGGGAAAAGTGGCTAATGGGAGAGGGGTTAATCTATGCTATTATAAAAGTGCAAAACACTGGAATTTGAGTTTATTTTCAAAACTGAACACATAAAACCCAGACAAATTCATGAAGCAATTATCCAGGGAAAGGGACCCACCTGATAAACTGTCTTTCAATATTACACAAAAGTAGTTCCTGCTTAACATGAGATGAAATACATTCCTTAAAATAAAAAAAATAATAAAAAAGTGCTAGGTGTGCAAATTTGTGTGATACATGCAAAATAAGAAAACCATTCAAAGTGACACCAAGAGCAGAGAGGCATGCTACACAGAAAGAGGGCAGTGCTCTGATAAGCCGTCAATACTGCATAATGTGAGTTCAGTGCAGTGGTGTAAAAATGTATCCAAATAACCAAAGGCATGTGTAAATTGTGAACCCAACATATTAGAATGCCATAAAATAGTTGCATGGACCATTTTGTTCAGCAAAGAGGTAGCCAATCCGTAACCTGTGGTAGCATTATATACATTACATATTTGTCGGTCTTACAGGACACGCCCCCCTCTATAAGGTGACATTTCAACTAGAATCACTTCTCTTCATAAAGTTGATAATTATGACAGCACAATTCTGCATGGTTGGCATATTTGAGAGGCACATTCTAAAAGGGAGTATTCATAATCCCAACTGCTTGTATTTGAACAGCCCTAACTCCTTCAAACATCATGATTTAAAACAACTCAAAGTAGTGAGTAAATCAAAGTTCACACAAATAAGCCGGGTACTGTTTCACACTACTAGACAGTGGCCACTATAATGCAAGGAAGCACTGAAACTTATGTTAAATTCAGAAATGTTTGCCCACTTTTTTTCTTTAACTGGATTTACGACAAGTTCTTTTTTCCACGAGATGCTTCTAACCATCGATGATGAGTCATACTTTCAATTTCTGCAAAAAAACAATTTTCCCACAAGCTGGAACAAATACCTGTTGAAACTTGGCACAATAGCTACATTTCTAAAAGCTGTATGACAAAAACTCGCTTTGAATTTTATAGTAGCAACTATGAGCAACCCTCTTCCCCCTCTTCTTTTAAAAATAAAAAACAAAAACAGGATCCAGTTTTAATTGCTAGGTAGCACAAATACACATTTCTGTGACTTGACACATTTACATTTGATACAATATCTCTGTGCTTGGAGAATCTGATTTGAAAAATTATTTTCACGTACGACTTGTGAACAAATACTACAAATTTCCACACACTTTTTAGCTTTTTCTGATGCAAAGAGCTTTCACAAGGTGGCAAACTTATTTTCAATTACATAAAATTTCAACTTTCATATAAAAATCTAACTAGAAAAATTTTTTCAATATCATCTAGCTTAGCCATGATAAATATAATCAATACACTGATTTGCCAAATGCACTACTTTCACAATAAGGGCATTATAAATAACATATTTCCATATTTGGAACTTTACCTGTACTTCTAAAAGTCCAATTTGCAATAGATTTGCATTTAATTGTAATAACCACTGCCAAAAAATCTCCATTCATTTTCTAGCTTTATAACCCAATATTTTTTCTATCAGTTGATGTAAATTTAGAGCTTCAATTGGACACTATCAAAACTACAGATGGGAGTGGAACAATTCTACCATTTGCCAACTTGCTAACTGCAACAATGATCATCATTCACATATTTCTTGATTTTCCACATTCTATTTTATCTGCTATCTGATGTAAGAGCACATTTGCATTTGGTGCTGTAATTATGTTTCTAAACACAGAAGTTGAAAAAATACTATTTGCTTTGAATAAAGCTCATGTTGAGAAATGGCTTCCTAGTTTAATTGAATTAATAATCTAAAGCATTTTTTATGGGAATTTTACTAGGAAATTTTTTACATTAATAGCAAATTTTCGGAGAAAACTCTTCTTCTTCAGGCTGTCTTGTTGTCACTTTTTACTTGTCACTATCACGGTTACGGTTTACCTTTACGGTTACGGTTAACCTTGACGGTTTAGGTTATTTTTCAACAAATCCTGCCAGATGTTAGGCAGGGAAAGTCCTTTGCAGTCATTGATGATGGAATTTTGATTTTTCTCAATCTCTATTCCTTTTTTCAGTTTTCTTTTTTGGAAATTGCTTTGGAAACTGATTACTTTAAGGGAATTCCAATCCATGCTGTGCCCAGTTTCTCTAACATGCCTATCTAATCCAGTCTTGTTGGAGCAATTTTTTATAGCTGCTTTATATGCTCAGCTACACGAGTTTCTAGTCTGCGACCTGTTTCACCTATGTAAGATAGTCCACAACTACAATTTACTTCATAAACTACTCCTTGCATTTTTAAAATATCTTCTTCTCTTTTAACTATTTTAGGGAAATTTTTTTTAACTTTGTTCTCTAAACTTGGAGCTAGCCTAATATTGTATTTCTTACTAATTCTCTTTAAAGACTCAAATAAACCTTTGTGATAAGAAAATTTTCTAGTGAATTTTACTTGTTGCTTTTGTGGGTTCTTCGTACCATTAAAATTCAGAAGCTTCTCAATTTCTTCTTTAGGATAGTTATTCTCTGTAAGTATGACTTTAAGCTCTTCTTTATGGGCTTCTTTTTTATCTGCAGTAGAAACTATTTTATTAATTTTTCTAAAAACTGACTTGCTACATTTTTCTTAATAGAAACTGGATGATAGGAATTGAAATCCAGTAGTCTTTTAGTATTCATTGGTTTTTTATACCAACTAGTGAGGAATTTTTCATCTTCCTTTTAAGTTCACTATTGAACTTCAAAAAGAAAGAAGAATAAACTTCTTAGATATTACTATCTATTATGAAGATGAAAAATTCCTCACTAGTTGGTATAAAAAACCAATGAATACTAAATGACTACTGGATTTCAATTCCTATCATCCAGTTTCTATTAAGAAAAATGTAGCAAGTCAGTTTTTAGAAAAAATTAATAAAATAGTTTCTACTGCAGATAAAAAAAGAAGCCCATAAAGAAGAGCTTAAAGTCATACTTGCAGAGAATAACTATCCTAAAGAAGAAATTGAGAAGCTTCTGAATTTTAATGGTACAAAGAACCCACAAAAGCAACAAGTAAAATTCACTAGAAAATTTTCTTATCACAAAGGTTTATTTGAGTCTTTAAAGAGAATCAGTTAGAAATACAATATTAGGCTAGCTCCAAGTTTAGAGAACAAAGTTAAAAAAAATTTCCCTAAAATAGTTCAAAGAGAAGAAGATATTTTAAAAATGCAAGGAGTAGTTTATGAAGTAAATTGTAGTTGTGGACTATCTTACATAGGTGAAACAGGTCGCAGACTAGAAACTCGTGTAGCTGAGCATAAAGCAGCTATAAAAAATTGCTCCAACAAGACTGGATTAGATAGGCATGTTAGAGAAACTGGGCACAGCATGGATTGGAATTCCCTTAAAGTAATCAGTTTCCAAAGCAATTTCCAAAAGAAAACTGAAAGAAGGAATAGAGATTGAGAAAATCAAAATTCCATCATCAATGACTGCAAAGGACTTTCCCTGCCTAACATCTGGCAGGATTTGTTGAAAAATAACCTAAACCGTCAAGGTTAACCATAACCGTAAAGGTAAACCGTAACCGTGATAGTGACAAGTAAAAAGTGACAACAACAAGACAGCCTGAAGAAGGAGAAGAGTTTTCTCCGAAAATTTGCTATTAATGTAAAAAATTTCCTAGTAAAATTCCCATAAAAAATGCTTTAGATTATTAATACTATTTGCTGCTTGTTCACAAAGTTTTCAGGTTTCTGATGCAATTTTTTTTTTTATTTGCTAGGTTGCATAAAATTTAATTTAAAATGTAACAGATGTTTTAAAAGCAACCTAACAACCTTATAATATCTCTAAGTGCTCTAATTTTGAGACTTTTGTTTTATACATGCTTGTTAATGCTGGAGAATTATGTAGCATCTTTCTCATTCATGTCATGAAGCTCTAATACTTAATCAAAGGTCCATGCTAACATGAACTTTCACACTATGTAAACTTTCCTCCTAAGCAGGTGCAACTGGCATGAAAGAAAAAAAAAGAAAAGAAAAAGAAATAATTAATGACCTCATGGCTTCCTCTATTACTTTCAGTATTATAAATAGTTAACAGGAATTATCAAGGATAAATTTTCTAAGGTACATTACCTCTCAAATTTTCGATCTATACACTAGATCATCGTCGGAAGTTCTTGCGTTTTACTACTTCCATTGGTCTGGCGACCAAGCCTGATGGATTTTCCATCCAACATGGAGATTGATATTGCCACCTTGTGTCATGTAAATTTCAGGGATTTCTCTAATTTCTGGATAATTGCGTGGGATTGATGTTTGATCACTTTTAAGGAGTCCAAGTCCATTTTGTGGCCAGTTTGTTGTATGTGCCTATCTAATCCTGTTTTATTTGAGATGTTCCTTATTGCTGCTTTGTGTTCTTTAATTCTGGTGGTTAACATTCATCCTGTTTCTCCTATATATGGTAATCCACACGAACACTCGATTTTATAAATGACTCCTTCCTGGAGTAAAGTATTTTCTTCTTTTTGTTTTAGGGATGGTAAGTATTTTTTAATTTTGCTATTTAAGCCTGGAGGTAACCAGCACTAAATATAAAATTAGGTTAGCTCCAGGTTTAAATAACAAAATTAAAAAAGACTTACCATCCCTAAAACAAAAAGAAGAAAATACTTTACTCCAGGAAGGAGTCATTTATAAAATCGAGTGTTCATGTGGATTACCATATATAGGAGAAACAGGATGAAGGTTAACCACCAGAATTAAAGAACACAAAGCAGCAATAAGGAACATCTCAAATAAAACAGGATTAGATAGGCACATACAACAAACTAGCCACAAAATGGACTGGGACTCCTTAAAAGTGATCAAACATCAATCACACGCAATTACCCGGAAATTAGAGAAATCCCTGGAAATTTACAAGACACAAGGTGGCAACATCAATGACCATGCTGGATGGAAAATCCATCAGGCTTGGTCGCCAGACCTATGGAAGTAGTAAGATGCCTGACGATGATCTAGTGTATAGATCGGAAATTAGAGAGGTAATGTACCTTAAAAAATTTATCCTCAATAATTCCCATCAACTATTTATAATACTGAAAGAAAGAAAAGAAATTAAATTAAATTAAAAATCAATCATTCCTTTCACCAAATTTAATGTTAAAACCACTAAAACTTTTACAGGTTTGGACACCAACAGAAAATATTTCACTACAGGCTGTTTCTAGTTTCTATTATTGACTAGTAACTTTCTACAATACCAGCATTTATCCCTTCCCCTCTCCCATAACAAAAATTATTCCAACTGTTTGAATCTGAAAAAAGGATGGGGGGGGGGGGACCCACAGAACTGGTTTGTTTCATAGCTTTCAATAAACTAACATCCCTTGAGTACTATAGCAGGTAAAAATTTTCTCCAGTAAGTACATACAGTGAAGAACTATTTCCTACTCATATGCTAATTCAAAATCATTATTAAAAGGACATCTCCAAATTAAAAGTTTTCAGACAATTTGAATCATTTAAGCTAATATGGTAAAGACTCCACTCATTCTGATGAAAAAAAAAAGATCTTAAATGAAACAAATGCATGTCAAAAAGAACTGTATAAATTTTAGATAACACCAAGACTAGTCAAAGTAAAATATGAATTTTAAAAATGAAAGCACATTTATTTCCATAAGCAGAGGCAAAGTTAGTGCAATTACAAACAAGCATTACCAAGCAACAGCATGAACACGCAAAAAACAGGCAGCACAAAAATGAGCATTTCAAGCTTTTCTTGACAACTTTCACATAAAATTTACTTAATTCTTCTTAGTGATGGCATGACACGCTGTTTCTTAAGCTAAATGCTTGCACTAAAAAAGTTTAAATATACTTAGAAATAAATGTATAACACTAATAATGGAAAGCATTAAATCCTTGATACGAAATAATTTGTATTAAAAACAACTTTTCAATTTCCTTCAAAATCCAAGGCATTATTATACACAAGAACATTCAAATTCTATATAAATTAGCATATCAGAGTTCAATTACAATCTAAGATTAACAACTTAAAATACCAAATTTAAAAATGTTACAGTTTCAAAGAACTTCATGACAGGAAAACTACACAAAAAAGAAAGCCTGCTGCTTTTATAATGTATCCTCAACAAACAACATGAAGGTGCAGCAATGCAATGTTTTTTCATTAAAAAGAATGTGTCGTTTTTGTTACAATACCAATACAACAATCACAAAAGGTGAAAAGAAAGGCTAAATCTTAATTGTATTTCAATGCTTAAACAAGAATAAAACAATGACAATAACAAAAATCACACACATTAAAATACAACAAAATATGAGATGGATACATGTAATGGAATGCTACATTATCAACATATGGTGAAAGCTGCACATGTTATTACAAAACAATGTAAAAAAATGCATTTGTTAGTAGTGATTTTTCTTAGAAAAGCTGAAAAGAAATTGTAACAACCAGTGGAGAAAGATAATGCCAAGCCACCAGTTAATTGCAGTACCGTGATGAATGTGAGAAAACAGAATAGATATAAACCAAAACACTTATTTCCCATAATTTACAAATGAACAAATTATGCAGATACATATTTGTTTCTCGTCTTCAGTTTGATTACATGTCATATAAAAGCAATTTTCCACAGGCTTTTGCATAAACAATTACAATGTTAAAACATGGGGGGTAAAGATTTCAATGGAAAAGCACGTTTCACCATTTTAAGAATGAGAATATGAAATGAGAAATAAGTCAATTTCCACTGAAGTCTTGTCTTGCAGATTCTACAATGACTGATGCATAAATTTCATAAGAAACTGAAGAAAGAATACACGCACACACTATTCTACACTAAAAAATATAAATAAACTTCATAGAAAATGATTATAAATGCTTCATGAGGTTGTCATTTTCTTCTGTATCTTAAGTTCTGGCCATTTCCAGATTGTTTTTTCTCATGTCTAATGCAGCAACACTGGTAAAATTAGTACTCCTTTGTTCCTACCTAAAATAACGAATGAACAACTCTCGGCACTAATAATCTGTATCAGTGCAACCTCCAAAAGTAAGTGGGTTCCAACTGATTTCCAGAATTTTTCAGTAGAACACACCTCAAAGAATTTACATAGCTAATCCACAACTTTAATAACACTTCTCTGAGCTCCATAGATGGACTATGTATATCAGAATTTAGGTTTGCATTAGCATACATGTCATAAATATTGGGTATATAAATAAGTTTTGAGGGATTTCCGTTCGGTGTCGTACTTATTACTGCTTGCATGTATTTTAAGGTGGCAACACAGATATCGCAGTACGAGACGCCAGCTGTCAGTCAGTATACGATGTTCAATTGAGGTGCGAAGACTTATTTGTTTTACTCGATGGAAAATGGCAACTTTCGTCCCGACAAAACAGCATTTGCGGGAAGTGTTAGTGCATTACTTTGTCAAGAAAAGTGGTGCCGGCAGCTATCGCTTAATGTCAGAAATCTATGGTGAATATTCCTCATCCATAAAAATGTGAGTATTGGTTTAGACGATGCAAAAGGAACGATTTCCATGTCAGTGATAAAGAACGTTCTGGACCACCCAAAAAAATTGCTGATGCTGAATTGGAAGCTTTACTCAACGAGGATCCGTGCCAGACCCAAAAAGAACTAGCAGCAGCATTAAATGTTAGTCAACCATGCATTTCACAACGTTTAGCTGCCATGGGAATGGTGCAAAAAGAAGGGAATTGGGTTCCACATGCTTTGCGGGAAAGAGACCTTGAATGTCGAAAAACCATTTATCGAATTGCTGCTTCAAAGGCAAAAAAGAAAAGTTTTTTATGCATCGTATTATTACTGCCGACAAGAAATGGATATGGTACGGTAACACTAAACGGCAGAAAGCATGGGTGAAGCCAGGTCCTTCAACGCCAAAACGCAATATCCATGGTTCAAAGGTAATGCTGTGTATCTGGTGGGACCAGAAGGGTGTGATCCACTAGGAACTGCTGAAACCGTCAGAAACTATTACTGGTGATCGGTATCGAACCCAATTAATGCGTTTAAAATTAGCTCTCATGCAAAAACGGCCAGAATGGGAGAATAGACACAACAAAGTCATCCTACAGCATGAAACCTCCAAAGGTAAGTGGGTCACATGTTTCTCGACCTGTGAAAAAAGTACTTAAAAGGATCAGACTGGGAAGTTCTACCCACCCGTCATATTCGCCAGATATTGCACCATCGAATTACCATTTGTTCCGATCGATGCAGTCAACACTTTCTGGAGAACTGTTTAGTTCTTATGAAGACGTCAAAAATTGGCTGGACAACTGGATCTCTTCTAAGGAACCGGAATTCTTCCTTCGGGGGCATACGCTCACTGCCCGAAAGATGGGGTAAAGTTGTAGCTTCAGAGGGAGCATACTTCGATTAATATTAAAATATTGTTTGTTCTCCAACAACGTGTTTTGTTCACCTCAAATCCCTCAAAACTTATTTATATACCCAATATATGAAATAAATGTCCAAGACAAATGCATTCACATATATACATCCTTTTGGATTCACATAAAAGTGCATTACAAAGTGCATTTGGTAAATAAGATGAAGTAACACACATCTGGGGTTCAAAAGTAAATTCTGGAAGATTGCCCAGCCCATATCTTCCCAATGATGTAATAACACTCACTAATGCTTGCATTTAAAAGCTCTTAACCCCATATGCTTCAATAAATACTTAACTAAGACAACATTACATATTGCCACTACAATTTAAAAAAAATTAGAAAAACTAGAAATAGTCAACAAATTAAAAGACAAAGGACATTAAATACTTTATGAAGGCTCAGTGAATCAACACTGATCTCGCAATGAGTAAATTTCATATCAAGACTAGTCCTCCATTGATTTCAGGAATATAGATCATTCTACACGGTATCAATTTCACACATTTCTCATGTCTTTCATACCATACAGCAATGTATGTTTCTTATATGGTTTTTGTAATAAAGTGTAGGTTATAAACAATATCATTTAGGCAGATTTGGTTTTGTGCAAATGAAGTCTAAAGAACACAGAGTTAAACTTTCTATTAGAAAACTACCTGCAGAAAAAATTCATCTTAAGTGATATAAGACGGACTCGTGGAAAGTTTCCTAGGAATTATATTCAGTTGAAAAATTCACTCAATAATAATTTTCTTCAGAGTCTGTTTTTCAACAGATGTTTCTGGGGTCAGGGCTTGTTATCAATTGTTTGAATTCCCTTAATAAATTAAGCTTGTTGACACCGAGTGCAATGTGTATGTTGCCCGATTCCACAAAAAGACAGTCAACGCTAAGGGGGGGGGGAGGTGGTCTGTGGTGCTTCCTGAATGCTAGTTGGTATTATTAAGCAATTCCTTACAAACAGGACTTTCAGTTTATGAGCACCGTAATGTTACATATGATATTTAGCCTATTGGTGCTTAAAAATAGGGAATGTACTTTTATGTGCTAGAAACAAGAAAAAAATTTATGTGCTAATAATATCAAAAATATTTGCTAAAAACTGAAAAATATTGGCCAATTTTTTTCTTTTTTTTAAATGCTAAAATAAAAATAAATGAAGCCGCAGAACATTTGTTAAAACTAAACACAGAAATTTATTCGAAGTCGTTATACAGCTCTTAGAAATAATTTACTGAGTGCACTTTACTTCAAAAGAGTGCATTTTACTTACACAGGAGCAGAATAACATCAGAGAAAGAAAAACATGCTGATTGCATCAACAGCGATGACATTAATGTAGTCATTGTTGGCTTGACAATGTCAGGCACGTAATTATAGATAGGACACACCCAGCTCCTGTTCCAACCAATAACGCTTCAGAAAATGTGGAAATATCACATGATTTGAGGAATTATTTTTCGCTGTTTTTAAAACTAGCGCAATTTCCTCTACAAACTACTAGATTTTATAGCATGCTGTTGCTGCAACTACATTTTTTTTATTTGTAGCGATGCTACATACAATGCTACTCTAAAAGTCTTGTAACGTGCTGCTTCCGATCACTGTGTGTGTGTGTGTGTTATATATACACACAATAAGCAACTGAAATTTTAGACTGGATTCCGAGGGACAGGAAAAGACCCAGAAGACGACCACATGGGAGATGGGCAGGTGAAATTCGAAAGTATGTAGCAGTGACATGGAGGAGACTGGCACAAGACAGACCGTTGTGGAAGAAACTTGGGGAGACCTTCGTCCAGCAGTGGGTTGATGATATATATACACGATAAGCAAAGTAAAATTCTGAAAATGCAGAAAGGTGATTTGGAAGAACGAAATATGCGAGATAAAATTATAATCCACCAGGAGAAAAAGGAAGGATTATAGAACATATGGCAGTTGTCATTTATAGCTTCATCAAGGGCTAGCACAAATAACAGCTCTCGTCATTCCATAAATAAAAGTATGAGAGCTGTTAGAGCTTTTGTGAGAGATAAATGGAAGTATGAGAGCTGTTATTTGTGCTAGCCTTTGATGAAGCCATAAATGACAACTACCATATGTTCTATAATCCTTCCTTTTTCTCCTGGTGGATTATAATTTTATCTCACCTTTCATTCTTCCGAATCAGAGTTTTCCTGCATTTTCAGAATTTTACTTTGCTTATCATGTTGTGGTTTTTGATTTTTCTGATATGCAGCCACTGGTGCTTTAGAATTTCAAACACCATATTGTAAATTAATAAGTATCTTTAAATTTGCCTTACATATATATAATTTCTGTGTCAAAAGTATGTCTTGTATTAGTTCACATTAAAAATGTGTGTAATATAACTAGTAACATCAGAGGATTTCAAATTTATTTCTATTTGCTAGTAATGTAAGTTCCATTCAATCCCCTTCCCAACTGCTGATGCAATAAGCAGAAGTATTGTAGCACATAACATGCAGGATAAGTCACGGCAATAACAAAAAGATCACTAAATGTAATAATAAAAATGTAACAAAAACCTAATGCAAAATTTGCTGTAAATGCAATTTACAGTTGCAAGTAGTCCAGTTATTAAAATGTCATGATATGAAAAAAAAAAAAAAAAAAAAAGATTCACTACATATGCAAATGATTACTTATTTCACACTAAAAGTTATTATAAGAAACAAACTAATTAAATGAAATCCTTATGTATTAATAGGGAAATTTTTGCTTATATGCTCCCAGCTTTTTTTTTTTTACTCATAAGAAAACAAATCATGGGGGAGAATGTTCCTAAATTTTTTATTAACAAAATTCATTAGGCAGAGGGCAGTTTTAGTTGTCACAGAACTGAAAAACTGCTGTACTCCTTTCGTACTCATATGAGACTGGAAGAAAAAAAAAAAAAAAAAGCTGAACTTTTTAAATGGGTGAAAAATCAGAATGCGTGGTGAGAAAGTAATTGTAACATGGCATGCGCAGGACAAAATTGTTCATTGTAATTTATTTATGTAAATATTAAACTGGAGCACACCACTGTATTCACAATATAAAATTACTGAATCCCAAACACAGTAATATGGTTGTAAGAGACATTGCTTCAGTTTCTTTTTCTTGTTTCCTTTTGTTGTCGCACTGCTAGAACATCAGCTCAAGTTTCCATTTGCAAGTAAGCCTTGCTTTCTTCTCAGCAAGTTCCACAGCCAGATGTCTTTTGTTGACTCTGCAGCTGCACAGCATTCATTGCTTAATTTTTCTTTCTTTTCCTCCCCATTTCTTCACTGTTGCGTTTCTTTATTTTTTTATGCCCTCAGATGACAATTTCATCCACTTGCTAACAACTTTTAGCATGAGGATCACATGCACGATATCAAACTTTTCATCATTTTAGATAAACTGCATAACATTGAAGATATTAATACTTTTGAACACTACACATTAATCTTACAATTTTTCCAACTTCATCATTTCCACTTTTGGAAAATTCCCCCATCTAATCAAGTTTAAATGCAAACATTTATGAATGGAAAAAAATAACATTTAACAACACGGGACAGTGACCAGATGGGGGGGGGGGGGGGTACAGTTGCTGGAATTATTCTTTGCTTCATCCCAACCTTTTGATTTCAGAAATTTCAATTTTTCAAGCTGAAATACAAGTGTTTCTAGAATAAAATGATAGACCTAACACAACAACATTGAGCAGAAGAAACATCGCGAGAAAAATTTTTTTTTACAATTACGGGAGAAATCTTCACTTCGCCTGCCTTCCGTTTTCGAAAATTCCGAAAAATGGGGAATTCAGTCCTGTCGGGGGAAAATGACCCCCCACACACACACACCTTCTTCCAACACAGGCCACCACCACCAATTCCTAAAAATCTGTTCAGTTGTGTATTGATCTAGTGAATAACCCAAATGATACGGAAAAGGTGAAATTCCTGGAATATGACGAAGAATCTCATGCATGAAAATTGCAGGGAAATTTTGTTAACTTCCATTTTTTGGAAATTGCAGCTTACAGCTTCAAGATGAAATATAAACATTAACAATAAAATGATAATAAAATACAATACTAGACAGAGGCAACATCGTGAAAAATTATATGATTATGGGGAAAATCTGCACTTTAACTTCTGTTTTCGAAAGTTTTGAAAGGCAAAATACTGTTCCCAGAAGTAAAACTAAAACAGTTCGTATCAGTAATATTTATGGCAGCACTGAAAACAGAAACCAAAATTGGAAATTAACATGCTACTTTGAGCTTTGCTTAAATTTGGACAAGTTGGCACTCTTTGGAAAGATATCAATCAAATTCTACTTGGCAAATAGGATGAACTTCACTTCTTAATACTTTTACCTTTCTTCATTTACCCCCCCCTCCCCCAAGCAACTAAGGCCAAAAGGAGTTGCCTACCCATAATTTATGGCCACTGGCTCCAAGTAATGGGCAGAACCAGTGTCATATGATAAACACAATGTCTCAACTGATTTCTTTCAACATTCCAGTGATAATGCAGTGGATTGTTATCAGTGATATATGGCAAATTGAATCTACAATTATCAGTAATCCACTACCATCTTTAGCATAGGAAAAAAAAAGATGTCTGCACTAGGAAAAAGAGTCATATCATTGGGTTGGCCAAAAAGTCATTTAGTTTTTTTACACACAGATGGCGAAACAAGTCTTGAAATGTAACCAACATCACTCGCAACTGCAAGTTCATTATGTAAAATAACAGCCGATAGTTCAAACTTGTTTTAGGAATAGAAAGCGCACAGTTTCGTTGACAAGTGTTTGTTCAGCATCGATTTCAAAATGGACGATCAAAAGGAACATTATCATGTTTTGCTATATTACTTCCGAAAAGGAAAAAAAACACTGTGCAAGCTCATAAAAAGTTACGTGATGTGTATGGTGAAGATGCCTTAAAACTATGGCAGTGTCAGCATTGTTTTGTGAAATTCCAGTCTGGAGATTTTGATGTCAAAGATGCACTACACTCAGGAATGCCAATTGAAGTTGATGATGACAAACTAAAGGTATCGATTGAATCCAATTGGTGTTTAACGACACGAGAGATTGCTGAGAATCTGAACATATGGAAATGTAGCATTGAAAACCATTTAAAGCAATGGGGATACATTAGTAAGTTCGATATGTGGGTACCATTATGGTAACATGTTAATATTGTATTGTGTTGTACATACATGAGTTTCGCACCACAGTACCTGTTTTTTTCTTCCTATTATGACCCCATTTATGATTAATGTTACTTGCCTGCTGTTTTCTGTAAATTTCGTATTTGTTTGTACGTACTTATACATAGTTATTATAGTTTTATCCGTGTTATAGGCGAACACGTTATTATCGTATTACTCTGCAAATGTGCTGTACATTTTTCTAGTGTATTCTTTCTTGTTCTCTGTATCAGCATGATGACATTGTACCTCTTTCATAACCTAGGGTCTGTACCTCTCTTGTAGATTTCATTTGCACAGCTTCCCTGAGTGATAATTGTGTTACATATGTACTTTAATGATATTTACCACTCTGAGTGTTCTATTCATTTTATAAGTCGTGTTTCTTCTATTTTAAGAACAGAGTGTAGAACTGCGTCATCCTTTTCTTTCTTTCAATATGTTGAAAACAACATGACTTTTTTAAAGGTGGTATACTGTTCACGAGACGTTGACTCGTCAAGCTTTTGATTTTTGTTTCCGCCAGGTTGTATTCACTGTTCATTAAATCAAATGTTTTGTTTTTTCACTCACCGTACCTAGTGTGTATTGTGTCTTTACTGTTTTGTTCAGTTTGCTTTTTTTTCCCTCGCCAATGTCGAGTAACATTGTGTGTACTGTTAATTAACTTTATTTGTGTGGCAACATGTTGTACAAATTCCCTTTTTTCTTACATTGCATATTATATGTGATTTTGCTCAAGAACATATTTTTATCCTGTAGTATGTCATTATGTCTTATTAGGTGAGTCGTGTTCTGTGACGATATTATCTCCGTTAGCATCCCTGTATTTTCTGATCAAAGTTCTTGTTGTGTCACCGACTTTGCGATGTTGTATCTTGTGCTTTGTGTATTGTTTTTGTTTATTACATACATCGTTGTATTTACTTACATTCTCTGTTCTAGCACACTCTCCCGAAATCATTTTGTTACTTGCTCTCATATGCTTCCTGTGTTTTTCTAGTTGTATTTCACGTATTATGGGGTTGCACTTGACCCCAGATTCCTGTACCATTACGATACTCATAGAATGCTTGCCTGCATTCGTGTTTTTATTATTTTAATCTGGGTAGCTTTACCCTCTGTCATGTGTACATATCATTATAAACGTCATGTGTATTTTTATGTTTTTGATGGGCGCGAACAATAATGATGTAACAGCCTATTTTCTTAAATAAAATTTGTTGAAATCCACATGAGCTTAAAGAAATTCATCTCACAAAGTACGTTGGCATCTGTGATTCGTTCTTGAAACGTGAAGAAAACGATCCATTTTTGAAACTTATGATAACAGGCAATGAAAAATGGATCGTCTACAACAATGAACGAAGAAGATCATGAAGCAAGCACGATGAACCTTCTCAAAACACTTCAAAAGCAGATATGCACAAAAAAAAAGTTATGTTGTCAGTCTGGTGGGATTTCAAAGGTATTGGGTATTTTGAATTACTTCCAAAGAACCAAACCATTAATTCAGACTTGTACTGTCATCAGCTGAATAAACTAAGCGACGCAGTCAAACAGAAGCATCTAGAATTGGTGAACCACAAAGGTGTTGTATTGCACCATGATAATGCAAGACCACATACAAGTTTGGTCAGTCATCCATCATCCAACATTGTTGCAGCTTGGATAGGACGTGTTACCACATCCACCATATTCACCAGACCTGGCACCATCTGAATACCATTTGCTTCATTCATTGCAAAATGCCTTGAATGGTAAAATCTTCACTGCTGATGAGGCTATCATATCATTCTTGAAACCGTTTTTGCCGGGGGGACTTTTTTCAGCTTGGAATCATGAACTTTCCTACGATATGGCAAAAGGTCATCTAATAAAATGGACAATATGTCGTTGACTAAAGTTTTTGTTTCCCATTCAAAATTTACCTTTCATTTACACAGGGAAAAAAAGGCAATTACTTTTCGGCCAACCCAATAATTTCTTAAAATTTCAAGTAATGTTCTTTAAAATAATGTCTACCATTTCCTTTGCCCTTACAAATTTATTCATGTTTTAGAGATGTCACTTTTTGTTGCAGCTCCAATGCACCGCCTCTTTTATTTAAACAGTGCTGCAATTTTGATGAATCACAAAATGAGATTCTGCTTTTTTTTTTTTTCTGTTCATTCGGGGTCACTACAATAAGCCTGTATGTAGTATGTTCCCTACACCGCAAACCCTGAACATCTTCAGAGATTCAGATAATGATGCTTGCCCTTCTGGGAAAATATTTTACAAATTCTATCAACTACCATAGTGTGCATATTGCTATACACTGCAATTACTCTCTATGAGCCACTACTCATCTGCATACATAGTGGTAATTAACAGTCTACTTTTGTGATGATAATGCAAGGTAAACTTCAACAAACACAAAACTGTCAGCAAATAAATATGAAGCATATGACATACTAAAACTGGATGATATAGTTAAAATTTTACTTTTTTTTTTTAAACAAATACTAAAAATGTTCTCATAACTTATTAATAGTACAATTTCTAAGTTGACAATCACAATATGCATGCACTTTCCACTTATGAATCAATATACCTTCCCAGCAAAATATGTCTTCAAATACATGGTTTGTACGTGACTATGTAGCTTAAAAAGTATAAAGAAAAAAAAATATAAATCAAATGATAAAAATCCCTAAGGAATTATCCATGAAGAAAGCATAGAAAACTTGGTGCACCCAAAACAGTAATGTTTAACTCCCCACTTAACCATTATTAACTATAAAGGTGGGAAACCTGAATCGTTTTTAAACAAATATAAAACCTGGGATCAAATTAGCAATATATTAAAAAACCTTTGTGCCTAGATGAATCGTGCTGCTGATTTAATAAATTAATAAGTATGGAATGCAACAAGGACCATTATTAACATACACTAGAATCAATGTTAAAAGAATCAAAAGCGTGTGTGTGTGCACACACACAAAGAAAGAAAACTTTGAATATTTACCTTTTATGTGAGATAAGAAAAAGAGGAGTTTGAATTCAGACCACCAACTGAAATCCAAGATCAAGCTTGAACACATTTACACATACTCATCAGGCAAAATGCAACATGATAAATTTACCATATTTGCCTGTTTTTAATGCAACATGATTTCAATCACACATTTTACTCATCACTTTTTTACAAGTTGATATATTTACCGATTTGTTGTACAATATGTTTATGTAATCATAGGCTACAATTGGATGAATACAGTTTGCAATACAATTTTCTAATGTGATTAAGTCTCAAGCTTTTTGACTTTGTGATTTATTTAGGCTAAATGAGTTCTCCGGTGATTTGAATACAGTGCAAAAACAAAACACTTAACTCATAATGAATACACAGTTTCAAATAAAAAATTCAAACACAAAATAATATGCAAATCAGAAATGTTAAGGAGCACTTCAGCACACTTTTTTTGCTATGCACGATTACAAATTACAATTACACACTATTTCAAAGCAGTAATAAAGTCACAGGTTTCACACTAAAAGCACTTAGGGTGATACTATTTTATATGGGATTTCATTTTCAATGACTGATTTTGTTTTCTACAAGAAAAACAAAAATGAGCAATTTCTAAAAAATGCTAATAACCTTTAGATGATGCCCCAACTGATGGTGTTGTGCTGGCAGAGCGCTGGCCTGGCCTGATTCCCATCATAGATTGCATTCCTGGATAGTGATGAGGTGGTGGCGGAGGAGGAATAGTTCCACTACCAGGTAAGACTTGTGACATAGCCTGCGCAGGAAAACCTCCAATCATATTCAGCATGGGAACACCATCTGTGCCTTGGGGAAGAGCTCCCATTCCTGGTGGTAAAGTGCCAACAGGGTGAGCTGGAGGAGCATTTTGACTATAATCACCAGTCTGCTGCTGTTGATGATTAGGAGCATGATGAAAAGGAAAACGATTCATGGCTTGAGAGTGAGGATTTGGGATTGGGTGCAAAGGAAAACTATGATTTAGTCCCCCTGTAGTGGTCAGTAGTGGTCGAAATGGTGCAATAGGTGATGGCATTGCATTTTCCTGGAAGGTATTAGGACCAGGTTGAAGTCGAGGTGGACCCACATGATGCATGGGTGGGCAGTGTGGCGCCATGAGTAACGATGCTCGACTAGAGAAGTCAGGGGCATTAGGATTCAAGTTACTTTGAACCACTGGTGGTATATTGCCGCTGCTCGTGCCCTCCGGAGTTATGGTTCCAACAGAAGACAAAGGGCTGTGTTGGCTAAAAGTGGTATTGGTGCCTGCTGGACCTGCAACAGTTGATGTTAAAGGATATGACGAAAGGCGACTAGGATGGGAAGACATATTAAGTCCGTGGTGATGGAAGATAACCTCTGACATCTGGGACGTTATATGAGGAGGCCCCATCCCAGAGGTCATGGAACGAGGTAAATCATTTAGTGCCCCTGAGTGCGAGTCAGGCAGAGACCGCGAGTGCAGTGTCGGAGGCGGACTCGGAACAGCAGGAGGTGTTGAATGCCTTGCGTTTGCACCTGCAGATGGAGGTCCAATGGGGCCCAGTGGCGGAGTGCAAGGTGCGCTACGTGGGCCACTACCGATCGGACCAAAGTTGGAACTGTGTGGAACTGCATGCTGCGAGGAGCTAGACGAAGCTGACGAATTAGAAGAGGCACTGGGTGAGATATGAAGGTTCCCTCGATAGCCTGGTGCCTTGGCAGCATCAACGATCAATTCGTGTTCAGAAGTTTGTGGAAGCGAAAGCATCAGCGTACTTTGAACTGGATTGGAATTTTGGACCTGAGAAGAAACTGAAGTAATACCAGAAGCAGCCACACTAGCAAAATTTGGCTTAGTCTCTTTGTCTTTCTGACCCCACACACTTGGCTGCGCAACTTGACTAAATAAGTTATTAAACGGAGAATACTCTTGTGCTATTGCAGATTGTGCTGTCGTCGTTGTACTACAGCTTGTAGGAGATACAGATGTAGAAGCTGAAGTGGTCACTTGATTAGATGAGGTGGCAGTAGAGATAAAGAGTTTATTTTGAGTCTGACTTCCATGGACTCTTGAAACAGGTGGACCTTGTAGTTGTACAGAATTTTGACTGCTTGCTGTTCTAGAGGGCTGACTAACTGTAAAAGGCTGAACAGACGGTCCACAAGTAGCATTCTGACCAACTGAAACCTGTGAACTTATCATAGAAGGCATCGGTACTGGTGGTGCGCTGCCAGCTCGTTCTATTTGTGCTGGTGCAATTGTGGATACCTTTGTATCTGACGTGGCAGTTACCCTTGTTGTAACAGTAACTATACTAGCAGGTACAGTTTTAGGTGATTTTCCTTGGGAAATAACAGCCATCGTGTATGAAACAGTAGTTTTTGTTGCAGTTGTCGTACTCTGAAGGCCAGACGATTTCTTTTCTGTAGGAAAAAGCTGGCGAACAATTGGACTTTTGTCAACTGAAGTTGTTGCAACTAACCTTGTTGAAACAGCAGTTAGATTGAAAGTAGTTGATGTATTGCTAACTGGCACTGAAGGGCGAGGTGTTACAGGTGAAGGAACTTTACCACTTACAACAACACCAGTCCAGGCATTCTGTGTAGTGCTTAAAAATGGAGGTGTTCCCACAGTACACACAGGAATACCCGGCCTAATATTTTGGGTGTTTGCAACAACTGGTCGTGTTCGATTAGTAAATGGTGGAGCAGCATTAGCTGGTAAACTAGGAGGAGGAATGGTTGAAGCTTTTGTTATACTGGAAGTGACTATCCCTGAAGACTTCGTTGCAGACGACTGCCTTGGATTACTTTTGTTTTGGTTTATATTCAGTACCTGCAAGTAAAAAAAAAAAAAAAACTACTTATTTAATATTGTTTTTCAATAACTTTTTTCAAAGCAAAACACATCACTTAACAAAAACTACTATCTACAATAACCCCTTAAGAATCACTCAATATTTGTGAAAACCATCAAAAAAAAATTTTTTATATTAAAAAAATTTAAGTTACTAAGTTTCTAAATGAAACATGCAATTTTTATTTTTGGCCAAAATTTAAGCTGTTACAGAAAAATATTAAATTTAACAGAAAAGCTACCATGCAGGGATTTAGCACCTAAATGTTTGTTTTTCAATATACAGATTAATGTAACGAGAAGGCTGCTTTTTGACTTTATTAATTTTGGAACTTCTAGAAATAATACAAGAGTTGTACCGAAAGTAATGCAAAAGTGGGCATAAATTTTTTATTAACTGACAGAGGCTGTTCAAATTGCACATGCTGGTAGAGTAACTCTTCCTCTATAGTAACCCTTCTTCTTCATTGAAGATTTGAAGGAGAAAAGGGTGGAAGTCTGCTCTGATCTGCTGGAAGCGTTTGAAGCCAGTGAAGACGATTTTTTTTTTCGATCTGGTGACAGGGGATGAAACATGGGCATGTCTTTATGATCCGGAAACAAAGAATCAATCCATGGAATGGTGTCACACCTCTTCACCAAGACCTAAGTTCAACAGCCAGTGATAAACATAAAAAGTTATGGTGACTGTTTTTTGGGATGACAGGGGTGTCATTCCCCTTGACCTTGATTTTATGGAACGTGGCCATACAGTGAACAGCAAGCGGTACATTGAGACACTCATGAAGCTTAGAGAAGCCATAAGGAGGGAGAGACTGAACAAGAATCTGAAAAGGATCCACATTCACCATGACAATGCAAGACCACGCACATCTTTACCAACAAATCAGGCTGGTTGGTGGTCTCCCATTCACTGCACAGCCCAGATCTGGGGCCCTCAGACTTCTACCTGTTCAGTCCAATGAAGGGACAGTCTCCAGGGACAATGATTTGATGACACAGACGAAGTTACATTGGCTGTGAAGAAGTGGGTACAACAGTCCACACCTGAATTTTTTTCAAAGAGGATTTGACATTTAAGTTCAATGATGGCTCAAATGCATCGCTTGTCATGGAGACTATGTCGAGTAGTACCTTTGTATAGAGAAAGTTACTCTACCAGCATGTGCAATTTGAACAACCTCTGTCAGTTAATAAAAACAGTTATGCCCACTTCTGCATTACTTTTGCTACAACCCTCGTATATCAAGAAATATTGTAATGATAAATTTTGATTAGGTTTTAATAATTTCTTTGTGTGTGATGTATTTCAAAACACTCCATCGCTGCTGTCAAAGGATTCATTATCTGTACTATCATAAACTCACTCTCTTCAGAATCACTCCCGGATTCACTAATACTAAAATTATCATTCAAATTGCTTGCATCATCTGATTTCATAGCGAGCACAAACCCGGGGGGGGGGGGGGGGCTTTTTTTATAAATCAACAAACTATGTGTGTTCTGCAAACCCAAAGGGATCTACCGATTATCGCAGATATTCTCTACAATAAAACATAAACAAGCTAGTGCTGCTGTCTAGTGTTCCAATTAAGAACTACAACACCAGGAACTTTTTCTGGGCATGGTAAATCAGTGGTGTTCACACTATTCAGTGTGTAACTTCAACTCTTCAGCCTGGCAATAGCATGGACATGAGAAATACCTCAGCCCGTCATATTGATGAAAGCGATCCTTAAAGGGTTAAGAATTAAATTTACAAAATAATCTAAATTGTTATATTTGGTTGCATTTCTTTTTAGCATGATAATTCATCTTTCGAATGTCCACAAAGAAAGTTATAAGATTAGAAAAATCGCGACAGAAATACAAGATGAATTTTTTTTTTTACGAAACTTTGTAAAACAGAATGATCACAACAATTTAAAATGTACAATTATTACAATTACTAACAAGTGAGTGATGAAAGGAAAAACATGTTTATTCAAAATTATTTTTGTTTTATTTCTATTTTGAGAAAACAGAACTTTAATTTAAACAGGCATACCACCAATAGCCAATTCTGTGACAAGTCAGGTTTCCACAAAACATATTTGTTTAAAATTTTGCTTAAAACTTCTACAGATGATTACACTCAATTACATGTGCAAAAAGGGGAAATATGAGAGTGAAATATCGTATCAAGAGATAGTGGGTACAAGAATTGGCAGGATGCGCTTAATTTAGCCCACAGTTGGTCCTTTACTTTTTTTTTACAGAAAATTACTTATCTCACTCTGCTCCATGCTCTCTCATAGCCTTTCAGCTATGTCACCGTCAATATAGCAGCAGAAGTTTTAGGCAACGTAACATAACTTCTGGGTTTTGTGCAGCCACTCAGGAAAAATAAGCATTTTTTGCTATTTTTGGAAAAAAAAAAAAAAAGGTTTTCTAAACGAGACACGAGAGACGCGCGCGCGCGCGCACACACACACACACACACACACACACACACACACACACACACACACACACACACACACACACACACACACACTTTTGCTTTTTAAGGATTGAAGGTTTATAAGGATCATGGAAATCCTGATATGTCACTCACCTAAGAACCTTGTTGAAAACCTTTACAACACAAACATTTGGAAGGTGACAAGCTCTGCAAATCAGAAATCAGTTGTGACAGCACATCAGTGGATATAAACACACAATATTTGATAAGGTTATCAGAACTTGAATATTCTCTGCAAGGTTCAAATGACAGTTAATATTACTGGACCTTCTTTAACAAGGTTCAAGGGAAAATATTCAGCAGTTTGTTTATGAAAGATGTTGGAAAAACTGAACAGTTGAAAATTGCAAAGTATGATGATCCAATTATTCCAAAAGGGTGATTGCACTTACATGCTACATCCAATCACTGTTACCCAAAAAATTAATACAACTGTGGCATCATTGGTTAAATGAAACCAAAACATGATTGTAGACTGCTTATGTATTTTCTAGGCCACCTATCTGGTGGCCGCACCATTGTACCTCCACCACATTCCTCAAGTTGGTTGTTACCAACATTATTATCTACTGTACACAGTTTCAAATAGTCCTCCTCTGGTATAAAAGCATATATACATAACTAAACAAACTTTATTTGTGACTATTGTCCCCAATCACCATACATCATTGTTTTACAAAGAAAGCAACTCTTTCGTTACATTCTACCGCTACAGTCCAGTCAGTCTCTCTTTCTTTCTCTCTCTCACAAAACTTTCTCATCATGCCAGTGTCTCTGCAGCGCTTCCAGGCTAATTCGATTTTCCCTCCTCGGGAGTGCCTGCATGCCCTCAGGTGGACGGAAACCAGGTGGACCCAGCACTCCTCTGAGCGCTGATGGCAGTTCACAGCTTAAAGTCTTTGTGGTGGACAATTGGCATTAATAAATTTAAAAAAAAATCAAGCCATCGTAAAAAAAGTCTTACAGTGATAACAAGGTGACATTCACCACAGGAAAAACAAAAGTGCATTGTTAAAGTAAGTACACATTAATTGAGATTCCAAAGCCTAATATGGGTTATGAAAAATACAAATGAGCCAGCAACAAACCTAACTGATATTAGCAATAAGTAACTCAAAGATGAAAAAAATTAACCATTTAAGCAGCCAATGCATCTGAACCAAATGGTGTCCAAAATTTTGTGTGCTCCCCACATAAAGATTTCTACATAGCAGGCAGGTTTTATGAAATATACAGCAAAATAATTCCTTTCCCTAATCTCAGCAGTATTGACCATAAACCTGTCACTGGAGATAAGAACTCACTTTTAGTCTATTCTCTGCTCCATGACCCAAAACACAATAGCAAGGAGCTCTAGTCCCCTTGACACAAAACCTAAGCCACCGGGTGGGCACAAGTGACTCAAACATCTCAGGTTTGTCACCATTGTTATAGCCCTTTTTTGCAGGTAGTCAGTCAGAAAGTACCGGTGACAATCATTTTTCTGAATGACCACTTTGAATAACAAAGCTAAGAAGAAAGCAACACTTTTTGATGCACTAGTTCACTCATCCCAGCTGCATTCTGCCTACTTCCAAGAAAGTGAATATATTCGTTCAAGCCGATTACAGCCTATTTTTTTAACCCCAAGTTAATTTATGATAGCTAGTTCACGGGTTAGCATAGAAAAATTAGTATTTCTGTCCCCAAATAAAAATTTATTATGGCCATTTCAGTACTGTGGAGAAAAATTTTGCTGAACCTTTCAACATAAAACATCCATTTTGATTTCTGGCAGAACAGCGACATTAAATTAGATAAATGCCAAAGTTTTAATCAAAACCCTGTTTCCTAATACTAAAAATATGCAAATGGCAAGAAAAAAGTAATTCATTACTTCGTACAACATAACACAAACATTTTTCAGATGGATGGTACCATCAAAATATTAAATAAGTGTTAGTTAATTTACCAGGGTCTTTTTTTTTTTTTTTTTTCAAGGTATCCACCATCAATATTTTTAAACACACACAAAGTTAAACTATTTAACCAGAAACTTTCAATTTACATTTTTCTTTCTCTCTACCTTTGCATCCAAAAGATCCTTGATGCTTTGGTGCTACTATTAACACTGATACAGTGTTTTGTAGGAATGGCTGTTTAATGTGGTACTAAATCTTTCATTAAATAAGCATGATGAAAGAAGAGGTTTCATGAAAAGGTGGACTTGGCAGATCTGTGCTTTCATGTACTTCTCTACATTATTTACAGACTGTTTGCTCACTCCCAAAATTAAGGAACATCTGCATGGGTTTTGCACGAGTACTTTTTAATAAAATGGACTGTTTTACAATTAATATATTTTTATCTGAAATTGCTGTCTTCTTTGTTCCGTTTCATGTGAAACATTTATGTGTGGCACGCAGATGCTTTTTTTTTTTTTTTTTAAATTTCAGTAATGAATTTGCACGTATTGATGTCAGAAGTCACTACAGATTCAGGTCATACACAAACTGGCCACACGTATCCAAGCTGACCTAGGGTTGAGTACTTTTTGCTGCACATGCATACCTGCCAACATGTCAATTTTGGAAATCTTACAAGTTCCACGCACTCATGCACTGACATGAGAAATATATAGTTCCACTAAAACCTATCCAGAATTAAATGGTACAATTTAAGAACAATTTTGACTAATGAGAGCCACATAATGCACACATTTTAGGATTTTGTGGCCTGCAACATTATACAGCAATGACAATTCCTTCAACTTTTCTATGATAAAACAGTGCACTATAAACAAATTATTCCAAATTTTTGTAAAAGTTAATGTAAATAAAGCCCTATTAGGGTTATAAATAAAAGAAAATAATAATAACAGTTCTTTGCTTATTACACAGATATACATAGCATACATAAATGAAATCCCAAAAGCACTGAAAATCAATCTGCTTTTTTACATTTTAAGTGTTGATAAGTGGCTGATTTAGCCATTGTCAAAAACTTTTACTAAATTTCTGTTCATAGCAATGTCCTTTTTGCATACTTTTAGAAATCAAAATATCTTCCAAGTTTTCGTCAGATAAAGAGCTGTGAAACTGTGTTCTTGTTTTTCGTACGCTGCTGAATATTCTTGCACATTCTGCATTGCTGTGTAGTATTGTTAAAATACACATCATAACACTAGAAAGTCTGCTATATTTTAATGAACCATTTGCCGATATCAATTTCCCAAGAACAGCTTACTTTTGATTCATTCTCTTTTCTTTAACTACTTCTTTGGGCAGATCATCAATTTGGAATGCACAAAATTCAGATTGAAGTTAATCTCTCACTTCAGCTTCATCCATTTCCCGAGGAAGCATTATGGGAAATTTACTTTAAAAAGTAATCTATATCCAAAAATGACTTGCTAGCAAATTTCTCAATGTCTGAAACCTCTGCAAGCTTTAACAAATCACTGTTTATGGGAAACTTATGTCTAACAATTGCAGCAGGTAGCATAATATTTTCTGATAGCTGAATGATAATTTTTCATCATCAAAAGTAAATTTTTCATCATCCTGTAACACCTTAACAATTTTGAAAGCAGCACTACTAATTACTAAGTCATCATCATACTTCACATCTATTAAAGAACAACTTTTAATAACATCTGGCTTCACAAATTTTGAAAAGAGTTCTTAAAACATATCTAATAACAAAGAGTTTAAAACATGAATTTTTGGGGCCCGAGACTGCAGAATTAAATTTGTATTTTCAAAAGTTGTAATTATGAAATAAACAAGGGCTTTATTTTAAAGTCAGATGACAAAAATATAAACATTTCTTCCTCTTGTCAATGGGCATACACAGCATTAGACTGACATAATTTATCAGATTAATTCATTACAATACCTGCATCTCTTATCTCTCCATCTTTTTTTATGGTTGATTGTCATAACATGCAGAAAGTCTCTTTTTTGAAGATCTATATTTTCCACAATCCATATTTTCCAAAGGTTGAATTGTTTTTTTCAGATGCATCAGTCTTTTTTAAGTTGGTTTCAGTGGAATGCAATGTCTCGAGAAAAATCTTTGTTAATCTTGTCAGATTGCTTAACCTGATTCTTAAAAAAACACTTGACAAGTGGATCCCATTATTCTATCAATCATTTTAGACTTTTGCCTAATGAAACCCACCTAGTACACGCTACAGGATTTTGTGGCCTTCAACATAATATAGCGACTGCAATTTTTTAAGTTCCTCCTTTCTTTTAGCACTTCTCTGTAAGTAATAAAACATATCGATCACATTTCACCAACTGCTACAAGGAGAGAGTTGGCTCCTTTTGCAACAGCTAAATGGATGAGGTGACAAAGGAAACCCATCACTAACAACTCTTTATTTTTACTTTTCAGGTGAGGTGCAACATTGTTTTTAGAACCTATTGTCACAGGTGCATTCAGAGCAATGCAGTTTTGATTTCAATGTTTCTTGACTGCAAATTATCTACCAGTAAGTTAGCAATATTTTGTCCACTTGAATTTGAAGACAAAACAGGTACTGCATATAATGTGCTCTCTATTTTGCACTCCTGAGCATCAAAGTAGGTTACAACAACTGGATATAACTGAATCAGTCATTGCTGCCATCAGTAGAAATAGCAAATGCTGTATTCTGACCAGTGACTTTTTATTTTCAGATGCCATTTTTTCAACTATTGCAGCCATTATTGCTCTACCAGAACCATACCTTTTTGCAGTCTCTCATTTCGAGAACATTTTTCTGAAGAGAGGTCCTGCATGGTCCGCCACTGCTATCGACAAATTGTGTTCTAAAATAAAAGTAGTAGAGGCATTCAGCATTTATAACTTCATTTTCTCCAGGATTAAAAAAAGCTACAATTTTTGGAAGTTTTTTCTACATTCTTCATAAAATCACCATGTTTCTTAGACTTCATGTGATTTTTAATGTCCCTTATACTACCACAAGCAATTTTAATATCACTACTGCAAATGGAGCAGAAAGAGAAATTCAGTGCTTTTCACGATTTTCCAATGCATAGAAATTGTGAGAAAGAAAAAAAAAAAAAAAAAAAACATTATTATGCTGTTTGATTTCAGCTTTTTCCATCAACTAACAATAATATTAACACTACCACAAATTATGAAAAAAATAGATTATCTTGAACTAGGTGTACAAGACACGATATTCTTTCACCATAAAACAAGTTTCCAAAGCAATCCCAGCCACAGGAGCAACACAGCACATTTCTGCTCCACCACAAAAAAGTAACATTGCCAACGAGGGGATGGAATTTTCTTGGCGAACTTTCTTTTAGGAACACTATCCAATCATATTAAACGAACTCTATAGTCATGGCGATGGCTGTCATGCATGACCACGGAGGAGAAACTTCCTACTCCGTGCATGGGACTCTAGCGCCAGTGAATGAAAACACTTGTGGCACAGACACATTTCTCCTCCACCGTGAATTCCGATTTTCCCCTCCACCTATCGCCATAATAAAAATACATGCATCGGATCACTGCAGAGTTGTTTTTTTTTTATAGATTAAATAAAATATTTTAAGATTCATTTATAAATTTTATGAAAAATCGTACAATTTAACCGTGCGTCTATACAGCCTTACAATTCAGCCAAACCGTACAAGTTGGCACAAATGTACATACATACTGCATCATTTAGATACATTTGATGAACATATATAAAAAACAGAAGAAATAAAATCACCATGAAATGTGAAAAAAACCCTCCAAAAACGGGAACATCTTGTTTTAGTTTTCCGTTAAACCACTATTTCCTGCTCTGAACTTTATGTATCAACTCATTGTCCATTTAATGCAAACCAAATTACATGAAAAAGAACATTAATGTAAACCACATCCACAAAACAAAACATTGTTTTGCATAAAACCATTTTGATGCAAAACTACATTTTTTCCCCATTTGCATCAAACCATTTCTCACATCAACTCTTCAAATTATTATACATTTCATTCAAATAATGCAAGCTGTAACATTTATAAACTAGGAGCTAATCTTGCAGTCTTTCCGTTAATAAAATTTTTTAAAACTAAAAAAATACTTTGTCTGAAATCTGTGTGAAAGTATTTCTTTTGCTCCCTTAATGTTGGGAGCAAAGGAAATACTTTAACATTTTTACATAACAGCCCCAAAAATTACAATTCAAAACTATAGAAGTTCCATATGGTGTGCATGTGTGTTTAATTCCTTAATTTCTTTAAATTAAAGTAATTCCACCAGCATGTTTAATTGTACAAACAATATATCAGAAACCTGAAAAAGCAACAAACACAAAGAAACCATATTTATAAAGTTAATAAAGTTTTATTTTGTAATTCAGATTAACTTTCTTAATAAGAAAAATGTTAAAATGATACAATAAAACTAACTTAAAAAAACAAATGGTTTAAGAACACAACTTTACATTCAGCTACAAAACTTGTTACTGCATCAAATTTAGACCTCTGCAGCAAGCCTTAATTCTGAATAAATCTAACAATTCTAAAGTTATGTATATATTTATGTATAATTATTTAATTTCACTGTATTAATAATATGGTGCAATAAGAAGTAACCAAAAGTACAGCTATCATCATATCATACCTGGGAAGTAGTTACAATGGTATTATTTGAATTATTGCTGCCAGTTGTCCTTAAGATATCTGAAATAGATGAATTACATGGAATTGTTCGATTAAGTCCACACCGGGACAAAATTTCTGACAACTCCTTTTCAGGTTCCTTTATTAATGCAGTTATTAGCTGCTGTGCCAACCGGGTTGATTCAGCAGAGCCACTGAAAAAAAAAAAAAAAAATGTTAGCATTAATAATGTTCACTTTACACAGACAAACAACAAAAACCTTACCAAACACATCTTTCTTTGTCAGTAAGTATTATAAAAACATACTGATGAAAAGAAGGTACTCCCTCTACCCTTTTGCACTCACTTCAACAGAGATACCATCGTTCAACTTATTACTGTGCGTGTATAAAATAACCCCCACCCCCCCACACACACACAGTTAAAATAACATGCAAAAACTTTAACTGAAGCATACGCAAAAACAATGTTTCACATGTACACCTGCTTCACTTAATGCCATGCAATCATGAACATTTCAAAAAGAACCTCTAAAGCCTACGATCCACAGTTATCAGTTCGTTTTTGTTGTTTTTTTTATTTTATATTTTTAATCATTATCCATGATGTTTAAAAGGGTTCTCTACAGCCTCCTTAGACTTTTTTCATTCCTTAACATAATACTTTCTCAATCCTTTATCAGTACTATGAGAACAAAAATCCTGGATTTCAAATCTAAATAAAAGTGTCTAAATACAATATGTGGACTCAGTAAATATGCATGCTGCAAGCACCTGAAATACCATTAAACACTGTAAACAGGATAAGTTTTCATCTTATATTTAATGGTATATTTCTAAAATACTGAACTGAAATTTAATTTTTGGAATGTTTTTGTTTTCTGTAGAGACAGGCTACTTATAAAAAAAAAAGTCACATATCTTAAACTGAAGTGCTTATTTTTCAATGGAAGGTAAATCTGACGATACAGTAAATCACATGCTTAAATAGTGTGAACAATTTTGTTCAAATGAAATAATGGAAAAATGACAAGAAGGTTCCATATGTGCTTAACCAATTAATTTGTCACTGACCACCCAATTGTAACGGAGTCCACCCTTACAATGACTGGCCAGAGCACATTTCCCAGACTTATCTTTTCATTGGTGACCTTTCCTGAAAAAGAACTGTTTCCTAAACCTTCCAAGTTTCCAATTAATGTGCTTCTTAACTAGTTTTCTTGTCACACACTGACTTCAGTTGTTTCCATACCTGAGCAACAAAACAAAAAAAATCTGTTTCCAAAACATTGTCTTCTGAGAATTCAACAGGACAAAAACATGAGCAAGAAAATGCAATGCTAAATTAACCGAAACCAGTAAAAAAAAATATTCGCAGACTATGTTGTACTCTAAAGACACATTTATTACCCATATTCTAAAATAAATCTGCAGCATATGCAATTTAACACAGCAGCCTGTCAGGATATATTAAAAATCATTATTTACTCCGTAATGTAGTAAGTTATCTGATCTGATTATGCCACCATATCAACTTGTCATTTTGTCCTCCTCCTCTAAATCATAAAAAAAATTATCTTTTAAATTTCCACAAATGAGCCCCTTCAACCATAACCAATGAAACTCCATAAGTCAAGTCATTAACTTAATATCAGATGCATTTTGTGTCTCATACCCAATATTTTAATTATTCTACATGAAAACTGAAATGATTACTTGGCTTTCTTGCAGCAATGATGCTCAAATAACAGTACCAAAAATGATCACATAACAGTTCATTTAAAGGATAACTTTTTTTAACATAACACAGCATTCTGCTAAAAATTAGATCAACAGTTTATGTCACTTATCTCCTTCCACACTTCTCGCGAATTGAACGATCTTCAGAATACTGATCTGATATCCAACAGACTGAACAGCAATAAAAGAAAATCAAAGTGGTCACTGGAAGAGTGCACTGAAGTCATATGATACTCTACTCCAAAGACGATACATTTCCTGTGAATTCAGCAAGACCTGTGAAATGTTTGCACGCAAGATTTAGCAAATCTGCAAAAGGGAAAAATAAATCTAAACAATAATTTTACTGGCTGTTTACCAAGTGCAAACTATTTTATCTAACTCCTTCCACGTGCGTGCATACAACTCTTTTGCTGATCAACTACAAACCCAAATGCAGTGAAATCACGATATTAAGAAAACCACAAGCAGATGTGGCACATCTATGTACATTTTACTCTCAGAGTTCTGACCAACTGTTTTTTTTTTTTTTTTTTTTTTTTTTTTGCTTGGAGGTTTAAACGACCACCGTGAGCAACTCAATGGGCTATAGGCAGTCGCCCGTCCCTAATTTAGGGTCACTGGTTCCAGGGAAGGGAGAGAGCCAGTGCTGTAAGACAAACACAACATCCATGCCTGACCGGGATTCGAACCCGGACCCCTTACGGACAAATGATCAGAGGCCAGCGCCTTAGACCACTGCGCCACCGGGGCGGCTCTGACCGACTGTAACACATCTCTTGATAAAGAGTCTGAGTACTTCTGAAACAAACCTGATGTTGATATATTTACACTTTTCGAAATGATCAGGGTAAACCAACTGTACAATTGCCCTACATAATGCTAAAATATGGTTCATATGATTCCAAAGCAGTGAAGATTAACACAAACATTTAACAAAATCAGCCCACCTTACAATTTTGACTTACCTTCAGTAATGTTACAACAAGTTTGTAAAATCATGCAATGCATTGATTATAATACGCTTTCCAACATACCAGAAATTATTACTCAAGTTATCACTCAAGTTATCAGAAATTATTACTCAAGTTATCACTCAAATCTGGGAGGGCGAGACTTGAAATTACGCCCCTCGATTTCCATTCAAATAATACGTGATTTTTACTTTCTCACACTCACCACCGTTATAGGAAAGTATTACGATCGTTCAAAAATCACACTTCAGGTTTTCGACATAGTTTTATTAAAAATGTAAAAACTAGGCAAATACCAAGTAAAGTCTAAACATTATTTGAATGCCGACAACACAACACCCCACAGAAATGCAGAACGAAAAAAAAAAACAAGTTAGTAAAATCATGCAATGCATTGATTATAATACGCTTTCCAACATACCAGAAATTATTACTCAAGTTATGAGAATAATGGCTGTGGAATAAATCTCGGTCCTGTGCCCTGACCTTTGATTCCATTTCGATGATATTCAACAGAACCGGTTTGGTATACCTCCGAAATAACATGATAAAGTTTAGTCGCAATTGAAGCATTTTTACGTAAGTTATGATGCATAAGGGCTATGGAATAGATCCCGCTCCTGTGTCCTAACCTTTGACCCCATTTCGCCCATTTTCAATAAAATTCGTTCTCAGGCAAGCCCCTACAGCATACTAACATTTCATCCAAATCGAAGCATTTTTATGTAAGTTATGACGCATAATGGCGATGGAAGTGATTCCGCTTCTATGTCCTGACCTTTGACCCCATTTCACCCATTTTCAATAAGGTTTGTCGCCAGGTGGTCGTCTACCACATACTAAAATTTCATCGAAATCGAACCTTTTTTACGTTAGTTATGACGCATAACAGCAGTGGAATGAACCCCGTTCCTATGTACTGACCTTTGACCCCATTTTGTTCACTTTAAATAGGGTACCTTCCCAGGTGATCCCCTACCAGATACTAAAATTTCATCGAAGTCGAATGATATTTACGAGAGTTATCGTGCGGACGAACATACGCACAAAACGCGTGACGTAATGAGGCAGATGGGAATCGCGACCATCTGCTAGCAAGATGTGACATCATAAAACTTTAACAGGAACCACACACAACGCGTGACGTCATTCTCAAACGCGGCGAAATTATGACGTCATAAGATTTCTAAGCATTGGTAACATTAATGGAATAATGGAACAACGCTATCACTAAAAACGTTATAATTCGGGGTGGTTATTTAACCCACTGAACGAATTCTCCGAATGTCGAGATCAAGCTAAATCGATTTCTAGTACCAGAAAACGGTAGGTTAACGACTTTCATCAAAATTCTTAGAGCTGTTTTCAAAATAAAATGTAAATACATACATACAAGAATTGCTACTTTAAGGTGGACGTCAAGTAATTTTGCTTCCTATACTTCTAATGGAAAAACTTCTGTACACATTTTCTTCACAATTAATGCGTTCCCAAGGATGAAAATTTGAACACCGATTAAAATATCTTCATTTTATAACTTGCAATACTTAATATTTTCTAAAACATAACCATAATTATGCAATTCAACATTTGTTTGTCTACTGACGTCATGAAAACACAGGTCGCACCATCTTTTTTCTGCACAATTAATGTGTTCACAAGGATGAAAATTTGAACATTGATTAAAATAGCTTCATTTCATAACTTGGAATACTTAATATTTTCTAAACCATAACCGTAATTATGCAATCCAACATTTTTTTCCCACTGACGTCATCAAAGTACAGGTCGCGCCATCTTTTCTCTGGTTTCAACACCACCAAAGGAAAAGTTATTTATTTTTAATATGATTATGGTTATGTTTTAGAACATATTAAGTTTTCCAAGTTATAATATGAAGTTATTTTAATCAATGTTCAAATTTTCATCCTTGGGAACACATTAATTGTGAAGGAAATGTGTACAAAACTTTTTCCATTGGAAGTATAGGAAGCAAAATTACTTGACGTCCACCTTAATAATATGGGATAAGGGCAATGGAAAGGATCGCAATCCTATGTCCTGACCTTTGACCACATTTCGTCCATTTTCAATAGAGTTCGTCCCCAGGTGGTCCCCTACTGCATACTGAAATTTCATCGAAATCGAACCATTTTTACACAAGTTATGACGCATAAGGGCAATGGAATGCATCCCAATCTTATGTCCTGACCTTTGACCCCACTTCACCCATTTTGAATAGGGTTCGACCCTAGGTGGTCTCCTACCACATAGTAAACTTTCATTGAAATCGAAATATATTTACGCAAGTTACGACGCATAAGGGCAATGGAATGATTCCGCTCCTACGTCGTGACCTTTGACCCCATTTGTCCCATTTTCAATAGGGTTCGTCCCTAGGTGGTCCCCTACCACATAGTAAAGTTTCATTGAAATTGAACCATATTTACGCAAGTTATGGCGCATAAGGGCAATGGAATGATTCCACTCCTACGTCGTGACCTTTGACCCCATTTGTCCCATTTTCAATAGGGTTCGTCCCTAGGTGGTCCCCTACCACACACTAAAATTTCATCGAAATCGAACCATTTTTACGCCAGTTATCGTGCGGATGGACATCGGACAAAGCTGGAGCATATACGCTTCTTCAACCTACGGTTGGAAAGCGTAAAAAATTGAGGAAGGATCAAAAAGAATTTTCCTACAGGAGCAGTTAATATCTTGCATGACATCAGAAAATATTCTGACAAAGAGTGGACAGGCTGAAATTGTGGACACATGGAATGAGGTGAAAAAAGTCTTAGAGTGGTGGAGTACAAATTCTGGCCTTTCTCACCCTAATTTCAATATCATAATTACTAGACAAAGTTCCTTTACCAAAAGGAATTTTAATTTTATAGGAGAAACAATTAACTTAAAAGTACAAGTCTACATTTTTGTGGAGGGGAAATGGAAAATTTTCATGTTTTATAAAATCATGAAAATTTTGCATTCCCACTCTACCAAGAAAAAAAAAAAGACAGCAATCTTGGAGTATTTAGAGACACACCAACCCTGGATGGAAATTTTCAGTAATAAACACTTGAGATGGGTTCCATTTCAACTCAGGCAGGGTCGTACCATGATGGTCTCAGATTCCTCTAAAAAACTTAAGGGGTGTTCTTGACTAAAATAAGGAGACCCACATTTTTTCTTTCGGCAAAAAAAAAATTTTCCGTTCAAGATAGAGGGTTTCAAATCTTGCACCGTCAAACAAGCTCTCTAGAAAACGGTTATTTTTCCTAAATTCGGCGAGTCATTGCAGCGGAATTAAAAAAGATATCTTATTCTGGTATTTTTTTTTTACATTGTGTGTATAATATATAATAATATATGGTGCTAATATTTTTTACACATTGTATGATTAAAATTTTTAAAAATCATAAACTATAACAGGTGCAAGATAGTTTTTTCTATACTCGTTTTTTTTTTTTTTTGTTAAAGACATACAAACAAATGTGCACTTTATTTGCAATTTCTTATGTATCTGTGAAACGGCTAGTTTCCGCATTTCGGCAGCGTTAAAAACGGTCTATTTTGAAAAATCTAACTTTGCCAACGATTTTCCCATAAAAGCCATTTTTTTTTTCATTCTTAAAATTAAATCACTGTTTTATTATCAACAGGAAAATATATGTAAATTTTCAAGGGCCTAAAAACGCCCGTTTCCGAGTTAGACGCGTTTGAATTTGGTTTGAAAGCCTGTGATTTCCCGTGTTCTAAAGGAGTCATTTGCAAAAATCTCAGGTGTAAAGTAACTGCATTGGAAAGATTTCGTAAGGAGATTTTTTTTTTTTTTTCCACACATGTGTGACTTCGTTCATTTGTACTTGCATTTGTTTTACATACTTTAGCAAACAGGAAACACTTCAACTTTGTTTCTGTTGAAAGCAGGGTCGAAACCCACAGTGTGAGAAGGGGTTTACATCTGACCTGACTTCTCTCGAAAGGAATTATCACCGTATTCGTATGAGCAGAGTAGTCAGAAACTTCAAAGCTTTTCATAATTTTCAGTTGAGGTTGATAATACAAAAAGGAATTAAATATAAAGATTTGCCAGATACACGTACGGTAGAATTTATTCCATGGTCAGCATGTATGCTGTGGCCACAGTTATCTTACGGACCAGTGGAGTGGGTGGCGACAGGTTCGACTCTTCTTACTAGCCAACTAAGTTGAAATATTTTTGTAAGCTACCTAGCTTTGAGACTCCTCACCACCACGCGATTGGGGGGTAAAACTCTGCTGGTCACCCATCGACCCAGCATTATCTTCTAAGGGGACAGAGGATATGGGCAGTACATGGTTTATCGTGGCCCAGATGAAAACCACTAAGAACACAAACCCCCCCCCCCCCCCGCTTAAAAAATTGAAATCTTTGAATATATTTTAAATAGATAAAAATCTTTACACCTACAACCGTGTAAGTTGTATATGCATTCTACTTATAAAATCAGCTGACTGAACAGGAAATGTACTCAACTTACATTTTATGAACAAGCGTGAACGTGTATGTGTTAATTGTTATTTATTTAGTAGATTAGGCAATTGCCATTACATTTTAGAAAGGAGGTATGCAGAGGCAGAGTTAGGGTAGCAACCAACGCTATCAACCCAGCTGCGAGGTCAAGAGCGTTGCCCCCCCCCCTCTCCGTTCGCAGAGGACAAAACTCTCCTGAGCGAATATTTTACTACAACAAAAAACTGAGAAGTTAATTTTAGCAACTATAACAAAACAGCAACTGCTTTTCTGACAGTAGCCTACAGTTAGCAGCTCCCAGAAAAACTCAACGGTGTTTAGCCCTTTGGAAATTACTTTTAGTATGTGTGTCCGCATTCTTTTTTTTCTTAAAATTATTTCACAAGAACAGTATTCTACTCTTTCACATTAAAAGAATTGTTGAAATCGTCATCACACGCATAAGTTACGTTGAAAAATTATGAGCGGGACGTTTCAGTAGCGACTTCTACCTTCATCAGCCATGGAATGAGACACGTGGTAGAAGCGCCAGTTGTTGCCAGATTTCAAAATCACTTTCCAAATAATAGGGATGTTAAAAGGTGCATCAGTTTTGCAGGTGTTAGGGGTAAGGTTGATTTCAATGCTTTCGCTGTATCTGAGGGCTTAACATTGTGCCAATCGGGAGCCGCGGACGTATGGCTGATGGTTAAAATTGAAAGGGAGGTGGAAGGGCTAACTTTCTTAACATCAGCGATGTGTTCTGCCAATCGGTGGTTGATGCTATGGTAAGTTCTACTAATATAGTGGGTAACGCATGTGGAAGTGTTGACAGGGATAGAGTAGGCACCTTGTAACTCTAGGAGTTTGAGATCTCTGTTTTTAAGGATAAGGTTAAGAAGATGTGGAGGTGGGTTTAACAACAATCCTGTAGCCAAAAGACTTGAAAATGGAGCGAACTTTGTGAGTGAAGGCCAGGCTAAAGGGGCAAAGTGCCAACAAACAGTAAGTGGTGGAAAGTTCAGGCAGTAAACTAGTAGGTCTATTCTGCGACTCAAATTTCTTAATTAGCTTATATAATAAGAGGGGTGGAAAGCCATACAATTTGCCAGTGTTGTTGATGATCTGATATTCGTCCAACAGACTGTAGACGAACTTTGTGTTACAAGTGATATTTGTATGGAAGTAGACATCCGTCATACATAGCACGATATGCAACTTGTTCATTAACCACCTTTGACGAAATGATGAAGACCACTTCTACATTTAATCAAATTAAAAATGGTATTTACAAGTTATAACTTGTAAATACTGTTTTAATTTGATTAAATGTATTTACAAGTTATAACTTGTAAAACGGTATTTACAAGTTATACCTTGTAAATACCATTTTTTATTTGATTAAATGTAGAAGTGGTCTTCATCATTTCGTCAAAGGTGGTTAATGAACAAGTTGCATATCGTGTTATGTATGACGGATGTCTACTTCCATACGAATATCTGATATTCGTTTTGAAGAGCAGAAGGGCTGTTGCAAATAAGGTTAGCTCTGTGGGTGTATGCCTTTAAAGCAGCCAATTTGTATTTACCAAAGATGCATAAATGGTAAGGGATTATATTATTGGTGGCAGAAGGTTTCCTGTAAACAGAGAGACCAAGTGAAAAGTTTGGGTTGATGTTAACATCCAGAAAACTAATATTGTTGTCGACCCGTTCTTGAGACGAGAATCTTATATGAGGGAATTTGGAAGTTATGGAGGACACAAGTTCAAACAGAGTGTGTTTCTGGTGTGGCCAAATGATGAAGATGTCATCAACGTACTGTAACCAAATAAGAGGGTTTTAAGAGGGATGGGGCAACGATTAATTTTTCAATATTCTGCAAATAAATTTCAGCAAATAAGGGTAAGAGGAGAGCCCATTGGTATGCCTTGTTTTTGTTGATAGTAGATGCCATTGTATACAAAACAGGAAGTTATCCAATGAATCAAAACAGTCATAAAGATGTTTGATGAGTTCCCCAAGAAGTTCTTGGTGCTCCATTAGTTTTTTGACCATGAGCATGTAGGCATCAAAGAAAGGAACAGAAGAAAATAATGAATCCACATCAAAGGTGTACAGAAAATCTTGAGGATTGATGGATGAAAAGCTCAAATACTCTGCCTTTTTCAGGAAATTTAGAAATTTTACCCAATGTAATAATCTTGCAGTTTGTAAAGCAGGCAAGACAGAATGTCCTGTTTTAACCCATAATAATTCTTTGGATAACAAAGTAGCTGAGTTTTTGGAAAAAAACAATTGCATAAGACTCAATGCAGACAACGCTGAAAAACTATGTAAAGCTGTTGCCAAGCTTTCTAAAAAATCTTCTCTGAAATCTTTCTTAGGAGGCATCATCCCCCCAGCTTATTATCGTACTCCCAGGTTGTTTTTACAGATCAAGCTACATAAAATTGGACATCCTATTAAATAGGCCCTTAAGTGAAAATACCTTTTCTCCAGCAGTCAATCTTGAAAGGCAATTGGTCAAACGTTGCAACGTTCTGACAAAAAAATCGTGCTTATTCTGTTGCGTCAACTAAGCACTTCATCAGAAACTCCCTTCATCCATCAATCGTCAAGATTTCTTGTACACCTTTGATGTGGATTCATTATTTCTTTCTGTTCCTTTCTTTGATGCCTACATGCTCATGGTTAAAAAACTAATGGAGCACCAAGAACTTCCTGGGGAGCTCATCAAAGTTCTAAGATCTTTATGACTGTTTTGATTCATTGGATAAGTATTCCTGTTTTGTATACAATGGTATCTACTATCAACAAAAACAAGGAATACCAATGGGCTCTCTCCTCTTTCCCCCTTACTTGCTGAAATTTATTTGCAGAATATTGAAAAATTAATCGTTGCCCCATCCCTCTTAAAACCCTCCATTTGTTTACAGTATGTTGATGACATCATCATTTGGCCACACCAGAAACACTCTGTTTGAACTTATGTCCTCCATAACTTCCAAATTCCCTCATATAAGATTCTCGTCTCAAGAACAGGTAGACAACAATATTAGTTTTCTGGATGTTAACATCAACCCAGACTTCTCACTTGGTCTCTCTGTTTACAGGAAACTTTCTGCCACCCATAATATTGTCTCTTACTATTCCTGCACCTTTGGTAAATACAAATTGGCTGCTTTAAAGGCATACATCCACAGAGCTAACCTTATTTGCAACAGCCTTTCTGCTCTTCAAAACGAATATCAGAACATCATCAACATTGGCAAATTGCATGGCTTTCCACCCTTTTAGTGCATAGGCTAATTAAGAAATTTGAATCACAATAGATCTACCAGTTAATTGCCTGAACTTTCCACCACTCATCAGTTTGTGGGCACTTTGCCCTCCAGCCTGGCCTTCACTCACAAAGTTTGCTCCATTTTCAAGTCTTTTGGCTACAGGATTGCTGTTAAACCCACCTCCACATCTTCTTAACCTTATCCTTAAAAACAGAGATCTCAATAAACTCCTAGAGTTACAAGGTGCCTATTCTATCAATGTCAACACTTCCACATGCGTTACCCACTATATTGGTAGTACTTACCAAAGAGTCAACCGCCGACTGGTGGAACATATCGCTTATGTTAAGAAAGGCATCCCTTCCAGCTCCCTTTCAATTTTAACTATTAGCGATACCTCCACAATTCCCGATTGGCAAAATGTTAAACATATCATTCCATTCAGCAAAAGGAAAGCCCTCAAGTACCGTGAAAGCATTGAAATTTACCTTACTCCTAACACCTGCAATACAGATGCACCTTTTAACATACCTATCATTTGGAAAGCTATTTTGAAATCTGGCAAACTACTGATACTTATACCACGTTTCATTCCATGGCTGATGAAGGTAGAAGTCACTACTGAAACTTCCCACCACTAATAATTTTTACATACCTTATGCGTGATATGTCGACATCAAAGAGTTATTATAATGTTTTGTGTGTTATGTGTTTCACTGCCAATTATTCTCACTATGATATCTGATGCTTTCCATAATCCATAGCAGATCTACGATTTCTGTGGTGACTACGGAGGACCTGTAGTAATTGGAATCTGAGTATTAAATGAACAACAGTCTATTGGGTGAAGTAATTATTTAATCACAGATAAATACCATAATTAATTGTTTTTCATATGGCAAACTCTTCACAACCCCCCCCCCCCCAAAAAAAAGGTCAGCATGGAGTGGGAATTTTTAAGTTTGAAAAGTCGCCGATGTGGAAGATAATTAATTACAGAGTATTTGTTTCACAGATCCTGAGGACACCATTCTCCAAAAACACAATTAGCTGCAGCTACATCACTGCTAGAACTTACAAGGAGTGTAACTTGAAAGACACTGAAGTTTTCTTTCTTTCTTTGCTTTTGGAGTGGCAATTAAAAGCACCTTTCCTATGTTGGCGGTGCAAAACACTATAAAATATTTGTTCTGAAGAAAAAAACACATTTCATTGCATGGAGCATGTTTGTTTCATCCAATGAGTTCCTGCATTTCTTTGCACCTTCACTGATGGTTCAGCTCAGAACGCAATTTTGTATATTTTGGCTGCAGGGAAGCATGCAGGGGGAGTCTGTGATAATGGCAGATCAATAAACCATGTATTTGTTCACTTCGACAGAAGGGAGATACACGCATCTTACAGTGAATCAGTATATCAATTCCATTAATTCTGAAACAGCAGCTGATACCTAAAACACTAGGGTTCCCAGTGACATCTTAAACAGCACTTCTTCACCAAAGTTCAAAGTATTTCAGCTAACATGTGTTGGCATATTTGTTCAAAGAAATCTTTGGACTTTTCATTTAAATTCCCTTTTCAAGCATTAGTATTATTCCACTTTCTATTCAGGTTTAAATTCTCTCTCAGCGACTAGGTAACTTGGCAATTTGTTATTGCTGAACATTTTTTCTGATTCATTATGTAACTCTTACAACTTGAGTTTTCAATTATCATCTTCTTTCTGTTTATTAGTAACAGATGAAGAGCATGGGTCAGGCCAGAAAAGTTATGGATGCAAGCTAAATTGTTAACTAAAGATTGGTCATACAACTCTGTGGAGGTTATGACATATATATATTTTTTTAATTTTTTGGTGGGCTTATTACTTGCATCTATGACTTTGCAGAAACCCATTTCCAAATAGGTCTTTGTGGAAGTGAGAAAATGCAGAGTTTTTGCTGGTCCTTGATAAAGCCATGGCTCAGTATTCTCGACACTTTCTACATTCAGTTGTTCTATTTTTTTCTCTTTTTACTCACCGGTCAATACATAACCTTTTTTATGTTGTACTTGGTATGAGTCAAAAAATTTTTTTGCTTCAGTCTCTTCTCAATAGAATGTGAATTCTGAATTTTCATAACTGCTGCGTTGCACGTTTTGATCTTCAGGTTATTTTGCAACTTTCGTTTTAAATTCTTAAGTTTTTCTTATGTTTCTTGGCTATGCTCTTAAGTATATATATATATATATATATATATATATATATATATATATATATATATATTCTATAAAGAATAACTAATTAATTATGCACTTAAAGCACTGCTGAAATACTTTGTACATATTGCAACTAACTGTTTAAGGTATATAACTTTCACAAAGTTTTCTTTAGTTAATTATTATCTTTAACTTATTCTCGTTTTCGTGCTGTCATAAGTTGTAGAGTAGGGGGTTTTAGACTCAAGTTTTCTTTCAAAGATCCGTTCGTTGAAAATTAATATTTCCTTTTTTAATTGCAATGTAAAAATTTGGATTTCTTTTGCATTGATTTTCAGGTTTAAATTCTCTCTCAAACGAACTTGGAATTTCGTTATGGCTGAAAATCATTTCTAATTATTATGTCACTCTCACAGCTTGAGTTCTCTTTAATCTTCTTCTCTCTGTTTAATAGTAACAGATGAAGAGCATGGGTCGGGCCAGGAAGGTTAATGGATGCAAGCGAAATTGTTAACTAGTGCTAGGTCATGCAACTCTACGGAGGACATGACATATATATATTATTTAAACTATTTTAGGTGGGAATGTTACTTGCATCTATGGCCTTGCAGAAACCCATTTCCAACTAGGTCTTTGTGGAAGTGAGAAAATGCAGAGTTTTTGCTGGTCCTTGATAAAGCCAAGGCTCAGTATTCTCGACACCTTCTACATTCAGTTGTTTTATTTTATTTTTTATCTTTTCTCCTTTTACTCACACAGGTAGATACATAACCTTTTCTATGTTGTACTAGGTGTGAGTCAAAATTATATTTGTATTTTTTTGCTTAGGTATCTTCTTTATAGAATGTGAATTCTGAATTTTCAAAACTGCTGCGTTGCGCGTTTTGATTTTCAGGTTATTTTGCAACCTTCGTTTTAAATTCTAAAGTTTTTCCTTAGTCTTCAGTTTTGCTCTTAAGTATATATATATATATATATATATACATATTCTTAAAGATAAAATTTCTCTTAAAGAATTTTCCAGTAATTTTGTTACCATCAGGTTCCTAAATAAAGCCTACGATAATCTCAATGTAAGGAAGCTGTTCTACAATAATGCAATTTTTTTTCCCATCCACAGGCACCAGTCTATTGTAAGTTTTAAATATGTTAAGACCTTAGGGTCAATAGTTAAAAACTACAAACTTAACTCTTCGAGCTACATTCCTGTAATTACTACTTGTTCTTGTGATGAACATAAAGAAACAGTTCACTATGATAAGAATTACAACCATATTATCACCGGAAACTTGAGTTTTGTTGAAAATGAAAAGCTTAGGAATTTATTAGAGTATGGCTCTAAATTCAGACCTTCCTTCACAATTTCCAAAGAAAGGATTCTTGAGAGCTTCACTCAAGATGTAAATAAGTACTTCGTAAAAACCAGTTTAACGTACAATCAGCCTATTGAGGCCTTCGCAGAATGGAAATATAATATAATCAATAGCTTCACCGGTGAGTTGGCAGGTCTGGACTTTTGCTTCGACAGAAATCTCTTTTTCTCTGGAGAAGCTAAAAGGTCACTCTCCAAACTACAAGACCAATTTATTTTTACCACTACGGATAAAGCTAGCAATAATTTTGCAATTATCTGTAAGAAGTTCTATTTTGAATTGTTAACTATGGAACTCAATAATATAGTAACATACGAGCCCGTAAGTTATTCTACCAAGCAGTTAGAAAATCGGTTTAAGGCATTCTTCAAGAAACTTAAAATTCCGCAAACTAGAAGATATGGGCCTGAATTTCCATTTCTTTTTGCAACGGTTAAGTTTCATAAGGATCCTGTGAAGTTCAGGTTCATAGCTAGTGGAGTAAGGAGTCATAAAAAGAAAATAGATCTTGCTTTTGAAGATGTCTTAAAGAAGGTTTTGAAACACATTAGAAACTGTTCTAACTTGATGTACAGAGATTTTTGGATAATTAATAATAATGCAGAAGTAATTTCTACTATACTCAAAGTTTGTCCCCTAGATATTAATAGTTATGATTTTGAAAACCTATATACTAATCTGCCTCTATCAGATATAATCACTACCTTTAAAGAGCTGTATGCAGAATTTAAACTTAACCAATTTGTTGATGTAGGAACTTGGAACTCTTATCTCAATTGCTGCATAAAAAACAACCATATCTTATATAATAATACTCTCTATAAGCAAGTGAACGGTATTCCAATGGGAACATCAACGTCCACGAATATCGCTAATCTATTCCTGTTCTTTAAGGAATATAAATTCATTAAAAATCACCCCACCTGCTCAGATAACTACCTTTACACTTTTAGATATATTGATGATCTGCTGTGTATCAATAATTCCGAAGTTATAGAGAGTGATTTTGATAATATCTATCCTAGCTCTCTTAACTTATGTAAAACCAACCACAGTAATCAGGAACTTGAGTTCCTAGACTTAAGCATTAAGCTCAACAGAGGTAACCCATCTATTAGCCTCTTTGATAAAAGAGCTAATTTTCCTTTCAAAGTAATTAAATATCTACACTGGAATAATAACATTTCAACCAAAGTAATTGAGAATGTACTAATTTCTCAGGTCCTAAGGATTTCAAGAATTTGCAGCAACAATTTGGACTTCAATTACCACATTAATATACTATTAGAAAGTTTTCTAGAGAACGAAATTCCTTCTTCTTTCATCAAAAGAACTTTAAGAAAAATTATTCTGAATAATAGAGTAAGGTTGGCAGATCTGCTTTAATTTTCTACACAGTTAATAATATGATTCTGACCAATCAAAGCCGTAAGGAAGTTGGCTAGAGGATGCCTATTAACTACCTAAAGGAACCTTAGTGCTATGGATATGATGGTCCTATTAAAACAAAAAAATTAAATAATATAAACAAAATCACAAAAAAAGCTTAAAAATCTGTTTATAAAAGAAAATAAAAACAAATAAAAAAGAAAACTAGTTATTCATCACTAGGATAGCTATACTAAAAATAGTAAAACCAACATTAAAATTAATAAGATTCTGATTAATCTATAGAAGCTCACTAAGGTGATTTAATACATGCAAAGATTATTAAATAAACTGCTCGTGTATTTTATAATATTTCTCATGTATTCTGGAGAGTTAATTCTGCTCATTCTGATCATACAGATCCACAGTCTTAAGTTTATATATTTTTTCTCTGGTTAAAATCTCCGCGCGTTGGTTTCTTGCTGTATGAGGAGGCCATCAGCCCCACCCTCACTGCCCCCCAGCGTCTAGGGAGTGGCGGAAGAGGTCAGCCATGTTCTCCTCTTGTGAGGAGAAAAGTTTTTGTCACACAAGAGGTAAGCTCTCTTCCTTGTTTATGGGCTCTAGGTTTTATAAGTTCAATGTTAGTACTTCATGTACCTTTTCTCTGTATTTTTTTAGCTTTTCAGCTTTTAAGCATTGGTTTGTCTGTTAACATTTATGCGGGTTTTAACTCTTACTTTTCTTTGTAACTTTGAGCGTCTTTTGTGGTACCTAGGAACAGAAGATGGCTAAGCTTGTTCCTTTTCTATGCGCTGTCTATGCGCTGTTTTTTCAAAGTAGTTAAGTTCTTAATAACTAATTAATTATGCACTTAAAGCACTGCTGAAATACTTTGTACATATTGCAACTAACTGTTTAAGGTATATAACTTTCACAAAGTTTTCTTTAGTTAATTATTATCTTTAACTTATTCTCGTTTTCGTGCTGTCATAAGTTGTAGAGTAGGGGGTTTTAGACTCAAGTTTTCTTTCAAAAATCTGTTCGTTATAAATTAACATTTCCTTTTTTAATTGCAATGTAAAATTTGTTTTTCAGGTTTAAATTCTCTCTCAAACGAACTTGGAATTTCGTTATAGCTGAAAATCATTTCTATTTATTATGTCACTCTCACAGCTTGAGTTCTCTTTAATCTTCTTCTCTCTGTTTAATAGTAACAGATGAAGAGCATGGGTCGGGCCATGAAGGTTAATGGATGCAAGCGAAATTGTTAACTAGTGCTAGGTCATGCTACTCTACGGAGGACATGACTTATATATATATATATTTTAAACTATTTTAGGTGGGAATGTTACTTGCATCTATGGCCTTGCAGAAACCCATTTCCAACTAGGTCTTTGTGGAAGTGAGAAAATGCAGAGTTTTTGCTGGTCCTTGATAAAGCCAAGGCTCAGTATTCTCGACACCTTCTACATTCAGTTGTTTTATTTTATTTTTTTTTTCTTTTCTCCTTTTACTCACACAGGTAGATACATAACCTTTTCTATGTTGTACTAGGTGTGAGTCAAAATTATATTTGTATATTTTTTTTGCTTAGGTATCTTTATAGAATGTGAATTCTGAATTTTCAAAACTGCTGCGTTGCGCGTTTTGATTTTCAGGTTATTTTGCACCCTTCGTTCTAAATTCTAAAATTTTTTCCTTAGTCTTCAGTTTTGCTCTTAAGTATATATATCATCATCATCATCATTGTCAACCATTATCAATCCACTGCTGGACGAAGGTCTCCCCAAGTTTCCTCCACAACGGTCTGTCTTGTGCCAGTCTCCTCCATGTCACCCCTGCATACTTTCGAATTTCATCCACCCATCTCCCATGTGGTCTTCTTCTGGGTCTTTTCTTGTCCCTTGGAATCCAATCTAAAATTTCGGCTGTCCATCGATGATCTGTCCTTCTGGCAGTATGTCCAGCCCATTGCCATTTCAGGGATTTAACTCTGATCATGATGTCTTCCACTCTTGTCATTTTTCGGATCCACGAGTTCCTCTTCTTATCTCTCCTGGTTACCCCAAGTATGCACCTCTCCATGGCTCTTTGAGTTGTCTGGAGCCTTTGTATGTCTCTTTTAGTTAAGGTCCACGTCTCTGCACCATACGTAAGCACTGGAAGGATGCATTGATCAAACACTTTTCTTTTAAGACATAATGGCATATTGCTCTTGAAAATTATGCTGTTTCTTCCAAAAGCTCTCCAGGCAAGTTTTGTACGCCGATTAATTTCTTCATCAATGTGACCCTCACTTGATATCTGCTGTCCAAGATAAACGAACGTGTCTGTTATCTCCAGCTTTTTTCCATCAATCGATAAATCTTCATTTCTTGTAAAAGCATTGAACATCACTTTTGTCTTCTGAAAGTTCATTTTTAATCCCACTTCTTTACTCTTGTCCACAAGTTCCTGGATCATACTCTGCAGCTCTGATGGGGTAGTTGCAAAAATGACTACGTCATCAGCAAAACGAAGGTGGGTTAGATAATCTCCATTAATCTTTATCCCCTTGTTTTCCCAGCTCAGCGACTGAAAAACACCCTCCAATGTGGCATTGAAGAGCTTCGGAGATATGGTGTCACCTTGTCTCACTCCCTTTCCAATTTTTACGTGTGTTGTATTTTCAAACAGCCTAATCTTTGCACTTGCATTTTCATAGATGTTATTAATAATATTAATGTATGCATCTTCAATACCGCAGGTTTTCAGAGCCATTGTAACTGCTGATGGTTTCACCGAATCAAAGGCTTTTTCATAATCGATAAAAGCCATGCACAATGGAAGTTCATATTCCCTCGCTCTTTCAATTAGTTCTCTCAGCACGTGGATATGATCTATTGTGCTGTAGCCACTCCTGAATCCAGCTTGTTCTCTCGGTTGAGCCATGTCCAGTGTTACCTTCAAGCGGTGTGAAAGAACTTTAGTGAAGATTTTATAAACTACTGATAGGAGGCTGATAGGTCTGTAGTTTCCGAGATCCTCAATGTCACCTTTCTTATGTAGCAGGATCATTGTAGCGGTGTTCCAATCCTCAGGAATCTTTCCTTCATTAAGGCATCGAGTGAAAATTTGGGCGAGTACTGTTTCGATTTCTCCACTTGCTTCTTGTATGATGTCTACAGTAATTCCATCTTCTCCTGGAGCTTTTCCTCTCTTCATGTTCTTGATTGCATGTGCAACTTCTGCTGGAAGGACTGGAGGAACTCTGGTACTGGTATCTTTCATGATGTCTGGAGTGCATATATCATCCCTTTCATATAATTTGGAGTAGAAATCTTTCACTCTTGTCAAAATTTCTCCTCTATTTCTTATATATATATATATATATATATATATATATATATATATATATGTCATGTGTTTGTAAAAAACTGTAGTTTTTCCTTCAGAAAAAACTGTCTTAAAAACCACCAATCTTTTTGTGCTACATGACTCACACATTTTAGCCATGCTGATGTGATATCAAGCGGCATTGAACAGAAAAAAGTGGGATTTTTTTTTTAATTCCTATTCTAGGGTTGCTCATTAATTGGTCTAATCAAACACTGATCCACCCTGGAGTGGAAATTTAAAAACATTTTCTGTGCAGCTGGCCATATGGACGACAGTTAATCATGTTATTTCTTTCATAAAGTAGGGTTTCCACACTACACACACACTTCGGGGGTATTTCTACAATGATTTTATCACGAAAAAAATTTTTCTAAGAGGGTATTTTTTTCCCCCACTAATTTTAGTATCATAAAAATTAGTTTTATTTCATTTTAGTTTAATACCTGACAAAATACTTTCTTTCAGGAATTCATATTTGGGGGGGGGGAGGTGGGAGGTGTAGACACTATGAACAACTATAGGCAAACATTATGAAGTCAAAAATATTTGGCTGAAAATCAATGAATTAATTTTTGGTTTTATTCTTTAATAAGAAGTTGCATCAGCTAGCCATCTCATCACACATGCTTACCTCAATCAGTACGCTAACACACTCAGGAAGCTGCAGTCAACATCTACTAAGCCCCAACAAACTAACTCTTTACTACACTTTGCTAGTACTACAGCAGTTATTTAAAAAAATATTACAAGTCTAAAAATTTTTCACGCAGAACAGACATACCGAATAATCACGGTTCGTTCGCCCTGACCTTTCTGTTTCTCTACCTCAATGTGTGCACCGGACGCTTCACGAATGGCATTGATATTGCATCCTCCTCGCCCTATGACCCTACTGATTGCATTAGCAGGAACTGAAACTTTCTTGGACCTGCAAATGAAAAAAAAAAAATAATTATATAATGCACATGACATATGTAACATGTAACAAGAAAATGTTGAAGATGAGAGTAGAAAGGGAAGAGATTATACATTTGATAATAGTTTGACATGTACTGGGTGTCCCAAAAGATGCCTATGGGGATAACACCACAACAGCTGCAGAGAATGTAAAGAAATTTTAACTTTGTACCCAGAGATTGTTGGAATTTGTGATACACCAGTGTTTGTTTCTTTGTGGGAATCGAGAAAATGACAACATATAACCACAAAGCAGCATATCTTCATCATGGAAGAGTATTATAGATCATTAGGGAGTCTAGAAAAGATGAGGAGGGCATTCCAAACAAAGTTCAGCATTAAAGCCCCCCCCCCCACACACACACACACACTATAAAGAATATTGTCCCCAAATTTCACACAACGGGCTCAGTGTTGGACGATTGGACCAAAAGTGGCATCCACATCAAGGATGGAAACCAACGTTAGAAGGGTGCACGAAACATTGGTCAGAAGCCCCAAAAAATCTATCCACGGGATGCAAAACAGTTGGAACTGACATGCAGCAGTGTTCACTTCATTCTCACAACAGACCTGCTTCTGTTCCTGTACAAGAACCAGACACAACGGCCTCTAACAGCCAAGAAATACAGGTGGAAGCTGGCATTTGCCAAGACAATGCTCAACAGAACTGACACATAAAAGACCATTAACACAGGGCTCCTGGTTTTCAGATGAAGCTCATTTTCACCTTGCTGGCTTTGTCAACAAATAGAATTGGCAGTTTTAGGTCCACAAACCCACATCTTGCTATTGCTGCAACCCTTCGCCCACAGCATGTGACTGTGTGGTGTGCCTTGTAGCGATGTGGAATCTTTGGGCCGATCTTCATCAATGAAACTGTAACATCCGCGATATATCAGATAGTGTTGGAAATGGCTTTCATTCCACGTCTGCAGGGTTTCACTGGTGGCAACCTGCAAGGTCACTTTTTCATGCAAGACGATGCACATCCACATCGCATGGCACTGGTATTTGCACTGCTCCATGAACACTTCAGAGAAAATCCCATTGCCTTGGACTATCATAAACACTATGACACTGGAGTGGATTGGCCACCATATTGTCCAGATCTCAATCCATGCAACTTGGTTATCTTCATCAGCGAAACTGTAACATCCGCGATATATCAGATAGTGTTGGAAATGGCTTGCATTCCCCGTCTGCAGGGTTTTACTGGTGGCAACCTGCAAGGTTACTTTTTCATGCAAGACGATGCACATCCGCATCGCATGGCACTGGTATTTGCACTGCTCCATGAACACTTCAGAGGAAAACTCATTGCCTTGGACTATTATAAACACTATGGCACTGGAGTGGATTGGCCACCATATTGTCCAGATCTCAATCTGTGCAACTTGGTTATCTTAAAGACTAGGTGTACGGGCCCAACCCACAGATATCAGAGGAGCTCCAAACAGATACTGAACATGAAATCTGTGCCATTTCCACTAACCTCATGGACCATGTGGTCTCCTATTTTGTACTATGGCCACACGATGTTATGGCATTTGAAGGCAGACACACTGAACATGCTATCATGTAAATTCCTGGCATTAAAGATTCCTAGACACACTGATTTCTCTTTCTAGTCTTCTTCATTCCTCAGTCATACCACCTTACTCTTAGTAGGTATATTTTGGGATATCTTGTATTTTAGAAATCATTTCAGCTATCTTCCCATTTCACCCACTTCAAATTATATATACTTTTTACTATCAGCAAATGCATAAATAATGCACAGGACAGTAATTCAATTGATACAACAGTCGAATGAGTGCATACCTAATACTGTGAAACCTTCAATTTCAGATGTACACCAGACGTAAAAATATTTTTAGACGTAATAGATGTACACCAGACGTAAAAATATTTTTAGACGTAATAGATGTACACCAGACGTAAAAATATTTTTAGATGTAATAGATGTACACCAGACGTAATATATTTACATAAAAAATATCCCTCACACACACAGTCTGAAATACAATGAATACTAGTGTTCATCCCAGTCTTTTAGCTGGATGGGCAGCCAGCAGTTTTCCTTTGCCACCCAGCTGGTGAGGTTGCATAAAAAAATATGGAGTGTTCTTTTGGTAATTTCATACAAAGAAGGTCTATAACTTTGAATATACACTGATCAGCCAAAACATTAAAACCACCTATTGTGATGTAGGTCCCACTCTCACCACCAAAAGAGCTCTCACCCAATGAGGAATAGATTCAGCGAGATGTTGATTGGTGTCTCTTGATATTTGGTACCATGACTGCAACAGAAGATCCTGCAGTTCCTGCAAACTACATGGTTGGGGTGATGCTGCTCGTACCCCATTTCTCCAACTCAAACCACAAATGCTAAAAAGGATTCATGTCTGGTAAATTTGGAGTCCATGGCCAATAAATGGAATTCCTCTTAATGTTCTTGGAATCATTCCTAAACCTTCTTAGCAGTGGGGCATGGGAGCATTGTCTTGTTGAAAGACAAGACAGCATCTCCGCCAGGGAATGCAGTCGCCATGAAGAGGTGTACTTGGTCAGCCATGATGTTCGGGTACGTGACAGATGTCAGAGTTCACTCTGCAGGGATGATGGGTTCAAGTGTTCCCCAAGAAAATATTGTTCTGACCATCACACTTCCTCAAGCGGCCTGGATTCGTCCCACAGTGCATCGAGGTGTGAAGGTTTCCTTGGGTAAACGTCGCACATGAGCTCGTCTGTTGCCATGGTGTAACAGAAAAGGGGATTCATCTGACCATGGGACCCTCTTCCAGTCTTCTATGGTCCACAATGTCCATGATTAGGTGCCCACTGCAAGCATTGACAACGGTGAATGGCAGTGAGCACAGGCACATGAATGGGTCTGCAGCCACTGAGACCCAGTATCTTACGATGAACTGTGTGTCCAGATACATTGATCCCTACCACCAGTTACATCGCAGCTATCTCCTAGGAGAGGCATAGTTATGAGTAATATCGGCTGCCTACGATTGCCACTCCGTGCCAAAACAAATTCATTGTGTTATTTAGAATTCATAATGGGAGGCATCTTTTGAATGTTTCTGTGTTCTGACAAATTCACAGAATCACCTCCATACATACATCAGCCTGCTGCCAAGCATGAAGGAAGTAGATATTTTAACCTCTTTTTTTTTTTTTTTTTTCAAATAAGAATAATCTGCAACTATAAAATCCAATTACATTTACTTATTATGAACCTTTCCCTGTCTCTTGGTATTCTTATTTTGTTTTTTTGGCCAATCCTACAGCAAGTACATTGCTACAAAATTGTGCATACTCTTGTACATAATTACAAACAGCTGTTTTACTACCTCCTGGCCCTTTTTTGAGTTAGGAATAACAATGCCAGAGGAGGGGAGGGGGAAATCGGTCTGACAGACAATCTTTACCACCCAGCTAAAGCAGGTTTCTAAAGGAAACACCATAATCATAAGTTTAAGAATCTGTTTACATGGATAAATTAAAAACAAAGTCAAACATGCGAAGCACACAAATCTTAGTCATAACTCCCACAATGCACCTGAACACTTACTTGCTTACTCTGAAAAAAGCAGGATTACCTTTCAAATACTGGCTTCTTGTCTTTAAGTACTGACATAAAAGGAACGAAAACTTAATGTTTTACAAAACATTCAACATTATGTATCAGAATTCCTCTGCTACATTCTGAATGTCATCAAGCAACACTAAGATACAAGGAGCCCAAGGCCTGAACCCATAACTTCAATTATTCAAAAGATATTACCTACACATGAAAACACATTGCTGAGCAGGAAGTGCAAATTCCAGTCTCCGATTATTTGTAGAAAAGGGAAAAAACAAGACAAAAAGATGGTAACACATCAAAATTACAAATACAGAACACTGGCAGGTTACCACCAAGGAACTACACCTTCTGAGGATGTAACAAAAAGGAACAAAATACAAGCAAATTTATTGCATCAAACAATTGTGCAAACAAGGTTACAAGTAGAACATCCAGTGGCACAAACAGTTCATACAGGAAGGTCCGATTCTGGCAAACAGAAAATTTCACAGGCTGTTAACTCCCCTTATCATTGCATCATGAATACAGATAAAATATGTAGTAACTCAAAAATGTAAACAACCTTTTACAAGCACGCTTTTGTCAGCTGAAACTACAGGTGTAATAAAAGCCAGACCTGTGGGAGTAGTAAGACGCAGGAACTCCTGACGATGATCTAGTGTCTAGACCGAAAATTTGAGAAGTAATGTACCTTAATAAATTTATCCTCTATAATTCGCATTAAGTTTTTTTGGTACTGATAGTAATTAGAGGAAGCCATGAGGTCATTAATTACAAGATGCAACAGTCATTTAGCCACAATTTAGAAAGCTGGAATATATTAGAAGACAGAGGGCAACTCCCTTCATCCTTCCCCAGAAAACAATGAAGGTAGACCATCCTCCTGGTAAGAATTAACTTTGAACATTTAATTTCCAGTTGTCACTATTCTCAAATCATTCACTGCAGGGAGCCTGTGTTTACAACCAACAAGCTTCCAAGGTCATGTCTTCATTTGGAAAACTGCCCAAAAGAGTTACAGCTATACATTATCAACTATTCACAGTGAGTGGCTCACCACAAGTGAAGGAATTGGGCATACCATTTAAGTGAATGGCATTAACTTATTCCCATTCATAAGTCTCACCATATTTCTAGCTGTTTGCTCACTCACATAATGTTTGAGACTTATTAAATCTTAACATTACTTTTCTTAATGGGAATGCATTTCTGAATTCAGGCAGAAGGGAAAAAACTTAACATACTGCCACTTCAGTATCGCATCGCAGTAATGGTGGCTTGAATGATTTATTCACAACTCTTTTGGTAAACAGTACAAAAGAGTGAGAGCACTCCACCATCCACGATGGAGGATTTACCAATTTGGGCAATCATTCAAATGAATTGTATTCACGTATCCTTCACGATCTTAAGCTTCACCATTATTTCCCAGCTGACTGCCCACTCGCATAATGATAAGACACTTATTAATTCTCGATATTACTTTTCTTACTGGAAATTCGTTTTCAAACTCGTGGGGATGGAAGGAAGTTACCATGCTGAAACTTCAATATGTGTCGTAGTAATGGTGGATTAAATGATCATTCCCAGTGGTGAGAGCAAACCCATTCACAGTGAATGAACTTGAATGGTCCATCATTAATGTATAGCTAGTTTGCTTTCCTACAAAACATTTATTAACTCAGGGCTGAATCCAACAGATGCCATTCTGGTGAGAACACAACAATGAAATGAGACATGCCAGAGTGTTATTATGATTCTGCAGACAAATGAATGACACTTTTAACACCCATCCACATATAATTTTATGCTGTCTTGTTGCCTACATACATTTTTATGCTAGATTTCTGTGAAATTAACTTCATTTTTCAAACAATAGCAAAATTATAATATGTATTATCAGAAAATTACAGAAAACAGTGCGACCCAATTTAAAAAAATGTCCCATCCCTTTTATTTCCTAGGCATAACTATCTTTCTCAAGGATTTTATTTCACCAAGTGCATGAAGTTATTCTACTTTACCAGATGCAGGTTTTCTAAAGTCCTCTTTCCATCCATCATCCCATCTCATTCTCCCCTTCCTCTCAGGCACAAAATGTCAGTCTTTACAGCATGTATAAACACAGCATTTCTACATGCTTCTAAACCACCAAACACTCAGTGGTCTGTTTGCCATTGGCAAGTAAGTTTTTTTTTGTTTTTTTTAACGAGTTGTCACAAGTTAAAAAATGAATTTGTTTGTTTTTTTATCTTGCTGTATGGTTTTCTTTTTATGCTGCAAACAAATGATAGGTTCAAAAACAAATATTGGAGATAATTCCATTGAAATGATGTTATTTTCTACATATATTGTAAATGTTTAAATTTTATTACTATTATTATTATTATTATTATTATTATTTTGCATACCAGTGGGCATTTTGATGGACCAGTGGTTTGCAAATTCCACTGGCTCCGCTGGGCCAGTAGAAGACTTATTTCTATTTACTGTCAGCATTTACTAGACTGTATTGCTGAAAAACATGAACTCTTTGCACATTTACATCTGGAGTACATCTGCCCATTGGTATATGGATGAGCCTGTCTCGCGTTATCTCCTAGTGCTGTAATATCCGCATAGCTGTATATTCCACACACTGGCTGTAATTTTCAAATTATATTGCATTAACAAAGAGGGTGGGGGAATTTCCCCTCTCCTCTTTGTTAATACAATATAATAAAGAGAAGGGGGCATTTGCCCCCCCCCCCTCCTTTTGATTTTCTGGAACGTGGCCATACCATGACCACCAAGCGGTACATTGAGACACTAAAGAAGCTTGGAGAAGCCATAAGGAGGAAAAGAATGAACAAGAATCTGAAAAGGATCCACATTCACCATGACAATGCAAGACTACACACACCTTTGGCAACGAATCAGGCGATCAGCAAATTAGGCTGTTCGGTGGTCCCCCATCCACCGTACAGCCCACATCTGGCACCCTCTGACTTCCACCTATTCGGTCCAATGAAGGACAATCTCCAGGGACAACAATTTGATGACACAGACAAGGTGAAAGTGGCTGTGAAAAGTAGATACAACAGTCCACACCTGAATTTTTTCAAAGAGGATTTGACAGTTGGGTTCAACAATAGCACAAACGCATCACTTGTGATGGAGACTTTGTTGAGTAGTACCCTTGTATAGAGAAAAAGTTACTCTACCAACATGTGCAATTTGAACGACCTGTGTCAGTCAATAAAAAAGTTATGACCACTTTTGCATTACTTTCAGAATGACCCTTGTATAATGGCACAGAACCTGACTGGACAAATACTAAAATCATTTCCTCACATCACAACTATAGATAAATACTAATATTTGAAGTTATGATTGAGAAGACCAAAGATCATAATTGCAATGTTAAGACATCCATAGAATAGCCACATGAGTGGAAATATCTTATAGAACATGAAAAAGAACAGAAAATCAAAACAACACATTTAAACAACGTAAAAGTTTGTATAAAACACCATCAACAGATGGCATTGACGACTTTAACTTTCGCAAAAACATACATCGACATGTAATGCCACAGCGACTCGCTGGAGGCCCAAATACAGCACAGAACTACTGTTGCAAACAACAATTACATCAGCTGCCACTGTGGATGGCCACGAGTTAAGGCGGCTGAAATGAGTATGGCTGTCGGTGGAGAATAGTATAGCTTCTTGGTCCGAACCACTCTGGAACATTCTGTATTTTTCATCTCTACTGGGGAATCTACCTCACACTACTTGCTTCAAAGGTTTTCTTAGCATTATTTTCATATTGTATACTACAGTATCATCTCCTTTTCAAAAACTGGTTTTATTGCACTTCGTCATTTTAATCCCTTTGGATTTCAACTATAGCATTTTTTCCATAATAGTTCTACTTTGTATATTTCCTTAGCAATTCATCTTACATCATTATTTTTAACCACCTCATTCATGTGTAGTATAGATATTAATGAATAAATAATCTATCATACGCTGGGGATTTGGCACCATATTGTTGAGCTACGAACTGATATTAAAAAGCGAGTCTTCTACTTAACTGGAACAAAGTAAGCTTTTCTTTTTTTCTTTTTATTTTAACTTACTTAATGATACCATATAATATGCTGAGCAGTGACAAGCCTCCATTATTAACAATGACAATATAACGTGTGAAACAGAAAATATACGATGATTCTTTATATAACATATCAGCTAAATACAATATATTTAATAAATGTAATAAAGTACACGGCTAATATAGTAATTAACTAGAACTACAATATTATGTATTGTTCATACTTTGGGACGCAGTGCCATCTAATGGCAGAAATCACCTTTAATGCCCACCATTTGATCACAAAAGTCTTTCAGGGTAAATGTTACAACCTGTTCTTCATCCAGAGTTCACACAGCCTATACCTTACTTTAAGGAGAGGGCAACCAAAAGCTGATGGGGATAGGACAGGCAACATACCAATCCTCTGCAGATGCAAGAATTGTTATGCAAGGATTAGTGCATATCTTGTTCAAATGCCACAAACTCCTTCACATTCAATAAATAAGCTATTCGTTCAAGTTTTGCACAGCTTTTCTGTTTTAAGCCACCAGCATGTGAAAGAATTGTAGAAGTCCCATATGAGAAGCACTGAATTTTTTGTTGCACACGAATTTAATATTGCCAATTGCACCTGCTTTTGATTTTTTAAAGTCAAATTTCAAAAGTAAATTATTATTCTTTTAAAATGTCATGAATTTTCAGGACAAAATAATAAAAACCAAGGCCTTTGAGGACAGAAAAAGGAATGTCAGGAATTTCAGAACAACTCCTAACCCTGACCGACAGGTGTTTTTCTCACACATCTATTATGATCCATATAAGAAAAAAGTTTGTCAGTGTGTGTAAAAATAATTAGCACATCTCATAATGATACTCAGTGTATATTTAAACATCTATGAAGAAGAACACAATCCTCGTGCAAAGTGACTATAATAATAAAATAACGCCATCTATGCACAATATACACCAGGACTCACAATGGAACCTCTAGTTCTGTTTAATAAAAATATACACTGAATATAAAATAAAGTATAAGTTCTTTTGGACACACCGTATCGGGATCCATCATCAGATACACAAAAAAGAGGTAATGTCGGCTGGATACAGACAATTTTATAATAACACATGTCACGCAATTGCGAACTGCCATCTGGTGTACAAACAAAACATATGATTACGATACAATTATGATTAAGTAGTAACATATTCAATTGGACAGTTATGTACACCGTCATCCTTAAACAAAAAAGTCCATGGTCTAGGTATGACATATGGAACAGAGTCATTACAACACAGATGCCCCCTCCATGCAGTAAATAGACTTTCAGTAAATGTTAAGTGAGAACCCGGGGCGGGGTGTCCAAAAGTTCTTATACTTTCTTTTATACTCAGTGTATATTTTTATTAAACAGAATTGGAGGTTCCACAGTGAGCCCTGGTGTATATCATGCATAGACAGTGTTATTTTATTATTATCTGTGAAGAAACAAAATATAAGAATCTCCCTGATCAATATACTGAAACAGTGCACAAATATTTGATGACAAAGCTGTAAGAGTTGCCCTTCTGCTCACTGCAACCATCACCTCATTATAACCTACTTTTAAAAACAAGTATGTTCATCAAGAAATCAACAGCTGTATCTAAAGTAGGATATAATTTTTTTACAAGATCAGTTTCAAAGTGATAAAAAGTATTTAAAAACCAAAATATGTTAAAATGTGTACAAGGCATGCTCAAAACATGTCATGACTGATGCAATTATAGAAAGAGCACACAAGGCTAAATTCTGGACTTATTCAAACCCCTCCCCCTCCCTTTTGTATAGTATCATTCCCACATGTTCTAACATTTAGGAAACATGTCCTTAATCAACTTAAAATGTCTGTGATAGTGCACACACAAAAACAAAAGTGTGTTCAATTAACAGCCCTTGAACTAACTTTCACAGCCCACTTTTGACTGATGCAATTATACAAAGAGTACACAAAGCTATGTTCTGAGGTGATTCATCCCCTCCCTTTATCATTCTCTTAGATGTTTTAACATTTAAGAAACATCTCCTTAATCAATTTCTGTGTGGTAGAGCATACACACAAAAACAGAACAGTGTGGTGATTGATTAACAGCCATTGAACTAACTTGCACAGTCCCATTTTGACAAAACACAAAGGCAGTTCTATAGGTAATGATTACTTGTGGTACCATGGATGTTGATCTAAAGACCCCTCAGCATTTATCGCATCATTTCACAGTTTTCTGTTACACTTCAAGAAACACTATCTTCCAACATCCATGTCTATCAAGATTAAGTCATAATTACTACCAATTTACTAGCTGCCAGGTAGTAATTTCTCATGAACTTCATACAAAACCTTCATTTTGCACCAAGGAAAACAAATTACTTTGGAACATACTATTGAAAGAAAAAAAGTGGGGCAAGAGAGAAAGAGGACAGATAACAAACCTAATGTTATGGAATGCACATTTTACAATTTGTGATCAACCACACTGTCTGAAATTACACACTTTACCAATAAATCCTGCCATTCTTTAAATCAATTTCAATTTCAAAAACACGTTTTGGAGAAACTAAAAGTTGCTGTGCCACCATTTTTTTACTCAACAGTTTACATTTTCAATCAAAACTTTTGTCAATTAAATGAAAACAGAAATGAAAACTGCAATGGATCCATCGAAGAGATCAATAAGCTGAACAATAACTTATATACTCCACAACTGTCCCTCCTTCCTTGGAAAAAGATTTTATTGGAAGACAACATAACAGACGGAAGTACAAGCAAACACCTTGGCCAAAGTTTGAAAAATGCAGGATCATTAAGAACACTGAGAAAACTTGTGTAAACAGCGTTATGTACACAATATTCCTGAAAAAGAAGAATCTGAGAAGTCTGGGGGAAAAAAAAGATACCTAAGAATAAAAAGAAAGATGATGCAGAATTCCTGAGTGTAACTGAACACACTTTTAAGGACTTACCAAAAATTGCGCATGTGAAAAAACTATATACACTGCTGGCCACCCAAAATGCAACACCAAGAAGGGCACGAGATTAGCAAAGCCAGATTTACTGGACACATAACAACAGATACAAAGATGAAACGATTGAGTTTACAGGTCCATGCGACTTGCGGAACACACAGACATCAATAGTTCGTGTGGCCCCCATAGCAGGAAATAACGGCCTCTACACGCGACAGCATCGAACGAAAGAGGCTTTGGATGTGGGCTTGGGGTATGTCGGTCCAGGTTGCTTCCACACATTACCACAGTTCATCAGGCGTAGCCGCGGATGGTGCTTGCCGGGACACTCGGTTGCCTATCAGCGACCAGGCGTGTCCGATGGGCGACATAACGGGAGAACAGGCGGGCCCCCGGCAGCAGCGACACCTGGTGGGCCATGAAGAATTGTTGCACGATGCGTGCCACGTGCGGGCACGCATTGTCCTGCTGAAACGTGGCCGCTAGCAGGTCCTGCAGGTAAGGGAGGACTACAGGCTCCAAAACGTCAGAGATGTAGCAGTGGCTGTTGAGTGTACCGGCGATGCGTACCAGAGGGGTGCGGGTGTCATATCCAATTGCGCCCCAAACCATAACGCCAGGTGACGGACCGGAATGGCGATGCATAATTCGGGAGTCATACAGTCTCTCGCCTCGCCGCGGCGCCACCACATGCGGATCCGACCATCGTGGTGTTGCAGGCAGAAGCGGGATTTGTCGGAGAAGCCAATGTCGTGCCATTCCGTAGTCCAGGTGCAGCGTTCAACGGCCCACTGCCGCCGCACTCGCCGGTGGTGTAACATCAATGGTAATCGGAGCAAAGGGCGCCGTGCGATAAGTCCCCGCTCCTGCAGACGCCGCCGAACGGTACGTGCTGGCACAGGTTGTTGCGCAACACACCATAATTCCTGCACTAACGTTTGTGATTTGGCAGTGCGAGCCGGCAATGCCCACCACACAACATGCTGGTCCTCTCATTCGGTGGTGTGCCGCAGCAATCACTCACGTCGGCATGTCCGTCCATCCCTCCTGCACCCACCAAATCCATACTCGCCTCACTGTGGCTTGATGTCATCCCACAGGGGCGCCAATGTCTTGGTACGATAAACCGCTGTCGCGATAAGCCACTATCTGTCCTCTGTCAAATTCTGAAATGTGCTGGAATGGCTGCCGTATTCTGCGACGAGGCATCAGGAAGCTTCCCACACACAGGTCCGCAAGCACAACACACTTCCACTACTTACACCCCGCCTTCTGTGCACGATTCTTATAGTGCTTCTCGGTGGCGTGCCAGGCGCACATGATTTACGTATGCCCTGCAATGCTAATCGTTTGCATGTCCTCTCATGGGCGACGCATGCTGCGAATTTCAGGCCAATCTGATGCTTCCTTCTTGGTGGCCAGCAGTGTATATACAAATATACTTTTATATATGACTTAACTATACAAACTTAAGTCTGTTGATGAAGCTTGCAATATTGTTGCATATAATTCAAGTTTGTGGATGTAATAATTATTAGAATTTGGGCAATTTAAAACTGTTCCTGCTGGTCAAATAAGCAACAAAAAGAATGTAAATCATAAAACTGTAGCTAAAAGTTACAAGATCTATATTTGGATATTGCACATAATTACATGGTTTGATTTGTAAAACCAAAGTCAAAATTTCAAAGTCAAGTTCACCACGAGTCACTGACAAGAGGGTCAATGACGTTACATGGCGTTATCATCAACATAGCCAACTAGCATCAGAAGTTGTACGCACTATATTGTAACACCTGCATTTCACACAGGCAATAAGGAGAAAACATAAGTACTTTTTGGGCACTCTTGGGAATTTCTGGCAAAAATTAAATATTTTTAAGCACCCTGAGAAAAATTAAGCACTTTTTAAGAACTTTTACGGATTTATAAGGACCCTGGGAACCCTGCTGAACACATCTTTTAAATCAGAAAAATGTGTGGCAATATGAAATGCAATAATTCACTTAATATTTATTAGATATGTCAAAGATATTCCTAAAAATAGTTTGGTTATGTCCAAAACATATCTAAAAAAGAAAAGGAAAAAAAAAAAAAAAAGATCTGAGACCTCTGAAATAAATATAATTGAACAACAAAAAGAAAGATAACACTGAATTCCTGGGTGTAGATGAACATAAATTTAAAATTAACAAAAAGGTGTGGTAATATGAAATGCAACAATCACTGAACATTTATTAGCATCTGCATTATTTGAAGGAAATTACTGATATTACTTTTTTTCTTCATGTGAAGGAAATGGGCTCTTATTGTTCTTCACAGTCAATGATATCTGAATTTTTTTTCAATTGGATGTTTAGGATTATGTGTACTCTTTCAAATAGCAATATTTGTAGGTCGATCAAAAAAAAAAGGTTACACGTGCTATAAAGTAAATGCAGGATGTCATACGAGAGACATAGATGACATGTACATTCAAAAGATGGAGCTACTGCTCCAGGCACCTCTCTGAACTCTTGCGCCCAGCATAAGATGCACACTGACATTTCGAAATCGCAACACGGTTGGAAACATGGTCTCAGGTCGAAGTGAGAGCAGTGATTTGGTTTCCATGGGTCAAGAACATGCCTGCAGCCAAAATTTATCAGCAGCTTGTCGAAATTTATGGTAACAACATGATATCTCTACAACATGTGACAAATTGGTGTTATTCATTTCAGTCTGGCAGGGATTACGTGGGGAACTGACATCACACAAACAGTGGACGTCCAAGTTGTGTCCAAGATGGGATTGGGCTACGACATTGTTAAACATCTTGTGATGGATATTTTGCAGTACTCCAAGCTTTGTGCCAGATGGGTGCCACGTTCGTTATCCAATCACAAAGCAGCATGAATGATGACGTGTTTGATGTTCCTGCAGCCTTATGCTGAAGCTGGACAGACCTTTAACTGTATTGTGGCTGGGGAACAGACGTAGCTCCACCACTTCACTCCCACCAGCAAGAGAGCTTCCATGAAATGGGAACACGCTGCTTCGCCATAGAGGAGGGAGTTACAGTCATGCCAGCTACTGGAAAAAACATGGCATCTGTTTCCTAGGATTCCTTGGGTGTGCTTTTGTTGGACTTCTTACAGCATGGATGCATCAACAATGCTGATCGGTACTGTGCCATGCTGAAAAAATTGCACAAGAGCATCCGACAAAAATGACTGGATCTTCTGAGCAATCCTGTCATTCTCTTTTATGATAAAGCAAGAATGCACACCACCAACACCACACAGCACATGCTCCACAAATTCTGGTGGGAGGTGTGGAGGCATCAAGCTTACAGCCCAGACTTGGCTCTTAGTGACTTTCACCTCTTTCCTGCCCTGAAACAGCACTAGTCTGGTACTCACTTCACGTGCGGCAATGACATGAAAACAGCTGCAATAACCTGGTTGCATCAGCAGGGACATGAATTTCTTTAGGTCTGGGATGGACAAACGTCACAGTGATTTTGTCGAGAAATAGTACTTGGCATACTTTGTCACATTGCACAAACACTTCTTGGTAGGTTAGTTTTTCTTTTTCCAACTTGACCATGCAACCTTTTTATCTGATCAACCCTCATACACTGACACCCAAAGCACCTGTGCATTATGAAAAAAGTAGAAAGTTAATACAAAAAAATATCCATAGTTGGAGCTATGCGATAGAAAAAGATCTTGCCAAGTACTACTTTTAAATGGAGAGACTGCAAGAAACCAGTTTATACACATAAGCTCCTAGTAGGGAAAACTGAACATTATATAAAATGCATACTATGTGAAATTTTCACCATAGAAAACAGCATACAGTGCAACAAAAAGTATTTTTTCAGGTGAATTGGCAGAAGTGGAGATTAGTTGCAAACAGAAATAAAAACTTATGCTATCCACTGGTAGAACTGTGCATTATGAAAAATTGGAAAAATATATGCAAAATGTTTCCTGCACTGAATGACATCTGATAGAAAAGGGAATATCAATACATCTCTCTCTATATATATACATACATATCATTAAGCTGTTCTCTGTGATTCAGTCATTAGCTCCCCAAAAGAGAAACTCTTTATATATAGACATCTCTATGTGTGTGTGTGAGAGAGAGAGAGAGAGAGAGAGAGAGAGAGAGAGAGAGAGAGAGAGAGAGAGAGAGAGAGAGAGAGAGAGAGAGAGAGAGAGAGAGACCCTCCTTGGTGCGCAGTTTCCATATGCTGTGGGGGGGGCACTATTTAGTAATTGGTTCCTAGTTTTTAATCATTTGCATATTCAGCCTTGAGATACTTGCAGGCAGAGTTTCGTCAACTTTTCCAGTATTTTTTTGCAAAGTATATAAGTGTGTGTGTGCGTGTGTGTGTGTAGAAAAACCGGGTAGCTTACCACGTGTTGGCCATGTCGTTATGCTGCAAATAATACTTGGAACTTCCGACTTCAAATAAAATCGTTGTACTTGGCGATTTTTTTTTTGTTAATCTGTTTATTAATGTATTCTTACAAGTTGGACATTTTTTGAATTTAAGCGTTCCTCCAAAATATATATATATATATTTTTTTTGCAGTTGTTTTTTATTTTCCACGTTTCTTGGGTCTAAATTCGAAGCCTTTTTCACAATATTTGTGAGCTCTGTACAGAGGTTTTTCTGGGCGACGATGAGTATGGGTCACCCCAGTTAAGTTGTAGATGTATGCTAAATTTTAATTTTTATGCTTAATTATAAAGTTTCCGCGCCTTTGTGGGCAGTTCAGTTAATTTGGTAATTTTTGGGGAATTATATTTGCATCTATGACATAGCAGAAACCCATTTTCAACTAGGTCTTTGTGAAAGTGAACAAATGCAAAGTTTTTCTGGTCTTTGAGAAAGCCAAGGCTTAGCATTTTCTACACTTTCTGCATCCCGCTTTTGTTTCTTACTACCTGCTTGTTGGGGCTTTGGAGTTTTTTATTTTAATTTTTATTTTTGTTGTTGTAGTTTCTGCTTTGTTTGTTGTTAAAGAAAAATATATATACATAAAAGAAACCCCTCTTGTGGAAAACTTGAAACGGGTGGAGCAATGGAAAAAGGATTGGAGGAAGCAACACTGCCTCCAAAAAAGTGATTTTTTGATTGTTGTTACACTGAATTAACACATGCAGCTACTAATGTGCAGCAATTTTTTATAAATCTGTCTGTTGTAAAAATTCAACAAAAATAATGAAACAGCCTTGAAAGGCAAAGAAATTATTAAAAATAAGCTACATAGAAAAGGAAAATGTATGTTTAAAAATTGTATCAAACAAATACAGATTAACAGAAAACATGTACAGATTTAGAATGAGCTATAGTATTAAAAAAAAATAGCAACAGAGCAAATGGAAATGTACATTTGAAAACTATCAAACATATGTAAAGGATCAGTGGATAATGTGCAGTTTTATGAGCTATAGCATTAAACTGAAGCAAAGAAGAAAGTGGAAATGTATGTTTGAAAACTTTTATCAAACACACACCAGATCAATGGATATCATATGCAGCTTTTGAAGAAGCTTACTTTCGAAGTGATTATGCCTCAATTCTACATCGATAGTACAGTTTCCACAAATGCCCAGATTCAGACATCATTTTTAAAAAGGCCCCTCTACACTCAATTTTCAAACCCATACCTTCTGACAACTTCTTTCCAACCTTCATCCCTTTTCGGCCACTTTTTAGGAGATGTACTGTTGGCAAGAGGTGACTTCATACAGTGAGCTAAGGTGGGTGCAGATGGACTTCTCAGCCCAACATTCAGAGCTGCCTCTGCAGAAAGGTCCAGAGCTAATTCTCCAAGGCTATCGCTGCAAAAAAAATAAATAAAGGCTTTCAGGTAAAGTTAATATAAAAAGTCACACACACACACAAAGAAAAAAAACAACTTTAAACCAAGTTAATGTTTAACACAAATCTTACTTGAATTTTAAAGAAAATAACTTTGCACCTAATATTAACTGGCATATTTTTTGTGGTGCAGCATGATGTACCCAAATAAAACAAAAAACAAATGAATACAGCACAAAAAATAAACTACAGATGCATCTCAAAAAAATAGTCACAACAATTACCCCTACAAAAAACTATTAAAAACTGATTTTTGAGTTTCTTATTAATGAATTAAATTATATGGCTGAAATAGGCACATATAAACTTTCCATTATCTTATTCTCAAATGACTGCTGACCACCAAGTCATTGGTAAAACATAAAAACATATGATAATGATTTAAGTCTTAATTTAGCTGGTTGCACATGCATATTTCTTCTTTACCCCCCCTAAAAATATATACCTGATGTGAACTATAAAATACTAGTTCTTGTATTACCGCATTCAAACATTGTGTTCATTATGTTATGACTGAATTTAGTGAGGCACACCTGGAAAACCAGAATGTGTTCCCTCAAGTATAAAATGTACCATAATTTTTGTCATATTTTCCGCATCAGAGTATAATCCGCAGACCGCAAAATTCACATACTTTTTTTCTTTTTTTCCCCTTCGTATAATCTGCACATCATAGATGTTGAATCAGAAGTGGAATTTCCGACAGTAAAGTCGGTCACATAATGGCCCAGGAGTCCGAAGAAGGGGGGGGGGGGCACGATTTTATTAAGTGAAGAAATTCATTTTTAAAGGTTACTTTTTCATATTTTTATCTCCGGACAGTCCATAGATCAGACCGATGCAGCTCCAGACTATTGCATTACACCTTGCTAATGATGAAAGTCTGATACAGAACAAGTAATAGAAATACTGTATGTACTCTCATATAATTCGAAAGTTTTTGGAGGAAATCCTGCTTTCAAAGTTGGGGGATCGGCTTATACGTGGGCCAATAAAAACTTCCATGAATTCTTTCGCGGAATTTACCGACAGATTTGTTTACATTTCAGACCTCGGCACAGAGGCTTTCTTTCTGTATGTTACTGCGCGATTGTTTCCTGAAATTCTCAAAACTACCGCGCACTGACACAATCATATCCTCCATTGTGTCCACCACTTAAAGTTTAAATTCAACAGTGTAACTGAAACGTTTCCTTTTCAAAGACATCATAGATAGCAATGAAGGAAAATAGCAGCAATGACGGTCAAAATGGCGAAGACGAACTAAACACAAGGCAGCACACGTGAAATCCAAAAGGAGGAACACATGGGTTGTGCAGCAAGTGCAATGCGTACGTTCATTGGCTGGTTGACAAAAACAGAGATGGCCCAACAGTCAGAGTTGTCCTTCTCAATGATTCGAAATGACCCCCACCGTCTCTCCCCACAACTTGCCCAATCTTTGATTACGACATTCCTCCTCCCTCCATACAAACTCCTGAACTGAGGAACATTTTTCTGAGGGAGTTCCTTTCCCAATTATACACCCACCCCTGCACAATTACGCTGCAGATTTTTTTTAAATAAAAGAGCCGTAAAAACTTTTTTTTTTTTTTTAAATTAGCGTATTATTTGCATTGGTGTATAATCCGCAGAACCTATATTTTAAACTTTTTTTAGCTGATAATCTGCAGATTATACAGCAAAAATTAAGGTACAAAATCTGTTGAACAGAAAGAACCAAGCTGTGTCATGCCATATCTTAAGGAACACACACCCTAGTAATTGTCAGTTCTTTGTTAAACATTGCTTTTGTTACAAATAGTGACACATCAAGGGAAGGTAGAACTGGAAATCATGAGCAGAAAAGGCAGTGGGTCCCAGTTACAAAACCAACACTTTGGAGAAATCATATTTTAAAACGTTGCAGAAATTGAAATGTGTGCAGGTGCTCCAGCCTGCACACAAAACCTTGAGTTTGCCTTTAAATGGCCAATGCATCAAAATACAGAGCCAGAGTATCATGTTAGATAATCCCATTTATCATTTTTCTATAAGCACATAATGATTCCATGCATTTGTCACAGACCATGGTTACTTCTGAATTTTGCCCATATCTACACAGTGAAGCGTGTGAACTTATAAACTATCCCATAACACGGTGTTTAGATTTTCAATACCACATACAATGCCCTATCATTAATATCTAGACACCCTTCTATTGATAGTGAATTCGGTCCTACACAAACGCCATGTCATAGGCGTTTGTAGGGCTACGATGAGACAATACCATGATAGTGAATACAATATGCCTTGACAGAGCATTTGATTTTCAGCGAGGATTGATATATGGGCCACATAAGCAATCCATCCGTATGTTGCGACATTTCAGCGACACTGAAAATCTCTAGGTTGAACGTTGGTGATGTGATATGCAAATGGGAGTAGACTTGGAATGGGGGTGAATCTGTTAAGAGATGACTCAGTAAACCTCCAAAGCTAATGAAACATGACAGGAGATATCTACAAAAACTCTCCACTAAGAATGCAAATAAACATCTTAAATCATGTAAACCCTACATGAAACTATTGGGGCTGATGTTAGTTAGTACCAAACCAGTGCATAGAAAGCTGTACGACATGGGTCACCAGTCAACCAGCCATCATCTATAAAATGCTAATCAATTCGACTAATGCCACATGCAGATTACTGTGGTATAAGGAATATCATTATTAAAATGTGCACCAATGGAAAACTGTGCTTTGGACTGACTAGTCACAGTACATAGTCTACCAGTCGTGATTGTTGTCCCTGGGTGTGGTGGATGCTGGGAGAAAGGTATCTTACAGACTGGATCGTCCCAACAACGAACTTTGGTAGAAGCAGTGTTACACAGCATGGAGCTGCTGCTTTTTTTTTTTTTTTTTTTTTTTTTTTTTTTGTGTGGTTTAGCTTGTACTCCATAAGTTGTTTTGGAGAAAACCATGAATGCTGAGCTTTACCTAAAATTCCTGGACAATTGTGTATTAACATTAAGGCAACACTTTGGGAAAGGCACATAACTCTACCAACACGACAGTGTACAATGTCACACTGCTTGTGTTTTTACATATTGGTCGGAGGACACTAGTGTCGAAAAGTTGAGACTGACCAGCCGAGAGTCCTTACTTGAACCCTACAGAGAATATCAGGGATGAATTGAGTCTTCAGAAACATAGAAGAGAGAGAAAGAGCCCAACTAACAGAGCAGAACTGGTCACTGCTTTGAAAGGCAATGGTGGTACATGTTACATGAAGCCTAGAGGGCATTACAAGGGCCTAAGGTTTGAGCACACATTATGTTTTCTGTAAATAAAGATTTGTAGACATGCAGCTATTATGGATATTAATGGTACTGCAGTATATATGGTTGCTATCCCTGTTGACATCACCTGAACAAAGAATTATTGCTCTGTCAGTGAAAAAAATTGCCCCAACAAAAATGTTTACCTTCCTCAAAGAAGCTAACATACTGCTGCAAAATTTTCAACATAGCACACTCTATTTCATTGGTGTTTCCCATGACAACTAATTGATAAGGTTGAAAGCAAACCACTTTCCACGAATTCCCTGCAGAGTCTTCTCTGGTAAATATAGCTAGCAGCTACAATGACATTTTGACTTATGCAGGATTCACAGAAATGACTGTTGAATACAGTCAGTATTTTTCTCAACTCTAGGTGAATGAATCAGCTAGGACAGAAATAATGTACTTTTCTTTTTACTTTGCTTTTGGAAGTCCCTTTTTACACTTAGCTTGTTTGTTTATACCACATCCCCAGCACAAGTGCCACTTCTGATCAAACAGTGCTTTAACACACAGGATAAATACGAAAAGGTTGGCACAGGCTGTGGGCACACCAAACTCCAATAAAATGGAAAACCAGTTAGTTGACCCATGCAGCTACAATGTTTACTTTTTCACAGCAAGCTTTGGAGTGAGCCATTATTTTGTACATAAGCATTTTTTTAGAGCTGTGTTTTATTCAGCTAAAGTCTGGGAAGAAAACCACTAGCTAATTTTCCAGTACCAGTGAAAATGATCTTGAAACCAGGAGAACTTTACCATCACGAGTTTCAAAATGGGCTCAACAATAAAAGTAATGAACTCCATGGAAGAACAGTTGGTTAAACAGCATCATGTGAGATAAACAGAGGAACTTGCACATAAACTCAAACTTTTTATTTTTATACCCTAAAGATTCACCCTCCTTGCCCCAACTGATGCAGGAACTTGCATCAATTGGGGGGGGGGGGGGCTGATCCTACATCACATTTGCCCTTAGGTACAACACTGCACGATTTGTTCGAGTACATGCTATTCTTGGTGTCCAGGCACAGGAAATTTTTTCACACTTCCTGGTGCACCCTGTGCTCTATGCTAGTCAGATGAAGAAGTTGGCTCCTTGCCCTCTTCTTTACAGACTTCCTTACTGCCACTAGAATGCCATATCTTATTGTGAGGCTGCAGAACAAACTGAAGCAGCATGTCGAGGTCAGTTCTAGTTATGTTTGGTAGCCCTTAACTACTCCAGTGTGTGAAATCCTGACATCATAAATTATCATTCACAAAAGTACTTGCAGACAGCTGGCTGAACATTTTCTTTTTCATATATGGGGCTTACAACACTAGAACTCTTGCAAAAGGATATTCTCCCTCTCACTATTAGCCCATATAAATATAGAATCTCCTAAGTCAGCAGAACACTGTAAGTAACAGTCATCCACTTCCACAACTTAAGTTAAAGCTATCTCTCACACTCTCTCTCTCTCTCTCTCTCTCTCTCTCTCTCTCTCTCTCACACACACACACACACACACACACACACACACACACACACACACACACACACACCCCACTAAGCTGTTCTCTGAGATTCAGAGGGTAGCTCAACAAAGAAACACAAAATACCAGATAATTTTTACTTACTGTACCGAACTTCTCCATTTACAGCGGTCTTGACATACAACTCGGGCTTCACTGACATCCATCCCACGTCGTACACAAGACCTTCTATACTTCATACTCAATCTTTTTCTCATGCAGAACTTCTGAATCTGATCCTCCCATTACCTCCTTGACCTTCCTCTTCCTTTCTTTCCTACCACTTAGACCAAAAAGATTTTCTTAGTAAGCATCTCATTGCTCATTCTTCCAACATGGGCAAGCCACCAAAGCATATTAGTTTCCACCTTGCTAACAACATTTTGCTTCACTTTAGACAATTGCAACACCTCTTCATTCCTCACACAATCAGAACGTCTTGCCACAAACCCCCCGTAAGTAACACGTCTGGTGTCAATGCAAAATCTGAAAAATCAGCTTGCCAGTCAATGAGTCTCTCCTGCATGACGGTAGGTCAAAGCTATTCCCATTCCTTCACTGTGCTGCATACAAAATCTCTCCATCCATCACATAAATAACAGCCTTCAATACATTTGGTACCCTAGTTACTCTAGCAAAATGCTAAGCTTCAATAGATCTCAGTCATTTAAACATAATCACAACTAATCCATGGATCTACAGGAACAACCGATACCTTTCTTTCCTTCAATACTTTCTCCTAAATTCTCATTGAATAGTTGTTGCCACCTGCACTGGATGAAACTCCAACACACAAAACACCTTAATGTTTCTTAGTTCTTGACAAAATTACAGCAAAAAGCGGGGCATTAAAAGAAAAAAATCAACAGAAGCTTTAAAAAAGCAAGAATGCAACCAGGGGCCTCAAAATTGGCAGCAATGGCTATCATGATAGTCTTCTCTGTAGAGTACTATTTGTTATGACTCCAATATTTAAAAATTAAGCAGGTACTGATGTGATCTTACATAATACATAAGATGCTTTCCCCAATGCAAATGTCAGTTTATTAACAGCAATAAGTTTATAATGTGAAAAACACTATATTAACAAATAACCAGAAGATGTCCCAGAAGATGTTCTACAGATAATATCCCATATGCAACTGTCAACTTGCATACAGGGTAACAGGTAATAGATACCATCTTGTCATAAGGACATGTAGCATAATATTTGCATATGTTGAGAGCTACAGTAGGTTATGTATAGTCAGGAACATTGTTCCCATACTCAGTACAGAAGATAATATTGGTAGTAAAAGATGCAAGTTAATAAAACCCGTACTTAGTATGTCCTGTTTGAGTTTTAAGAAGAGCTTGGAGAAAAAGCACAACTCCTACAAAAAGCAAGTGCTAATATTGATAATGAAAAGAACCTGCTGTAACTAACTTGATGAATTCTGGCCTAGAGAACAGAAACCCAATACCCATAAATAATCAAAGCTTGATATAAAAAAAAAGGAAGGTGGGGGGGGAGAAAATCCCCCAACTTATAGTGGAATAAATAGCCATCCAACCAAGACTGAATCAATGTGTTTGAGTCCAGATGGCAGGTCAAAGAGATTGAATCAATCAGTCTTAATTAGTCCAGATGGCACAGGAATTCAAACAGTTTTTATACGAGTATATTAGACATTACAGTGCCCTTATAAGCCAATGAATCTCACACAAAACCGACTCAACAAACACTGTCTAGCAAAGGTGCTTGCCATCTTATACTGGTGCAGCTGAAAAAAGGCACGCAAAGTCAGAAATCTCAAAAGTTATTCACACCATAATATGAAACAAGTAATGGATAACTAATGATATGTAAGTATTTTTCTCCCACTTTGTATAACACTATCTACTGTAGGGCAACTGTTAGTTCAGCTTTCATTTAATTTGAAATGCAATAATGTTCCCCAGAAGCGTAATGGTAATGTTCAAACACAAATCACAAGATGTGAATTCAACTGATACTACATGATGATACAATCTACAAGACTTGAGCAGCTCCCTGTACATAAGGTGTCCCATAATGTCTCAGACTGACCATGAAGGAATTGTTGTGGGTTCACGATTTTTTCACCTTCTTTCTTTTTGTTTGATGCCATAATACAAGTCCTTACATGCCTAGAAATCAATTTCCAACTTCATCGTTATATTCATAAATTTTTTTCTGCGGGCTCCAGAAAGACTTTAAGAGAACCGAGAAAGGAAATATGAAGAAGCAAGAGCTGTGATAAACAATCTGCATAAAGAAGGGTTGAAGTTAAAAATCGTGACAACACTAGGAGACAATGCAGCTTCATACAGTACTGTAAAGAAGTGGACAGCAAAATTCAAGTGTGGAAGATGACACTCCTTCAGGCAGACCCTCTGATGTCATCACTCAGAATGTGGACAAGGTGCATGAAATAGCAAACACTGCAAAGATAAGACATTAAACGGTCAGAAAGATTAGTGAGAAATTTTATGTGTCAAAAACAACAGCTGATCACATTCAGATAGAACATCTACCAATGACAAAGATGACACTTCGGTCACTCCTGACACCTGAGAAAAAGCTCATTAGATCAAACTTGTCATGAGACAATCTTACTGTTTGAAGCCAATCCACAAGAATTTCTGCAACAATTTGTAATGGTGGATGAAAAGTGGTCACACCTCTATATTTCAGAGTCAAAACAATGGAAGCATCATGACTTACCCACTCCCAAAGGAGGATAGGTCTGTCATTTCTACTAGAAAGGTGACGTCAACAGTTTTCTGGGATGTGGTGGGAGTGGTAATGGTGGCTCACTTTGGAAACAGTGCAGATTTCTCCTGTAATCATAATTTTATTTTCCACGCGATATTTCCTCTGCCTAGTATTGTTGTTAAATTTCATTTTATTTCGTAAATATTTGTATTTCATCTTGAATATGGAAGGGAAATGTCCGAAAACGGAAATCGGAAGAAGCAAAGGTTTCTCCCGTAAGTGTAATTTTTTTCCCCCAACGATGTTCCGAACGCGTATCCTGTGTTCTTACACATTCCCCCAAAAAAGGTTTGCATTTTAGCTTGATAAAGGGGGAGAGTCCGAAAACGAAAGTGACGAAGCTTAAAAATTTGTAAGAATTGATGCATGATATTCAAAAACATTCATATTATCCAAGTTACACTGCCTTTTATCTAAAATAGTGAAAGCTATCATGCATTCATGATCCTCAAACTGAAAGTTCTTTCAGCATGATGGATAAAATTGTCATGGCATCCAAGGGGTTTGTGAAGCCTACTGTCGTAGCTGATGGTGATGTTGAGCTTAATTTTTCAAATAACAGTTTTTTAAAAAAGAAAAATCAGAAAGGACAACTGGTAATTGGAGTAAAAACAAGAATGTATTAAAGAGAAATTATTTTAAACGAAAGTGAACTTTCTACGTTCTATACATCTGTTGGAAAATTTCACATTGAAGAATGTTCTTATATTCAAGAAAAGATACTGATCTATGATGGAATTCTTAAAACATGCAGAAGTAGTAGATCCTTCATTTAGAGCCATAACATCATTTACTTCTGTATTACACATAGTCAAACGCTTTCCATTTATAAAAACTGAAAATGAACTTGATATACTGGAAGCGGATTTCCTTGTTATCAAGCTGACAAATTAGAGACCATAGCAGTAACAGATAGAATAGATGTCACTTGGTCAGAAATCTCAAAATTAAGAGGCTGTAATGCAGCAGTTAAGTATACTATTCTCTCAAAAGTAACGTTTGTAATACTTGTAGTTCCACACTCGAATGCTGTAAGTAAGAGAGATTTTAGTTTAGTGCAAAAAAATCAAGACCGTTTCCAATCTAGTTTAGGTTTAGAAACTGTAGAAGCACTTTTTATTGCAAAAATGAATATGTTCTCCTCTGGGCAAGTGTGTTATGAAAAAAGATTTTCTGCTGAGGAACTCATTACATACATATCACTAAGCTGTTCTCTGAGATTCAGAAGTTAGCTCCAAAAAGAAATACAAACTACCAGATATTTTTACTTATTGCTGTCATATCAAACTTCTGCAAAACACTGTACAGCAAAATCACTAAAGAAAGCTGTTTAATCAATTGTTTGTTGTGTAAAAAAAATGTATCAGTCATGGTGTATATTATTTTCCATGTGAAAAATTTTGAATATTTTGAAACAGATTTTCATGTATATAAATGAATAAGTAAAAAAATGCTAATTAAATTAAATTAATTGTTTTCCTCGTATAAAATTATTATTTTTGGTATGACTATTGAAAAATGGCCAAAACTACTGAAAATTTGTATGAGCACTACTGAAAATATATGAAACAGGTTGGCATCTCTGCTTCTAGAGTAAGACAAAGTACCTTATGGCAAGGGCCACCCAAGAAATGCAGTGTCTTAACAAAATATGCTGGACAAACATGTACAACTTAAAAAAAAAAAAATCTAAATGGGCTTATTTATTGCATGCATGACTTAGACTAACCAAAGAAATTGTGAAAAAAAAATCTCATACTAACTGGGAGGGGGGAGAGGTTATCAACTGAAATTACCTCTCAAACTGATTAACATGGAACTTTTCTTAAGAGACTAGTTTTCTAATGATGCAACATTTCACATGTATCACCTAGTCAATTGACAAAACTAATAAATGGTAGTGCAAAATATAAAAATATCCTGATATATGTTCACTCAATCAGTCCATAGGTACGAATGTATGTTTGCCCATCTTCCTTTCTCTCTATCTCATGAGATTCCAGTCTTTAAGACTGCAATGCATTAAAAAAACAAAACGAAATATTGGCATATGAAAAATCCCTTTCCCCAATCAAAATAATGGATTTTGTTTGTTTAAACTTCTCTCTCTCTGTGTGTGTGTGTGTGTGTGTGTGTGTGTGTGTGTGTGTGTGTGTGTGTGTGTGTGTGTGTGTAATAACTTACAAAAGAAAGTTCAGTAACCTACCCTACAACATAGTAAACTATATATTAATATATATATATATATATACTCACAGAGACAGTTTTGAATCTGACGGACACTTGCTTGTTCTTCCTCGAGTAGTTGCAGCCGAGAAGAGGGCGCAGAATTCATCATATTCAACCATGGACATTCCATTGACGAGGAGGTCTTTTGAGTGTTTATGATGCTTCCGTGAACTGTTATGGCCTTTGGTATCTGAACAATTCTGAGATGATGGAACTGTTGATGGGACTTTACATACTGTACTTGATGCAGATGATGTGGACGAGGGAGAAGAACTAATCACACCAGTATCTTGCCTTTGACTGCACTTCTTACTAATCCTACTAGAATTAATAAAGGTATTATTAGAATTTGATTCTACTAATTTGTTTGAAAACTTTTCACTACTACTAATATCTTTTTGAGTCCTGATTTCTGAGGTGTTACTTTTACACATTATATTTCTCTTGTTTTTCTCGTGAGTTTTCGATTTCTCTCTGTCACTTTCCCTTTTCTTCTCCGACCGAGATAACTCATGTTTCTTAAAATCAAGAATATGATTTACGTCATATTCCTTCAAGTTCATTTCCTTATCTTTGTTGACCTCTGGGAATTCTGCAGCGGGCAATTCGTTAGAAATGTGCATTTTATACTTATTAGCACATGGGTTTTCAGGTAGCAGCCTTGAACTTGGAATTCCACCTAAAATAAAATCACATAAGGATTAGTATAAGTTAGCAAATATTAAAAAATGCAGTTTAAAAATCAACAATGACAACCTGCTAGTAAAACCAAAAACTTCTGCATCTAAACAGTTATCATATACAATTGGGAAATTAATTTCTTTGCTGTCTGCAGTTAACAAAAGAAAAAGTCTCCAGTTTGCACAGGAGCACAAGGATTAGACAGTCAATAATTGGTAACAAATTATGTGGTCCGATGAATCACGTTTTCAGTTGCACCATGCCCATGGCCGAGAGAGAATTTGGCGGAAACAGCACGAAAGCATGGACCCCAAATGCATTGCTACAACCCTTTAAGCTGGTGGAGGCAACGTTATGGTTTGGGGAATGTTTTCCTGACATGCTTTCGGCTCCTTAATTCTTGTTGATTAACATCTGACTGGCACATCATATCTAAACATTGTTGCGGACCAAGTGCATCCTGTCATGTGGATGGTTTATCCCAATGGCGATGGCTACTTTCAACAAGATAATGCGTCCTGCCATAATGCTCGTATTGTACAAGATTGTTCAGGAACATGCCGGTGAGTTTACTTTGCTTAGGTGGCCCTCCACAATCTCCAGATCTCAACCCCAATGAGAATTTGTGGGATGAAGTTGAACGAGTTATCAGACAGCTGGATCCACAACCCTGCAATCTCACACTCCTGGAAAGTGCTATTCATCAAGCATGGTCTCAGATTCCACAAACCACCTATCAACATCTCGTGGAGTCCATGCCACGAAGAATCGACGCAGGATTAAAGGCAAAAGGTGGCCCAACCAAGTACTGAGGAGGTGGTCATAATAAAGTGGCCACTAAAACAAAAATAATGTATAAAAATATTATTATAACACAAAAAGAATTAGGCAAAAAAGGCTAATACCATGAGAAGTGCCGAAGGCAGCTGAACCTCATGTAGTAGCATATATAGAATGAAAACATTACACAACAAAAAAAACGAAAGGAACTTCAAAACAAGTGAAAACAAAAAAACAGGTTGCCGTCATCAGGAGAGCATCAACCTGTGGGAGTGGCCTTTCTAGTACCAACAAACGACAAGGCGAGCCAAAATTGTCGGTTGGTCATGCTCCCTAGGCCACCAAACCAAATTCCAGAACAAAGACAAGAAATCCAGGAATCAAATTTATATAGCTAAAAAAATTAATTAAAAGCTTACCGGCAGAACAAAACCACCATGACAAGACAACAAATGAAACTGAACAGAAGACCCACAAGAACCCAAATTATACACTGATATAAAAGGTGGTCATGGTTAACCAATACCTGGTAAGCCAAAAAATGTGTGAATTGACAAGATGCAAACCTGTCAATTCTCACATTTTTGGCTTATATATATATATATATAAAAGCAATACAAATAGAGGAGTTAAGAGAAATTTTATTGTACATATATGAAAATAACATTTTTAAGTTTAACAACAAGATGTACAAACAAAATCATGGTGGACCTATGGGGTCACCACTGTCAACTTTATTTGCTGAAATTATAATGAGTGACATTGAGGAAAAAATAATAAGTAAACTCGAGGATCCACCACTGATATACTGCAGATATGTTGATGACATTTTTCTGTTGTCCAAGCTAAAAAATGATGAACTTGAGGACTTGACAAAAAAGTATAGTGAAATTTATCCATCTATTGAACTGACAGTAGAACAAGAACATGACAATACTTTGGCATTTTTGGATGTTTTGATTGTTAAAACAAAGGAGAATATGCAATTCAGAGTACATACAAAATCTTCATATATCCCAGTACTTATACCATTTCAGTCATCGCATCCATTAACACATAAAAGAAATAGTGTTAAAACACTAATTAAAAGAAGTTTAACACACTCATCAATTGAACAGTATAGAAAAGAAGAAATTGAATATATTGAAAAAATTGCATATGATTTTGGATACCCTCAAGGTTACAATAAGGTCAAGACTGATAAAAAAACTTGTAAAATATGTAGGAGCAATACCATATATAGAAAATGTTTCAGCAGAAATTAATAAAGTTTGTGGCAAGTATGACATACAGGTAGGAAATCAGGTACTTACTGTAAAAAATTTAGTGATTAAAAATGAAAAAATTAGCCAATTAGATAGAGTAGGAATTTATGAAATCCCAATAAACCAGCAACCACCTGTGTCATATATAGGCAGCACCAAGAATAAATTAAAGTATAGATTGAACCAGCATATTAATAATTGAAATAAAAAAGAAGCTAAGACAGCATTGACCCAATACTGTATGGAAAATCAACAATGTCTAAGGTTTGAAGATATTAAAATTATTAAGAGCTGTAAAAACGAAAGGCAGTTAAGAATTGCAGAATCAGTGTTAATTGAAAAAAACAGATCAAGATTATGCAACATTAATGAGCCAAGTAACTTAAACGAACAATGGAAAGCCCTAATAAAAATTGAACAGCAGCGTAGAAAGAAAGAGGGAAAAAAGAGCAGCAGGGACAATAGATGGCGCCAGAGACACAATGATTCAGAGATAGCGACTGGGGCCCGTGCCTCGATGGCTCTGCTCACTTGAGCTGTGGTGGGCGGGTGAGACACACCTGCCTCCTGAAGACGACAGAGGCATGTTGAAAGTACTAGAGGATTGGATGTGAGGGGCTGAATGAGTGTGACACTTGCAGTGGGAGTGGCAGGGGGTTGTGAAACAGAAGGAGCAGTTTGATAATTACAGTTGACAAAGGTTTAACCACCTATGAATGTAAGGTTATGTACATAGTTTTTACTTGAATTGTATGAATGAGTAGTATGTGTGATTTTTTATGGAATTGACAAGCTTTATAATAGTAACATCTCATAAGGCTAAGGGAAAAAAAAAAAAAAAAAATACAATGTTTCACACCCGGAAGTAAGAAGCGTAAGCAAGATGTCTGTAAACCTTGGAAGCCCAGTTACATCACGATGATTGACGTGTTGGAAGTGTGTTGTCATTGGAGGTTAACATGATCTTTAGGGTGAGTGATTGGTACTTTCTAATGGTTTTTTCATTCATGAATTGCAAGTAAACTATGCGCACTTTGCAGGAGGTTAATACCTTAAAAGTGCAAATATAATAATATATAAAAGCAATTACCAAAAAGAACATCTAAGCGACCAAAATCAAACAACCCAAAAATCATGCATATCAATGAAACTCAAGATAAAACCTCAAATAAAAAAGAATTAAACTGTTTTCCTCAGAACGTCTAACATAGACAACCACAAATCCGACAGGCATGAAAAAAAAAAAAAAAAAGATGCCGAATGCCAAAAACCACAGGCAAGAGTACTGAAATCATCAGGAGAAGCACCAGTACTCAAAAGAATATGGCTTTTCAAACGTTTACAATGGCTGGCACGCACCAAACGCCAGAAAACAGTGCTCCCGAAGCATGCAATAGCAGTCAGATAAACTGAATCCAAAAGAAAATTCTTGCAGAATAGAAGAAGGAAGTTTCACATTACCGCTCACGAATGTTGAAATCAAAGTAGCCCAAACGCCAGAACACTGATAAGACCCCAAAAAAAAATCACGGTTAAGTGTGTTCTTAATGTGTTCTTTTTTTTTTTTTTTTTTTTTTTTTAATATTTCTTGTTGTCTATGACTAGGTGTAGCTGTATGAAATAAAAAGAGGAGGTTAGAGGTTATTAGAAATCTTCAGCTGCAAGCAATCCACCAAACAGCCCTTAGCAACCTGAAAAATTAAAATTGTTGGATTAAATGTTAATAATCTGTCAACAAAATAGGTGTATTTAAGGAAAACCGTTTAACACATTTAGTAGGGCCCAAATAATTGCAACAACAATTTTTTAAGAAATTGTATCGGAAAGTTATTATAAAGAAGTATCTGAAACAACCATCTTAATGATACAATAAAACAAAGGGAAGAGTTGGAAATCCTTAACAAACAATGGAATTGAGTGATAAGATTTCTATGAATCGATTTTGAAATATTTGACTCCCAGAAAGCATAATAGTTAATATGCTTTATATCTCGTGTGATTCTATCAAAGTTCACATACCATTACGTGACCACAAGGTTCTTCAGGAAGACGCTTTGACGTCTGTAAATTCTGTTTTACACGTTCTGTAAAGTGGATACAGTCTGTGGTGGTGCATTAGCTTATTCAATTAAAATATAAATCAGTTAAAAGTCCATAAAAATGTTACTCATGGAAGTGCGTGTTCAGTCCGACGTTATTCAGAGTTTCTTTGTCCAAAGTTGTATCTTCAATATGGTCAGTTGTTAGGGGTTAGGTCAAGAGCCATTTCGTCATAAGTTGTACCCTACTTCGGTTATGTCCAGATGTTAGGGTTAACTCCATTCTGGCTGTGTCGACATCATATTGAATGGGTAAAGGTTTCCAGATAATAATTAAAGATTCTTGAGTTAAGAGTTACTATTTACATACCACTTGTAGTTCCAAGTCGTACTTGGCCATTAGGGATATCTCGTCAATGCTGCACTCTCGTAGAATTGCCAAGGAAGTCTTCAAGTTAGGTCAGGTTCATAAAAATTTAAAAAGCATTAAAAGATTCCAGTTAAAATCATTATATACACCACCTCATACCGTCCACAGTCTCAATCGCGCGTTTCATCTAGGCTCTACCCTGGCGTTTTCAACGGAGGCTTCACACCCTCTGTCGAAGTCTGCTATCTGAAAGTCTTGTGTCCACAGTGCGCATGTTCCTCATGTAACCCATTGCCATTAGTGTCAGGTCACATCAACTTTATCTTCATCTATGCCATTCTCACCCTTCCCTTTTCTCTTCCTCTCGCTCTCTCTCCTCTCCCTATTCAATTTCTTCTCAGTTTCGATCAGGTTCCTCCAAGCGTACGAAAGGTCATATGGACTGTTATTATTGCAGTTAAATGGTTTGGTTTGATTTATTAATACTGCTTCTGCTACTTGTATTGTTCTCATATTATTCTGCTGGTTTAATATTGCAATTTCTTCCCAATAGGGTACACATTGATTATCCAAACAGAAGTCAATAAGTGCCGTTTTATTCTTTCTTCTGCTCCAGTTCTTCATGGTGTTCAGTCAATCTGATTTTAATTTCTTTTTGTACTGCCTATTTATTGGTTGACAATTTTATTTTGATTATTTATTATTGGTCTAGAGTAGACACCCGCTTTTTGTAAGATTGGGGTCTTTCTGTGATAGTTACCAAGAGATTTCATTATATCTCTCGTTCGTACACCAAACTCTAGGTCAAATTTTTTACATGTTTTCTTCATAATAGTTGTGATCTCCGGTATATATGGTAAATGATCCACAAAATTTTATTACCTGTTGAGTCTGTGTACTCCTTTGTTGTATATTTCTAGGTTGCATTAATTTTTTATGAACCCGACGTAACTGGAAGACTTCCTCGGCAATTCTACGAGAATGCAGCATTGACGAGATAGCCCTAATTGCCAAGTACGACGTGGAACTTCAAGTGGTATGTAAATAGTAACTCTTAACTCAAGAATCTTTCATTATTATCTGGAAACCTTTACCCATTCAATATGATGTTGACACAGCCAGAACGGAGTTAACCCTAACATCTGGACATAACCGAAGTAGGGTACAACTTATAACGAAATGACTCTCGATCTAACCCTAACAACTGACCATATTGAAGCAAGATACAACTTTGGACAAAGAAACTCTCAATAACTACTGACGTCAGACTGAACATGCACTTCGGTGAGTAACATTTTTATGGACTTTTAACCGATTTATATTTTAATTGAATAAGTTCATGCACCACCACAGACTGTATCCACTTCACAGAACGTGTAAAACAGAATTTACAGACGTCAAAGCGTCTTTCTGAAGAATAGTTAATACGCATTCGGCGTCCTTTGCTTTTTTTTTTTTTTTTTTGGCCTGTTGGATTTGTGGCTGTCTATATTAGACGTTCTGAGAATCGGAAAACAGTTTAATACTATTTTATTTAAGGTTTTATTTTGAGTTTCATTGATATGCGTGATTTTTGGGTTGTTAGATTTTGGTCGATTAGATGTTCTTTTTGGTAATTGCTTTTATATTATGACAGACCTTTTGTATGTTGACACTTGTGCTACGGGGTTCTTGTCGTATTTTACTTTATTGGATTGTGTCCTTTTTGGATTGTGTCCTTTTTGGATTGATGGTTCAATGTCTGTTCTTGGGTTGGTTGTTCGTTTTTTTTTTTTTTTTTTGCTTCTTTTATATATTTATATATATATTTGTGTGTGTGTGTGTGTGTGCGCGCGCACACATATATATATATATATAGGTGATGCGTAACATCACAGCCTCTCCTTGACAAATGCCAACCCCGCCTTCTCGTGGTGCATCCTGTTCCCACTAAAGGGGCTCTGACGACCGCCAATAGCGGTATAACTATACCATCGGGATTAGAGGAAATTCTATCCCACACTCACCAACCCGCTTGGCCAGCGTGGTGAGTTATGGCCAAACCCCTCCAAAATGATTCCACAACTTAAATCTTGGCCCTCAGTCTCCGGCAGCTGGAATGTACCTGGCCAAGGCAGCGGCCAGTGCGACATGAAGGCAGAGGGTGCTAAGAATCCCCGGAGGACCGGACTAGGCTGCCATCTAATGCTGACCTTGGCTACGTACAATGGACGCTCCCTATCTTCTGATTCAAGGCTTCTTGAATTGGAAGAGGAACTACAAAGGATCAAGTGGGACATCGTTGGGCTAAGTGAGGTAAGGAGAAAAGGAGAAGATCTCATCGAACTGAAAAGTGGACATCTCTTCTACTATCGTGGGACAGATACTGGCAGAACTAGTGGTGTTGGATTTATAGTAAACAAGAAACTGAAGGATAAAGTTGTAGAAGTTGAAAGTTCCTCTGACAGAGCTGCACGACTTGTTATCCAACTCTCGAAAAGATACCAGGCTCAGATTATTCAAACTTATGCACCCACCACAAGTCATCCTGAAGAAGAAATTGAAGAATTTTATGAGGAAATTTGTCATCTAAATAATAAAGGTAAGCAGCACTTGAAAATAATTATGGGAGATTTCAATGCAAAAATAGGGCAACGGCAACAGAATGAAACTTCAGTAGGTAAATTCGGTCACGGCAACAGAAACCAGCGTGGAAATACTCTCGTTGAGTTTGCAGAGGCAGAAGGGTTTTTCATCTTGAACTCCTTCTTCAAGAAAAAGCCACACAGGAAATGGACATGGAGACATCCAAATGGGAAGAAAAGTGAAATTGATTTTATTATGTGTAACAAAAAATTCGTCATAGAAGACTGCAGTGTGCTAAACAAGTTCAACACAGGTAGTGACCATAGATTGGTGAGATGTAAGATGCACCTCAACACTAAACTGGAACGTGGCAAGCTCATAAGACAAACAAAATCTATCGACATAACCAACCTTAAAAAACACCATAATACCTTCAAGTTGGAACTGAAGAACAGGTTCTCTGCTTTAGAAGGCCTAACATCAGAAGAAGTGGACATCTCTGAAGTTAACAGAAAAGTAACCAAAGCTCTTATGGAAACAGCAACAAAATTAGCTGGGTCTAAGAACAAGTTGCATGTAAATAAATTATCAGGAAAAACGAAAATGTTGATGCAAAAAAGAAGAGAGATGAGGACAACTAAAGAAGATGTGACTTCCAAAGTGGAATATATAGAGCTATGCAAGACAGTAAGAAAAAGTATCACTGAAGACGTAAGAAAATTCAACTGTGAACTAGTGAGGAAAGCAATTGAAAACAACCAAAGCCTAAAGATAGCAAAGGGACATCTCAGTAAGGGAAGAAAACAGATTATGGCACTGAGAAAAGAAGATGGTTCTGTAACAAGAAATAGAGGCGAAATTTTGACAAGAGTGAAAGATTTCTACTCCAAATTATATGAAAGGGATGATACATGCACTCCAGACATCATGAAAGATACCAGTACCAGAGTTCCTCCAGTCCTTCCAGCAGAAGTTGCACATGCAATCAAGAACATGAAGCGGGGAAAAGCTCCAGGAGAAGATGGAATTACTGTAGACATCATACAAGAAGCAAGTGGAGAAATCGAAACAGTACTCGCCCAAATTTTCACTCGATGCCTTAATGAAGGAAAGATTCCTGAGGATTGGAACACCGCTACAATGATCCTGCTACATAAGAAAGGTGACATTGAGGATCTCGGAAACTACAGACCTATCAGCCTCCTATCAGTAGTTTATAAAATCTTCACTAAAGTTCTTTCACACCGCTTGAAGGTAACACTGGACATGGCTCAACCGAGAGAACAAGCTGGATTCAGGAGTGGCTACAGCACAATAGATCATATCCACGTGCTGAGAGAACTAATTGAAAGAGCGAGGGAATATGAACTTCCATTGTGCATGGCTTTTATCGATTATGAAAAAGCCTTTGATTCGGTGAAACCATCAGCAGTTACAATGGCTCTGAAAACCTGCGGTATTGAAGATGCATACATTAATATTATTAATAACATCTATGAAAATGCAAGTGCAAAGATTAGGCTGGTTGAAAATACAACACACGTAAAAATTGGAAAGGGAGTGAGACAAGGTGACACCATATCTCCGAAGCTCTTTAATGCCACATTGGAGAGTGTTTTTCAGTCGCTGAGCTGGGAAAACAAGGGGATAAAGATTAATGGAGATTATCTAACCCACCTTCGTTTTGCTGATGACATAGTCATTTTTGCAACTACCCCATCAGAGCTACAGAGTATGATCCAGGAACTTGCTGACAAGAGTAAAGAAGTGGGATTAAAAATGAACTTTCAGAAGACAAAAGTGATGTTCAATGCTTTTACAAGAAATGAAGATTTATCGATTGATGGAGAAAAGCTGGAGATTACAGACACATACATTTATCTTGGACAGCAGATATCAAGTGAGGGTCACATTGGTGAAGAAATTAATCGGCGTACAAAACTTGCCTGGAGAGCTTTTGGAAGAAACAGCATAATTTTCAAGAGCAATATGCCATTATGTCTTAAAAGAAAAGTGTTTGATCAATGCATCCTTCCAGTGCTTACGTATGGTGCAGAGACGTGGACCTTAGCTAAAAGAGACATACAAAGGCTGCAGACAACTCAAAGCAGCATGGAGAGGTGCATGATTGGTGTAACCAGGAGAGATAAGAAGAGGAACACGTGGATCCGAAAAATGACAAGAGTGGAAGACATCATGATCAGAGTTAAATCCCTGAAATGGCAATGGGCTGGACATACTGCCAGAAGAACAGACCATAGATGGACAGCCGAAATTTTAGATTGGATTCCAAGGGACAGGAAAAGACCCAGAAGAAGACCACATGGGAGATGGGTGGATGAAATTCGAAAGTATGCAGGGGTGACATGGAGGAGACTGGCACAAGACAGACCGCTGTGGAGGAAACTTGGAGAGACCTTCGTCCAGCAGTGGATTGATAATGGTTGACAATGATGATGATGATGATGATGGGTTGTTAGATTTTGGTCGATTATATATATATATATATATATATATATATATATGCATGTACTGAGAAAACTAACTGAAAGAACGAGGGAATATGAACTCCCATTATGCACGGCTGTTACCAATTATGAAAAGGCCTTTGATTCCGTGCAGTGTTTAATCTGACAAATAAGGCTCTCTTAGGTTTTTAGCTACAATCTCTAAAAATATTTTAACATTTTCAAATTTTCGTTACAAAAAGATTCGGGGGGGGGGGCATTTGCCCCGAACCAATATCCTGGGCCCAGTAAATAAATGACATTGGGTATTCCCCGTCATTATGTGCTTTTAGTAAGTTGCATACACAAATTAAAACACTGCAGAAATCATATTTAACAAATTTATTGCAGCTTAAAAATTCAAACAATATTTATCACAATCTGATGTTTCCAACAATATTTATTACAATCTGAAAGATTTCATTGCTTAAACCTTCTTGGCTTCACACACCATCTTTTGTAAGCCTTTTCAAAGTCAATCTCATTACGAAGATTATCTTTTAAATTGATGGTGAGCTAAGTGCTAACATGCTCAGTTGTTAAACTATTCCTTAAATCAGTTTTTATTAAATTCATTTGTGAGAATGCTTGCTCACAGTCAGCAGTGTGTAGTGGCATGGTTGCAGCACATTCAACAATACAAAACATTATGGGATACTCTTCCTCCATGTCATTTTGATGGAGGAATGACAGCAGTTCCAAAAGTGAAAAGTTTTTGCATCTGACACTAACCTTTTTGAGAAGTTTCCACTCCAAGAGTGAAACAGTTTTCTCAAATTTGTCTGTACATGTGCTTGCTATTAGCATGAAAAACCTCACAAATGTTTATAACTTGTGCTTCCCCATAGTTGGCAGAATTAGCATTTTTGCAAATATTCTGTGGGAGCAAAATACTTAACAGAACAATCTGACTCATATCTCCCAACCTCTCCTCAATGTTTTCCATTAGTCGGTAAGAAAGTCATTGAAAAGTTTTCTGGAATTAACTTGATGTTTATGGACTCTTTTTCCTGTGTGGCCTTTACAAGTGAATTTCTCACCAGTATCATCTGAAATTGAATTCAAAAATGAATCCAAAATAATTCCTGGTTTTTGCATCATTTCTTTAAGAATGGTGATGCATACAGCAACACAAGCTTGTACACTTTCAAAGTCAACACTTTCAAAGTCAACATTCTTTTTTTGAAATTGCAAGGATAGTTTGTTTATAACAAACATAATATCTTGCAAGAAAGCAGAAGTAAATAAAAACTGATAATTGCTCATTTGCTTAAGGATGCCTGTAGCGACAGGACGCTTACCTTCAGTAAGCAAAAAGACAAAATGCTTCCCAGTTACAATTGCAAGCATTTACGCTGTTCCCGAAAGACAACCACCTTGTGGAAAGAGCCCGAATGAACTTTTCCTGGGCATATTCAAAATGCTCCGAGTTAGTGCTAAATGGCCTGAATTTTTTGGGGACCTTTCAAAATAACTACAGATTCTATTTAACATATCTTAAAACTTTGTAATGTACTGAATTTCATCAGCAGTATGTTTAGCAGCCAAAGCAAGTCGATGGGCTATGCAATGAATTTATATTATGTGAGGCTGCTCTTCTTTCAACAGAACAGTAACACCATTCCCTAATGCCAGTCATGACACTCGCTCCATCTGTGGCAATGTTGGATACCTTGCCCATACAACTGCCATGACGTTCAAAGCATAACTTAACACTTTTAAAGATTCCCTGGGCAGTTGAATTTTCTAAAGCTTGTAAACTTACGAAGTGTGTACATACATTTCCCTTACAAACCACATTGACACATGCTGCCATACACTTATTCACCCCTACATCAGTGCATTCATCAATGATGATAGAGAACCATTTTGCCGACTTCACTTTGTTAATAATGCTTTCAAGATTTAGTTATAACATTAGAAATTGATTCTTCCATCGCATGCACACTCTTGCAGCTTTCATAAGTGATTGGCTGTCACCGTTGAGCTCTTTTAGCTCTTTACATCCTAAATCCATACACAATTTTTTTAGAATGCCGGATTTCCTTGTAGCTAAATTTTCTTTTGCTTGCAAATGCACAATGTTCATAGCAGCAGTAATTGAATTTCTGCACTTGGATTTAGCATTGGCAACAGCCTTTTCAAAAGATCCAGTGCTTTTCAAGGTAAGACTTTCTGAGGCTGATTTATGGTCAGCTGACCTCTCGTGTTTCTTCAAAACATCTGCTTTGGAAGCATAGTAAATAAAAATCAAGTTAGTAAAATCATGAAATGCATTGATTATGATACGCTTTCCAGCATACCAGAAATCATTACTCAAGTTATTGCTCTAGTTCTGAGGATAATGGCTGTGGAATAAATCTTGCTCCTGTGCCCTGACCTTTGACCCTATTTCAATGATATTCAACAGAACCAGTTCAGTATACTTCCGGAACAAACATGATAAAATTTTGTCGCAATCGAAGCATTTTTACGTTAAGTTATGACACATAAGGGCGATGGAATGGATCCCGCTTTTATGTCCTGACCTTTGATCCCATATCACCCATTTTCAATACGGTTCATCCTCAGGTTGTCTCCTACCACATACTAAAATTTCATCGAAATCGAACCATTTTTATGCAAGTTATCGTGCAGACAAACAGACAGACGGACAAAGCTGGAGCATATACGCTTCTTCAACCTACAGTTGGAAAGTGTAAAAAAGAGGGGAGAGTGTAACTAAAGAGGAAGGGAGGAGAAGAGAACTGAAAAACAGTAAACAAAACATTTTATTATTATTATTCTTTACTTACTAGCAGAAATACCCGACGTTGCTGAGGGTTCACTGTAGAGAGCGGCCGATTGTCCTTTGAACTGTGAAAAATGTACCCCACAGTTGGACCAAAAAATTTGCGTTCCGCTCGCCTTTAGATTAAAAAAAAAAAAAAATTGCACCCCATTTGCCTTTTATGCCGAACTGCAACTCTTATGTCAAAAATATAAATTTGTTCAGGTACCTGAACTCCTTTCGCGACCCGGAATACTCATTCACGTTGACTTTTCATTTGAAAATAAACTTTAAATACATTTTTTTAAAGAACTATGTTTTGATCATCGAAACGATTTGTGTGCAAAACAGTAAAGCCTTTCCTCACTAATGCTTGACTTTTTTAACCTTTGCACTCAGCAAGCTCTCGATGCAAGATTATTCAGTTTCGCTACGTAATTACTGTGGCAGAACTCAGTGGAAAGGAAATTCCAAAGCAAACGATTCACGTACAAGCAGATGTTGATGCAGTTTCGTATTCTTTATCACTTGAAGTGCATATGCACTGCGTGGAAGGTGGAAGATATTGGACTATGGATTTCGACAAAATGAGAAATTTACCGGTAAATTAGCATTTATATATCTGAATTCATATATATAATAAGATATATAAGTGCAAATAACAAAACTTTGATAGCATTACTGGTCTTAACAAAATAATAGATCAAGTTCGCATGAAAACATATGAGTTCTATTTTCTACCATTTCCTAACACATAAATTATGTGTTTAAAATATTAATGTTTTAATACAGTATTTTATGCATAAATGAAATATTAATGGCATTCCTAAAAATGATTTTCAAAATAACAGTTGTTAAAATCTTTTCGGACTTAAGTGAATAAATTCTTCCCACTTGGGCGCATGTGGAACATGTAACATAAGGAATATTGTCCTTCCACTGCACTTCCAGCCATTTATATTGTCCTTTCCATTTTAAAACTAAGGAATTCGAAACTTCATTTTTCTTTCTTTTTTTGGTAATTAGTCATTGTCATTTGTTGTTGGGGTTGTTTTTTTGTGCTTATTTGCATCTCCTATTAACCACTTATCCATTGTGTGCTCCAGTATACTATTCAGGAGAATTATAGGAGATCGTACTATGTAATGGCATACATGCAATCTGACAATTCAGTTTACGGTCATGTGTTGGTAAGGGGTCACGTGCTGGTAATGCTATCCCCCTGATATGTAACATTAGTGATGATTGGTACATCTTTGTTATAAGCTACATTGTGATTGGTGGATTGAGCTAGACCTACACGGATTACATAGGGCCTAGGGATTGAGTCGCGGTGCAACCACACCATGTACGTTGCCATCGATTGGCATTTGACGGGCCGATCAAACATCCGAGAGTCTAAAATTGCAAAATAATAATAATAATAATAATAATAATAATAATAATAATAAAAAAGTGCTTATCACGGCTTTTGCTTTATAGCAAAAATTACGGGTTTTGTTTTCGTAAAACAATATTTCCTTTTCACAAAATGCAAAAAAAAAAAAAAAACTAATGCAGGATAAACCCTGATTCCATGAAACCATCAGCAGTTACAATGGCTCTGAAATCTAGCAGTATTGAAGATGCATATATTTGTATTATTAGTAACATCTATGAAAATGCAAGTGCAAATGTTTGGTTATTTGAGGATACGGCACCAATAAAAATTGTAAAGGAAGTGATACAAGGTGACACTATATTTAACAAACTCTTCAATGCCACATTGCAAAATGTCTTTCAATCATTGAACTGAGAAAACAAAGGGATAAAAATTAATGGATATTATTTAGGAGGGTTAATGACCACTGTGAGCAACTCAATGGGCTATAAACAGGATATTATTTAACTCGCCATTTTGCTGATGACATAGTCATTTTTGTTGTTTGTTGTTGTTGTTGATTGGAGGTTTAACGACCATCGTGAGCAACTCAATGGGCTATAAGCAGTCGCCCGTCCCTAATTTAGGGTCACTGGTTCCAGGGAAGGGAGAGAGCCAGTGCCGTAAGACAAACACAACATCCATGCCTCACCGGGATTCGAACCCGGACCCCAGACGGACGAATGATCAGAGGCCAGCGCCTTAGACCACTGCGCCACCGGGGCAGCTAGTCATTTTTGAAACTGCCCCTTCAGAGCTGCAGATTATGATCCAGAAACTTGCTGACAAGAATAAGGAAGTGGGATTAAAAATGAACTTTCAGAAGACAAAACTGATGTACAATGCTTTTACAAGAAACAAAAATTTGATTGATCGATGGGGAAAAGCTGGAGACAACCAATACCTACATTTACCTTGGACAGCAGATATCAAGCAAAGGTCACATTGATGAAGAAATTAATCACTGTATAAAACTTGGTTGGAGAGCTTTTGGAAGAACCAGTGCAATTTTCAACAGCAATATGCCATTATGTCTTAAAAGAGAAGTGTTTAATCAATGCATCCTTCCAGTTCTTACATATGGAGCAGAGACATGGACTTTAACTGAAAATGACAAAGGCTGCAGACAACTGAAAAGAAGTATGAAGAGATGCATGCTTGTTGTAACCAAGAAAGATAAAAGGAAACTTGTGGATTAGGAAAATTACAAGAGTGGAAGACATCCTGATCAGAGTAAAACCCCTTGAAATGGCAGTGGGCTGGTCATATTGTCACAGGAACGAACCACCGACGGACAACCGAAATTCTAGATTGGATTTCAAGTGACAGGAAAAGACCCAGATGAAGACCACGTGGATGATGGGTGGGTGGAAAATATACAATTCCTACAAGTTCCTAGTCTGCTTTAAAGGATATTCTTGTAAATAAATTTGCCAAATGTTTACTGTTATTTCAGTCCTTTTTACTTTAAAATGCATAAAAATCTGTCTTAAAATGTGCATAGCTGACACTGTTTATAGAACAACTAGCTTTAAAAATGTATAGATTTTTAAATTCCCAGTCATGCAAGATATAATACAGCTATAGACAGAGGATCAATATTACGATTCTAAACCACAGCTTTAGCAAGTTTGGTAAGCTGCTTTTGAAATAAGCTATTGTTATGCTTAGTACAAAAATGTCTCTAAAAATGAATGGAACACAATGGAAGAACAAGGGAATGAAATACCTATATCATCTGCTAAGCATTTTTCATGTAAATAATCTTTGTCTTCCTCCTCCTCATCTTCCTCATCATCATCATCCTCTTCATCTTCAGCTTCAGACTGGCTATCCTGCTGAGAATTTTGATTTTGTTGCTGTTTTAGTAGACGAAGGTCACAGTTTTTTTCTGACTTTTTGGTTTCTTCAGCAGCAGCTTTGGCAGCACGTATCTGAAAAAAAGCAGTGAATAAAAAATTAACATTTTTTTCATGAAAATTTAATATTAAAAAAAGAAGCATATATCAAGTAAAAAAACGCATTATGAAATTATATAATGGTTACCTCAGAAGGTATAGTATTTTCCACATTTGCGTTAACAATTCTCTAATATCAGTTTCTCTGAGATATAACAGGCTTCGTAGGTTTACTTTTCTTCAGTACTTCAAATTCTATTCTTATTACTTTTGGCAATGTATCCTTCAAAACACTAATTTTGGGGAACCCTTTTACAAACAAGAAAGGTAGCTGCAATAATCTCAATGACATTTCTAGTGGTCAGCCTCTTGCCTCCATTTAAGAAATAAGAAAAATTTTAAGTGGTATATTTTGTTACACACTCTGATGAGTACATACTCTGATGTGAATAAATTTAGAAATATTATGGTATCTCCTGGTTTGTTTGATTTCTTTAAACTTTCTTTCACTATAGGAACAACCATATGATGAATCATTGGAAGAAAATTCTACAACACACTTGTGCACTACATTGAGTTTTATATTCAACAACAAAATGTGAATGGCTATCGTACTTTTATTGCACATTTAGTATCGGATTGGTGTAGACAAAAGTGTCTACTTCCAGTGGATGGACATGTTTGACCCCTCCAGTGGAATGATGTTGTCCAACAATGCCACTAGTTCAGTATATATCTGATGCACGTGTTGTGTGCCTCATTTTGTGGTAAATTCAACCACAAATGGACAGACTTTGGTCAAAGTGAACATGGAGCCAGGATATTTGCACATAATTTTTCTGTATGAGTTTTAAACTCAAAGATTCTGTAGGTATTGCAGCCCAAAACATTAGTGCGCCATCTGGGCGAGTTAATGTGAATTAATGCACCATACGCCAGCAGTTTCCAAAATACCAAACAGGAGATATGTCCCTTTGCCCAGTCCAGGAGATATGTGCCTCATGGTGTACACTAGTAGTTGTAAAAGATGAAAAACTTAATAATACTAGGGATGATTGTGAGATGGAAAAAAAAAAAAAAAAAAAAACCCAGAACCCTCACCTCAGCACTACAGATATATAAATAATGCATATGATTTATATATTATACTGTACATATGTAACACCCAGAGTGCTGTTCATGAAAGAATAAATTCTAAGGAGGGCAGAACCAAAGAGGTTAGAACATATGGTGTCAGGATGCTGTTTTTTTTTTTTTTTTTTTTTTTTTATTGGAGGTTTAACGACCACCGTGAGCAACTCAATAATGGGCTATAAGCAGTCGCCCGTCCCTAATTTAGGGTCACTGGTTCCGGGGAAGGAAGAGAGCCAGTGCCGTAAGACAAACACAACATCCATGCCTGACCGGGATTCGAACCCGGACCCCAGACGGACGAATGATCATAGGCCAGCGCCTTAGACCACTGCGCCACCGGGGCGGCATCAGGATGATGTCACAAACTTGAAGCACTTTGAGCAGACGACTAATTCTCAAACGTCTTACCAACATGGTGGCAGAGGCTGTGATTGGCAGCGACTTATCTAACTCGTCTTACCAACATGGCGGCAGAGGGTGTGATTGGCTGTGATGTCATGACATTTCGGTGGCTTCACTTTTGATTACAAGAGAGGAACAACTGGTCCTTACTCCATCTATTCTAACCTTCTTGGACAGAACGTAAATTGCTGTAATGAAAATTAGTTGCACGTGGCAACGATACAATGGCGATATCGAAGGAAGGTGTGTATGCAATATTGCTCTATGATATTTGAATGGCATGAAAGTTATGGAAGCACTTGGAAAATTGCAAAACGTGTTTGGTGACGATATTATCGGACAGAGTACTTGCTATGATTGGTAAAAGAAATTAGACACTGGTGTATGGGATCTGTCTAATGTCACCAGAAGTGGAAGACCCAGTAAGGTTGAAGATGATACACTGCAACATGTGCTACTCGCCAAGCTTGATGCAACACTATGGGAATTGGCAGAGGAACTAAAGACCTCCCATATGATCATCAACACCAAACTTCGGAAGTTGAGATATTCAGGTAAACTGTGCAAATGGTTACCCCATGTTTTGTCTGACCGGAATTGGATCAAACACTACACCATTGCTGTTGCTCTACGTGAAAGAGAAAAATGGAAGAGCTTCTTGCATCCTTTGGTCCCAGGTGATGAAAAATGGGTCACATATGTGAATGTTATGTGACAAAGAGCATGAACCAAACAGGGACAACCCACACAGAAGTTCGCTAAGCCACCCTGCATGGACGGAAGGTGATACTGAGTTGCTGGTGGGATTGCCGCTGTGTGATTCCCTATGAACTCTTACATTGGAGCAATACCATCACATCGAATGCTTACATCCAACAGTTGGACCGTCTCCATGCTGCACTGCAAGAAAAGTACCCAGCATTGATTAATCACCATGGAGTTGTTTTTCACCAGGATAACACTCATACACATGTCACTTTAAGGACCCAGCAAAAATTGCACAAGCTGGGAAGGGGAAAAAAACGTAACACTCAAATAGAAAAATCGTAACACGGCGCGTGCTGATAATTTTTTTAAGCCAATTTCAGCTATATAAATTCTTGATGGTTGCAGGTGTAAGGGGAGGGAGGTTGCTTCGAATAAACAGATGCTCGTCCACATTTCAGCGCCGACCAATTAGCAGCTTTAAGTACGATGAAGAGTCAAAAATACGAATCAGTCTCGAACGTTATATGAAACGAGTCGTGATTCATCCATTGGTTGCTGATTGCACTTGACTTGACTTACTTTATTTCTGTTGGGGAAACTAGAGGCAGGGGAATTCGTTAAGAGAAACTGGAAACCTCTCAGAGAAGAAAAAAATTTTTCAAAGGGGGAAAAAAACAGATTACGTGTAAATTTTCCCCTACTTCTGTCTGAAAAGGGAGAAAATGGGGGGAAACATGGCTTTTTTTTAAAAAATCGCATTTTTGGTGGCAAAATCATATAATCATACTAAATATGATAAAATCATAACAGTTGGCAAGTCTGTACTCTATCTTTTTCTCATGCAGGCACTCCTGAATCTGATCCTCCCGTGACTTCCTTGGCCTTCCTCTGCCTTTCCTTCCTGCCACTTGGGCTAAAAAGATTTTCTTAGTAAGCATCTCATCACTCATTCTTTCAACATGGCCACACCACCGAAGCATATTAGTCTCCACCTTGCTAACAACATTTTGCTTCACATTACACAAATGCCACACAACTTCATTCCTCACATGATCAGAATGTGTCTTGCCCCCCCCCCCCCCCGTAAGTAATGCATTTCTCCAGCACACAAACGACTCCTATGTTTCTTTTGTAGTACCCAGGTTTCACTGCCATACATCAGAGTAGGAACAATACACTTTAATACACAGCCATTTGGGACTCTTGAAAACCCATCATTCCTGTGATAACCTCCCAGGGCAGCTCTGACTTTCGATGAAGAATTCACTCGCTCACTAATTTCACCATCCAATTTTTTCTTTCTGTTAAACATGCTTCCTACATACACAAACTCATTCACCTGATCAATCACTTTGCCATTTAGACTTATATTACATTCAGTACTACCAGTTCTTTGCTCAAAAACCATAACTTTGTTTTTTCCCTTATTTATACTCACTTTGAATTTCCTGCAAACTTAGTACATGCGGGGCAACATACTCTGCAACTCACTTTTGCTCTCTGCCAACAGGACAGTGTCGTCAGCAGACTGCAAACTGCAATCTGCACACACTGATATCACCTAGACATAAACCAGTATTATCTATTTTGGCATTGCGCATGTATGCATGCATCCATAAATATTTTTAAGGGCCTGTATTCCAAATGTTAAATGCACAATAGTGTGCATCTTGCCTCACTCACAACAAGTTACACCAGAGACACCCCCCCCCAAATCTTATCGCTAACTATAATAAACTTTTGGAGCAAAACTACATATGGCCACAATTTCTGGACCTAGGACATAATATAAATAATGATATTCTCCTGTCCTTGGCATTGCGTAACAATAACACAACTATCGGCGATTGCAATGAAGTGAAAAATGGTGTGCGGCAACAGTCTTTTTCCTTATAGGAGGAAATTCTCCCCTCAACTTTTTAATCTAGTTGCCTGACCGGACAACTACATTTGTTTTTTTTTACTGCCCAAGCCAATAATTTACATGCCCTGGGCATCTCGGGCACAGTATTTTCCAAGCCTTAATTTGATATAGATACAGCTACCAAAATGATAACAGTAGCCTTTCTTTCAACATGCACAACAGTTTTGAATCTGGAAAGACACTTTTAATTAATTACCACTTGATAGCGTTTTCAGAAATTAATTGATTGAGAGTTCCCAAATTCCTGCACAAAACCTGAGAACTTGGATTTCTGGGTTTAGAATATTACAAAAGCCCAGAATTATGAGATGACAAACAGGCCTGTAGTATCATTGAAGCTGATCCATGCAAAGTGCTTGTGGGATCATAGTTGAAGGTTCATTTGCACCATTCGACAGTTGTCCGGGGTCTGGCATCCTTGGGAAAGGACGAAAAGCTTGCTGTCTGGGTGCCACACATGAGTTGCAGGCCTCATTGTATATTTTAGGTGTCAAAAAGTAGAAAAAGTAGGACATGTTAAAAACACCATATATTCATATATTCACACCTCATAGTGACAAAATAAAAGTTAAAAAACAATTTAAGAGCAGTGGTTTTATGTTATTAGGCCTGTAGCAAAAAATTATTTTAAAAGCGGAGAGAAAGATGAAAGGAGGAATGCCCACCCATCATCAACCACTTGCATAAATCCTTTTATTTATTTTTCCTTTTAAATTTTTTCCCCTCTTTAATACAGTATTTTTTTTTACTTCGTCATTTCATTACAAGTTCAAATTTGAAAATAACAGTAGTGAAACAAAATACTAATAATTATTACAATGATGATCAAAAGATGATACAGGTTTAAATAATTACCCCTTCCACCTACGAAGTAAGATTTTAAAAATAATCTATGAAACATTACAATAAAAAATAATTAGAAAAAAAAAAGCATCAATTTTTGGGGGTGTTTCTTTGATCAACTTGCATTAAAGTAGTCCAACAATGTTGTCTTCCTCTGTTGAATTTGCTTTTGTCACTTTCCACCACTTTTTTGCATGCAGCTTCTAGCATGGCTTGAGCTATTTGAGAACCTTTCCGATCACTGATTTTCATAGGATTCTTAATCCTTTCATTAGCTGCTGCCACTAATGGCTTGTAAGATTTAACTTCTATTTCTTGCTTTGCAAACAGTTTCTCTTTTTGTATTGCATCTTTAACTTTCTGCAATTTCTTTTCAAAAACTTTCCTTTTCCCATGATAGTCTTCATTTTCTTTTTTAATTTCTCTTTATCTTCTTGCTCTCGTTTTCTTCCAATCTTGCCGACTTATGGGCCCCACGTCCCTTCTTAATGAAGTCCTTCACGAGTGATACTTTGTGGCACTGATAGTTGTATTGTTTAAGACCATCTTTAGCCAAAGAGCACCAGAGACCATTCTTTGGTAGACTGCGTGCCACTGATGGATGCACCAGGGACATGTCCTGTCGTCAGTAAAATAGTTGGACATTTACGAGAATCTTCGCTCAACATCAGCATTTCCATGTGGTAACACAAGGATAGCTTTGACGATGGGAACAGACGAAGACTTCTCTATCGAGATCCTTTTTCACTCTACGCATTTATCTTCATAGATACAGCATCATTCTTGCTTGGAGCTGAATGAGGTATCTTGTGCGTAATGTTGTAAACCTCATTTTGCAAAACTGAAGAAAAAAACAGCTGGTAAGTATTAAACCTTCATAAACCAACTGGAGTGACCAAAGCACAATTGCAAACTGTCTACATTTCAAGTGCCACCAAACGGCAACGTTCAACTACTTTTCAATAAATAAGTCAATTTTTAAGTTTTCCAGTGTTGATTAGAATGCTTTTACTGTGCATACCAAAAAGGTAACTTACCAAGAATAATTCATTTCAATAATCTATAGCTCATTGTTTACCATTACTAATGGACAAGGTGAGTTGTCAGGAAAAAAGAGTGGAATAGACCACAAGACATTACTTAGAATTTGTGTGCACTGATATCTCCTCCTCCCCCCTTCAGGGTTTAACGACCACTGTGAGCAACTCTAAGGGCTATAAGTTTGATGTCCCTAATTTAGGGCCACTGGTTCCAGGGAAGGCAGAGAACTATTGCTATAAGAAAAACACACCACCCATACCTCATCTGAGAATCTAAAATGGAAGGCAGCACTTAGATCACTGCACTGATACCAACTATCAACATTGGGGGACAGCATACTCCTTACTAAGGGAGATTTGGAAATAGCATTCATAGCAGGGTGTGTTGCTTTCTAAAAGGCTTACAGGGAGCATCCACGTCGGGGTATATCATTATTATTATTATTATTATGTTACAACTTTTGTGTTCTTGAGAGCATATCACTCATTAACATTTTGTATCCAAATGGAGAAATTAAACTGTCATTACAAAATGCAAGCAATGAACAAATTTGGTGTTTAAAATCTGAATGGAAAATAAAAACAAAACAAAAAACAAAGATGCACATATTGTAACATGTAAACAATAATACACGTATTTGTACCAATTCTTGTTTTTCCTTCTTTTTCTTCCTTTTCCTTTCCCTTCGGCGTGCAGCTGCTAATCGACGATTTTCAGCTCTACTTCGCTCTTGGTCAAGCTCTTCCAATAAAATTGTTGCATACTTATTCGCTTCAGCAGCTTGCCGTTCTTTTGCAACTCTGATAGCCTCCACACACTGGTGACACTTTTTCAATAGGTCCTGAAAGGGAAAACACTTGGTTCATTATAGTACACAGTGGAAGCCTTAAAGTTGTTTTGTCTTCTACTGTTTCTGATTACTGCAAACAGAAGCAGCTGTGTTTTATCTAATGAAAGAAACAAGTTCAAAAAATGTTTGATATATATATTTTTTTTAAACAGTAAGGTGCTTCTGCAGAAATTTTCAAAATCATTATGTTATATAATTATCTGGACATAGTATGCTGTAAAGTTTATATTAGTAAGAAATGACAACTTTTTTTTTAAAGATACAAAGACGAATAACAGAAACTTAACAAGTTTTGTTTCAACACAGTAAATACACAGCATTTATAAGGCATTATTATAGAAAAATTTATAAGGCATTATTATAAAAGAATTCTTTAACCTGTGATCCTCTGAATTGAGTGGCACAATTTCCCCCAGATTCAATTTAGTTGCAACATTAACAAAAAAAAAAAAAAAAAAAATCCCAATTTTCATGTTAGTAGCACTGCTCAGCCATATTCACCAGTTAAAAAAAAACTCAAATTTGTCATAATCAACAACTACTGCAGCTCCTGTCTGGCAGCGTTCAACTATTTTCAGGAATTAGGAGTGTAAAATTCAAAATGAAAACTTAAGGGAGGGAACAACACTTTGAGCTCTTCAATCATAAAAGTTGCATGCTAAAAATATCAATCAGAATAAAAAGGCAGCTGTCTAAGCATGTAGAAAACCAACCCAAAACGTGCAATTAGAATTTTACTACTAAAAAGCATATTAGGTAAAAACAAGATCTTTCGCAACAGGCGCCCTGTGCGTCATCAGGTTAAAAGAACTGGCGCTAGGAGAACACACACACTTAATTATATAGGTAGTCCCGAAGACAACAGCGATCCTGGTAAGTGACGTGATATCCGCGTCATAACTCGGTTACAGCGAAAGCAAAGCTGAGAAAGAAAACACCAAATGGATGACAAATACATACCCACCGAAGTGATAAATAAGCACAAGGTCTGTTATCAACCCCCGCAATAGGGTACTTCGCACGACATAAAAAGTTAAAAAGCGAATCCATAGTGCATGTAAGTGCAGGTAAGTCATTGTTACAACATACGTCCTTAAAAACGTCAATATACAAACTTTTGGCGAAGAGAGTCGTATACCTGCCTCTGGTCTTAAGTAATAAATCAGTCTCAGACCAAGAGGGCAGATGAGATCCAGACTTAACCAGGCATGCAAGGGCAGTAGTAGTAGATCCAGTCACAGTGCACTGATGTTCAGTCACTCCAACTCCCAAATTATGAAGAGTGGATCCTATGTACCATGAATTAGGAGCAGCAGCAACGTCGGTCTTCAAGGGCACACAGTACACGCCCCACTGTTCTTGAATGGGTTTGGTCTCATGATCCTTCCTAAGCATACTTTGAAGGTTAGAGGCCACACCTCACCAAAATCTTTTTGTGTTTTTTACACACTCTTTGTAATGCATTTGTAACCGGTGGAAGGAAAGACATTGATCTCACATAAGTAATCTGCTATCGCACAACACACAAAGAAGTCGAAATACCTCTCCTATGCAGAGCACACAACGTTTTCACAATACCAACATCATACCCATGTTCCATCACAATGGTCTTAATAAAAAAAGTTCTTTATTCTGAGCAGCAATGCACAAGGAATGAGTATATGCTCTATTCACCAAAGCCCAAATAGCTGCAAGTTTATACCTAGCCAGGTGGAAAGAGGCGTGTGGAATGATATCAGAAGAACCAACGGTCTTCCGATACACTTCAAAAGTCAAATAATCCTTATCAACACGTCTGGTAATTAGAAGGTCCAAGAAAGGGATCTTAAAAATTTCCTCCCATTATATCGTCAAGTTAATAGTAGGATATTTAGATGACAAAAGGCTTCTAAAAGAAAGCAAGTATCACCAGAATGTGGCCAAATGACAAAAACATCATCGATGTAACGCAAGTACAGTGCTGGAACCTCCTCCATCCTAGCTAAAATATCGTCCTCCAAATCTTGCATGATCACCTCCGCCAAAACAGCGAACCCATAGGAGTGTCACCTCCCTGGCGGTAAATGGTCCCATTAAAGTGAAAACAAGGATCTTTTTGCATCAGAGATTGCCTGAACTTGCATTGGGGGAATAGTTCCAAAGTCGGAAAACTTAGAAATAATCAAATCGTGGGCTACGTTCAATGGAACACTCTGATATAACGATTCCACATCCAATGATGCTAAAATAAAAGAGAAGCCCAAGCCTCTGAATTCTCGAATACGAGCAATGGCCTGGAGGGAACTGGTGATGGAATAAGGTGAGGATTGGACAAAAGGCTGAAGGTAACGTGCAAAAGCTATCTCCAATGGTCTTAAGGACTGTTGCAACTAGAAACTAGTGGGCGAAGAGGCAAACCAGGCTTGTGAGTCTTAACGGTGCCAAATATATTGGGAATGGCAGGGCCAACAACACTCCCCAACATAGACTGAATCTCACTGGCAACAAAGTTCTTTGAGTTCTCTTTCAGTTGCTTCAGGCCTATGCATTTAGGCATATCAGTTAAAGAGAAACAAGTTTTTCAATGACATTTAAAAGAAATTTTTTATGTTTTAACATTTAGTTTCTCACACATTTTTTTTTACAGAAATGTCCCACCACAGACAAAAATTTATCTACAAAAAAATATCTAATACAGTAGCACAGTATGTAAATTTTAATTATTTGCACTGCTACTGTTAGCCCCTACAAGTCAACAGGACGAAAACAATTATTGTTTAAAAGGAAGATAGGGGAATGGGAGATATCTGACTTATGGCATTATTGCTTCATAACATCAATTCTACAAGCCTCTAATAATATTGTTTTTCTTATGTAAATGCATTAAACCCAAATTTATCATGAAAACCAAAAATATTACATTGCAATTTGCATTTTATAGGGTCAGAACAGAAGCCTCTGGATGTGCAAAAATTGCAATACTAACACTGCAATGTAACCTAGTTCCAGGTTTAGTATCTAATCTTGTGTTTGCATGGTTTATGGTTTGCTATCTTTCTTAGTTCCAGGTTTGGTATCTTGCTTTTGCATGGGTTTTGGAAGCCACAGAATAGGATCTACTATTGGTAAGGCAAGCTTCAAGTAGAAATGTTTCTGTAACTGCTTTGCACACAATTTTTGGAAAGAAGGACAAAAATACACCCATCATCAAAAAAATAGTTGCACCAAGAAAAAAGCAACCAACAGGAATGAAACTTGGTGGGTAGGTTTGACATTATGAGACATGCAAATGATTCAAGTATCACGCTAGGCCACACATGTGACACTAGCAAGGAGGGGTCATAGCGCTGTGCCTGACCGGCTATATAAGGCCGTCCCATTGCGCATACTTGCCATTCTGACTTGTCTTGTTGTGTTGGTTGGATCCTTTGCAAGTGAAGTATGCCTCGAAGAAAAGTTCGGAAGCAATTCAAGCAGTTGGAGAAGTTTGAGAGGGGCTGCATCGTCGGACTCCGGGAAGCAGGGTAGTCTTATTGCGTGCAACACTGGTCGTGCAGATATCACCATAGCATGCTGTTGGTGGCAGTGAATAGAACAAGGCATACAGCAGTGACAGGAAGGCTCTGGGAGACCTAGATGACCCACGGAGAGAGAGAGGACCAACGGGTTTTGTTCAACATTTGCGGAGTGACCCAACAGACACAATTGTGGATATTCAGCGAGCAGTGGTGCCCTCCATGCAGTGTCCAATTAGTGCCAGCACCATTGGCAGACAGCTGCACGACGTAGCACTACACGCACGAAGACTGTTATGACGACTGCCCTTAACACCATTGCATCATCACCAAAGACTGCAATGGTGTCATGCTAGATTATCATGGAGCCACTCAGAATGGCTGCGGATGATCTTCAGTGATGAGTTCCGCTTTTCTCTTGGAGGAGATGACCACTGAATCTGTGTGTAGAGGCACTGTGGTCAGCGCCAAGATGAACAGTTAGTTGTGAAGTGTGACATGTCCAGAAGGCCTGGTGTCATGGTGTGGGGTGCAATTGCCTACGATACCAGATAACCTTTGGTGTTCATTAAAGGCACTTTGAAAGCCCAACATTACATTAATGAGGTCCTGCAACCAGTGGCCTTACCTTTTCTGAAAGCTCATGTCAGTGCAATTTTCCAACAGGACAATGCCCATCCGCATGCTCCTACTGTCTTGAGAGCTTGCCTTCAAGGCACCGACACTCTGCCATGGCCAGCAGCATTGCCGGGCCTATCGCCGATTGAAAATGTGTGGGATGCTATTGGATGTGCTATCCACACTCCACTCCTACTGCACGATCTGCAGGAAATGTGTGAGAAGATTTAAGCTGCATGGGATAGCTTATCGCAGGATATCATTAGGAAGCTGTAAAACTCCATGCCGAGACGTCTGGCATGCTGTGTGAGCAAACATGGCGGCCCAACACCATACTGAGAGACACTACTTATTGGTGTGTAGCTCAATAAATACTGCCCATACGAGTCTCAATGTTTAATCATTTATTGTTCTTGGAAACCTTTACCTTCCTCCCAAATAACATTGCAATCCAGCACGTCCTTCTCGGTGCAACTATTTTCTTGACGATGAATGTATCAGGGTGATTCAGAAGTCACTGTCATTTTCAGAATGTTGGCAAATACGTGTATAAATGCATAAACGTAAAAGTTAAATCTTCGGAATAGAGTCCATCATGATGCCTTGTCTTGAATCCCCCTGTGAAAAAATTCCTTTGGCTTTGAGGCAAAAAAAAAAGTTTTGGACCCCAAGTTCAACATGTTTTGAAACTATTTCCCACGTAGAAAATGTACCAAGGACCGGAGTAAGTGGTAGCCCAAAGGAGCCACATCTGGACCATGCGCAGGGTAGGACATTAGCACAATGCCCTCCAGTTTCTGTATTTTATTTTGCCTTAGTTGACCAGGCACGATGAGGAGGAGCATTATCCTGTTGGAGGATAACGCATTTACAGTTCACCAGAGCCGAGTACTTTTGGCTTAAAGTGGCTTACATCCACTCCAACTGCCACAGTGCAGTTGTACATTAATGCCTCAGCCATCTCAAACTAATTTCCAATGAATGGGGTCCTCAAAGTTCCACCATACACATAGCATAACTTTATGCTCAAATCATTTTTTTTTTTTTTTTTTTTTTTGATATAACCTCTGTTTTCTCATTTCAGGATTCCAGAAAAATAAAATATCCACTTCTCATCACAATGTCACAATTTGCCTAAACAAACAGTTAACCTGGGGATTTTCTAGCAATTGGCAACAAACATGCACACATCGCTGAGTTCGGCAGCAGCCAGTACGAGTTACTTGTCAACAGATGTGTATCTTGCCGAGCTTGGCAGTTCATGAACATTTATGGGCTGCGGTATTCCCAGCTCATTTGTTTAGTGCTTGTGCATGGATTTGACTCTACAGCTTGGCGTACAGCATCAGAAATTATCGTCAAAGGTCTTCCACACCACATGCTTTACTTTCAAGGGCTACAGACCCCAATTTTAACTCCCTGAAACCAAAATCTTGCTGTTCAATAACATTTTCAAAGAACATGCATCATTCTTTTAAATCTTCTGTTTCACCCATTAAATTCAAATGTTCTGACCATGGAAAGTGTGCACAATTATTTTTAGGAAGTGGTATTATGAAATTTACAATAATGCAAAATGCCAACTCACCATCTTCTCCACTTAAACTTCTTGCTGTCAGCCTGGTGCTCTCATTAAACACTTTGGGATAAATATCGCTTTATGTAATTTTATCGGTAAAACAGAATAAAATAAGACCATTTAAAATTGGAATAAAATTGAATAAAACTGGAATAAAATCATAATAAATGTATTACGATTTTATTCCAATTTTATTGTATTAAATTATTTCAATTTTATCCCGATTTTAGAGTAATAAATTATTCCAATTTTATTCCAGTTTTATCAAAATTTTATTCCAATTTTAAAGAGTCTTTTACTTCATTCTGTTTTACCAATATCATTACATAAAACTATATTTATCCCAAAGTGTTTAAGGAGAGCACCAGGCAGCCAGTGAGAAGTTCAAGTGGAGAGATGGCATTTCACTTTGTTATTGTAAATTTCATAATACTACTTCCTAAAAATGATTGTGTACACTGCCTTCCATGATCAGAACATTCAAATTTAACGTGCGAAACAGAAGATTTAGAAGAATGATGTATGTTCTTCAAAAATGCTATTGACAATTACTACGTAATCCAGCAACAGGCTTACTATAAGCTTGAGCTATATCTGAATCTTGCTATTCTTTACTGCTCCTTCACTTTCCAGAGCACAAAATTTCCCTCACTGCCGTGATAAACTTTTTTTTTTTTTTATTTATAAGAAAAACAACTCTCTCCGATGATCGTGCATTTCTCATCCAAAGCTTTTGACAGCAGAAAATGTTCCAATAAATCACAGCAGCATTTGCTCCTATTTATGCCAATTATTAGATGTACAAATAAGTTTGAAAGCATTTTAAGACAACACAACATGTAATTTGAGAGAAAACAACAATACCCTTACGAATCAAAATATGTGCAGTCATTATCTATCACCTTCCGCCATCGGTCGGGCAGCAGACAGATTCCAGCCATGAAGAATACTTCGTCGTGTGACGCAATGAAGTTTTCAACCCATTTTTGCACTTCGCCACATGTCCGGAACCGTACAGCAGACAAACCATGTTGCATCGATTGGAACAAATGATAGTCTGAAGAGGATATGCCGATACTATATGATGTGTGCTCCAAAACTTCACAGTCAAGCGTCAAAACGTTTCCTCGATTGGTTTCGCGACATGCGGCCTAGCATTGTCATGACGTAATTTCACAGGACGCAATCCTTTGCCTCTTGCAGATTTCCTGGTTCAATTGCCGCAACTGTTGCTTGTAGCGATCAGCAGTAACAATTTGACCCTGTTCCAATAGTTCATAATAGAGCATTATACCCTTCATATCCCCTCATACCCTTCATTGTCCCACCAGATGCACAGCAGAACTTCCTTGCAGTGAATATTGCGTTTCAGTGTCGAAGTCATTGCTTTACCGGGGTCTACCCAGTGTTTTTTTGCATTTGGGATTCTCATACCATATCCACTTTTCACCAATCGTAACAATTTTCCACAGGAAAGACTTTCTGTGTTGTTTATTTAACAGATTCAAAAACTTCATGACACGCTCACCCTTGTTCCTCTGGCTCAGGTCTATTTTATTTTGTTCCGTCTGAATCTTTCCCATTGCGCGAAACGATTGAAAATTGTTTGTTGAGTTACCCCTCAGTTGTTCAGCTAGTTCCTTTTGCATTTGAGATGAATCTTCATCCAGCAAAGCTTGCAGTTTCTCATGTGCAACCTTCTGCGGTGCGCCGCTATGTTCTCAATCGCTGACATCAAAACCCCTGCTTTAAACTGTCTTAACCTAAACTCACATGTGCTTTTTGATACAATATTCTCCCCTAGAACAGATCGATGCACATGCATTTGCAGCACTTTTTACTTGATGAAATTCGTAAAGAATGCAGTGTCGAATAAATGCAGTATTGCTTGTCATCTTTCACCTATCGACGCACAAGTGTGTTTGACTATTGCGAAAACTTCTGTGTCACATTTTATACTCTGGACTAATTACTGTCACATAACAACATGAGGGAATGTAGGATATGTAAATTAGTGATATACGTCACACAAAAAACGCTTTAAAACTTATTTGTACACTTAATAGATGATACCGATTTTCTGGTAATATACTGTTTTTATCTACATAAGACATGCATGCCGAGTGAACTCTTCATAAGGCCTTACACAGGAGAACTCTTCAAAATGGCAATGACTTCTGAATCACCCTAATAATGTGATAAAGAAAACCCAACTTGACTCATCTATTATGCCAAAAAACCTAGTTAACACAAATGTAAACCATATAGTATTATCTTCCTTACTTTATGCTATTTACAGGGAAGGCTTCTCAGTCTGCTTAAGAAGACAGCATAAAACAGATGACTGAGGCAAGCGATTTTGTCAATGACATTTGATAGTGAGATTCGATACTCTTAGTAAAGAAAATGAATTGGCAGATACTTTAGGACAGTGTTTTTATTCAAATTCTTTGGACATTGGCACATATCATGTATCCTGGAATATAAGCCACTGAATGTAATAAAATGTGTTATGTATGATTATCAGAGCTGAGGTAAACACAAAGATATACTATTACTTATGTAATTTACAGTGGTATTTAGCTTTGCATGCCATATTTAAGAACATACATATAAAGAACATATTCAGAATTTGCCTTTTAATTTAAGACTAAATGCAGAAAAAATAGCGAAAAAGAAGTGTACACTTTTCAGAAAAAGTGTAGCGAGCTACTTTTTCCAAAAGTGTAGCAGTGGCTAGCTAGCTGCTTTTAAAAAGTAGCTTTCCAATCACTGGATTTATACCTAGAAATTCAAATGTGAATTGCATATTAAACTCTTCATATCATTTACAGAAATATCTGTCATGACCTCACAGCACAGTCAGAAGAATTTTACCAAACTACAATCCAGGATCAAGTACAACAAGTTAGTAAAATCATGCAATGCATTGATTATGATATGCTTTCCAACATGCCAGAAATCATTACTCAAGTTATGAGGATAGTGGCTGTGGAATAAATCTCGCTCCTGTGCCCTGACCTTTGACCCCATTTCGATGATATTAAACAGAACCGGTTCAGTATACCTCTGGAACAACATGCTAAAGTTTTGTCGCAGTCAAAGCATTTTTACGTAAGTTACAAAGCATAAGGGCGATGGAATGGATCCCGGTTCTATGTCCTGACCTTTGGCCCCATTTTGCCCATTTTCAAAAGGGTTCATCCCCAGGTTGTTCATCCCCTACCACATACTAAAATTTCATCAAACATTTTTATGTGAGTTATCATGGGGACAGACTGAATACGCTTCTTCAACCTACGGTTGGAAAGCGTAAAAAACTATTTCAGTCGCAAGATTCTACTGCTGAATGGCATTATAACAATTGATATTGCATTTCAACATGGGAAAACTTCAGGGTTGCAGTTTGAATAAATACTGCTGTACTACATGTTTCACTGGGCGTGATTATGTTGATAAACGCAGAAAATATTCTTTATAACCCTTAAACATAAGTTCCTGTACATCATTTTCCACCCTGTGTGTGAAGTATTTGTTCGATTTTTATACTCAATTTTCCTAGAATAACACCGTGGTTCCTCTTACCTCGTTTGTTATTGGAAATAATGCCACACCCAGGTTAAAGCCGCAGATACAAACATACCACATAGGAATTTTTACTAGATGGCCAATCCCACACCACAGACGTGATAGGGGAGTATATTGTATGGTTTTTGTCAAAGATAAGTGACACAGTGGAAAGAGGTGTTAGAAAAACTGTTAAGACAAAAATAACTCAATAGACAAAACATTAGAGATAGGGTTATGGACATCCTCTGCACAGAGTAGAATAGACCCAAACCGAATGCAGGCGATAAATATGTGGATAGCAGGGCTTCCCAACAGTGTGAACCAATCAACGAACGTAGGTAAATGTGGTGATCTGAACACCATTGATCATGGAAGAATTGTTGTCATAAGACAGATGGGACACTGTCGCTCAAGTGGTAAGAATTGTAGGGATCCCAAGAGCAACTGTATCAATGTTATACCACCATCAACAGACCTACCAAAGCCCAGAGAGCAAGGGTTGGGTGACCACATGCCACTGATGACTGGGCTCGGCACAGACCATCCAGACTCATACAAACCGACCATTTGGCAATGGCATGGCAAGTCGCATCCAGGTTGAATGTTGGATGCCCAAGCAGTGTCAGCGAGTGAACGGTAAGCTGCATACCATATGCTACGGGAGCCAACGCCCTACTCGTGTGCCACTGTGGACTGCTCGTCATCGGACATTGTGCCGAAATCCCATCCAGGTTAAATGTCGGAGACCCAAGCAGTGTCAGCGAGTGAACGGTATGGCACACAATGCATTCCATGGGCTACGAGAGCTGACACCCTACTTGTGTGCCACTGTTGACTGCTCCTCATCGGACATTATGCCTAACCCAATGCCGGAAACATCAAAATTGGACCTTCAGAGTGGGGCTGTGCCATGTGGTTGAATCCCATTTTCAGCTGTACTGAGCTGACAGGAGGTTACAGGTGTAGCATTGACAACACGAGGCCATGGCCCCGTCGTGTCAGGTCGGCTGTGGTCAAGGTAGCGGTGGCTCTGTGATGGTCCGGGGAGCCTTCTCATATAGCACACATTAGGTCTCTTAGTGTGTCTTGAGAGGTATTAACTGCTGCATGCTACCAGCATGTGCAAGCTGACCACCTTCATGCTTTTATGGCTGTCATGTATCCTGCAGCGGACGGGTCTGTTTCAGCAAGACAATGCACCGCCCCACTGGGCTGCATCCATCCAGGCACAGCTTGAGGAACACTTATCTGAATTTAGGACCATCCAGAGCCCCAAGGTCCCCAGATTTAAACTTTGTGGAAGCTCTATGGGAAGCAGTGGAGCAGAACATCAGATCCATGGATCCCGGACAGATTTGTGGACAATGCTGCATCAGTCATGGCTAGCATTACCACAGGAAACAGTCTGGCATCTGGTGGAGTCTACGCCTCTAGGTGTACACACTATTATTCGCACTAGAGGAGGCACCAACACACTATTAGGTAGGTATCTCTAATGTTTTGTGCATTGAGTGTACTTTTAATCTCCTGTGTAACTCACTTCAAATAAGATCACAGGTGAAAGCGTACTAGATGCACAGAAAGTTATACACTAAATAGCAGTCATCACCACTACTTCATTGCTGCCCTGGTATAACTTCTCCTGCTAATGCGAAAGACCTTCCATTTATAGACACCCCACGTGTAGGAGAGATAAAAGTGTAAAAGAGAGACCATAAATGTTTCACATCCAGGAATTTGTTATGTACCCCCTCATGACTGGAAGTGAATGTCATTTATCCTGTGGTTGATACCAAGGTACTTAGAAAGAGGAGAGGTAGGTCCAATCGCCTTTGTTTCCGTGCCGCCGGCGAGCTGTCATCCTACGAGCTGGAATGTGACGTCACAGTGGTCATAAACGATCTCTTGAGCATCCGGAGTCATTCGGAGCTTGTGCTGTAGTGTCGATTACTCGCTGCATTTCTTTGTCAATTTTAGACCCGCTTTGTCGTTTTATTCATTTTTTTTCTGTGTACGACTATCTTGAAAATACCTGGATACGCTGTTGCACTTTGTTGTAATAACACTTCAAAGGAAATGAAGTTAGATGCTGCATACCATGTTTTTCCATTGGATAGAGATTTCTTGAAGCAATGGGTAGCGAAATGCTGTCTAAAGGATGTATTCAATGCAAAGAAATCTCAAATGTGCCTCGAAGTAAGAGCGAGATCTTAGAAATTAATTGCTGAACTTGCCTCCCAGAAAAAAAAACTGAAAAAAGATGCTGTGGCTACAAAAAATATGCCTTAGCAGATGGAGGAGCAAACTTCTGTTCAAAGTAAACGGTTTAAGATCGGAGAGGTGAGAAAATAAATGCATTAAAGTATATCTCCAATTAAACGTCAAATCACAAGTCACAATGAAAGTGACATCATTCCTGACCAACATTTATCTTACCGTCAACGTTATGTTAGAAATGCGAATGTCTGAACAAAAATATAATGCAACTGAAGAGTGAAGATAATTCACTAGGGAAAGAATGATCAAACGTAAGAAAACAGTTGGAAATGGTAAAACAATGCTTTTGCCTGGAGAAAAGAAGCCTGAAAACGGAAATTAATATTATGAAACGCAAATGCAAGAATAGAAATTTGCTGAGCAACAGTGAAAGGTGGCCAGTTATCATAAATTTGCTTGGCCATTGTTTCACTGAAGTGCAAATTCAAACTCTTGTGTCAAAAAAGAGACCAGCAAAATGGAATGAAGAAGATATAAGTCGAGCACTTGTTTTGCATGCTATTTCTCGAAAAGCATATCTTTTCATCAAAAATAAAATGCACATACTGGTTCCAAGCATTTCCTCTCTGAAACGGTGGTGTGGTAAAGTTGTGTTACCGATGGTTTAATTGAGCCCGTTTTAAAGGTCATGAAAATAAATGCTATACACCTAATCAAATTCGACAAAGTTTCAATTTTATCTTTCGATGAAATGAGCGTTGATTGCCGATATTGTTATGATGCTGCTGCAGATAAAATTTTAGGACCGCATAGTAACATTTTAGTAGTTATGCTGAGAGGCTTCTGGAAAGCTTGGAAACAACCATATAATGTATTATTCCTTTGATAAGCAGATGAATCAAAAGCTGTTAACTGACATAATTCGAGCCGTTGAGCAATCGGGTTATTTAGTGCATGGAGCAATCGTGTTATTTAGTGCTGACCTGTGTGTGGGGGGGGGGGGAATCAAGGTTTGGAGGCAGCTTGGAATAACCCCAATATTGTCTTCTTTTCCAAATCCAGTAAATGAAAATCAAAAAATATGGATGTTTGCCGATGTGCCCCATCTAATTAAGCTTCCCGAAATCATATATTTGATGGCGGAAAATGGATCCACACAAATGTAAGAGGCGAGACAGATAATTAGTTTCAGCACCCCAGATGCAATCTAACAACTTAAGCAAAGCTGTAGATTCGACGTAATGAAATGTAGATTTCCCAGTTCCAAAGAGCTATTGCAGTGCACTTTTGGAAAAAAAAAGATATTCTGGAAAAAGCATCGAACAGTATTCATGTCATATTCCCGTTTTTTCCCAGTATATATATATATATATATATATATATATATATAGATTTTTACTCTATTTTGAAAAATAGTTGGATGTTTGTGCAGTTTTTACTTAAAAATTATTTACTCAAAACTAGCTCTGTTATTTCGATTGAAAATTCACAGAGCACACGACACTTTCTCGGTATGGCTCCGTGCGCGTTACAGCTTCGCTTATGGCCACCGTGACGTCACAGCGCAGCGAAGAGAAGCGGGAAGACAGCTCGGTTACGATGGACCTACCTCTCCTCCTCCTAAGTACCTTGGTTGGTACCTGCAGTGGTTTGCATGTTTAGAAACAGGAAGACACCACTCTAATTTCGTGCATGGGTGGTTCCCAAGTGTGGTAGGGGCAACATCTACAATTTTGTTGTTTTTCCTGTTGTGGGCTTACCGACTCTACTACACACAAGGGCAAAAAAGAAATCCACATTTTACCCTCCCTTGCACAACATAAGAAAAGAAATATTCCCTAAAAGAAAAAATGATGCTAAATCATATTTCATTAAGCCTAAAAAAAGATTTATGAAGAATCAAATGTAAAGCACTTAAATCCATGGGCTATATTTGTACATCAGTGATCAAGGTAATTTAATAGGTCATAATTAGAAAACTAATTAGAGAAGATGGAAAATGATTGGTACATACATACATATCACTAAGCTGTTCTCTGAGATTCAGAGGTTAGCTCCAAAAAGAATTAGTTAGATCAGAAAATACAAGAAAACAACTAGATTTAAGTTTCTGATATTAGAAATCAATCTGATTTTATGGCAAATTTTTACATTAAGCATTCATTAACAAAATTCAGTAAAGGTAAACATTAGCCCCACAAAAAAAAAAAAAAAAAAAAAAAAAATCATCAACTTATAAAACATCAACTACTTCAACCAGCCCTAAGAAGTATGTTATGAAAATTAACAGATGGCGCACAAAAGTTTCTCATAGAAAAAGGCCTCTGACAAAGAATTTTCAGAACGAACAGTTAAAAGAAAACATACAGAAGGAAACGTTATACAACTCTATGCCTTCTAGTGGAAGAATTTTTCATAACGGAAAAGCTGAAAATAGGCAAAAAACATTCTTCATGGCAAAACCTAAGCTAAGGAAAAAAGAACTATTGAAATACATCTCCCAAAAGCAAAGATAGCAAGAAAAAGGCTTTGACATTTATGCACCCTAGGGGGCTTTGTGCATTATTTAAAGTGGATCTTCTTATTGTAGCAAAATTCTTATTCGCTCCAAATCTTTATTGCAGCAAATGGCATACAGTACAAAAAATAAAAATAAAAAAAAAAAAGGTTTATAGAAGCGGATGTACAGCTGCAAATGGAAATACACAAATAGTATCTAGCGGCAGAACTGTGAACGACAAACTTAAAATACAAACAAATTGTTCCGTAAGGTAAATCGTACACGGTGTTAAAAGAATTTTTTAAATTGGACATTTAGAAGTACAGATTTTGAGGAAAACAGAAAATATTTGCACCCCTAGAGGTGAAATTAGGCATTATTTTGGAAAGAAAATATGTGCAAGGAGTTTTCATGAAAGTATTTGACCAAAAAGGATTTTTTTTTTAATTGGATTTATAGTCCTGCATATATTGCTGTAAACGGAAACATGAACTTATGCCTTCTAGTGGCACACTTCTGTGTTAAGAAAATTTTGAAGTTACATTAGAAACATTTCGCTCTGAAAATGCTCTCCAACAAAGGAAGAATTTTTCAAGTCTGACTTTTAGAAACATATCAACAAAAATTTTATATATGTCTACGCCCCCATGGTGGAAAAGCTATACACTATTTTAAGCAGGAAGTACTCTCAAAAGGTTTTCCAAGGTGAGAAGTATCGGTCTGCAAAAGAATTTTTTCAATTGAGTTTTCAGAAGCTCAGATTTTCTTTCAACTACACCAGAAGGAGAAAAACACTTACACCTCCTGATGGCCAAACCCTTCTTTACCAAAATTGGGAAATCATATGCAAAACATTTCCCATCAGCCGCTGTATCTGACGCAGGAAGAATTTTTCTAATTGAACTTTTAGAAGCAGAGACTTCTGGAAAAATGCATTTTACCTTATGCCCCGAGTGGAAAATCTATGCATTACTTTTTTATAAAGAGACTATACCTAAAATAGTCTTTGATATAAATGGCATGGAAAGGAAATATAAGTTTTTCAATTGGATATTTAGAAGCAAATACATGAAATAAAATTTATTTTGAATTCGATAGGATCTGCATTTACACCCTCTAGCGAGAAAGTTGTGCCTCAGAAGAAGGGAGGAAAAAAACTGAATGCAAGGATCATCATTTTCACATTTCAAGCTTTCCAATGCAAAAAGAATTTTTCAAATCTAACTAATAGTAGCAGAGATATGGTGTCCACAGACGGCCAGATGGACGAAGTGATAGCATAAGCATAATCTTTTTTACAAAAGATGTGTAATAACATAGCTTCAGTACTGCTGACAGACAAGAAAACCAACCTCCCCCCACATTTTTCCGGGGATAGGGAGATCAATTTGTCAAACGTAGTTATCTCAGTAGAAGAATCCTTAACTACAAAACATCATATAGTTCATCGCATGAACATAGAGACAGAACAAATTCTCGAATAAAAAGAAACAACAATGAGCTGAAATGTACACCTCATATTTATAGCAAAAATAGCATAGGACACACAGCTGCACAATAGTTTGATGGAAACCTAACAATTCCAACGCCAAGTACAAGAAAAAAACAGAAATACGCTGTCTCAAAAATATAAAGACTTACTAGTTATGAGCACCTCCGGTACGAATAGTGGAGCCGTTGTTACCAATAACACTGAAAACCCGATTAGGTATACTGTCCACCAAGTGATGCAAGTGTTCTGGACGGAGTGCGTACCAGCTTCGTTCAATCTGCTCTTTCAATGCCACCACACTTGAGAACTGCCGTCCATTCGCATACACATCATGAGCGAGGATACCCCAGAGGTTCTCGATAGGGTTCAGATCTGGACTGAGTGCTGGCCAACCATTATGGTCACATGACGAGTGTTAAACCAGCTTTTCGTTGATAGACCATGGATAGGGGCATTGTCTTTCTGGAACAGATAACCAACACCCGCTAGAGTTTCGGCAAACGGTAGAAGGTGGCTGCTGAGAATGTCCTGATATGTTTCAGAGTTTGGCCTGCCTTGCAGGAAAGCGATATCCATTGTCCCATTGAACACAAAAGCTCCCCAGACCATCACAGATCCCCCTCCTTTCTGTCTGCTGAAGAAGGTGCGTGGCTTGCATCGTAAATCATGCCAACAGGTTGAAATTTTGTTCATCAGAGAAAATAGTTGTGATCCACTCGTCCGTCCAGTGCATGTGGCTACTTGCTCATAACATTCTAGCTTCCTTGTGGCGTTGCGTCAGGTGTGGCAGACGGCGCATTTTTCATCGAACTGTGTCCTTTGAGACGGTGACATCAACAGTCCGAGAAACTTGACATAGTGATAGCCTTTGGGATAAAACTGAACGTATGATGACACGATCATCTCGTTTGGTTGTTATTAGAGGCCTTCCAGGCCGTTTACTGACAGTTAATGCACCGTGTTTCGATAAAGTTTTATAAATGACTGGCCTACTCCTCCCCTTGGCTGTACAAATTTTCGCTACTTAGTTAGTTAGTTAATTGATTTTAGTGGCGCAAGGGCCAGGTTTGGCCAAAGAGCGCCAGACACAGAACAATCAGTAAAAGATATTTAAAAGCGGGGTGAAATGATTAAGAGCAGACAGGCTTGGCAAAAGTTAGAATAGAGAATGATAAAAGCTGTGAAGACTAGTTAGTCAATTAGGTTTATAAATAAATAAATAAATTCACCAATTCACTGTTATAATCATTATAAATTATTATTATTATTACTATTATTATTATTTTTTTTTTTTTAAATAAGTTTTAAAAAGTCTATCTGCTTTAAGAACGAAAACACTGCGAAAGTGTCGCAGTGGTCGCCCAAAAGCTTCTGCAGTGTAGCTGCGCCGTCATCCAGTAGATGAGACTGAAAATAGTGAAACCGATGATTACAAAAACGAACACAACTACATAAAACATGAGAGATGGTGAGTAAACAGTCGCACGCCTCACACATTGGGGCAGTGTCGCCACACAGCAAATAGCTATGCGTGAAGCGACAATGCCCAATGCGGAGACGCGCAAGAACAACTTCTTCCCTACGGTTCCGGCGACACGATGATTTCCAGATTCCAAGGTTAGGTTTTACACGGTGCAGTTTATTGTCCACCTGTTGGTCCCACAGACTTCGCCACGTTCGTCTGATATGATCGTGAACAAGAAAGCGAAAATCGCGGTGAAACAGTGGCAAGGGTGTGACGACCAAAGACGAGGCAGATCTAGCAGCAGCATCGGCAGACTCGTTCCCTGGGATCCCAACATGCCCAGGAATCCAGCAGAACCGAATCTGGACATCAGCCTCGAGCAAAGAACGAAGAAGTCTCCGAACGGCAAAAAGAAGTGGGTGGCCAGTGAAATCCAAAGATGACAATGATTGCACAACACTCAACGAATCAGTGTACACAATAGCACGCTGATGAGAGCTCGACTGCACGTGAACAAGTGCAAGATACACAGCATGCATCTCCGCCGAAAAAACCGTGGCCTCAGGAGGAATGCGGGCAACAGAAACTTCGTCAACGCAGACGGCGGCGGATCCAACAACACCAGCCGCCTTAGATCCATCGGTGAAAACAGGAATAAAGTCTGCATTGACGTAACGGTGTTCAGCGAAGAGCTGCTGGTACACTGACGCAGGGGTTGAGGACTTGTCAAAAGATGTAAAGCTGGTATCGACCATGACACCAAGAGGATGCCATGGAGAATCCTCAAAGCCCCTGGTATCTCCAACGAGTGACAAGTCGAGCCCTGCATCACGAGCTACGGCCGCCATACGAAGACCGAAGGTTCGAATGCACGAGGGACGGATCTCGAACAAACGAGCATGCTGGGGATGAAAAACTGCATCGTATAAAGGATGGTCTGTGAGTGATTTAAGTTTCAGGTAAAATTGAAGAGACAGCTGCAGACGGCGTAAATGAAGCGACGGTTCGTTCGCGTCGGCATAAAGGCTGGGAATGGGTGACGTACGAAAGGCTCCCGTACAAAGACGCAGCGCTTGATGGTGGATGGTATCCAACGGCCGGAGAACGGTAGGACGCGCAGAGCCATACACCATACAGCCATAATCCAGCTTAGACCGAATGAGAGAATGGTAAATACGGAACAAAGAAGTCCTGTCTGCACCCCAGGAGACTGAGGCAAGGATCTTAAGGATTGACAAGGCTCTCAGACAGGAAGTCCTTAGCCGTCGAACGTGCGAGCGAAAGGTGAGAGCACGGTCAAAGGTCAAACCAAGGAACTTGGTTTCCGGCAAAACTGGAATGACTGCACGGTCCAAATAGAGCTCTGGATCAGGATGGAGGCCACGCCTCCAGCAGAAATGGACACAGGCTGTCTTGTCGGGAGAAAGAACAAACCCGTTATTGTTAGCGGCTTTAACAATCTGGGTAATTGCAGACTGCAACTGCCTTTCAACGAAACGCATGCTGGATGACGAACAGAAGATGTGAAGGTCGTCAACATAAATGGTAGCCGAAACCGTAGGAGGAAGATTTTTGAGTAAACAATTAATGCGGAGGATGAACAGAGTCACCGAAAGAATGCTGCCTTGAGGAACGCCTTGTTCTTGATGGAAAAAGGCGGACAGCGTTGTACCCAGGCGCACCTGGAACACACGGTTACGAAGAAAGTTGGCAATGAAGGTTGGCAGGTTTCCCCGCAACCCACTCTCGTGGAGGTCACGGAGGATACCGTGACGCCACGCTCTATCGTAAGCTTTTTCGATGTCAAAAAATACAGACACCAGGTGCTGCCTACGTACGAACGCCTCACGAACAGACGTCTCAAGGAGCAGGAGATGGTCAGGAGCTGAACGATGACGACGGAAGCCGCTTTGTGATGGAGACAGTATTCGATGTTCTTCAAGAAAATAAATTAGCCGGGAATTAACCATTCGTTCAAGGATTTTGCACAGACAGCTAGTGAGGGCAATTGGCCGATAACTAGAGGGAGACTTGGGGTCTTTGCCAGGCTTGGGAAAAGGTAAAACAAAAGCTCTTCGCCAAGAGTCCGGGAAACTGTGCTCCAACCAAATACGGTTGAAAAGCACTAACAGATTCTCGAGAGACGACTGCGAGAGATGACGAACCATGTCATAGTGGATGCCGTCAGGGCCGACAGATGTTGCGCCGGACCGATGCAGAGCCACCCGTAGTTCAACCATGCTGAAGGGGGAGTTATACTCAGTGTTATAAAAAGGCGCAAAGGAGATTTTCTGGCGTTCCGCGGTTGTTTTAATCCTCTGAAAGGACGGGAGATACGCCTGAGAACTAGAAACTGAGGCAAACGCTTCGCCCAAGCAATCCACAATCTCCCCAACTTCAGCATACGTGCAGCCGTTATTCTCAAGAATTGAAATTTGGCGGGAACTATAGTTTCCCGAATCTTACGAATTTTTTCCCAAACAGTTTTTGAACTGGCACGTGAATTGATAGATGAAACGTACTTCATCCAAGACTCCTCTTGCTTCGTCGACGCACCAACCGAGCGTAAGATTTTGCTCTTTTAAATTTAACAAGATTAGCATCGGTCGGATAACGCCGAAAAGTACACCAGGCCTTATGTTGAACTCTCCTAGCCGCTGAGCAATCAGGGTTCCACCAAGGCTTCGGACGTCTTGAGAGCGTCGTTGATGTTTTTGGGATAGAGAGATCTGCTGCCTGAATGATACACGTTGTGACATCAGTAACAGCTGCGTCAATTGACCCCCGGGTCACCATGGCAAAAGATATCATTGCGGACGGTGTGAAGACCTCCCACTTGGCACGATCAATCCTCCAACGAGGAGGGCGGGAGGCAGAAGATGGTACGCTCACATTATACCTAAGTACAATTGGGAAGTGGTCGCTTCCATGGAGGTCGTCACACACCGTCCACGACCAGTCGGCCATAACCGATGGTTGACCCAAAGATAAATCGATTGCACTGAAACTTCGTGTAGGCTCGTGGAAGTAAGTGTCAGCACCGGTGTTAAACAGGCACAAAGAGGTCGAGGAAAGAAGAGATTCGATCCTACGGCCTCGTGTGTCTGTTCTGACACTACCCCACAATGGATTATGAGCATTGAAGTCACCCAGAAGAAGAGCAGGTGACGGCAGCTGCCCAACTAAGCTCTCAAGAACGGACACGCTCACGTCCTCATCCTGCGGCAGATAGACGCTGCAAACAGTTAGAGGCACAGGCATGGAGATACGCACCGCAACGGCTTGTAAAGATGTTGAGACCGCAACGGGAGAAACTGGAACACTGTGGGGGACAAGGATGGCAACTCCCCCGCAAGCTATATCTCCTGAAACATTATCTTTCCGAAATGCACTGTAGCCTCGAACTGAAAGGAGGTCTGATGGTTTAAGTTTTGTCTCCTGGAGGCAAAGGCACACCGGAGAGTATGACGAAAGCAGATGTTTCACGTCGTCATGTCTTGTCCGAAAGCCTCGACAGTTCCACTGAACGATTTGATCCATGGTTTGAATTGTGGTGAATGAGAAAAAGAAAAAACGAAAAACAAAACCCGAGAAAAACTGGGACAACTAAAAGTTGTCCGATTCCATCATTTCGTCTGCAATGTCCATTTGCGCTTGGGACTGTTTTGTCCGACGCCCTGTAGTCCCTGGTGGTAAAATGGGGCGGTATTTTGGTTCCTGTGTCGCAGATGATCTTGCCCGATCCTGGTTCTTATGATGGGAGTTTGGAGATTTCTTCTCCTTTTCTTTTTCCTTTCTCTTTCCTCCCGGGGTTGTTGAAGTCCCGGTGGTGCTGGTGTTAGTTGCAGCAGGTTTAGGCACAGTGGTTGTTGGAGCTTTCGCGTCCCTAGCTCGGGATTGTAGTGCTGCCAGACCAGCAGCTATGATGTCGTCTAGCTTGTAGGGACAATTCACTGGGATTTGGCTATCAGTCTGGGTACCGACTGTAGTCCTTGCAACAACCGCTGATGCATAGGATCGCCGATTTGATTGGTTTGGAGCGACCTTTCTTCTGGCCTCTGGGTAGGAGATTCCCTCAACGGTCTTAATGCGTTGGATCTCTTTTTCCTCTTTCCACTTTGGACAGTCTCTCGATGATGCTGCATGAGATCCCTTGCAGTTGAAGCACAGCTCGGCTTCGGCATGGCAATCTTGCAAAGTATGGTCGGTTGCAGTACAACGCCCACACCGAGCAGTGCTCCTGCAAGACTGCTGGGAGTGACCATATGCTTGGCATTTGAAGCATCGTAGAGGACTTGGTATGAAGGGGCGCACTTCAAGGTGTAGATACCCTGCCTTGATTGAAGTTGGCAGGGATGGGGTGTTAAAGGTCAGTATGATGTTTCGAGATGGGACAGATTAGCCATTTCGCCGAAATAGGATGCGCCGGACTCCACTCACTTGTTGGTCTTTCAGTTCCTCCAGAAGTTCTTGGTCACTGCACTCCAGAAGGTCTTGAGAAGAGATAACACCTCGTGAGGAATTGAGGTAGCCGTGAGGGGTAACTTTTACTGGACAATCTAAAAGAGGTGGTGTTTAAAAGCACTGTAGCATATCTGGGACTCGACATCTCGACAAGAAGATCTCCAGATTGGAGCTTCTTAACGCTCTTAGGAGAGCTGGCAATTGATTGCAATGCTTTATTTATCCAGAAGGGGCTTCTGGTGTTTAATGGGTTTGAAGCGTCCAAGGAGTGGATGCAAAAGAACCGAACATTGGCAGAATCAGGTGTAGGTTTCTTGTTGGGAGGGGGTGACCCTTCCTCAATGGGCCGCTTTGTTTGAAGTTCTTGGGAAATTTTTTGGTTAGCCATGAATAGAAGTGAAAAGTTCGTCCGCCGATTTCCCCGCCCACAACCGAGCCCAACAGGGGAGAGCCGGAGGTCCGCAAGCCCAATTGGACGCAGGACACGACTCTAGGGTTAAGCAACGGATATAGCATGTTGAAAGTGCAGACATGCGCTCAGCGAGTACCGAGACTTTCCCAGGTCTCGGTAACACCCCTTTGGCATGCCCGCACTATCCCCAAACTCACCCTGTTGTACGAAACAACAAGCCGATTGACTAGGAGTGGGTTAGTTCCTAGCCGCCCGTTTAGGGTGAAGCAGGGGGCAAAGAGGAGTGTTGGCGACTGGCGACAACAACAACCTGGCCACCAGAAACCTCAGCCTCCCCTTTTCCACCTTACGGGTCACCGCACACGGCAAACGTGCAGGTAGGTCTAGCAAACCAGCCCGGAAAAACAAGAGAGGAACAGAAAATGGAGAAGCAAGTCGAGTAGAAAATGGAGTAGAAAAGAAGAACAGGTAGTGGAGAAGAAAGTAAAAACAGGAAAGGGAGAGGAAAGCCAGAGGAAAGGAAAGGGCTGGCGCATAATCACAACCTCAGCAACCAACAACTGAGGCGGGTGCTGTCAAGGTGGTGGCAACACAAAGTTGTAACGGGAAGAATCAAACATAACAAGTCGGCTGGGGCCGTGGGGTCGCTACTCCCCATCAGCTGGATGAACAGCTGTCCCTGCGGTAACGTGAAAGCGCAAATACAAAAAAGGCAAAAAACCGTCACAAGGTCAGCTCGGGCCGTGGGGGCGCCGCTCCCCAAATAACTGGAAAACCAGTTATCCCCGTGCGGGGAAATTTTCGCTACAGGCAATCCATTTGATCTCAGTCTCCAAATCTTCTGCACCTCCTCACCACAAAGTTGACTGTTGCGTGGCATTTCGGCAAATGAATGTCTGACTGTAGGTCCGCTGTCTTTTGTAGGCTGGACTGAATTACGGCCCATGTGCGTGCGTACAACATGCTAATTCACAACATCTCATTTGCATGTGGCTACTTTACATAGTTGTCTTTATATTTATGAGACACCTAAAATTACACTATTTCACTTTGTGGTGTTCTTTTCACAAAATCAGGTCATCTTGACGGATCGAAACGTTTGTTGTAGGGTTATGTCTAATTAGGTATCACTTCAGCTTCCTACCTATATTCATATTGCGTTCATGGTGCAAAGTAGACTGTCTCTATATTTATGTGACACACCTTACAAGGGGGGGGAAGGCTGGAATGGATAGAATTCCAGGACATGTAACAAAATTTTAAGACATTTCCAGGACACCATGGAATTCCAGAGTTTCGAGGACGTGTACGAATCATGCTACTGTATGTGAATAAACCAAATTATCTAATGATTATGTATGTATATGATACAGCAGCCAACACAAAAACCCTGAAAAGTAACTTACTTTGTCTGTGAGAGTGCTTATGTACCGGGACATTTCCTGATCAGAAGGAAACTGTGAGACATGCTTTACCATCCATTTAACCACTTTTACGTGACCTTTACGAAAGGCAGCCATCAAACAAGACACTTTTCGGTTATCTTGACTGTCAATATCTGCATTACTCTGGGCAAGGAGCTGAACAACATCTAAGTGTCCACCTATATAAATACAAAAAAAAAAAAACTATAGAATACAGCACACCTACCTTTAACATCATTACTGAACAAGTTGTTTACACAAGGAAGTGTTTAAAAATAACCAACACATTAGCAGATTTAAAACAAAGTTGACAAAAGAGCAGAAAAACACATCTGAGCAAAAGTGTTATGCACTAACAACAATAAAATTCATGAGAAGCAAAAACTACCAGGTGTTTTATGATTAATGTCAATCATCAAAAATCAGTAACAGATCAGACAGAGTACTACTGTAAAGAAGACTTAAGAAAAGCACAAGGAATAAAACACAGAAAACAAGGTATGAAATTCACAAGGAACACATACAGTGGGGTGTGTCACTTAGTGTGATCACAGATTATGTTATTTGTTTAATGTTATTGGAATCATTATGTCCCAATTCAAATTCATGAGCAAATCATTTATTACAATCAGTAGTTAATTACTGCATCACTTTCTTGACCAAGGTGCAAGTGAAAGGACAAGACAAGAAAGTTTAACAAAAAAAAAAAAAATGTGGATATTAGTTGCTTGTTTGCATCCATCATACACAGTTGTGTCAGAAATGCTCTTAACAATAGAAATATGAAACATAAAAATCTAAGTCCTAATGAGGAAGTGGCTATTTTAGAACTACAATAATTTATCAAAATTGAGCTAGCGTTAATAACTTTGCAATTTAAAATATATTTTCAATTTGTTTTGCATAAAATTTCCAAAAAATAAATAAATAGTAATGACATTGGAAAATAGAATTAAAAAATAACGGTCTGTGAGCAAAACACTACTCAATTTAGCAATGAAGCTTTGGTTTACTACTGAGCTTTGCAAAAAAAAATATAATAATAATAATAATAATAATAATATAATAAGAATAAGAATAAAGCTTCTATTATACACCGGAAAGCAGAAGAGCTACCTATGAAGGTGGAAAATTTTGTTGCAGCAGGCAGATGGTTTTAATCCAGAGGTGGGGAACCTTCTCGTGTTGGCAGGTCGCATTAAGTTAGCTGTAATCCAATAAGGCCGCATTCAAGAAACTTTAAATATACTTCAAAATGTACATCAATTTGTATTTTGTAAAAATCTACCTACTACGTTCTAACTAACTTCAAAAAATAAAAAAACCTCATTAATTCTAAAGTTAACTAACCTTTTAATGACTTTGTGATCGCTTTTTGTTGGAAAGCATTTGAATATTTGGTTGCAACACGGAGGTCCGTAGTTTCAGCTGATCTTCTTGATGGGTATCTCTCATTTGTGACCTTAAGGGTGTCTTGATTTGGGTTAGGTAGGAGAATTTAGATTCACAGCAATAAGGAGTTGAAAAGCAAGAAAGCATTTTTTGTGCATGTTGCCGAAGGCATGTGGCATGTTGCATTTTTTCATATTTCAATTGGATATTTCTTATGGCCAAATAAGGGCTTTAAAATGTCATCTTCTGAGAGCTCATTCAATTTCATCTGTGAGGTCTTGAAATGCTAATTTAATTGTGATGTCATGATTCTCAAAGTCAGTGAACCTTTCCATTGTATTTTACAATCAATAAGTCTGTAACAGCTGCAAATGATTCATATGAATCCTCTTGCTCATCAATGACCTTTGCTAACTGAGGAAAATGTTCATTCGAAATTTCTTTTTGAAGTAGTTTCGAAAAAAAGACAGCTTTTTTCGAAATGCTTGGATTATTTGTCACATATCATATATAGACTTAGTTTTACCTAGCAAAGAAATATTCAAGTCATTTTGTTTTGACATATCACACAGTAATGCAGCATTTCTACAGAAATCTTTCAATAATTCACATTGCCGATTCTATTCTTCATAAAATTTAACTATCTGTTCACGCAAATATAACATTTTTGATAACACGCCCCTGCAATAGCCAACACACTATAGAATTATACTGCAAATCCACACTGAATAACCTCATCGTCCAACTTTAGCATGTTATGAAACTGATTATGCCGTGTTGCATTTACACATGCAAATATAGAACAATATTTATAACTTGTTGCAAAGTGTCAGTTAAAACAGTAGATTTAGCACATAGTTTTGCTAATGTAAGATACAACGGGGGAAAAATGAGAACATCTGGATCTGATAATACTTTTTTTTTTTTAAATCTGTACAGTAAACCCTTCATGTTTTCTTGTCATGGATGGTGCACAGTCTATACATACACTCACTAAATTAGCCAAATTCAGTCCAACTTCACAACAATTATCTTGAAAGTTGTTGTTGATACATTTCTCTCGTGTTCTAACCGTAACAATGCCTAAAGTGAGTAACTCTTCGTAACAAAGAAAATCTGTATTTTGAAACCTTATTGGGGTCTAAACATCCTGCAACTTCAAGGATGCGTTCTTTTACAATTTCTACATCACTGAATGGCTCCAGTTACCTTTGGTGTTGCCTTGTGTTTCTTTCTGGGTATAATGCCCACCACAATCATCAAGAATCATAGTCACCACACTCTGCTTTGGAGCCATTGGTCCCAGGAATGGCAAGTGCCGAGTGGCGGGAACCGGGTCTTGATAAATCTTTGGCGCCAGGTTGCCCAAGCACGTATTTATTTTTTTTACTTCAGATTTTGCAATTTGCAGTAAATAATATAATATCTGTTATAATTCACAGATTATCTGTTAAAAAGTAACAAATTTGCAAATTTGGGTACTGCGGATACTGATAAAAGAAAATACTTTAAAAAAAAAAAAAAAAAACAGTTAGTACAGCATTTCAAAAAACCTGCGAGGCAATTGTCAGGAGCAGGTGGTGTCATTGGAAAAAAAAACAAAAATGGGGTAACAAAAATGTAATGCAACACACACAGCAATAGAAAATCGCAGATAGTAAGAATTTTTTATTTTATTACTTGCAAGCATTCTGACAGAAAATATGAAGTAATGAAAGCTGTATATTTGCATGCGCGGAAGCCTATGTGCTGTGAGAAGTACGCAGAGCTGTTGTATGGCACATAACCATTTTGTGAATCACATTCGTTAGTCTTGCTGTGCTAATCGTATTAGTTGGGTGGTGGTGTTTTTTTTTTTTTTTTTGTTGTTTTTTTTTATTCAATTAAAACATATTCAAAAAAGAGAAATACTATTGAATTGTCTGTAATTTCTATGGATTTTTGAGGTCTAATGAACTACAGCAATGCTACAAAAGCTAGGCATTTTAGTCCTTTGTTTACTTAAAAGTAACACAAAAGTACTTAAAAATTACATTTACTTTTTTAATAAGCCGATCAAATTTCGTGGTCTGTGACAGGCGGCAGTGGATTATGCGATGGAAAAAAAAATTTCTCAGAATTTTTAGATCTACAGACTACGTGTCAGATTTGTTTTTTTACCGACCTGGGGATTAAATGCCGCTGCAGATCTTAAGAAGAAAATATTTTCCTTAATTTTATGGTCTACAGATTATATGAAGGAAAAATACAGTACTTTGAATTAATAAGTACAAAACATGACTTCCGCAAATAGTGTTTTAATCAAATCAAAATCTAAAATTTTCATTTTTTTGAGATCAGCAACTGGATGAAATGAGAAAAGGAAATTGTGAAGCAAATTGGAACTTTATTTTGCAATAAGTTGTTTAGGTAAAAAAAAAAAAAAAAAAAGACAAATACAGTTTATCACTTTTCATTCTAGCATCATCACCAGACATGCTTTTTTTGTTCATGCATTTTTTTTTTAAATCTGACTTTGTTTCACCTGGCTCCTAGATTTACGGGTGGTCGAAAAGTCCCCTAGGGGTTTCGATTGACAACTGTACAAAAATGAATAGGTCTACAGCAATGCGGTTGTGGCATTTGAAAGAGTAAATATTCAAGTTTAATAATCTTACCTTAAGGTGGATGTCAAGTAATTTTGCTTCCTATATTTCCGATGGAAAAACTTCTGTACACATTTTTTTCACAATTAATGCATTCAAGGACGAAAATTTGAACATCGATTAAAATAGCTTCATTTTATAACTTGGAATACTTAATATTTTCTAAAACATAACCATAATTACGCAATCCAACATTTGTTTGTCTACTGACGTCATCAAAGTACAAGTCGCGCCATCTTTTTTCTGGTTTCAACACAACTAAAGAAAAAGTTATTGATTTTTAATATAATTATAGTTATGTTTTAGAAAATATTAAGTATTCCAAGTTATAATATGAAGTTATTTTAATCAATGTTCAAATTTTCATCCTTGGGAACACACCAATTGTGAAGGAAATGTGTACAAAAGTTTTTCCACTGGAAGTATAGGAAGCAAAATTACTTGACGTCCACCTTAATACACCTCTGCATGTGCGCTTCTGGTGGCACGTAACACATCCAGTCGGTATTCAATTTCTTGCCATGTGCACTCCAACATGTCAGGATTTCTTCTATCAAACACTTGTGTAATACGCTGTTTGAGTTCCTGAAGGCCGCTTGATATTTCCTGGTAAACCATGTCCTTGACATAACCCCAGAGGAAGAAGTCTAAAGGAGTGATATCCGGGGACTGGGGTGGCCGAGCAATGGGACCATCTCTGCCAATCTGTCTAGAAACTTACGGTTTAGGTATTCACGAACGTCAAGTCCCCAATGTAGGGGAGCGCCATCTTGTTGCAGTATGACTCTAGGTTACAAATCCTATAGTTGAGGAACTCAAAGTTCGGAAGCACATTCATTTGCACTGTGGGCTCAGAGAAGGTTGGTTGGTTTGTTGATTTTTATGACGCAAGGGCCATGTTTGGCCAAAGAGCGCCAGACACAAGACAAACAAACAGTATTAAAAAACGTGGCATAAATCCCAAAATCTGGCTGACCAAGTAAAACCGAACCATGAGAATGACGGAAGGGCCAAAAAAGACAATGAAACAAACAGTATTAAAAACATGGTACAATGGTTAGAAACTAGCCGATTAAGTAAAACTGAGGAATGAGAATGATAAAACACATCACGAAAACGAACACAACTACACATAAGATGAGTCACAGGAGAGGGACGAACTGTCACTCTCCTCCCCCTTATGTTCCTCTATAATGTTGGTTGACGGTGGGGACCTCGCTGAGTCTGAGACAGTTGCAATGTTGGTCAGTTGGACCGCGACAGTTGGATGGACACTGCACACCTTTGCGGATTTAGGGCCGGGTCTTCCACACGTGCAGGCTTGCTGCTGGGAACTGGAAGAATTGGTCGTCTTCAAAAGAGAAGGCGCAGAGTCAGCTGGTCGAATAAGCTGGAACTCGGTGAAATCCACCTGTGTCGCTTGTTCAGCTGTAGATCTCTTGGCAACTGCGGCGAGAGCTACAGGGCGCGGGACAAAGGGCTGCACGGGTTGTGGCAGAGACTGAACTACTGCGGCAAAAGTACGCTGTCGGTTGTTGGGAATACCCAACTTGGTCTTGGCAGCAGGGTACGAGAGGCCTTCCAGGGTCTTGAGGCGCTGGATCGCCATCTCGTCCTTCCATTTCATACAGTTGCGGGAGTAAGCTGCATGGGCCTCACCACAGTTAACACAGCAGGCAGCAGAAGTGCAACCTTCCCCGTCATGTTCACTGGAGCCACAATTTGTGCAACGAGCGGAACTGTGACATGAACGTTGTGAATGCCCGTACCTCTGGCACCTGAAACAGCGCAGAGGACTGGGAATGTACGGGCGAACTCCACAGACCAAGTAGCCAGCCTTGATTTCGGTCGGAACTTTCGGGGAGTTAAAAGTCAAGATTACATTTTTAGACTTAATCAACGAACCATCGCGCCGGAACATCATACGACGTGCAGCAATAACACCCTGATCTGCAAGTTCACTCACCAATTCGTCCTCACTGCATGGCAAGAGATCAAACTCCGAAATAACACCCCGAGAGGTGTTAAGAAACGGGTGAGGTGTCACTTTGACAGGAATGCCTTGAAGACTAGTGAGGTGCAGAAGAGTGTTACTCTGAGAAACACTGCAAGTTTGGACAAGCAGGTCCCCAGAGCGAAGCTTCCTCACAGACTTCAAGGAGCCAACTGCAGCGTCCAAAGCTTTAGAAATGAAAAAGGGAGATCTGGTGGACAGTCTCTCATTCGGATCGATGGATTCTACAACTAAGTGTGTAGCATGTGTATTCACAGCAATCGAGGGGAGACGACGCTTCGGAGCGACTGGTACAGCTGCCGAAGAAGAGGTTCCACGTTCTTGGTCCAGGTCATGATCTAAAGACCGTTTAAGGTTATGGGACTTGGTAGATTGAGAAGACGAAGGACAGTCGTTGTCAACTATCATTTTCTCAGGTGACTTGAATTTGGAGTTTTTGTTTTTGTTTTTACCCATGGATAAAAGGAGGAGGATTCGTCTGCACACTACTCCACCCACCACCGAGCCCTACAAGGGAGAACTGGAGGTCTGCAAGCCAAGAAAATGACGCTGGACACAGTTCTGGGGCTTATACGCTGCAGATATAGTCCGTTGGCTGTGATCACACGCACTCGGCGGACACTTCGGCCTCCGGGTACCGTCATGCCAACGCCTTTGGCATGATCCCACAGCCCCCGGGCTAACCCTGCCGTGCTATACGACAAAAAAGCCGCTAAAACCCTGTACACAACTTGGTACAAGACTTCTGACTAGAGGTGGGTTAGTCTCTAGCCTCCCGTTTACAGCGAAGCCGGGGTCGAAGAGGAGTGTTGGTACACAGGAGGCACTTCTCCGGTCTCCTGCGACCTCAGCCGCCAGACATCCCATTTCCGCCTCACGGGTCTCCGCACGCGGCAAACATGCAGGTAGGTCTAGCACCCAAACCAGCTAAAAGGAAAAAAGTAATCCAAGGAAGAGAAACCCTGGAGTGGAACCTAAACGGAATCTCAGCAACCTACGAACTGAGCGGTTAATATAAACAGTTAGTAGTGGAGGGTAACAAAACCACAAGACCGGGGTGTTAGTACATAGCGTGGTAGCGATTAGGTAGAGTATACAACACGGGCAACTGGCCAGTGCAGAAAATAAATAAAAACGAAAAAGCGAGACACAAGACCAGCTCGGGATCGTGGGGCCGCGACTCCCCAACAGCTGGATGAACAGCCGTCCCTGCAAACTCCAACAGCACCGGGGGCGGGGGGGGCAGTGACATTACATCAGATGTTGGCCAGTCACAAGGTCAGCTCGCGCCGTGGGGGCGCCGCTCCCCAAATAACTGGGAAAACAGTTATCCCCGTGCGGGGGGCTCAGAGAAGAAGAATGGCCCAATTACACGATTATGCAAGAGCTCACACCAAACATTCACCTTTGGACAGTGCGCGACGTGCTCCCTGACTGAATGTGGGTTTTCACTACCCCATATAAGAAACATTCTGAGTGTTTACTTTTCCATGCATGCAAAAAGGTTGCCTCATCCGAGAACATTATACGGCGTAGGAAACTTTCAACTTCCAACTTCCAGCCACTCCAACATATCCCGAGCGAATGCTAAGTGCTGAGGTCCATCGTTCGGTTTAATCTGGTGTAGGAGTTGCACTTTGTATGCGGTTAGTTTCAGGCATTTGTGAAGTACTCTCATCAATGTGGATCAAGGAACATTCAGTTTAAAGAGGCCATTCTCGTGGACTTGCTAGAACTGCGAGCGAAAACCTCCTGTATGCTCTGCACAGTTTCTTGCCACTTCTTTGCCGTTCCAGGACCCTACCAGTATCCAAGAATTTCTTCTGCCACGCTCTGATACAGAAATCACTTGGTGGATCTTTCCCATATGTTTGATGGTAATTTCTTTGTACCATAATCACAGACTTTGTCTTAAAAAACCAACGAATGCACATTGCTTTCTGATGTGGCGACGACATTATTAGTTGTTTTGCAGTCAGCGTCTGTATATGCAAGCACGTAATGCCATCTGTTGGAAAGAGATGGCATTAAAAACTCGAATATTTACTCTTTCAAATGCCGCAAACTGCATTGCTGTAGATCTGTTCGTTTTTGTACGGTTGTTAATAGAAACCCCTAGGGGACTTTTCGAACACCCTGTAGAACATATTTGTCGAGCCCTACACAGGCACACCGCCCATGTCTTGACTGGAGCCCATCTCGAGCAGTCGACCAGAAGCCAGTGCCTCTGACCACTCCGATCCCTGGAATGTGTATTAATAAGGAATTGCAGAATGTACTCACACGATTACTTTTGTTGGAGCCGGTGGCAAATTCAGCTGAAACGCCCTTTTCAATCATAAAACATGTCCCCTTTGGGGAGGGGGAGGAGTAACTATTACTATGAGGAATTCTAAAGGATATTAGCAGCTGTTTGTCCCCAATTTAGGGTCAATGGCTCCAGGGGAGGGGAAACGCAGTGCTGTAAGACAAGCACGCTACCTATGCCTCGACTGGAACTCGAACCAAGCCCACCCAGACAAACAATGAGTAGCCATATGCCACTGTGTTCTGTCTACATGAATGATCATGCCTTAATGTGTGTTCTGGCAGTTTAGTATTGTCTTTGCAATACAAACATTCTGTTAAGGTATGAGTACACTTTTTCATATAAATCACTGTTTCTTTTACATTATCATCTAAAGAAACTTCTTTGCTTTTCTTCCTGACTAACCACAAAAAGTACCTTAGTGTTGCTAAGCTACACTGAGGCTCTTCTACATCACTGGACAGGAGAATTGGGAGCATTGATAAGTCTGATGTGATCTGCTTCCAAGAAAGCAACTATCTGTCTTGCAGTGTGTGAAAAGAAACATGATCTTAACAGTAAAAGGATGACTTCGCACAATAAGTCAAAAAATGCTAGTGGGGTATTTTAACTGTAAATATCTTTCGTATTTTATTAAATATTGTACATAGATGGTGAGTTTCTCATTTCATTAAACATGATCTTGGTGAAACATTACACCTTTATGTGGAAATTTTGTGGAACAAAACACCCAAAATTCAGTGATTCTACTCTGGTCTTTAAGAGGTTTTCACATGGCCTGCACTTATGAAGAACACATTTTATAAATCAGTTTCATCACTGTATTCTCCTGCTATACTCATGTTGATTTATCTTGATGTCTCCACACAACTGTTGACTGGTTAGAGCATCATAAGAGAGGTAGGTACATGGAGTTTATCACTGATTGAAACCTTTGAAAAATATGCTGACTACCACTACATAATATTTGTAAAGTTCCTTGCTTCATTCTCACATGCTCAGCATTTTGAAATATTGCACTATATGGCACCCAAGAAAACCCCAAACCCCCACCTCACACACATAAATGAAATTTGTGTTGCAAGACACTGCTGTGGATCCTATGCTGAAGGTCTCCTTTACTAATTCATATGCTATACATCTTGCAGGACTACATATTCTTTCCATGGCAGATATGCTTTTAGAGGTCATAAATGAGAGAGGTGATTCCACAGGGAAGCTTGCCTTTCAGTGAGTTAGACATCAGCACATGCCTTAATTTGAGAAGCCCTGTTGTACACTCTCTCTCTCTCTCTCTCTCTCTCTCTCTCTCTCTCTCTCTCTCTAATACCCCTACAATATACTCATACACTGGGTTTCCATTAATTACAATAAAAACAAAAAAATCAAAATTTGTGGAAAAAGAGTTGGAAATTCACAAAACTTGGGTTTATGATATGAAATGTAAGGCAGAGTCAGGGTTCTGTATGCAAATGAATGCAATGGCATTAGTTTATGCAAATGAGCAGCAGCAATAATAGCTGTCTTCAAGGTGTGAGCCACATTGCTCGTGGAGTGTAAAAGGAAGTAATCTGACATAGCAGATTTAATGTAAAAGCTGTGAGGCATCATTTAACAGATGAATTTAGGTGGAAAGCGACTGGAAGACTGGAGAAAGGCCAAAGCAAGGTAGAAGTTGCAAAATTGTTGTATGCAAGTCCTTCTGTGGACCACAGACTGTGGTGCTAATTTCAGAATATGCAATCACCTTTACGGTACAGCGAAGAAAGGCCTAGGAACACATCTGTGGATGACCGATATCTCTTACCAACTGCACGGAGGAACACAGCAAGGGCAGCTATGATCTGCCTTTGCTGCAGTTACAGGAGTGATGGTATCTACTTTCACTGTGGGCAGAAGGCTTCACAAAAAATGTCTATGCTAGGTGACCAACACACTGCATGCCTCTTACCACCCTGTCACAGGGGGAACATTTGAATTGGGTAAGACTTTACATCAACTGGACTGGAAACTAATAGTGTTTAGTATTCTTCTCAGATTTGAGTCCAGATTTGCTTTCTAGAGCGATTCCAGGTGTGCTTTAATCTGCGAGCACACTGGACAGGTTATCTCCCTTTATGATCAGTGAAAGTGGTGGTAGCGTGCTGGCTTGGGGGTGGCATTTCTCATTAGATGAGCGGACAGATCTCTATGTGCTGCCAAGAGGAACCATGAATACTTGAGGCTATAGGGATGATGTTCTGAATCCCTATGTTCACCCTTATATGCAGATGATGTAGGAGATACATTTCTCCTACAAGATGATAATGCTCATTCCCATTGAGCAAGGCTGGTAGAACAATATCTTCAAGAGGAGACCATTGGCCAGCCAGGTGTTCTGACCTTAATCTGATCAAGCATGTCTGTGATGTTCCTGGGAAACATGTTGCTGCTCTCAATGCTCATCCACAAGACCTAGGATGGGTCTCAGACCAGCTTTTTACATGAACAATGGTTGTCGCTACCTAGTGAGCTCCTAGATAAAATCATCAACAGCATTAAACATTGCTGTGAGGTATGCATTGCTGTGAGGAATGGCCACACTTCCTATTGAAGTACTTTGGCTACTTCATTTTGACATCTTATTTTTCACCTGCTTCTGTATGTGGTCATTTTTGATGGAATGAAGTGTTTCTTATGAGATCTTTCAGGGCAGTCATTATATTATAAAGGTTTTCACCAAATTTCACCATGTCATCATGTATTAGATGTGCAACTTAATTCTCGGCCCCCTAATCACAAGCTATCATAGAACGTCGGCAAATGCAAATGATGGGGATTATTTCTCTGATTAGGTATATATTTGATTTGCTATAATTTGCTGTCAACGTGTCGTGCCTGTAGTCGAGAATCAAGTTGCACACCTAATATTTTTGAGTTATCACGATTTTCCTGCCCCCCCCCCTCTTTTAATTCATAGAAACCAGTGTATTTATATTTCCTTGTTTCATTTTACTTCATTTTATGCAGCATTAACAATACTTGCATTTCCTTCAGTATATCTTTGAAACATCTATCAAAATTGCAAATTAAGAGTAAGACTAACACACTGCACATGCAGATTTATTTTTAGGGATACAAAAAACTTCAAACATTACTGAAGGGTTTTTTTTACTTGCTTACCATTGCATGATAACCACAGAGGGGAGTTTCCTTTTTTATTTTTGGCATCTATTATGGCTTCCCTATGGAGAAAAAACAAACATTAGCATTAAGTTTTAAACACACATAATTTAAAGATGAGGCACACGGACAGTTAGAAATAAAAATACTATTACTCAAACAAAATACTGAATTAACATTCGAAATTCCCTTAAATTTAAAAAAAGATTCCATCAACATGAAAATTGTTTTTGCTCACATTCTAACTTACACAATGTTAACACCGAATGTGAAGAACAAATTGCATTCTATAATTCCTTGGGGAAAATTATGAATAAACTCTTACATATAGCTAGCACAAGAAGAAAGAGAGAGAAAGAGAGAGAGAGAGAGAGAGAGAGAGAGAGAGAGAGAGAGAGAGAGAGAGAGAGAGAGAGAGAGATATTATAGTGTACAGGTCCAATGTTGTGAGATAGAATGGAAGAGGAAAAGAAAGCATTGAAAATCCAGTTGCAGTCTGTCAAGTTTTTGATTTAACAAATTACAGCTGCCTGAGAAGCATTACCCCAATGCTGCCAAGATTTTATGGTCTACAAATACTTAAAAATATTAACAGTGTAAAGCCCAGAAAACACAAGATACAAAAACCAAGTAATGAAAAATCCTGAAAGTTACACTATAATATATCATATCAAACCCACTAAAAGTGTATGGAATTTTTTTAGTATGTTAAGCTTAATCCTTCCCAATACAAATATGTAAATGGTTAATATATATATATATATATATCATCATCATCATCATTGTCAACCATTATCAATCCACTGCTGGACGAAGGTCTCCCCAAGTTTCCTCCACAACGGTCTGTCTTGTGCCAGTCTCCTCCATGTCACCCCTGCATACTTTCGAATTTCATCCACACATCTCACCATGTGGTCTTCTTCTGGGTTTTTTCCTGTCCCTTGGAATCCAATCTAGAATTTCGGCTGTCCATCGATGATCTGTCCTTCTGGCAGTATGTCCAGCCCATTGCCATTTCAGGGATTTAACTCTGATCATGATGTCTTCCACTCTTGTCATTTTTCGGATCCACGAGTTCCTCTTCTTATCTCTCCTGGTTACACCAAGCATGCACCTCTCCATGCTTCTTTGAGTTGTCTGCAGCCTTTGTATGTCTCTTTTAGTTAAGGTCCACGTCTCTGCACCATACGTAAGCACTAGAAGGATGCATTGATCAAACACTTTTCTTTTAAGACATAATGGCATATTGCTCTTGAAAATTATGCTGTTTCTTCCAAAAGCTCTCCAGGCAAGTTTTGTACGCCGATTAATTTCTTCATCAATGTGACCCTCACTTGATATATATATATATATATATAGGGGGGGGGGGAAACCCAGAAGACCACATAGGAGATGGGTGGATAAAATTCGAAAGCAGGCTGGAGCGACACGAAGAAGATTGGCACAAGACAAACTGTTGAGGAAGAAACTTGGGGAGACCTTCATCCAGAAGTAGATTGATAATGATTGCTGCTAAGGATGGTATATATATATATATATACACTGGTCACAAAAAGTGGGGCATATTGCAGTTTCAAAGGTAAGACGTGGTGATATGCAAATTTCGCAACTACTGGAGATGTGTTATCAGCGTGGGTAGCTACGTCATGTGTAAATTAGCATCGTGACAACACAGGATGTGGTGCACTAGCTCCAATAAAAGTGCCCCGAGAGAAGTGGAAAACTAGTCATTTCTCCTCTTGATCTATGAGTTTGCTGAATACATTGCCTTCAGTGTGGGATTATCCTGAAATTATGTCCGGACTATCTTTAAGCATTGACAACAGAAAGAGGGCTGTTGGCATGTTACAGGAGGTGAATGTTAGATTGATGTGGTTGCTGCTTTAGGAGTTCTGCAAAGTGTAGTCAGTCGGCTATACACGATTTCTACAGCATGGAAATGTCGCGGATCGACCCAGGAGTGGTCGCTTGAGGATAACCACCAGGAGGTAAGATCGCTACCGGACAGTAAGTATCACCAGTATACAACTCCTGGAATCACTTCGAGCTGCTTTTGGTATCACAGTATGTACTCAGATGGTACGAAACCATCTTCATGAGTATGGACTTGGAGCAAGGAGGCTGCTGAGATGTATAGCACTGACATCAGCTAACCGTCATCGAAGATGTGCCTGGGTCCGACAGTACAAGTCATGGAATATAGAGTGGCACCATGCACTTTTCACAGACAAACACCATTTTTCTCTTTATCCTGATACTCAACTAGGACTCATGAGGAAAAGATCTGGCACATTAATGCAACCACACTATGTGCAGTCTATCCACCCTTTCCAGCAGCAGTCAATTCTGGTCTGAGCAAGAGTGTGTTTTGAAGGCTATGTTTCCTCATCAGTTTGTCAAGGCAACATGAATGCCTCAGTGTACTGAAACGAAATCATTGTGACACTGTTTCACACTACTACTGGACATGCACATACTTGCCAACTTTGGAAAATGTACATCAGTAAAACTTTTGCACGAATGCCATTTACCACAAAACAAAACAATTATATTAATAAATATACAGTAAAAATCCCTGCATATGCCACAATAACTACACTAGAATTATCTGTGTTTAAAATTATAATTTAAAAAATCATAAAGTAAAACCTTAATTTTGTTCAATGTTAGCTTTGCAAACCTGTGGTGTTTCAATACCAAACTAAACATCTCCTGTAAAAAGAAAATATTCACTTTAAGGGTACCTACACATTACATTCAAAACTGTATGTTACATACTTTCTAATCTTCATCTTGTATATCAGGATTATATAATATTGTAATCACTTTCATGACTTCCATCACATGCTGCAGAAAATGGACCTTGTAAAAGTTTCACAACAGCGGAAGTTTGATTTAAAGCCATTTCAAGGGCAATTGCCGTCATTTTGGTCTTCCCACAGACTAACGTTTGGCAGTTTCATCTTTTGGAAACATCTGCTGAAAAAGTGATGGACCAGCCTGGCTGGCAGCACTGAATGGCACATTGTGTTGCATAAAAAGACGTAAACAACAATTCGGCACAAGTTACATTTCCTTGACTATTATCCGATGTTTTAAAAAAATGTAGTCAGTTTGGAGTTACTATCAGTACACTTCACATTACCTTTGTGTTTGGGACCATTTACATGATGAAAAATACAGTTTCTAAAAAAAGTCGTTTTGGCAAATGTCGCAAAATGCAAATTTTACACCTTTATTAGATTTCCTAATACACTGGAACTTTGCGGTGTATGCTTCCTTAAAAGTTTGAAAATAGCTTTGAGATGGTATAATCTTAGTGCTAATCATTATAGATTTGAATAAAAGCTAAACTAACTCGCTCCTCCCATTAATTCAACTCTACAACACAGAAACAGCATCACACACTAAAAACAACACACATAAGAAAGTATTATTTTGCTGCTACAACAACATTACTCAACACTGTGCATGCAGATTTATTTTTTTTCACCCTTCTCTTTTATTGGCTGTGATTTCGCTCCCAAGAGGAGACCAATCAACTGCTATGATGAACTTGCGCCTACAAGGACTGAAATACCATGGCCGCTCTATCAAGTCGGGCCGTGGAAATACGAAATGGGATGGCCACCATCACAGACTCTGCGCATGCGTCTAGTGTCAGCACTCGGCACTTCACTTGAGCACTCCCGTGAAGAGAGAGCTACCGTACGATGTCACAAAGCCAACGAGTCAAAGATGACATCATCGCGTGACACAGCGCTTGTAAGGTGCGGCAGAAAATTTAAGTGGATGGTTGCAGGGGATCGAAATATTAAAAAATCCGTAAAAAAAGACCTGTATCTGTAAAATCAAGCAGAAATCTGTAAAAGTTGGCAAGTATGCATCTATTCCAATTTCTCGATGACAATGGAACCAGTCACCATGACTGGAGCGTGCTTCAGGAGCTGGAAAATCATGGGATTGAATCATTACAGCTGCCTCCAGACTCTCCCGACATAAATCCTATCGAAAGCATTTGGGACCCTGTACAGCAACGTCTGGATAACCACATTCAGTGATGGAAAGTTGCAAAACCATTTTTGGAGCAGCAAAATGCATTTTTGGAGCAGGTAAAATACATTTTTGGAGCAGCAAAATGTGTTTTTGGAGCAGGTGAAATGCATTTTTGGAGCAGATAAAATACATTTTTGGTGTAAGAAAACATTTTTTAGAGCAGGTAAAATATTAGCAGATAGAACAAACTCTTAAGCAAACATTTTTTTGGAAATAGATGCACCCTACTCAAATTTAAAACATCTTGCATTGAAATACACACACACATATGCAAACATTTTAGTTTTCAAATAGATCAAAAAATTTGTAACCATAGCAGGATTCTATTATTAATCATTTAATTTTTTGCTGCTTTTCTCAATATTTAATTGCTCACTTCTATTCTTTTCTAATTTTTTAAGACAGCAACGTTTTGTTTCTTTTAATAGTATCTGTCCACTTTTTATTGCACTCATGTCTTTTTTTTTTTTTATGCCACATTCAATGTTCATCTCAGCATTGTTTAACATTTTATGAAGGAATCCAACTGCTGCAAATGTTCAGCTTCTTCCCATTTCAAATCACCTTGTGAACATTCAATTTCTTCTCTTTTTTGCTTGTTTTGCTGCATTTTTCCAGCACTAATCTGCTCTTGATATTTTTTCCAGGATTCTTTATAAGCTCTCAGAAGTTTTTTTGGTTACATTAATTTTAATCACATCTCCATTTAATCTTTTGACATGATCTTTGAGCTTCTTGCTCTCCGCATGACACCTACAATCATCGCGGCCGCCTTGCGACAGGCTAAAATCACAACCACGTGGCTTATAAAACGTGATTCAGCAAAACTTTACATGCTTCATAAAAAGGCCATTCTTTACTATACACAGGGATCATAGCATACTTCTGGAAAATTTTAGGTTGGAATTTTAGGAATTTTAGGAATTTTTAGAAAAATTTTAGGAAAATTTTAGGATTGTATTTCAATAAAAACTAGATGTATATTTGTATACATCTAGTAAAACAACTTTGTATACATTGTAAAGAGTTTGCTTCACACCCTTCAACCATATATACTGATAGACTGCGCATGACATCAAAATTTCTGGCTCCAACATAAAATCACATGACAACAGTCAAAAAGATGGGTTACACCTGCTGTGCTTATGGTTGCTCTGAGCGATATAGTAAAGAAAGTTCTATGATTTTTCATGGGTAAGAAACGAATTAAATACCTAAGTCAATAAAGTTCAATTACTTAACCAGAAACTTGCAGCTATTGATATAAAAATACAGTAACTTAAGAAAAAAAAAATGGAATGCATGTTCCAAATTCTTCGCAAATGTTCATCACATTATAAATCACAAAATGTAAACAACCCGTTCATGCATGTATATAGCTCATAAGTAAACTTACCTGAAGAGTTTTCATTATATATGAGGCGCATTCACATAATACACCGAAAACACTGAAGTTCTGCAATGTAAATTAGTAATCATAACAGCATTTTTACACGAAATTTGGAGTCTGATGATGACGTGCCCAATGTTTGAGCCATGGCGGCTTTGATGCAGCTATTGCCAATGCGCAGTCCATTAGTATATATGGTCGAAGTTCACACCCAAATTTTTTGCATAACGTCTAATGTCTAAAGTTTAAGTATGATTTACTTCTAATGTTCAGTTCTTATCTTTTCACGTGTTATTATCATATTCAAGTATATTTACCACATTCAAGTTTCACTTTGAACATTAATATGCTGTTTAACCAGAAGCAATTCACGATTTTCACAGAAAGTTTTCAGGTTTCACATTAAATTATAATATCCTAAAAAGGTAATTGAAAACCAAGAACTATGTACAATTGTTCACTGAATTCCTTTTTTCATATTATTGTTTTAACCTTTTCCTGATACGCCTATCTTTTTCTGCTTCCACCACAACTAATTTACTTTGTTTTCTTTATTTCAGCTGAACATTGTATGATCAAGTTAGAGGCAACTGCTATTTCAACAGTATTTTGTTTTTCTACAGCTTTTCGCATTCTTTCTGTTCCCTCTTGAATTACTGCTAGGGAGGCTTCTTTATCTTTTTTAAGCCTATTTATTTCTGCATCATTTTCTTTTATTTTGTCATCAAACTCAGCTTTTCTTTTTTTCTCTAGCTGCTTTTCCTTATTTTCCCTCTCTTTCTGCCTCCTTTCTTTTACCTTTTTTGATTGTTCTTCCTTCAGCTTATCAACATACTCTTTATAAAATTTATGTGAATCACGAACACTATTTAACAAATTTATTGTTATGGGAATTTCTTGTTATGGGAACTTTTTTTTCCTTTATGATGCGCTTTTACTTGTGAAAAGCCACTATTAGAAATATTGAAAATTTCTGAACACAATATACACTTAGCAGAAAATATTGTTTCAGTTGCAGAACACCATTCTTTCAACTTCACTCCGTCCAATTCTTTGGCGAGCCACGCATCTTGAAATTTCGTTTTGGATTTAGGCATCTTAAACACTTGTATTACTAACCAGAAAATGAAAGGGAAGTACAAAAACACGTTCCAATATTGCAAAACCAGACAACTTCCCGAAATTTGGCTGCGAGGATGTCAGAAGATATGAAAAAAAAAAAAAGCAGGTCACCACTAGAGAACTGAACCTGCACAGAGAACACCATAAAAGACGTAAAACCAGAAACTATCATACGCATCTCACGCAAGTTCAGTCAAAGCGAGTCGGAGCCGAGATATATTGCGCATCGAAGGTCGCTGTCGCCGACGCATGATCGAAGGTCAATGATCACGTGCTCTACTGCCTGCCAAGATAACTCAGCTACCATCCCATCGTCATTACCGGAGGTTACGGAAAAAGACCACATGTTTCCTCTTTGCTTCCACCCACCTGCGGTTTACAATAACAAAACATCAGCAGAAAGAGGAGGTTCCACAAGGCATGTACAAAAATAAAGTACGATCTTCTGCGTGCCACGGAGTTCGTCTGCAAAGCGCAAACCAGGGGTGAAAATGACCCCTCCCCTTTTCCCTTAGATCTCTTGTTACTCTCGAAAACTGTTCGAAGGCAAAAAAATGGAACGCCCGCCCCGAAGCAAGTGCATCTCGATGGCGTCATTTTTCCCTCCTTCAGCAGCACAGCATATAGGCTGTGTTTCTACAATAACAGGTCTTTTTACCTTACCGTAATGGTAAATTTATTGGCGTTAATAACGGTTGTTTTTAATAAAAATAAGCTTACGAAAATTTTAGGATGAATAGCAAATTTTAGGTCTAATTTTAGGAATTTAAGGAGGGTCACAAAATATTAGGAATTTTAGGAATTTTAGGACGAATGCGATCCCTGTATACATAACGCAATACACTTGACGAAAAGTTTTATCTGACTTCATTCTTTTTGTTGTCGTAGCTGTTTCACTGCTACGTTTCGTTTCGTTTTAATCTAAATTAACCGTTTCCACTCAAATAATTTCACCCATACTCACACAGAACTCGCATATTTTTTTTTTTTTTTTTTTTTTTTTTTTTTTTTTCCTGCAGTAGAGGCCACAACTTAGCAGTGAAAGTTCAGCTTTAGCTCACCAGCCCTGACATACAAGCTATAGAGGCATCATCAGCGTGGCAGCCGACACCCAACCTATTCGACAAAAGAAAAATGTCACGCAAGCGTCGACATGCAAGCTATAGAGGCGTCATCGGTATGGAGGGTGCCACCCGACACGTGCGATATTCGGCGAAAAAGAAATGTCTCGCTAGCCCTGCCCCACGAGCTATAGAGGCGTAATGAGCACAGAGGATGACACTCGACACGCAAGCAATTCGGCGAAAAAGAAATGTCTCGTGAGCGCCAACATGCGAGATATAGAGGCATCATTGACATGGAGGGTGATGCCCATCACGCGAGATATTCGGCGAAAAAAATGTCTCGCAAGACCCGTCATATGAGCTATAGAGGCGTCATAGACGTGGAGGATAACAGACCTATTCAGCTAAAAAGAAATCCTCGTGAGCGCCGACATCCGAGCTATAGAGGCGTCATAGGCGTCGCGGATAACACCCGGCACGCGAGCTATTCGGTGAAAACGAAATTTGTCGCGAGTGCCGACATGCGAGTCATAGAGGCATCATCGGCATGACGAGTGACACTCGGCATGGCGGGTGACGTTTCTTTTTCTTTATCCGGTGAAAAAGAAACGTGTCGCGAGCCCCGACATGCGAGCTATAGGGGTGTCATCGGCGTGGCGAGAGACAGCCGACCTATTCGACGAAAAAGAAATGTCTCGCGACCACCGACATGCGAGCTATAGAGGCGTCATCGGAGTGGCGGGTGAGCTATTCGGCGATTTCGTAATGTCGGGTGTCACCCGACAGTCGAGTGGAAAGGATTAAAACGTTTATACCGAAATTTTCACAAGCACAAAGCCACATGCAATCAATGTAAAGAGTTGGCAAAAGGGGCTGAGCTGAGTTTCCGCTCGACTTTTGCGCACGGTACTCTCAAATGGCTGTATGGGAAATCACGTGACAAACTCCGCCTCCGTTGGCGGGGGAAGTCAGAACATCGAAGGCGCATAAGGGACTATCTGTAAAGTGCGTTTTTTTTCGACCAAAAGACGGTAAAAAAATAGAAATTGCGTGCAGGAATCTTGCGAGGGCTTTTCCGTAGTTTTTTCGGGTGACTTCCGTAAAACCGTAAGGTGGAGTGAAAATCCGTAAAAGTTGGCATCTCTGAATACCTATGAATCCTTTAGAAACAGAACCATTGTATCCTGCCACGGGAGAGCCATTTTCAGTCGTCCTCTGCGTCAACGAAATAGCTAATGACTGACCTTCGCTGTATTTACATAATCGCGCACCTCGCCCGGAATGAAATAACTGCGCTATCCCAAAGAGCAGGGAACGACATATAAACAATCTCAATCGCACAGCACTCCGAAAGACCACCAAACTATCAGTAAACAATCTTCATCAGGATTTCAGAACGTACAGCATCGTTTCTCCTACATACCATGTGATTACAACAAAACTCCTCCTCCATAAGCAAAAACAATTTAATTTCCTACATTGCGAAAATCGTTGTTTTATTGTTACTTTTGCTGAAAAAACAACGAATTAGAAGGTAGGTAAAAAACATTCCGAAATTTTGGGATTGGCGGTTTGATTAAGCGTCGTTTTCACCAAATTAGGCGTAGACCTTAAAAAAGCGTCATTCGATTCAACGTTTAAAACGGCCTTTTTAGCCGTTAAAACATTTTTTTGCTCGGCAATTTTTGCTGTGGATTGCCATTTCGGCGCAGTTGGGCGCAAATATGAAAATGTTTCGTAATTTGTAGCAGTTTGACGCAAGATAATGAAATTGGCGCAGTTCGGCTCAAACTTTCCATCACTGCACATTTCATACCCCAGTACACTGGCAGACCTCTGTAATGCATTGCCTGTAATATGGGACGAGCTGCCTCAGACACTTGTCAATGTCCTTGCAAGTATGCCTCGTAGGTGTCAAGACATTCTTCGACACAGAGGTGGTGTTACTGGGTACCGAAATCCAGAGGTATGGGCATTCTCTGAATTTGCCATTTTGTTTATATTGCAGTGTTACCTAATGTGCATAATAAATAGTTTGTGTAAAATGCACTCTTTACTGTTTGTGTTACATAGCCTCACTGATGTCATTTCAATGCATGTTGAGTCAGATACGTACATCCTTCATCTCCGGCAATATCCCTAACTTGTAACCAGTGTATATGCTTGTTAGTGAATAACTTGTGAGGTAGGGACCAAATTTTCATTTCAAATTTATTAGTTTGGATGGTCATTAACAAACATAGAAACTTAAAAAGGGTTCAATACAAAGCTACTGCTTTATCAGAATTGTAAGAAAGTGTTCCTATTTATATTTATGAAAGAGTGCATCAGAATTTATTCACTCATTGTGACCTTAAGAAATTAACTTCTTGCCTTGAAAAATTAAATTTTAAGTACACTGGTTATATTTTGGCCTTGATTGGCACCATACCAGGATATCAAAACAGCATGATAAAACAACACAATAACAAAATAGGGAAAAATATATGCTATATAAACAAATTTGTCATTTAATTAACTCAACATCCAACTACATAATCATCCTTAAACCGCATCATCATCCAACTACACAATCACCCTTCAACTACATTGTTATCAACATCCAACATCAACATCCAACTATACAATCCTCCTTCAACTCTATCATTATCAACATCTAACACTCACATTTAACCATGAACTTCATTAAGCTAGATAAGCTTCTTACCCCCCCTCCCTCCTCCCATATGTGAGGCTAAAAACATACTACAGGGTGAATAATAATTAGTGTCGTGGTTTCAGTGGCACATAAACGGAAAACCGGAAACAACAAACTAAAACTGCAAATAGAATGTGACAGATGACAACTAAAAGTTTTATTACCTGTAGAACTGACACATCAGATTGCTAAACCACTTCAACATGCACACCTTTCGTGGCATGTACGATATCCAAGCAATAATCAATTTCCGGCCAAATATTCACCAGCATTTGTGGCATTACTGTTGCTATCGCAGCACCCATTCTGGTCTTCAAGTAATCGAGGGAGGTCACAGGGGTCTGGTAAACGATGTTTTTCACGTATCCCCACAGGAAGAAATCCAGTGGTGTAATATCAGGTGAGCGCGAAAGCCACAGAATGTGTCCACTACACCCAACCCAGCACCCAGGAAAATGCAAGTCAAGAAATTCTCAGATAATAACATCCTGATGAGGAGGTGTGCCATCATACTGGAACACCACATTGGGCTGCCAATCTTCCAACTCAGGAAACAGATACAGCTGTAGCATGTCCAGATAGGTCACCACTGTCACTATTTTCTCCTGAAAGAAAAAGGGGCCCCAACACTTCTGAACATGACAAAGCACACCAGATGTTCACCTTTTGACAATCTCACTTGACTTCTCAAATGGTGGGAGGGTTTTTGGAGCCCCCATATTCTGAAGTTATGCCAATGCACCCTCCCGAGACGAAAAACGTCGCTTCATCACTAAATATCCATGTCTGCAGGTAATGTTCATCAGCTTCGACTTTGGACAAAATGTCTTGGGAAAATTCGAAAAGGCAGGGTTTATTGTCCCACTATAAAGCCTGTGCAATCTGCAGTTTCTAGGCTCGGAGTTGTAGGCAGTTATGCAGAACCCTCCAAACAGTCATTTGTAGCATACCCAACTGCGATGCAGCTCATCTTGTTGACTTCTGAGGGCTTCGAGAAAAGGCTCCCTGTATGTGATGAATATCATCCTGCCGAAGTGTTCGGTCTTTCTACTCCTTTTTGATGCTGCGCACTACCAGTCTTTTTAAAATGCTTTAACCAACATCGGATAGCATTATCGGAAGGTGGAGCTCTGCCATACTGCATTCTGTAACGATGTTGCGTTGTGATAACTGACTTTGTTTCGAATAACCAGAGTACGCACATAGCTTTTTCTTGAACAGTCGCCATTTTGAAGTATGACTTCAATTCAGCGGGCACTGTGTTGCCACATAAATCTTTCTGCAGTAAACTTGTTTATGCTGTAGGCAGTTTTATTTGGTCGGTTACCGTTTGACCATGCCAGGCCATGGAAACTCCAACAATAATTATGAATCACGCTGTATATACTTATTTGTCATTTCAAATTTTATTTGAAGCATTAACTTCACAATTGTTCTCTCATAAATTCCCTCTACAATTCTATTGAAACACAGAAATATGAAGGAAATTTAAAAGATAAATTTAAAAATATATACATGTTGTGCATCTTAAATGTAAATTTATATTTACATTTAAAATAATGCACAACTTAACAAAGATCTAAAACAGCCTTTTTTTGTTTTTTTTACAACTACTTAGCAGTTTCTGGATTTCACCAACTTATGCTTGAACAAGGAGCATCATAACTAATTGCAAATAACAAATCACAAAAGCAGCTATAACCCCTTGGTCCAAGAAGGAAAATGAGAACTGACAGTTCAAAGAAAAGAAAATGAATGTATTTATATCAATAAATCATTGAAAGGATAAACAAAGTGAAATATCTAAAAATTAAGAAAGTTGCCATGAAGCAGGTAGGAATTCTCTCCTGTATCCGTCCAAAATCGTTAGAACAGATTATGCAACTGCAATAGAAATATTTTGTAGAAAAATGAAAAAACAAACCATTAACTGTTGACTGGAATTATTCTCAAAATAGTATCAAAAGTATAGTTAATTGCAGAGTGAACTACCTGTTAATCACCTATTGTCATGATTACATACATGCAGATTGCACAAGAGACTTGTCTGGGGTTAGATAATTCCTTTCTGTCCTTTTAAGAGTTTGGTTGTATTATATACTGCACTCCAGAAAAAATGAAAACATTTCTAGTGAATAACGAGAACTTCAATCACAGAAAAGTTTTATAGGTAACTATTTTATCTCTTCTTCCCAGTGTAACTTCCGAGTTTATGTTTTGGACATAGATGGGTATGTTTATTCTTTTTAACATTTACAGCAACATGTGTGTTCTGCATTTTTTTTTCTGCAAGGGGGCAATATCATACTTGTATAATGATTTTAATATTTCAAATATATGACATTGTTTTCATTCCATTTTCCTAGTTGCTTGATACAATGAAAAGGAAACTTAAAGCAATAACTTTTTTGCTAACTGGAACTTACATTTTTTTTACACACATCAACAGCAATCATTTGCTTTAAACAACTAAACACATTTAACAGATTTGGCATGCATATGTTTTTCAGTACAGCAGACCTACCTCTGAGCTGGCTTTCTGTTTATGCCACTTCTATTACAAAAATGAAAATCTAAAAATTCTTACTGAGCTGGCTTTCTGTTTATGCTACTTCTGTTACAAAAATGAAAATCTAAGAACTGTTACAAGGTTCTTATTTTTTTCCTTTCACAAAAAAAAATATATTTTTTTAGAACTTGTACCTCCCCCAAATAAAATTCAAAAAATTAAGGGCTTTACCTGCAAACAACAATAACATGCGCAAAAATCTACTTCTACAAATACTTTAACTATACAACTTAACATGGTCCATACACTTTTTCAACCACAGAATTCCAGGACTTTTTCCAGACATTTCCATGACTTCTGATTTTTTTTTTTTTATTGCAAGACACACAATGCAAATGCTCCTACTTAAAATATAGAGAAACCACAGGTCTCTTCAACCTGTAACCTACAACAAAGAACTCCCTATAGGCTTGAGAAACACTAATACAGAATGTTGAAAATGATGTCTGCTGCAGCTATAAGAAACTTAGAATCACAGACAAATATTGAAATACCAAAATGTAGGGTTTGAAAAACCTGGACTTTTTAAAAAAATCCCAGCTTACTTGGGGTTTTTCACATTTTATTGTTGTTGTTTTTTTTCGGGTTTTATTGGACTTTTTCTGTTTGTTTGTTTTATTTCTAATGTGCATAGCGGGAATTTATTTGAAACAGTATTGGAAATTCCAGTTTATCATATTTTATCAGTGCATATATTTTTTTAAAGTGAATAATAAAAATATTTTAGGTGCGGTAAGTGTGTACCAAATTTTGTGTTATGTACATATTTTTATACAATAATTAAAAAAAAAATCACTAGTTTGTCCACACCCTTGTATAGTCTGCACCCGGTGGTTTTGCATCCAACAGACACACATAGTCCACAATCTGTCTTTTTTTGTTATATCATTGAGAAATCTACTTTTTTTTTTCTCTCTCTCTCTTCTCTCTCTCTTTACTGTGTTAAATGTATCACTTGTTCACTTCTCTTTTCACTTCAACAAATTCACTTTAGTGCTTTTTCAACATTTTTCATTTGCCATAGGTTCATCAAATCCACTGTGGGGAGGAGCTGAATAAGAAGGTACGATTAAAAATTAAAGTGACAAAATATATAGCGAAAGAGAGGAAATTTAAAAACCCAGTGCAAGGTTGACGATAAAGAATAAAATGGTGCATAGAAAAGGAAATCGTACTGGCGCCACAAACAACAATTGTTGCTTTTAAGTCTGGTCTCACTCTTAAACATTACATTTGTGTGAATTGGTAATTAACACATATTTACAAAAGTGGTAAAAACTGGAAATTTAGCAATGAATAGTTTAATGCTATTAAAAAACTTACAATTGCTAAAAATTTGCAAATAAAAAACCCCCAGCATTATCAGACAAAATTTCTTTCAGTAAAGTATTTGGCAAAAAGCTCTGAAAGTAGATTTTTCATGTTTTACAAAAGCTAGCCAAAAGCAGTTGCTGTTAGATCCTACAGATGGAAGAATTAATGACTAATGGTTGTTTATGACCCCAGTGCAAGGTTGACGATAAAGAATAAAATGGTGCATAGAAAAGGAAATCGTACTGGCGCCACAAACAACAATTGTTGCTTTTAAGTCTGGTCTCACTCTTAAACATTACATTTGTGTGAATTGGTAATTAACACATATTTACAAAAGTGGTAAAAACTGGAAATTTAGCAATGAATAGTTTAATGCTATTAAAAAACTTACAATTGCTAAAAATTTGCAAATAAAAAACCCCCAGCATTATCAGACAAAATTTCTTTCAGTAAAGTATTTGGCAAAAAGCTCTGAAAGTAGATTTTTCATGTTTTACAAAAGCTAGCCAAAAGCAGTTGCTGTTAGATCCTACAGATGGAAGAATTAATGACTAATGGTTGTTTATGACCCCCCCCCCAAGGCCACAGCAAACAGCTATAGCAACGGTTCCTCTCTCTTTCCGAAGTGACACAGCAGGTAATGGATGAAACTGTCACTTCAGCCATTGGTGTGACATATTTATGATTCTTATGATCCCAGTGATTCCCTCCTCCCCTCTGTTTGCCCTAAATGCTAGAGAAGAGTTATTTTCCTTCCATTTCTTCCACATTCAAAAGTCAAATTACATTTTGCAAAGTAGAAGTTGTGCATCATTCAAGATATTATTTGTCATTTGTAAGGTACAAGGCAGTATTTTTCTTTTGTTAGTCCATTTATGAGCACAAAACATGCCAAAGATGCTGGGAAGTGGCAGAAAATCAGCAAGTGAATAAAATCAGTTGTTAAAAATAGATGGAAAGTCCAAATGCAAACACTGCAATTGTACAATTAGGTGCAAAATAGAGCAGATTAAGTCCCTTTTAAGGAACTGTTCTGATCAAAGGATTATATTTGAAGTTTCAAGTGATGAAGTTGAATCTGTTCATCGTGAACCTGCACTGCCTTCAACTGTTTCTCAAGCCAGTGATCAAGGCAGGTGCTCTCCCGTCACTGGTCCAAGTACTTCTGGTACAAGCATTTCCTCATCGCTTAGAACAGCATTACCCGTTACTGTTGTAAAAATAAAAATAATCAATGAGTAAATTCTGCCTTAAAACCACAAAAGGGCAAATGGAATCTCTTGATAAAACAATGGCCAATTTTTTTTTATGCTGCTAACATCCCATTTAACGCTGCAGAATTGCATCAGTTTAAAATTATGATCAAAACACTGAGACCTGGTTATCAACCACCTTCAGCAAAGGCCATTGGTAGAAAGCTGTTAGATACTGCAGAAGAAGAAACTGAATTTCAGCTTTCAGAAAAAATAAAATTAGGCAGTTTGACTCTCACCATAGATGGCTGGTGCAAGGTGAAGAATGAGTCAGTGCAGGCTATTAGTGTCCACACTTGAACAGAAAGTATTTTGCTGTATGCTGATGAAACTGGATCAGAAAAGAAAACAGCAAAATATTGTGCTCCTAAAGCAGAGGCAGCTATAAAGGAAAGCAAAGAAAAATTTGGGAAACCTGTTTTTGCTGTTCTAACTGGCAATGAAAGCAAAATGATAAAAATGTGGAAAATTTTAAATGAAAAATATCCTCTCATAACATATGTATATATATGATCAAAACATAAGTAATGATCAGAAACAACATCCGCACCTCTCATTACAGGAGTGTCAACAACTAAGTGTTTCAGATGCTGATCGTATACAACAAAATCTATCGCACTCTTTTGACCAAGAGTCAATGATCAGCGTTTCAAACACTTAGTTGTTGGCACTCGTGTGATGAGAGGTGCGGATGTTGGTTCTGATCATTACTTGGTAGTGTCACGAGTGAAACTGAATATTGGTTGGAGGAAAGAGAATAGGAAGAGGACCAGGATGGAAAAAAAAAAAGGTTGAAAGGCTACCTGAAAATCATCCGCGTTATTCTGACATACTCAGAGAACGACTGAAGTCTTGTGAGAGGGATGTAGAAAAGAAGTGGGAATGTTTTAAGAACTGTGTTATCACTGCTGCTGAAGAAGTCTGTGGCAACACAATTGTGGGTTACAATAGAGGTGATGCTTGGTGGAATAGTGAGATTGAAGAGGCAGTAAACAGAATGAAAGAAGTCTATTTGGGGATGTTGCAAGCTAGAGTTTCTGTGGATGAATATCGCTGTAAGAAGTGTGAAGTAGCTAAGCTGATTCGCCAGAGTAGGGCAAAAGACAGGAAGGAGAGGGCGGAAAGGCATGAATTGGCTTTTTGGAAAGATAAGAAGACCTTCTGGAAGTACACGAGACTCGGAAGAAACAGGGGAAACAAAGTTGTAAGTTGTGTGAAGAATATGATTGGGGAAATGATATGGGAGCCCAATGAGTTAAGGAAAGATGGGGTGAATACTTCTGTGAGCTATTAGATCAAGAAAGCAAAGGTTATTCTGAGGCAGATGCAGATGATGTCACAGTGAAGGATGGAAGCACAGGAGGGATCTCAATAGGAGAGGTGTGTGAAGTTCTAAAATCTCTTCATAATGGTAAGGCTCCGGGAGTTGACAGCATACCTGCAGAGATGTTGAAATATGGTGGCGACTCTGTAATTGACTGGTTAACTGAAATTTGCCAGTTGTGCTGGGAGTTCCTCAGGATTGGAAGGATGCTATCATTGTTCCCTTGTATAAGGGAAAAGGTGATCAGACTGACTGCAAGAACTATCATGGTATTAGCCTAGTGAGTGTGCCAGGGAAAGTGTTTGGTAAGGTCATTATTGAAGAAGTACAAAGTCTTACATCAGTGAAAGTATGGGATGTTCAGGGTGATTTCATGCCTGGTAAAGGCTGCACTAACCAAATTTTGGCATTATGCATGATGATTGAAAAGTATCTGGCTGTTGGTAAAAAAAGTTTTTGTTGCCTTCAGAGATTTAGAGAAAGCTTACGACCGAGTGAATAGGACACTTCTGTGGAAGGTATTGAATGAATATGGTGTTACTGGGAGTCTACTTAATAGTGTAAAAGCCATGTATGCTGACAGTAGAGCTTGTGTATGAGTGAATGGTGTTTTATCAAAATGGTTTCCCATTGGTTCAGGAGTCAGGTAAGGTTGTGTAATGTCACCCTGGCTGTTTCATAGATTTATGAATGCATGCATGTGTGATGCCACAATAGATAATACTGGTTTATGTCTGGGTGATATGCAAATTGCTGTATGCTGATGACACTGTCCTGTTGGCAGAGAGCAAAAGTGAGCTGCAGAGTATGTTGTTCCAGATGTACAAAGTTTGCATGAAATTCAAACTGAGTATAAATAAGGGAAAAACCAAAGTTATGGTTTTTGAGCGAGGAACTGGTAGTACTGAATGTAGCATAAGTCTAAATGGCATAGTGATTGACCAGGGGAATGAGTTTGTGTATTTATGAAGCATGTTTAACAGAGAGAACAAATTGGATGCTGAAATGAATAGGAGAGTGAATTATTCATATAAAGTCATAGCTGCCTTGGGAGGTTTTCACAGGAATGATGGGTTCACAAGAGAGTCGCACATGGCTGTGTATGAAAGTGTAATTGTTCCTACTCTGATGAATGGCAGTGAAACCTGGGTACTACAGAAGAAACATAGGAGTCGTTTGTGTGCTGGAGAAATGTGTTACTTACGTGGGGGTTGTGGCAAGACATGTTCTGATCGTGTGAGGAATGAAGATGTGTTGGAGTTGTGTGATGTGAAGCAAAATGTTGTTAGCAAGGTGGACACTAATATGCTTCGGTGGTTTGGGTATGTTGAAAGAAGGAGTGATGAGATGCTTACTAAGAAATTGTTTTCAGCCTCCTAAGTGGCAGGAAGGAAAAGCAGAGGAAGGCCAAGGAAGTCATGGGAGGATCAGATTCAGGAGTACCTGCATGAGAAAAAGATCATGAGTATGAAGTACAGAAGATCTTGTGTGCGTCGTGTAATGGATGTCAGTGAAGCTCGAATTGCGTGTCAAGATTGCTGTAAGTGGAGGAGTTTGATATGGCAACAGTAAGTAAATAATCAGATAAAAATTATCTCATAGTTTGCCTTTTCTTTGTGGAGCTAACCTCTGAATTTCAGAGAACAGCTTAGGGATATGTATATGTATTGAAGACGCTTGGCGATGATGTGGTGTACATTTTCATGCGAAATATTCAATTCATCCACGATTTCGTCCACTGTGACTCACCTTTTTGCATGAATCAGTTCGTTAATGGGATACACGTTTCATTTGTCACTGAAGTTGATGGCCTTCCCTCCCCGTAATAGTCTTCGATGATTGCGAGTCCTTTTCTCAAACAAGAAACACCATTGTGTGAACGCCGTCCACAAAAATGATTTTTCACCATACACTTCGATTAATTGGTGGTGGATTTCAGTGGGGTTCAACTTTTTGGTCCACAAAAAATGGATCGCTGCGAGGATTTCGTGTTTGGATGCTACTTCCAATGGACACATCTTTCATGAGTGATAACAGACGAACTATTCTTGCCACGTCGACAAAGTTAACGCGAGGGCTTCAAGGAGGAAGTACAAGTGGCGCCACCACATCGCATCCAAATATATTTTACACAAAAAAATTGCTGGTGCATGCAACTAACTTTTTGACTGCCCCTTGTATAAGGACTGTGGGAACCTCATATTACATTGATGACATACACCTTGGTGCACATTTCTATGCAGTGGCAGCAGCAGATAGCGTGTACTTCTGGTTGATGTCACTTATGTTACAAAACTATGTACGAAAATAAATGTGGTTTAACATTTACCTTTGTATAAGCAGTTCTACAAATCTGTAGTGACCCTTATCAGCAGCTATGGTCAAGGCTGTATCTCGGGATGAAGGCACTGGAGGTGCATTGACATCAGCTCCTTTGTCAAGTAGAACTCTTCCAACTTCCACGTAACCACCTGATGCAGCTTCCATAAGGGGGGTTAATCCAGTCTGTAAGAAAGATCAATGATTACCTCGAAGTTAAAAGAAGCTTGCTGTCGATATATTATTGTAGTGATTTGGAAAATGGTGGGGGAAAAGTAAAACAAATCACACAATACTTCTCTTCAAAATGGGGGAAAATTCAAAAAATATACATACATCTACTTTTCATGCAAAAAATCTTGAAAATTCAACTTCATTATCTAAATTTTTTTTGTGCCAGAAGGGTGAGAGGGCACAGTACACAAGGAATAAACATATGGTGACCATGTGGAAACAGAACAAAAAGGTACAAAGGAACACTTAAATACAAAACAGATGACCACAAAGCACAAAGACAAGCTAAACTGTAAAGCTGCATCATTTCATTTCATTTATTTAGTTTATGCATCAAGATACATAGCATATATATTAACATGACAATTAATGATTGTTGACAACTTGGAAGAAAGAGGGAAAAGGCTATTAGGCCTGACATAGTCCTCTTCTCCCTGAAAGAAATAGTTACAAACACTAAGACAAACCAGCATGTGACATTTAATTGCATCAAGATAATTAGTTTTCCCCCACTCCTCTCCATTATCAGCCTTCCCACCATTTACTTCCTCCCATATATTTCTCAGTATCAAAATCAGTCCATGATAGTTTACAATGTTATAATATGAGAAAGTGAAACACATACATAAGATCTCCATCTAATACCAGTATTACACCAAGTCGATTACTGAGTTAATTTTGATTCAGGATCAAACACTCCTAGATCTGGACACTCAGAGACCATAGATTATTAGTATAAAGTGTCAATACATTTCATTTGGCATTTTCTGCGATTCCGTCCAAAATTTTAATTTATTTAAATTTTTCCCATAATATATAATTTTAGTTTGTTTTTTTCTTAAATAGGTCAATGTTATTTACAGATCTTAAGTACACAGGCAATGAATTCCACAATTTAGGACCAGAGTAGCTTATATTCATTTTAGCCGATTCGACGTGGGGAAACATTGGAACAAGTTTTGTCCTGTTTCTAGGTTCATGTTGATGTGTAGAGATATTTAGTGATATTAAATTGTCATAAAGGTTATTTTTGATTCTTTTGAACAGTTTACCCAGGTTGTAATCATATAGTTGTTTCACAGTAAGAATATTGTAATTAATACAGACATTTGACGTGGACTAGGAACATCAAACAGAGGTCATCACTCTTTCCACGTTTATGAGTCACGGAAAATTTCTTATTGGCTTTTCCCAAGCCTGGCTTGGCAGTTAGTGCATCTGGCATATGAGTTAGTGTATCTGGCTTGGCAGTTGGTGTATACGAGTCTGGAGGAATTCGAGGCTGCTGTGGTGAAGTGGAAGCATATCCGGCGCGTAACTGGAAGACCCTGGGTTTAATTCCCGGTGGCGGCCAATGAGAATTTTTCAGTGACTCACTTAACAACATGGAAAGAGTGATTACCTCTGTTTGAAGAATATTGTAATTGTTAGGATTTACTTTAGTCCGTTTAAATATGTAGGATTGATAGTTATTATGTAATTCTAAATCTATTAATCTGATATACTTGTTTTGCAGCACTTGAAGTTTGTTAATGTCGTATTGCGTTGCTTTGCCCCATGTTATGATGCAATAGTTGATGTAAGTTTGAATTAGTGTAAAGTATAGAAGTATCATTATTTTTGGGGATAAATTTTCAAGAGTATTACTGACCCCAATATTTCTGAATATATTATTAGATACCTTTTCAATATGTTTATTCCATTTTTTTGTTTATTCCATTTTTTAAGTCCTCTTGAATTATCATACCTAAGTAAGTGTGTTTTTGAGTAACCTCTATAATGGTCCCATTTAGCAGTACTGTTTGTTTCAATAAATTATGGGTTGGTGTTTTAGGGAAAAACAAAACAAAATACAGTCTCTGCTCAAAAATGGATCACATCAATTGCTTAACTGCTGCCCTAAACTAAGCCTCTCTTTGGATATTTTGAACCAGCAGGTCATTGTAAAAAAAGTTGAGTTGTCTGTATATCATTGCAAATGCAGGGGAGTTTATCACCGGGTAGGAAGCCTGACCTTTTAGAGATCGTACTTTGTCTTAGAAACTTTATTAATATTTTGGGGCCAACAGGGTACTAGGTGTTGAGTTGTCTGCAGTGCATTGCAGATGCAGAAGAGCATTTTGGACTAACAGGACACTGCAAAAGGTGTTGAGTTGTCTGTACCACACTGCAAGTGCAGAGGTAGTTATTACCAGGTAGGAAGCCCCACCTTTTGATATCATCCTTCGTCCTAGCAACTCTTTAAACATTTTGTGTCAGCAGGGCATTGCAAAAGGTGTTGAGTTGTCTGCATTGTATTGCATAAGAACATTTTGGGCCAGCACAACACTACAAAAGTTGCTGAGTTGTCTGCACTGAATTGCATATGCAGAAGAGCATTTTGGGCCAGCAGAGCACTGTAAAAGATGTTGAGTTGTCTGCACTGATTGCATATGCAGAAGAGCATTTTGGGCCAGCAGAGCACTGTAAAAGATGTTGAGTTGTCTGCACTGAATTGCATATGCAGAAGAGCATTTTGGGCCAGCAAAGCACTGTAAAAGATGTTGAGTTGTCTGTACTGAATTGCAGATGCAGAAGAGCATTATGGGCCAGCAGAGCACTGTAAAAGATGTTGAGTTGTCTGTACTGAATTGCAGTTGCAGAAGAGCATTTTAGGCCAGCAGGGAGCTGCGAAAGGTGTTTAGTTATCTGTACCATACTGCAAATGAAGATGAGGTTATCACCAGGAAGGAAGCCCCACCTTTCCAGATTGTATTTCATCTTAGCACCGACGGCTTGCAAGCAGTTAAGCAATTTCCATATTAGCCATGTCTCATCATACCCAACTGGCAGCTCTTCTAGAGGTGCAATCCACACACACCCTCATATTCTTATCAACCAGATTTCAAGTCTGGCTTTTGATGAAGCTATTGTCAGCTCCTCTCCAGTATGAAAAAAACTTTCTTAGACTGCAGTTGTGTTTTCACTGGTTGTTGTCAAAGCATCAAGTGAGTCTTGTCATGTATAATCTTCATGAATTCAGCATGAATGGTTTTATTAAAAACCACTCTACAAAAAATGTTATTGTGAGTGCACACAGATTGTTGCTTGGCAAACCATATTTCAAGGAACGTCATTCTTGATGACCTACTGTACTTCCTTACTGTCAAAATTTGGAACACTGTTTTGCCTCTCAAACAATATATGAAGTATTCACCCATACACAAGATGAAATTCAAACAGTTTTTTTTTTTTTGGCTTAAAACTGACACATATAGTAGACTGCACTTCTACTAAGATAAAGGGTAAATATAATACACTGCCGGACAATTGCTAAGGACGGATGACAATAGCAACGATAGCAACCATAAAATGGAAGGCAAGAAAATGTGGAAATTAGCATAAGTGCGGGATACAGTAAGACGTCTTGTGCGTATGCAAATTTTGGATTGCCGAACTTGTTCGTAACGTCATAGCGCTGATAAGAGATATAAAGGATTTGACGCGTATTGCCCGTTGTTGTTCAAACGCAAAGTTGAAAGGGAAAGAATCAATTAACGAACTTGCAATTTTCAGTATGTCTTCCAGACATCACCTAGATGATTTTACGCGTAGCAGTATTATTGGCAAGATTGAAAAAGGGCGAAAAATAACAGATGTTGCCAGGGAGTTCGACGTCAGCCACAGTGTTGTTTCAAGGCTTTGGAAATCATTTCAAACAAATGGAGAGTGCACAAAACAACACGGGGAGGTCGTCTTTGCAGTACGACACCTGCAGAAGATCGGTACATAGTGCTATCAACAAAAAGACACCGGCGCAGCACAGCTAGTGAGGTAGCAAATCAGTTCATGGCTGCTACTGGCAAGCGGATCTCCCGAAAAACTGTCGCCAGACGTTTGCATGAAGGTGGACTATACGCCCGCCGTCTTATTGTGTGCATCCCATTGTTCAGACGTCACCATACCGCCCGTTTGCAATGGTGCCATCAATATCGCAATTGGACTGATAACGACTGGTCTGCTGTCCTTTTCTCAGATGAGAGTAGATACAGTCTATCATCTGATTGTCGACGACAACTGATCTGGCGTGATAGTGGTACTGCATATTGTCCAGCAAACATACAGGATAGGGACCGATATCCGACATGTAGTGTCATGGTATGGGCTGGCATCATGATCAATGGCCGTACGTCCCTCTATGAGCTTCCAACTGGGACTATGACTGGCCAACGATACATTAATGATGTTCTGCTACCTCATGTTTGCATGTTCCGTGGTGCTGTCGGTGATAGATTCATTTTAATGGACGACAACGCAACATGTCATCAAACAGTCGCTGTCCAGGAGTGTCTTGAGAGCGAGGATATTCAACGCCTCGTATGGCCAGCACGTTCTCCAGATCTGAATCCCATTGAAAATGTGTGGGATGCTTTGGGGAGGAGTCTTGCTGGTCGCCAATGCCCTCCAATAAACAAGGACACCCTCATCCGTGTACTGACATAGGAATGGGATAAATTACCCCAACAGCTGCTTGATAATGTTGTGCAAAGCATGACACGACGTGTGGAATCTTGCATCGCCCTCCATGGTGCCTAATCCCGTATTGACATCTTACGCCGGAACGCCTGCGGACGGTAATTGCATTTTTTTCACGTTTACGTATTCTGCACAAAATGGCCTGTTTGTCCCTTGAACACGTTCCAAAGCCTTCTGGATTTCAGAGCACAATAAATTGTCTTTCTTGTAATGTCCTGGCATTCTGACATTATTTTATTTCACTTGGCAGCCAACCACACTTACTTTTTTATGCGCTATATAGCCGTTTATGATCCGTCCTTAGCAATTGTCCAGCAGTGTAGTAGATATAAATTTCAAATATAAAATTCAGACTGCATTTCTACTACTATTAAGAGTAAATAATTTTTTTTATGACAGCTTTTTACAGAACAACCAAACTTCTTTCTTACTTACTTTAATAACTATTCAGAGCTAATTAAGATGAGATACCAATATTTAATTAGCTTTTCCTTTTAAATTCTTGATATGTTAATTTATTTTTCATAAAAAGAAATCAAATCAAAAAACACAAAAATTTAAAACAGTCTTCCATTTTTAAAAAAATGGAAATTTTATAAGTGTAAGTAAGTTTCACAAGTAGAAGTACTGTATAGTTAATTGGTTTTAAGTTTTACAAGTACAAATATAGTTAGTAGGAAGTGGGAGAAATTATCTTACCTTTGCCCTGTGTTCAACATTTGCTTTTCGATCTAACAAGAGACTGACTACTTCATGGCGACCTTGAAAACATGCTAAGGTGAGAGCTGTGTTCCTATTTGTCTCTATCTGTGCATTAATGTCACTACCCATGTCAAGAAGTAATTTTACAGCCTGAGTATGACCATTCATGGCAGCTAACATTAATGGCGAAATTCCTAACTTACTACCAGTCCTGTAAAATGAAAGACATTACATTAGCAACAATTCTTACATTAAAATTACATTCACAGACCAAAAAATTACTACAACTTTAGCATATGAGGACAGCATACCCAGGTGGCACAGCTTTGCAATTTGACATAGGCCAAACACTCAGCCACCGTCTTTCAGGAGCAGAATCCAGTGGCCCATTGTTGGGCCTGTGTTAAATTGCATGGCTGTGTTACCTGCTTATTTTGTACATGCACTAAACAGGCAAGCAGCAATATCACAGATCTACTTTCAGTATATCAATATGTGACCAGATTATAAAACTAGACTTAGAAACTCATCAGGACAAACTATCATGTAAATCTACATGAAATTACAATGTTTACTAGTACATGCAGCACCTTCATGAAAGATCACATGCAAGCAGCCAGTGCAGATAGTAACATCACAAAACAATGTTAACCCATTCTGCCTGTCATCTGCTTTTGTGACCACTTCCCTATCATTTTGCAGAGATTTTATACCTTTACAAACCTCTTTCCTTGAGATTCCCCCTATGCTTTCTTCTGTCACTGTAACGTCATCTGCTTCTGTTTTAAAATCACTTTAGCCTTTGTATTTTAATAACTCATAGATTCACTTAACTCATTAGGCTCCCATATCATTTCTCAGCTCCTATTCTTCCCGCAACTTCATTTTCCCTATGTCTTGTGTAGTTCCAGAATGTTTTGTTATCTTTCCAAAAAGCTAATTCATGCCTTTCCGCCTTATCTTTCACATCTTTTGCTTTACTTTGATGAACCAGCTTTCTTGCTTGACACTTTTTAGTGACATTCATCCCCAGCAACTACCTTGTAAAAATATGAAGAATGCAATTCACACATAACAAATACATGTAGTAGTATTGTTAGCAAGCTATAGTTACATAAAGAAATTACAGAAACACAGAAGCATCGACAGTTTTTCAATCTGACTTAGACAGGTGATCAAGATCTAAGTCCGGTCTAAAGTGTTTCTGTGCTTCTATAGTTTGTTTATGTAACTATAGCATTCTAGCAACTCATTATCCATATTAATTCAACAATATTATATTTCTCGAATTCAATACGTGGTTAAGAAATAATTAACTATATGTCAACAAACTTGTCTTCATATTATTTACTGTTTCTCACGTTATTAGTAATTTGAGTACGGGAAACGTCAATATTGCAAAAAATTTATTTCAACTTGCTACTCATATTCCTTCTCGATGTTCCCTAAGATAGTTTAGAATTTCATAATTTGAAGTTTACAAATTTATATGAAAAATGTCTTTATATGGACACTTAGACGTAGCATAAATTTGGCAAAGTCCTCCAATATGTAGTGAAAATAGGTATTAAATGATTAACATTATTTCAGATTTTTCTTTTAACACATGATTTATGAAATTTATACAATTTAAAACTTTCGAACCTCTCGACCATGATGAGCTGAATTGGTAATAAGTCATCTGTTTTATCGATGATGGCACACTTTTTTGATTATTATGATAAAGCTTCCAAGCTGAAATTCGGTATCATAATTCCTTATTACAGATGATGGCTGCATGTTCCGCTTCCCCTGGCTCAAGATCCCATACTAGTTTCAATTCCTTCATTTTGGAATCATCTTCAGTGGGTATACTTATGAGTTACTTCTCATACTTGTTGTTTCTCGGCCACTTACATCAATTCTACTGGCGGAGTCCGACGTTCCACGGCAGTTGAACTCTTGTGCTTGCTATTTTTGGTATTATTGCGCATTCTTAGTCGTGTTCTTATATAATTGGATCATATGAATTTCTGATTCTAAATTATTTTATGTTTTATGTTGCCATCCGTTTGTTGAAACCTTAATAAGCTCTCTTTATGTATTTTTTAATGTTATTTTTTTCAATAAGATATCTCGAAGCCTATGGAAGATTCATTGGATCGTTATTATTACAATTTATTTCCTTAGTTTTTTCAATTATTACCACTTCTGAGGTTAATATTTGATTTTTGTTTTGTGACGTTAATAATTTTGCTTCATACCAATCTGGAAAAGCTTCATTTTCAATACAATGATTTATTAATGATGTTTTTTAAAAGAAAACAAAACATCATTAATCATTGTATTGAAAATGAAGCTTTTCCAGATTGGTATGAAGCAAAATTATTAACGTCACAAAACAAAAAATCAAATATTAACCTCAGAAGTGGTAATAATTGAAAAAACTAAGGAAATAAATTGTAATAATAACGATCCAATGAATCTTCCATAGGCTTGGAAATATCTTATTGAAAAAAATAACATTAAAAAATACATAAAGAGAGCTTAAGGTTTCAACAAACGGATGGCAACATAAAACATAAAATAATTTAGAATCAGAAATTCATATGATCCAATTATATAAGAACACGACTAAGAATGCGCAATAATACCAAAAATAGCAAGCACAAGAGTTCAACTGCCGTGGAACGTCGGACTCCGCCAGTAGAATTGATGTAAGTGGCCGAGAAACAACAAGTATGAGAAGTAACTCATAAATATACCCACTGAAGACGATTCCAAAATGAAGGAATTGAAACTAGTATGGGATCTTGAGCCACGGGAAGCGGAACATGCAGCCATCATCTGTAATAAGGAATTATGATACCGAATTCCAGCTTGGAAGCTTTATCATAATAATCAAAAAAGTGTGCCATCATCGATAAAACAGATGATTTATTACCAATTCAGCTCATCATGGTCGAGAGGTTCGAAAGTTTTAAATTGTATAAATTTCATAAATCATGTGTTAAAAGAAAAATCTGAAATAATGTTAATCATTTAATACCTATTTTCACTACATATTGGAGGACTTTGCCAAATTTATGCTAAGTCTAAGTGTCCATATACAGACATTTTTCATATAAATTTGTAAACTTCAAATTATGAAATTCTAAACTATCTTAGGGAACATCGAGAAGGAATATGAGTAGCAAGTTGAAATAAAAAAATTTGTAATATTGACGTTTCCCGTACTCAAATTACTAATAATGTGAGAAACAGTAAATAGTATGAAGACAAGTTTGTTGGCATATAGTTAATTAACTCATTATCTACCTTGCAACATCCCCAAAATACCCAGCATTAAATGTAAAAGCTTGTGGTAATGGTGTAATGGTCTGGGGACTGCTTTATTGGCTCACAGTCCCCAAATCTTAACCCAATGGAACACCTGTGGGATGAAATTGAGACAACCATTTGTAACAGAGATCTTCTTCCAGCAAGCATTCGACAAAGGACACTATCACATCCGCTTGGCTGAACATACCTATAGAACGATTTCAGCACCTCAATGAATCCGTGCAACATCAAACTGTGGCTGTTTTGAAAGATTAGGACAACACATTACTAGGTACATGTTTGTAAATATTTGTTCCTTCAGTGTACACTCAACAAACCACTCTCTAAATTGTTTGCCTCATAATCTATTAAACTAAAAATGCATTTCCTCTAATAGCAGGATCTTTTGTGTTTCAAATTTCTTCAACTACCGCTAAAATATTCTGGTTATCCTAAATTTATGAGGGGCATTCAATGAGTTCTAAGCCTGACCTTGAAAGTAGTGGTTGTCTTCCTTCTTTTTCCTTACTACTTCTTTAATCTCACTATTCCACCAAGCACCACATTTAATGCCATCTACTGTTGCAATACCACAGACCTCTTCAGGAACAGTGACAACACAGTTCTTAAAACATGTCCACTTCTTTTTCACATCCCTCTCACAAAACTTTGCTAATTCAATCATTCTCTGGATATTTCATCAGAATAATGCTTATGTTCTTCAGAAGGCCTTTTAACCTTAATTCTTTTCATCACAGGTATCTTGCTAATCGTCTTTCTTCAACTAACATTCAGTTTCACTCATGACACTAACAGGTAGTGAATGAACAGAGAGCTAATATCTGCACCTCTCATCACACAAGTGTCAACAACTAAGTGCTTCAGACACTAGTTGGAAACAATTTATTACACCCTTTGGCTCCAGAATGAGATTTTCCCATTTAGAATGAGCAAGGAAATTTAAGGAGATAAGAGCTCATTTGGTCCCTGAGGGTGCGCCTTTAGTGTTGCCCCCCCTGGTGTTAATCGAAAGAGTAAGACATTTGATTCGCCCTATTATGTTATTGGTTCAGTTAGCTGCTAATATAATAGCTTGACATTTGATTATTGGTTTGATTTCGAGAACTACTTTGATTTCTTGGGGGGGGAGGTGGTAGTGTCAGTGGTGTTGCAGAGTTAAACTATTCTACTGCAATGATTTTATTATACTTGTGGTTAAAAAACACATTAGATACACACAATCCATACTCAATGCAAAGTAGTTCAATTAATCTTTCAGCATTATCATTCACACCAGAATCATTACACTTACCCAGAGCACTATCAGAAATCAGATTCTTAACACTTACTCTAGCATTGAAATCTCCTACTACAATAACTGACTTTTTAGCACCAAACTGGCTCAAAACAGCTTTCAGTTCATTCTAAAAATCATCCTTTCTTGGAGAAGGTTCTGAGGCACAAGGAGCATAAACTACAATTCTCCCATTTAGACCCTTTGGCATATTACTATCCTCCGAAGTTCCACTTTCAAAATGAATCCAAAGAATTCTCTCCAGGGTTCCCACTCAAAAGTAGAAAAAAATTCCCTGACTTTTCCAGGTTTTCCAGGTGGTCCTGAGAGTTTTTCCAGAGCGGCAAATCAAATCACATTGCGACAAATTGTTGCATTTCCTTACATTCTTTCGTCCTTACGAAAGCATACATTTGTTAATTCTTTAAATAACTGTCCTTTATACAATTACCTGCTTTTTTTTAATAACAATTAAATGCATGAGGCATATTATTTTTGGTACCATTATTTATTTTTGGTACCGTTGGTTCAAATATTCTTTAAAACATGTAAACCATGTATTTACATGTTTTAAAGAATATTTGAACAAAGACTTAATTTAAATTCTACATATAATGAAATATTTCAGTCGATTAGGTGAAATTATACAACTGATTTATCTGTATTTTAAGTGCACACAAGTATATAAATAACATTTTAAACGACTCACAACATTTAGAGTTCCAGTTAGGTTTAAAAATGCAAGCTGGGAGAATTGTGACTGAAGAGAATAAATTGCCCTTAAATGATACAATGCTGAATGAAGCTTTAAATCCTTTAAGTGCTTATTTCACATAAATATTAAACAACACAGAAACGTTTGCTGAAATTGAAGTCTAATGGGAATGATAAAATGGTGAGTGTCCGACAGTCTCTTAACATTTTGTTAGAGCGGTTCTATCAAATCGATCTACCAATTTGTATTTTCTATTGGAATTTACTTAGAATCTTTAAAGACAAAGCAAAGTAAAACAGTTATTAAAAAATAAAAAAAAGAAGAGAGAGAGAACAGAAATCGTGACAGCATTTCTGCGTCTGAGGAAAAACGTGTGCCAGTACCATCCCAACAATTTCTAGCAATCAGGGAAAATACTGCTGACATTTAAAAATCAAAATTGTAATTATTTTAGCTAACGTTAGTTCTTGCACATGGCAATGAGAACATCGAATCTATGCTATTTCAGAGGGGCCAACCTCTAGCAGAACGCATCAGTAATCAATAGGGTATTTTACAGTAATGTTTCAGCAATCGAACACAAACTTTCAGTAATGTATCACGCCATTTTTTTTTTCAAAGTTAAGGACAATATTATAGTATTACTGTGTAACCTGTAATACTTGTATGAGGTGCCTATCAGTAATCACCATACGAAGCCTCATCGCTAACGCGTGGAATGGGTATTTCATGAGAAATTAATGCGTGAAATGTGTAATAACTTTATATGTTTACACTATCCTCACAAAAAAATATGAAATTAAATTATCAATATTGTACTTACCTCATGTCATTGCTGACATAAAAACTCCCTTGTTGCTTGTTTTGCAGTGGTATATTCTTTTTCAGAAAACTTTTTATAACACAGCTCACCTGAGGAAAATGCTTTACTTTTCTGTATAAGAAGGGCACATAATGTTTTGGTGCTCATTGTTGGGCAGAAGTATGCGAGGTTTTTCCTTACTATACTAAATATTCTCTACGTAGAGGAATTGCTGTGAGGGATAGTCAATATTGCCAACATTAGTTTAGGCAATGCAGAATACTTGGGAAGGCCAGATGAATCCTTCATCTTAGATATTTCATTCCATGCCACATCTGCTCAAGGATATCCAGCTTCATCAATATCAGAGTCTGGGAACATAGCATGAAAGAAGCGACCAGCATGATCACAGATTGCTATAGGTAGGTTATGCTCCACAACGATTGCAGTAAACAGCAATTCAGCGTTTATCACGCTATTTTCATTCTTTTTGCAAAAAAATTATCCAAAGCCTTTGATCGAGTCTTTAATTTTACACAATCCTGGTGTTTGTTTTGACTGGATATGCCTTCGGCAATCATCTCATCTCATCTCGTCCTACATGGGCTACTGATTACTCTCATATTAGAAGGCACGCAAGGAAACCTTTATTTCAGCATTTTCCATTTCCTTGCTCAAGATTTGGGAGAAAGATTTGGATGTTCCTGGAAAAACCTCTTTGCATATTTATTTGTTTCAGAAACAATAATTCCAAGGATGAAATTGGTAAAAAACAAGTAAAAATATGCAATAGGTGCCACACCAGTTGCAGGAGCATGTTTGGGCCCCTGCATTTCATGACAATCAAAAGGATGCTGAGGTTGTTCATCACTTCCCTCTATTACATCCTCCCATTCACTTTCAGAACTTTCATGATCTGAAGATTCACTATGAAGATCTTCACCTTCTGAAGAAGATATGGTGTGCATGGCACTGTGGCTAGTTTTCTGGCTTGATGTTGCTTGGCCAATATCACTCTCAGATGATTCAAATTCATCACCATCACTTGGCAAACTTTCACTCTCACTACAAGCCATTTCAAATAACCTTAGAAAAAAATTTCACGCAGTAGGAAAAAGCACGTGTCCTAGTCTGAGGAACAAGCTGTCAATAAAGTCATCCTCTGCTAACACGAGTTTGGAAAAAGAGGGTGATTCGTAATTCACGGAGTTTTGCGATTGTGTCTGTTTCGTTTAGGAAAAAGAAATGAATACTGTGAAGAGCTTCTAGTAATAAAACACCGCACTTCGTTCTCCCGCGCGGCGAAAGTCCGCAAGAAATATAAACATCCGTCATCGCGGGACCACGCGTTGCAACGAGTTGATCGTTATTGCACTTCGAACGGGGCTCGAAAAAGTGATTTCCGACAGTACGACGTCTTATAATACACCAATGATTCCAAGTGAACAGCCCTGCCTCAACTGCAGTAGGAAACGTTTTGGCTAAAGTAACCTTTCTCCTGTCACACGAAGAAATTGCGTGGGGAACCGATAGCAAGCGCAAACTCTTTTACGATGACACTTACGGCATATTACACGTAATTTTCTTCGTATTATCCGCAGACCGCAAAATTCACATTAAAAAAAAAAAAAAATCATTCGTATAATCCGCAGATTGTGACATTTAGAAAAAAATCGCCGTATAATTCGCACATCATAGATGTTGAATCAGAAGTGGAATTTCCGACAGAAAAGTCGGTCACATAAACACATCGCTCTTTCCACGTTCCAGAAACACATAGCAACGGAAAAATTGTTTTTAGCCGCCGCCGGGGAATTGAGCCACGGATCTCTCGATATCTAACCGAGCGCGTTAGCTTTACACCACGGTGGCCAACAATCCACGGTGCTATGTGTATTTTTAAGTCAGCTTCTGACATCTTAAATCCGTAAGATGGGCTCAGCTACTGAGACGTCTCCATCTGGTGGGTATTAAGGGCACTGGCTATATATATTATAGCAGTTAATTCCAAAGGGCGAGATCCAATGTGAAAATCCTCCAAATACGTGGCGTCAGTAAATAAATAAATACGTCGCTCTTTCCACGTTCCAGAAACACATGAGTCCGAAGAATTAAGAGAAAAAAAACTATTTTATTAAATGAAGAAATTCATTTTTAAAGGTTACTGTTTTATATTTTTATCTCCGAACAGATAAAGGGTGTGGCATCCATAGATCACGCCGATGTAGCTCCAGAGTATTGCATTACACTGCCAATGACGAAAGGCTGATACAGAACAAGTCGTAGAAATACCGTATGTACTCGCGTATAAGTCGAAAGTTTTTGGAGGAATTCCTGCTTTCAGAGTTGAGAGAACGTCTTATACGTGGGCCAATAAAAAACTTCCGTGAATTCTCCCGCGGAATTTACCAACGGACTTGTTTACGTTTTAGATCGCGACACAGAGGCTTTCCGTATGTTGCTGCACGATTGTGTTCTGACCTCAAAACTATCGCGCAGTGACATGATCATATCCTCAATTCTGTCCACCACTTCAAGTTTAAATTCGGCAGTGTAACAGAAACGTTTCCTTTTCAGAGACATCATGATTAGAAATGAAGGAAAACAGCAGCAGCGACGTTCGCCAAAACAACGAAAGCAAACTATACTCGGGGCAAAGCTATCCTGGCAATGGGGCCAAAGCTACGGTGACCTTTTCACTCCCAGTATTACTCCGCACTAATGGTGTGTAATTAACCTTCACTCGGAAAACTTCTCCCACAAGCCCTCAGGGCTGGCTGTCTGTCACCGTGATCCCTTACCAAACCCCTCTATTTTAACCCCTCCCCACCGCCGCGCGCTTTGCAGACCGGTAGACAAGCAGTTTATTTCTCCCTCTCTTATCTTTTTTTTTTTTTTTTTTTTGGAGATGTTACAGAACGTGTAACGTTTCTTTCTTTCTTACTTTTAAAATGAAATTATCTTTGCTAAACACGGGAAGCAGTCTTAAGTGGACTAATTTTGTTTTCCCATATTTTTCCATTTTTTTTTATATATTTCATATATTTATACTTATTGCTTGAAGATTACCAACTGCGGGATTTAATTAAAAGTAATTTTACCATGTCCTCCGAGGAACACTTTGAATGTGTGGCAGTTTTCCAAGTTTCCGAATTATGTGTGGCTGGGGAAGGAACTCTTTCATTTGTCTGAATTTTCATGCCGGTTCATGCGCGTTTAAGGCAACTGCGCACAAAAGTTCAAAAGGAAAAGATGGCCGTTTCTTGGCCTATATTGAGAACTGAATTGGGAACTCCAAACTAATTTCGAGAAAACGTTCTATGTAAGCCAAGCGAGAATTGTATTTTAATTTGAAGAAATAAATTGCCAATGGATCTGAGGTACTTCAGTACTAAATTCAACCTTCATTCTCGCAATGGTGCGACTTGAAACGCCAGTGAGTTCTGCCGTAAGAACTGTTAATTCATTTGATTTATTCGGCGAATGTTTTTCCATCAATTTAGTGAAAACATTCATAACGATCACCTTAGCAGAGCTTCGTAGTGATTTCCCACGTTTATGCGGCTGAAATACACTCGAGTGACCGGCAGATGCCATTCGAAAAAACCGAAAAGACAGAAGAGTGTTTTAAAACAACAATCAAGAAGGAGAAACGCGAAATGCCCTCGGAAACACTTTTTCGCCCTCATCCTTCCACTAATGACCCCCACCCCCCCACAGCAATAAATATCCCCTGGGTTGACAGCTTAACTCTGACCCAAACAAGAATGCTGTGACAGAGAACCATCAGTGACGTCACCAAAGCACGAATATCTGTATTTTTAGAAATGCCGCTGAAACTGAGATCTGAATTTTTAAATGCACACACACACAACGTATTGAACATCTGTGTCATTTCTAAGTGCCAGTTGAAGCTGGAGTACGAGCTTTTAGACCGGAACTATTTTATGCAGTGGAAGTATACACTCTGTAGCCTTCCTTCCAATGACAGGTTAAGTTTGCCCCGAGTATAGATACAAGGTCGCGCACATGAAATCCGAAAGGAGAAACGCATAGGTTCGTGCAGCAAGCGCTGTGCGTACTTCTTTGGCTTTTTGCCAAAAAACAGAGCCGGCACGACAGTCAGAGCTCTCCTCAACGATAACAAAATGACCCCTGCCGTCCCTCCCCACAACTATCCCTATCTTTCATTACGACATTCCTCCCCCTCCTCCCCGCTCCGTACAAACTCCTGAACTGAGGAAAATTCTTCTGAAGGAGTTCCTTTTCCAATTATTACATCTTTCCCTGCACAATCACGCTGCAGATTTTTTTTAAATCGGAAGGTGTTATATATATATATATTTTAAATCGGCGTGTTAACCGCATCGGTGTATAATCCGCAAAACCTATAATTTTAACTTTTTTAGCAGATAATCCGCGGATTATACGACGAAAATTACGGTACCATTCTTCCGATAATATCGCTGTTTGACGATATGATTCATGGACATTCCATTTCAAAACGATACGATTGATAAATGATATGATCATTGAGACACCGAAATCCGCAGTCTGATTCGGAAAATATGTGGATCAAAATCGAAGGCCGAGAAATCGGCAGCGTCGCACTAAAAGGGTTTAACAAAAAAGGATACAAAATTGAGATTCTCCAAAACACACTGAATTCCGTAATTCTTCCAACCTGTCCGTAATTCCGTAATCTGACAGTCGAAACCGTAATAATTACGGACAATTCGTAATAGTTAGCACCTCTGCTATTTGCTTCTAAATAACGTAGCATAGGATATTTAGACATTGTGCTGTTAAATTTCATAACCAATAAGCTGGCACACAGAGATCCTAATGCCATAACGGCAAAAAAAAAAATTAAACCCAGGGATAAAGAAAAATAATGGAAGCAACAAGTGGGGAAAACTAACAGTTAATACGGAATACCATTTTGCCTGAGAGGCTACAGTTCATATTAGTACTTCCAAAATCCGGAAGTCTTAAAATTGATTGGCTACGTTTGTGACGCAAACATTAGTACTGAACTTTTCTCGCAGGTCACAGTTCATTTCCACGCTACGTCAAATTACTTGTACGGGAAACAATTAGAGAAAGTTTTGTGTGCATGTGTGCTCATAAAATCCTATTAACACTTTTTTGTGAACATAATTTATCATCCTGCGGCGAGTGGCATGTTTATACTTAACAATATCTTTACGAAGGGCAATACATTTGTGCGATGTTGATCAGGCAAAGTGCGAGAAAGGTCTGGAGCCCACTCAGGTCATTTGCAGTAACTCCCTACAAATAACGTCATCCAAAACGGAGACAGAGGCTTTAGTGCCTGCACTGACAAACCTGAAACCAATAGAGCACGCACGGCAAAGATTTAAATCAGTAGTAACTAGGTAGATTTTTTTTATTTTTTCGGCAATGTGAGGGTAAAGATGTGAAATGAATAATTTATGCAAATCTTGTGAGGAGCAGCAACGCAAGAAAAAGAATTTACGATTACAAGAAAATTTCTACCCCGTCTAACTTTTGTTCTCGCAAATTTCTTTTCCCTATGTATAAGCTGAAACCTTGGGAAAAATTATGAGAGAATGATGAATTTTATATTTCTTATTCTAAATAACGGAGATATTTCCGTTTTTACGGAAAACGATTCCACTATGCACAAAAATTCAAAAAATAATATCTTCTAATCTATCGGAAACATAAAAAGTTGAAACTTTTAGGGGTTTTTTTTTTATAACTTGGAGGCAGCTACCCGTAAAAAAAAAAAAAAAAAAAAAATCGTAAGAATCGGAGATGTGTTGGTGGAAAATTATTTCAATATCTGACGATTTTGCGTAGAATGACCCAGATGTGAAAATCTATGGTCCGGGCGTCGGACGACCCTATTTTTCGCAACCAGCCAGCTCTTGCAGTAATCGGAATATCGTCTTAAAATAGCTATAAATAAATTTCTTCATGCATTATGAAATAGAAATATGACAGAATCATAAATTTCTTCATGCATTATGAAATAGAAATATGACAGAACAACGAATCTAGAAAACGGCCGTGAAATCTGGGAAATTTGGTAGGTATGCAATAGTACCCGGCTTCATTGCATGGTATTTTTCATATATTTTATGTCAAAATACTCATAAGTACTATGAAAAAAATTTATCTTTCCCCCTCTTTGAAGAATCTTCCTATTTCATAATATTTTCCCTGTTCAAACATTTGAAGGTACATACTTTTCCAACTATACCAACTCTGCTACAGAATTACGAAAGCGAAGCTTTAGTTCGTAAGTGATACGAACCTTTTTCAAAATAAATTAGGTGCCCTCAATTTGCAACATTCATCCACACTGCTGTTGAAGGGGAAGGGGGGGATTTATTAGGATGACCAACATCCGGCAAAATAAAATGTTTTTGTACGGTTTGATAAAAGACACGTAGACATGCAAAAGGGGAAAAAAAAAAAAAAAAAAAAAGCTCAACTTCTAAAGTTTTCAATGAATTTCGGCGAAATTTAAAATGGAACGTTATTTTAATATATCTTGCCCACTGTAAAAATTTCAGTCGGTTATTTAAAAAATTGAGGAAATAGCTTCTTCATAATTTTTTTTCCCAGTCTACGCAGAGAACAGGGGCACCTACTCAGGAACAAATGACTGCCTCTCTTCGCGAACGCCAGCAGATAAGAGCCTGCGAAATGGGTGTGTGATTAACGGCTTTCTTTCACGCTTTGACTTGTATGTTTGTTCGGTTGTAGTTTAGATCATCTGGAGACGGGGAAACCGCAAAGAGACGCACTCCCCTGCACAGCTGCACTTTAATCGGTGGGTGGGTTACGGAGTTGCCTCGAAGGATAAAACAACTCAGAATTATTTTAAAACTTAGCAATACAGAAATATATTTTACAAAAGTCTGAAACAAAATATTTTTCTGGCAAAATAAAAATTCCCTGCCTTTATAGTTCCCTGATAAAAAATTCCCTGATTTTTACGGAAAAACACAATTTTCCCTGAGTTTTCCCTGATTTTTGGAACAATTTTCAAATTCCCTGAGAATTCCCGGTTTTCCCGGTTTTCCAGGTTGCGTGGGAACATTGTCTCTCCCTTATGCAGCTATAGTGTATGTAGTTGTTCATCTTTCCACTTAAAATTACATCTACACCAGCCTTTGTCCACTCACATTATCCAACACTCTATACCATATTCACTATTCCATTCACTTCTATCCCAATTGTGTTATTTTGTGTTTCATTTACACACAGCACACCCAAACTTTTTCATTTCTTTAATCTCACCGTATTAGTCTTTCTGTTTATTCGTCTAGTATTCCATACACCAATTTTACATTCACTCAGCCGAAATCTCCTTCTCATATGCCTTTTATTTATAATAAATCAATATATATAAACAGACTAGGCAAAAAGACAGCACAAAACATTAATCAGCATTTTTAACTTACATGCATATGATGGAACAAAACCTAAAAAATTAAATGTGTTTTAAGATTTTAAATTCTGACCTCGAATTTATCTCAGCTCCATGGCTCAGCAGTAGCTTAATTATGTTTGTATATCCACCTGAGGCAGCAAGACTTAAGGGAGTATAATCTGAAACATTTCGGTGCTCCTTATTAGCTCCTCTTTGAAGTAGAATATCAACAACCTGAAAATGGTATCATAACATGAATTACAAAAATTGCATTCATTTGATAACAGGTACTAATAGAACCATTGTTCAGAGCACTAAATTTGTAAAATTTTACTTTACTATTATAAAATCTATTGAATACAAAAATAATAAAATGTTAGGACCTAAGACAGTACTCATTAAGAGTTAATTTATGAACAAAGGAAATTCAGTGAAACAAACAATACTTCAGAACTAACAAATTTCACTTCCAGAAAGTGCAATTCAGTTTTCTAAAAGCTCATTTGTGCACATATACAAAGATTTTAGTTCCCTGGCAATTAATTGCTTAGATGGAGTGTTCTGATTGCACATTTTTGAAATGGATGTTTGTCACAATTTTCTTAAAATGGGAATCAAAGTTAAATTTTAAAAATCTGTATTTTACAAAGAGTGAATACTCCTTACAAAATGGAGTCCCAGTAGCATGCACAAGCAATATTTGGACTCCAATTAATTAAAGTTATACACATTCTACACACTCGCTGCATCCAAAGTAAGTAATTTTCGGGACACAACAGATATCTGCATTCAGTTATAATGAATGCATTTATTTATATTTAATTCATATTCTAAAACCTTCAATATGAACAAACCTAAATTTATAATTTCCATGAATCAACAACAACTAGGAAGTCACAAAATTGAGGCTGACTAAATTAATACACACAACCACTAAATGTGTGTACTGACAGTAACCCTATTTGACAAATATTTGCTGTTCTGAATGTGATGGCAGAAAGTATTCCAATTGTGCAGAAGACATGTGTAGTATAGATGAGCACAGGCTAGTTATAAATAACAATATAACTGGCATGGGCCAGACCCCGGCTTTAAATGCTCGAGCCTTAATAAAAAAGAAGCCCGTGCTCATCTCTAATGTGTAGCCCCTTACACCAAAGCTTCAATTCTAAATCATGACAGCAACTTTTTACCACACATTTCTTTCAAAATCAGCAGTTATACAGCTTCTAGACTACTTTCCTTTGACAATTTTAAGTTGCCATAAAAGTGAAAAATTGGTAAAGCCACCCAGATACTCTCAAAATATTCCACATTATCCATGGATGCAAACTTGTTTTATTTTCCATATTCCAGAAAGAAAAACAACGGCTGGAAAATTTGATTTGCACATGATGTGTAGGCACTTAGTGCTTCACTAACTTTACTTTACACACACATCATAGTTAACAGTGCCACATCAATGAAAGTGCAAGAAATGCTAATTTCAGGCATCTGTGCACATTTGAGACTGTTTTTTTTTTTTTTGTTTTTTTTTAATCAAAAGCAACCTGCAAGCCCTGCTTTGCAACTGAGATTTTACAGTGTATTGATAACAACAACCCACAGCATTATGTTTTCTGGACGAGGCTACTTTTCACACCTCTAGTGAAGTAAACAGGTACAATGTGCATATACTGAAGTGCCAAACAACTAGGATACCTCCATAATACCACATTGGTCCTCTAAATCAGATAATGACAGCAACATGACTTCCATGAGCTCTCTGTAGTACTGTGGAGACAGTGCACATCGTGCTTCCTGAAGAGCATCCCACAATTCTGTAATATTCACCAGTGGATGATTCCAGCATTGATGGCATGTTGAACAGCATCCTAAGTGTGTTCAATGGCAATTAAATCCAGTAAATAAGGGGGCCAAGTCAGGATGTTAAACTCCATGGAATGTTACTCTAGCCATAATCAGGCAACTGTCGTGTGCAGTGGTGCATTGTTGTGCTGAAAGAGGTTGTACCTGTCGAAATGGTTGCATGATATGAAAGGGGGCAAATAAATGATCCACAAGAATGGTTACAAAGCTTTCAACGGTCAGATCGTCCTAATGTGTGCCAGATGAAAACATTCCACACCATGACAGAGCCATTGCTGGCCTTAGGTGAAAGCTGGCAGACACAGGCAAGACAAAAAATTTCACATCAGAACCTCCCACTTTAAACCATAAGAAAATTAAGCACTATGCTCGCATTCATTTCAATCATCTTCATTTCATAAATTTTTCAAGACTTACTCTCAAATTTTTATATACACTCAGGAAATAAAGATATTTGTGCACCTAGAAGAAAACATGCTACAACCGCTAAACTTTGCAAATAGCTAGAGTGTGTGCTGGTATGCAAATGATCCACGTTAGGTGTAAGTGCGCGTGACCACACACCCTGTGGTGGCACTGCAAGAACAAACTGGCAGCCTTATAAACTGGCATGTAGTCAATGCCCCATGAAAGAGAAAAGCACCGGCCAATGCAAGCAAGAGTACAGAGTGACAAAATGCCGGGTAGACGTAAGAGACATCGATTTACACAACTTAGACTTTGAGAGGGGACAGATCATCGGGCTGAAAACCGCAGGGTGGTCGGCGTGCCATACAGCCTGCTACGTGGATCGTTCTGACCATACCATCCGACTGTGTTGGGAGCAGTGGACAAGTGACGGAATGGCGGAGTAGCTCTGGACAGACCAGGAGGAGCATCGGTAGAGAGGATCGACAGATCGTGCGCCAGGCACGAACGGATCCCACGGGGACCCAGTCCACTATACTGGCAGATGTAGCGGCTCCTGTGTGCCCACGAACGATTTCCTGATGCCTCGCGGAAGCAAATCTGCGATCCCAGCACCCCTTACGTGTGCTGCCATTAACACTGGAACATCGCTGGCTCCGTGTGCAGTGGTGCCAGGCCAGAGTAATGTGGAACACCATAGACTGGTGACGTGAGGTGTTTAGCGAATAGTGCTGCTTCGTTTTGGGGACAGATTATCATCGTCTCTGGGTGTGCAGGTCCCCGGGTCAACAGCACAATCCCAACCTCACTATCAAGCGCCACACTTCCCCCACTGCAGGCATTATGGTCTGAGGAGCCATTGCCTATGATAGCCCATCAGCTCTAGTAGTGGTGTGTGGATCATTGATGGGCCAGCAGTATGTGGACAAGATCCTATGGCACCATGTGCTTCCATTCCTGGCCGGGATTCCAGGTGCGCTATACCAGCAGGATAATGCCTGTCTACACATGGCTCAGGTTGTGTAAGACTTCCTACGTCGTGTCCAGACACTTCCATGGCCTTCCCACTCCCCGGGACATGTTCCCTATTGAGCATGTGTGGGACCAGTTGAAACGCCTACTGCTGTGCTGCACTATCCAGGATTTCAAGCACATCATCCAACACTTGTGAGCCAGTCTGCCGCAGGACAACATCAGGAATCTGTTTGCCTCCATGTCGGACTGTAATGCAGCATGTATCGCCGCACAAGGCGGTGCGACGCGCTACTGAAGATCACTGGACTGCGAGCCACAGATCCCTCTGCAATTGTCCTGCAGCTCTGTTTTTGCCATCATGTGTATCATTATATCCATAAAATTTCAGTTCAATCGGATGCTTCCTTCTTGGTGCGCAAATTTCATTGTCCACGAGTGTATATATGAAATGCTCAAAATTTTAACCTAATAAAAAAATGTTTCACAGCACCAACTTCTAACATTCTTTTTCCCTGAATGAATTCATTATCACTGTATATTTCACATCATTCCACAATGTCAAAGGTCATAAATAGTAACACTGTACTAGTGATCCGATTTATTGGCGTAGGAAGTAGACACATCAGCGTTTCCAAGCTTTCACACATCAACCAGATGGCTTTTTCAAGGAAGTTAGACAGAAACTGCCTTTCCAACTTCCTTGAAAAAGCCATCTGGTTGATGTGCGAAAGCTTGGAAACGCTAATGTGTCTACTTCCAACGCCAATAAATCGGATCACTAGTACAGTGTTACTATTTACTACTTAATTGGTGTACTGTTCCTCCTTAGCTATTTGTCAAAGGTCAGTCGATTCCTGAGCCATGCTTAACCAGAATTGATAGAGTTTCCATAGCCAAGCACAAAACGAGTGTTTGTTTTTTTATTGGAGGTTTAACAACCACCAATAGCAACTCAGTCGGCTATAAACAGTCGCCCATCCATAATTTAGGGTCATTGGTTCCAGGGAAGGGAGAGAGAGCCAGTACTGTAAGACAAACACAACATCCATGCCTCACCAAGATTAGAACCTGGACCCCTTTCGACGAATGATCAGAAGCCATCGCTTAGACCACTGCGCCCCTGGGGCGGCCAAAATGAGTCTTCACTGGCACGCTTGCAATAACTGCAAAGTAATTTGAGTTACTTTCTTTTTCAAGTTGAAATACAAGCATTTATGGAACAAAACTGTGATTTCCTTCCATTCAAAACAGACGGGAAATTGTGTGTGAGAGTGAGAGAGAGAGAGAGAGAGAGAGAGAGAGAGAGAAAATTTTGCTCTTTCAACTTCCATGTTTGGAAATGTTTGCCACCTTTTTTTATTCTTTAGCTGAAATACAAACTTGCGTGAAATATATACAGGGTTACCACTCATACTGGTTTTAAAATTTCACCGAGTTTTCCAGAAGAGAATTTCAGGTAAAATTTACAGATTATATACAACTCCATGATCATATGCATACTACATGCTGCATCTATAATATATTCAACACAGGAGAAAACCTATCACTGTACATTTCAATTAATTGCTGGTTACATCAATTCATACTGCAAATTTTACTTCTTCACAGCACCCAAAATAAAGCTAACAGTTTTTGTAGCAAATAATTTTGGGTAGAATTATGTCATAGTACAAAGGAAATTCCATAAAAACAAAAGTAATTTTCTTTGAGTTGGCAACAGTGCAAAGGGGGGTATAAACACATGGCAGATGATTCTGGTTTTATTAGCCGTGGCAGACGATTCTGGTTTTCTTATTGCACAGTTGTTTAAGGTACGTCTGCATTTCACCATAGAGATATGGACGCGAGTGATTTAAGAGTTAAGAATTGAAATGTGTTGTGCGATAAAATTTTGCTATCGCTTGGGTAAAACGGCTCCAGAAACAGTTGATTTAATAAAAAATCTTACAAAGATAAATGTTTATTTAAGGCAGTCAACGTTTTTTAGATACATACATACATACATATCACTAAGCTGTTCTCTGAGATTCAGAGGTTAGCTCCAAAAAGAAATACAAACTTCCAGATATTTTTATTTATTGTTGTCGTATCAAACTTCTCCATTTACAGAACGTTTTTTAGATGGCACCACGATTTCAAAAAAAAAAGGTGTCTGTCGACAGAACTCGCTCCTAGGCCTGGTCGACCTGAAAGTGTTGTTATGCAGCATATTGTTAACACTGTTTGGACAATCCTGCAAGAAGAGTGACGAATGTCATAGGAAGACATAGCGGCATCAACTAATATTTTGAAAACGCCAGCATTCCACGCGACAAATTACTGCTGTATCGTGTGTGTTCCAGATGGGTGCCTCATCACATGACAAGAGAACAATTGTTAGCCAGAGATGAGGTGTGTCATGAGTGGAAATAAATTATTGCAAAGGATCCAAACTTTCTAAACACAGTAATAACTGCCAATGAAACATGGGTCCACTATTTCGACCCCCTCACGAAGCACGTAATGAGTGTCTAGAAACACACAAGCTCGCCTCCTCGGAAAAAAAGCAGCTTGGGAAGGTGGCAATAATTTTCTTTGATGGTAAAGATTTAGCATGCCGTATGCATATAAAAATTGCCCAGCAGAAGCTAGTGCATCCTGTAAGTTTCTTCAAACAATAGGTTAGTACTGCTATTATTACTGTTCCACACATTGTATACAATGTTTTTGGTGTTGGATGCTATGCAATTAAGCATCAAATATAGTATTATCAATCACTACAACAAGCTAATAAACTTTAAAACCTGATCAAACTCATCTCAGTGCAGTCTAAGGTTATCTCTTATTCGTCAAACAGTACTCGTATTCACGCTATTGGCCTATCTATTCAGTACCTCTTTTCCAACATTTCTACAAAATGGCTGACTTGTTGGTGCCATCCTGTTTGATGTCATAGAAATGGCAGAAAAAGGGTACTGGATATACGCCAACAGCGTGAATACAAGTACTGTTCACCGAATAAGAGATAATAACCTCAGACTACACAGAGATGATTTTGATCAGTTTTTAACATTTATTAGTTTGCTGTAGTGATTGATAATAATACTATGTTCGACGTTTAATTGCATAGCATCCAGCACCAAAAACATTATTGTGTATGTGTGAAACAGTAATAGCAATAGTAACCTATTGTTCAAATAAGATTATTGTGCCACATAATGTTTATGGTTGTTAGTCCACTATTAACCATAATGAGATAATGCATAATGTGAGGATGGCAATGTAAGCCAAACATGGGATGCAGAAAAATGCAGATCAAGTCTCCGAGTGACAAATAATATACCACAGTCTTCTAGACTGAGGTTCATGCCTTAGATAAACCCCTTTAGCAGCATGTTTTTTGAAGGATGTTTGCCATCTGTCTTTTTTGAATGATGTTTAAATTTTGAGGCTTAAGTGGAAAACTTCCAGGCAATGTTCATTTAGACAGTTTTCATCAAACAGAACTGTTCTGTGTGATTACGTTTTGGAACAGATCATAGAGCATGGATACTTTCCAGGAGCATTTTCCAGAAATTTCTGGGAATGCAACTGAAAGGATTAAACTAATTGCTACAATGTGTTATTCCAATTGTAAAATTTGAAAGTGGAATGTCGTAGTGTAAACACATTTCACATGGCATAAACTAGAACAACTGGTGGCAGTGCACGGAACAATGATAGTTGCACCCCAAATTATGTGACAATTTTGTGTCCTTCACTGTGGCAATTCCGTGGAACAGGACCTTACCCTTCCAACATGACAAAGTAGCAGGCTGAATATGTGGTTTGAAGAGAACCACATTAGTTCTTCAGTGACTAGCACAAAGTGCTGATCTGATTATCTTTGGGAGGCACTGAACTGCACACAGGAATCTGGGTACAGCCAAATTAACTCTCTTCAGTAGTATACCTCAAGGGTGGGTGAAGTTTAAGGAGTTTAGCATAATACTTGTATATCAGCAATTTTATACTAGAATTGAAAGCATTACACAACAGGCTGTAGAAATAATCAAAGTTAAAGGTGGGACAACAAGACATCAATATTTCTATTAAGATATATTTTGCTTCAACCAGCAAGTGTGGCGAGTCACTGCATATATGAGTAACATTCCTCATACTACGTGGAGGAGATACTTAAGTTTAAAATTAGTTAATTCATATTTCTACTTAATCTTTAAACACTGCTTAACTGTAGGGAATCAATTTAGAGGTTGAGTGTGTCACAGAAGAGGAGGGAGTACATAACTTCTCATTCGTTTTGTTCACCTTGTCGATTATTCTTGCAGTAACTTAAATGCCAGATTTGAAACAGTTTCTTAATCCTCTGGTGGGGGGGGGGCAATGGGTGTCCACTGATTACAGGTGGAGTTTTGTCATTTGCATACGGACAGAAATGGCTTGTTCCAACTTTATGCAAATATGGAGATGAGAAAGTCATATCACCTGGTGTGTGTGTCGACACTAAGAGGCCAGAAAATGTATTGGAGATTAGTTAGTTTGCTTTTTTACGCTTTCCAACCTTAGGTTGAAGAAGCGTATATGCTCCAGCTTTGTCCATCTGTCCGTCCGTCCGTCCGTCCGTCTGCACGATAATTTGCGTAAAAATAGTTCGATTCCGATGAAATTTTATTATGTGGTAGGGGACCACCTGGGGACTAACCCTATTGAAAATGGGAAAAATGGGGTCAAAGGTCACGACATAAGAGCGGGATGCATTCCATTGCCCTTATGCGTAATAGCTTGCGTAAATATGGTTCAATTTCTATGAAATTTTAGTATGTCTAAGGGGACCACCTGGGGACGAACCCTATTGAAAATGGGTGAAGTGGGGTCAAAGGTCAGGCCACAGAAGCGAGATGCATTCCATCACTCTTATGCGTTATAAACTTACGTAAAAATGCTTCGATTGAGACAAAACTTTATCATGTTGTTCCAGAAATATACTTTACCGGTTCTGTTGAATATCATCAAAATGGGGTCAAAGGTCAGGTCATAAGGAGCGAGATTTATTCTACAGCTAGTATCCTCATATCTTGAGTAATAACTTGAGTAATGATTTCTAGTATGTTGGAAAGCGTATTATAATCAAAGCATTGCATGATTTTACTAACTTGTTGGATCTGCAGCTGCTTGTGATTATGAATGCCACTGAGTCAATGTTTTATCAAAATGCTAGTCTGGTGAGCTGTGTTTGATGGCATGTTGAAGTGGTTGGTTTTGCGATTCTTAACTTTTGGGATTAACAGTTGCCGATTCTTGAAGGGTGGAGAACAGTGACATATATCCCCTTCCCCAATGCCAGCATCCTGTAAAGAAAAAAATGTTTTCCCAGAAATAGCGTTTCCAGCGGGTTTTTAAAAGAGACGATTAATCAACCGATTGACTAACGAATTTTGAATAATCCTTGAAATTTCTAGTTGATTCACACCCCCAACAATGCACATAATACACAATCTTAAATGTTAAAAATAAACAATGCTCCCATTACAGTATAAAATATTTATTTCCTGACTTACTTCAAACATAACTCAATTCAATGTGCTGTTTTAGGTAGTTCATCAAGTACTGTATCACTTCTAATCGTGATATCTGTATGTATATTTAATACTGCTAAACGATTTTCACTGACTCTGTTTTGAAGATACATTTTGAGGTGTCGTAGCACTGGGAATGGTTGTTCACTTACTACGGTAGTTACCGGCTATGTTGCAAGTATTAAGTTTCCTTACAGTCAAAAATACATTTTTATCGCATATGAGAAATGTGTTGCGATTGTTTCTCGGAATATTTTCAATATTGAGAATATGCCACCACCACAACTTTGGTGCTCTGACAGCTTCCTCTATACTACAAATCAAGAATACATCAGTCTTTTTTTTTTTTTTTTTTATATATATATAACTTTTTTTGGCACTATTTTCTTCCTTCACGGTGAAACCTATCTTATTTGGTAAAAGGCACATAAAACTACAAAATTGTTTTGTGCTCGAGTAGTTAGCTGTAAATTTGGTTTGCGACTGTGTTTGTGCAGTGCCATTGACTGTGTGATGTGGTGTCACCATCCATGCAATATCGTGATGAATCCCCTTGTCCCGGTACTCCACCGAAAAAAAAAAAAAAATCTTTTATTTATTTATTTATTTATTTATTTATATACATACGCACAGTAAAGTCACATTATTGTGACCACCTCCTACTTTTGACTTCAACAGCGTGTAGCCAATGAAAGAAGGCACGTGTTGTAAGCTTGCTTGGAGGGTATATAAGGGTGGCAGTACTTCTGAAACAGCGCAGTTTGTGAACTGTTTGCATGCTGCTGTGGTTAAAGTGTATCGTGATTGGAAAAATGGTACCATTGTGAATAAGCGAAGAAACTGTGGAGCACCACGTGCCATTGATGTGAGAGGTGAACGTCGGCTGCGAAGGTACTTGAGGGCCGATCGACACGCTACAGCTCACTGGCTGAATGAACCAGGGGGCTACCGGAAGTGTGTCTAAAATGACAGTTCAGCTAACCTGGCTGCGTATGGGGATCCGATGCAGACGGATGATCACTGCACCTATGCTAACGAAGGTGCATCGGCAGAAAAGGCTTACATTTGCATAGCAGTATCTGAATTGGACCTACGCTGATTGGCAAAGGATAGCCTTCTCCGATGAGTCACGTTTTCTGCTTTATCGAATGGATGGACGTTGGAGTATAAGGCGAGAAACAACAGAGAACAAGCATTCTTCAACCATTGCTGGCAAAACACAAGCTGGTGGAAGCAGCGTTGTGGTCTGGGGAATGTTTTCGTGGCATTCTCTGGGTCTACTCTTACCTGTGGAAGTCACTATGGACCGAATTCATTATGAATCCATCCTTGCAGACCATTTACACCCATAGATGCCGATTGTCTTTCCTGGGGCAGATGAGATCTTCCAACACTACAATGTGATGTGTCACACAGCTAGAAATGTCCGAGAGTGGTTGGAAGAGCAGGATGAAGACTTCTAAGTACTTCTGCGACCCCCTAATTCCCCGCAGACTTAAACTCAATTGAGCATCTGTGGGACCACATCCATTGAGTTGTTCGCTCTATGGATCCTCCATCACCCACCCTCCAGCAGCTGCCAGATGCACTGCAGTCAGCATGGCTCCACATATCTATGAACATCTTCCAGCACCTTATTGAGGCACTCCCAACTAGTCTATACTTCGATTCACCCTAAGATGACACTGAAGGAGAAGGTACGTGAAACCTACCGCCGCGACTAAAAGTAGTTCCCAACATTTTTCGTGAAAACCAACGCATTTATTGCCCAGAATCATACTTTATATTGTCCTAGATGTTTACTTATAAGTACATATAATAACAAGACAGACCGTTGTGGAGGAAACTTGGGGAGACCTTCGTCCAGCAGTGGATTGATAATGGTTGACAATGATGATGATAATTATTTTAGACAAATCTAAAGATGATCTATTTTCAGAAATTATGTTTTAAAATTAGACCAACACATGCATGCGTAGATATGCAGTGTTTCAGTTTGGGAGACAAGGATGCCAATGAGTTGATGGGGGAAATGATTGACAGCTGCTAACAGCAGGACACTGTGGGGAGTGACGTAGATGAACATAACTCTCTGCCGTCCCCGAAGGCTCAGTGAGTGCGTAGGTTCTTGTACCTTAAACTACAGTGTCATCGAGGGTGAATCGAAGTATAGCTGCTGTTCGTGCTGCACACGGCGGGTACTCTGGATATTAGCTGGTGGTCATAAAAAATGTGACTCGACCATATATATACACTGAAGTGCCAGAAAAACTGGTACACCAGTCTAATACTTGGTAGGTCCCCCACGGGAGTGCAGGACTGCAGAAATACGATGGGGCATGGACTCCACTAGCTTCTGGAAATATGCTGTAGGCAATGTACACCATACTTCCTGCAGAGTGTTCCACAATTCGAGTGTATTCCGAGGTCTGGGATTCTTGTGTTCGATAGTGCGGTGCATGGTATCCCAAAGGTGTTCTATCACGTTCAGATCTGGGGACTTGAGTGGGAATGGCAACACCCCAAACTCAGATGAATGCTCCTCTAACCATAATGTGGCGTCCTGACACTTGTGTGGAGGTGCATTGTCCCAGGCCCAACCCATCAGCATGAATGTAGGACATGAACAGCTGTACCTCGTCAGAAAGGATCCGCACATAGCGTTGGCTGGTCACAGACATTTGTAGACGTACCAGGGGTCCCAGTGAAGTCCAGCTAAACACACCCCATACCATTACGGACCCCCACCAGCCTGTACAGTTCCCTGTTGCCAGGCGGGATTCATGGCTTCACGTGGTTTGCGCCACACGCGAATCCTTCTATCTGCCCGATACAGTTGGAAACGCGACTCGTCAGATCAGGCTACTTGTTTCCAGTCATCAAGTGTCCAGTGGCGGTGTTGCCATGCCCAAGCGAGGCGCATAGCTCTGTGTCGTGTACCCATCAAGGGGACTAGAGTTGGGCGTCGGCTCCCAAAGCCCATATCGTGCAGGGTATGTTGCACAGTCTGGACGCTGATGCTTGTTGAGGCTCCAGCATTGAATTCTGATGATACCTGCGAGAGTGTTGCATGCCTATCATGTGAAACGATTCTCAACAGCCGACGATGGTCACGTTCACCCAATGTCTTTTTACGACCACACTGGTATCGTAGGTTGGAGGTTTTGCCGGAATTCTTATAGTCACGATACACCCTTGAGGATGTCTATCGCTTTATATACGCACTGGCGGACGCAACCGAGTATGCGCATAGGTGACGTTGCTTTGTATTTTGCATAAGCTTGTCTGTACCAGTTTTTCTGGCACTTCAGTGTATATATAGTTCACTTTAGTTTATATTGAGTTGTGTTCATGAAAGTTTCTGTGAACTTCGCATCTCAAAGAATAAAACTTTTTTTTAAATTTCAATTTGTTTTTTCTAGCAAAACTTATTTTTTAAAAATAAAAACACCACGTTGTAGACACCATGGGACACTTGCACTGGGGTGGGGGTGGGGTCTAACTCCAACAAAGTCATATGTGGATACACCCCATTGGTGGAAGTCAAAAACCCGTTCAGGCTTGCTATGCTGGGAGTTTACAGTTGTCTCACTGGATGTGTGTTCCTTTAAGAGATCTGAGAGACCTTTGATTAATCATGTGTAATGATGATCGATTTCCAGAGGAAGCAGTTTCCAGTTTTCTTGGGAGGTAGGGTTCGCATGACATTGCTGTACTCTCAATTCTCCTGATGCTTACATAACAAATTCAGATAATTTCGCATCACATTTTATCGGTAATTTGCTAACATTGGGAACCTTTTTCCTCACAAAAGACAATCACCAATTCTTAATGTCCTAATCATGTTTAGTACCTTGAAATTAGTATAAAATGGCTGTTTCCATTTCTGAAATTGTGTTACCCAAGTGCTTCGTAACAACACGCAAAAAACTCAAATCAGTATGAATTTTATGTGGACACAGCCTTTGGCATTTTTAAAACCTAAGTCAATCACCAACTTTTAATGTTCCAGTAATGCTTAGCACCTCAAAATGAGTAAAAATGCAGTTTTATTTCCAAAATTGTCACCTAGGTGTTTCGAACAGTGCACAGAAGACTGAAATCAGTATGTACTGTACCTAGTCTTACCATAAATACTGTTACAAAATATTCAATGAAATAACAAAAGAAATTTAAAGATATTTTAATATACCTGTGATATGACATAAGTAGTACACTTGTGAATACATGGCACCAATCACTTTTCAAAATGGCATTTTTTTGCCTGAACACAGTCCTTCGGCCTCTGTGGCCACTCATCAATAGCTTTACGCAGGGTCTCTACAGAGAAAGCTGATACTGCCAGCATGAAAGAGTGTTTGAGACTGTCAATACTGGAGGGTCGCTTTCTGCAGGCCATGTTCTCCAGTGTGGCCCACAACTTTTAGTCTAATGGGTTGAGGTCTGGGCTGCTTGAAGGCCAATCAGCTGGAGAAATGTAGTCTGGCAAATTCGCCCAAAGCCACTCCTAGGTTGACTTGGCCTTGTAGGCAGGTGCGGAATAATGCTGAAAGCTCCCACTGTCCGTTTTGGAAGAGGGTGCGACTCGCATTTTTGACCACTGGCTCCTAAAACCTTGTCCTGGTAGACTTTTGCGCATGTTTTCACTCCTTTCTAACAGAAATGGAGCACCATGGTACACTCGTAGGAGTCTCACCACCAAACCATGACAGAAGCAGGATGATGGCCCCCTCATGATCCATGGAGCAGTCTGCTGCTTCAGTTGCGGGGTAAGGAAGTGCCCCATACCTTGCCGGTAAGCTCTCAGCCTTAGGTCACTCCACAGCACATGTCATATTGACATTCTTAAAATGTTCAGCTCACGAGCCATCACCGATTGTTTTCTCACAGGATTTCATCGAATACCGGCTGTCACTGCTTTCACCAGGTGAGCAGTCCTCACAGTATGCAGCCGACCCTTTCTGGGGAGGTCAGGTCAGCAACAGTCCCAGTCTCAAGGAACTTTTTTATGGTCCAGTAGACAAAAATTCTGCTGATTTTCAGCTTTTTCAGCATGTTGAAAATCTTGGAAGCTGATTTTCCAACTTTGTGCAGTGTTATTACAGCAACATGACTCCCATAATCGCCTCACTCCATAACAAGTACTTCATAAAACACGTTATCTCCTCTGTGACTGAACACAATGATTCAGTAGCTGCTTCATGCCTCCTGGCTGGTCAGTGACATTGCATACCAGTTGAGCACCATCTGTCAAACATTTGTAACAGTATATTTATGCTAAGACTAGGTATACAGAAGTCGCCTACTGTATTTTTAAAACAAGAGCTGATCACCAATTTTGAAGGTCACAAGAGTGTTTAGTACATTGAAATTAGTAACAATGGCTTTTCATTTTCAAAATATTTTCATTGTACAGTGTTATCAAACATAATAATGACATTAAAATAACAAATTCCACTTATGTCTTACCTCAATTCTTCCTCCAGAGCAAGCAAGCGATAAGGCAGTGTCTTTTGTTCTTTCTGACTGAGCTTCAATATCTGCAGCATGATTTAAAAGGATTTCAACAACTCCTGCATGGCCGGCTGTAGCTGCAAGCATTAGTGGTGTAAAACCCTTTTTATCTCTGTGTTCAATATTAGCACCTCTTGACAACAGCAGGCTCACAAGTTCTTCATGCCCACCAGCACATGCTAATGTAAGTGCTGTGTCATGATTGCTGTCAGTTTGAGAATTTAGGTCTATTGGAGGATATAATGGAGGTGGAGCTGGAGTTGACGCACCCGTGGAGCCATGAGAGATGTGAATGTGGTGAGGAGTCACTGTGCCATCAGCTGCAGTAGTTACTTGCGTAGGTACACATGACGTGGCAGCTGGAGTTAGGGTATGGTATGCTAAAGGAAGCGTTGTGGACGGGCTGTTACCACCAGGAAGTGATGGTAGAGTAAGGCCTACCCCTACACCAGATGTTGCCACTGCTAGGCAATTTGGTTCAATACAATGAGAAGTTGCACCTTGCTGTCCAACTGCTATCTGGTTGCCAGCTAGTTGGGTTGTGGGCCCTAGAAATTAAAAAAAATAAATGAATGAACAAGTCCGATAATAAATTCAAGAAGCCTGAAAATAAAGTTTGTACATTCTTATATTTGAATTACAACTGCAAAACTTTTGAAAATGTACTAGTGTGGAATGCAAGGTAGCCAGCTCACAATGCCTCCATGGAAAACAAGAATGGTGTCAATCCATGTCACACTCCACTCCTGCCTTGACAGAAAGGGCAGAAGTGGAGTGTGCCTTTCCCCCTTCCACATACACTTACAACTCTATGAAGTAACTGAAGCTCACAACATTGTCCTTTCTTTTCTACCTTTTCTTTCTTTCCTCATACAGCTGCTTGAGCACAACCCCTCACATTTCCTTGATTGACAATTTATTGTCTCCATATTGAGAACGTTGGAAAATCTGCTATTCCTACTATCCACCTCCCCATCTAAGTTACATACATTTCCCAGCAGCACAGTCAGTAAGTGAAAGTGCGAGGTTCTTGAGTAACTTCTCACATCAAATCTATTTCAAAAGCACTATCATTTTGAAAATTTGTCTTAAATAGCAATTTTGAGCAATAATTATGTTGCTTTTTTGCTCTAAATGCTAGGAACTACTTTTTGCAGCAGAGGTAGTACCTTCCACGATACCATACTTTCGGGTGCACTTGAAGTATAATTAATGTGAATTTATTTATTCCTGGTTTTACTAATGCTGAGGTATCAAACATCTTCATTTACAGCAACTTTAGTACATAACTGTACCTTCACCAACATCCATCACAGATCGCACAAAAGACCTTTTATACTTCATGCTCATTACAAATTTCACTTGCACCTTTTCTCGAATCCGATTCTCCCATGATTTATCAGCCTTCCTCTACCTTTCTTTCCAGTCATTTGGGCTGAATAAATTCTCTTATCACTTTATCACTCATTCATTTTTTCAACATGGCCAAACCACCACAAAATATTTGTCTTCACCCTACTAACAAAATTTTGCTTCATGTAACACATCTGCAATGCATCTTCTTTCTGCACATTATCTAAACACATCTTGCTCAGCAGCATGCAAACCTCCTGTGACTCTTCTGCCACACCCAGGTTTCACTACCATAGTTCTGAGGAGCACTTAAAACTTTATTTACACAGCCATTCAGCACCTTTTCGAGAACTTGCCGCTATCTGAAATCCTACTAAAGCAGCGACAACTTTCAAAGCAGAATTTAGTCTAATACTAATTTCACCAACTAATCTGATTTCACGGGGTTTCCACTCTTTCTTACACAAAAAATAAGCTCTTTTTAAGGACTTTAAGTACCTCCTAACCAGAGTCGCAGAGTATAGGCATACGCTGCATGTGGATAGTTTTCAAATTATTAGTAGATTTTGCAGACAGTTTTTGCTTGTAGATTAAAAGAAAATAAAAATGCTATTTACAGCAATTAAGACACTTACTCAAGGCTTTACTCAGATTAATATACTTAATTCTATTTTAACTTAAACGTTCAATAAAAAACATTTTTCACGTCTCCTGAGTTCTTTTGTTTTCACAGATGTTTCTGGCCTCTGAATTTTACCAAAGCTTGTTTCTCAATGTATAGGACTGCATCAAAAGTTCTGTTTACACAAAAAGAATTTAAATTTTATTGCCAAGTTCCTCTTGCGGTTGCCAGTTATTAAATTAAAATCTTTTCCTAATGCATTTTGCAAGTTTACTATTTTTGAATTAAATTGTTGAATATATTATTTATAATTTTTGAATGTTGATTAATCGAACAGTTTTTCCGGATAAAAGCTTTCTTTAACGAGTTCCTGGTTTTCATGAGGTTCGTAGTCCAATATTTTAATATTTTGTCATAAAGGTACATTTCACACATTCAATTGCAATGTACTTATTCTGTCCTCATTGGAATCTGTAATGTTCTAATAATTATTTATTGTTTTATTGATTTTTCTTTAAATTTTCTTTATTCTGTTGTTCCCGGGGTTCACGCTTTGCAGGTTTGCAGCAAGTTTTCTGTTTCAATGGTTGTGTACGCAGATACATTTTATTTTTATACAACTCTGCCCCTAACAACTTTTAAGGACTTTACCAACTACATATGCAATAATGACATGGGCACAAATATACTTTTACACATGAATTGTCTATGAAAATCGAAGTAAGCTGATGAAGTTTGCAATACTTTTCCATATGATTTTTAAGTTTGTGGATGTAATAAATTATAAGGTGCCCCACTCGGTACCGAACTCTGTATTTCTGTAATAATATTAACACCAATGAAGATATTGCAATGAAATTTGAAGTGGACTTACCTCATTTCATGTGAAATGAGGTAAGTCCACTTTAAATTATGTTGCAATATCTTCACTGGTGTTAATATTATTAAAGAAATACAGAGTTCGGTAGCAAGTGGGACACCCTGTATAATCTATGCAATTTAAAAAACAATTCTGCTGGTCAAATCAGTTTTCTTATCTGAAATTGGAATGAAGATTTGCAGATTAATTGTTATCACATCTCCAAAAGATGAGCAATATATAAAGAAATATCAATAAAGAAATAGCTTGAGTAGTAGTATGTATATGCAAACTGTTTTGTGATGTGGGTTCTCATTCTTATAATAAAGATTGCCTTTTTCATCAAATGTTGGGTACAACCATTCCTTTCTACCTTATGTGTTTCCCACCCACCAAAATTTCATGAAGTGTTAAGTGTCTAGTTTCTACATTGGGATTCCTACTGTATGCAAATTCTTATTATGAACAGTACCACCAAAAGGTTTTACGACACCTCAATTGTTCCACAGTCCCACTAACAGACAGAGTGGAGTGCATACACTCATCATGACACCAACCCACACCCAATTTCTGTCTCTCTCTCATCACTGTCTCACTTCTCCAGATGGAACAACTAAAACTGCTATTCATGCTATTCTCAAAGAAAGGTAACTTGATCACGCTAGTTACGTTAACTAAAACTTTTACAAAAAGTTCGTAAGTTGGAAGCTTTCGACCTTATCTTAGGTCATCAAGTTACCTTTCTTTGTTAATATTGTTACGTGTTTTGCCCATAATCGTCACGTCATCATGCTATTCTATAAACTGATCTGAAAACAGAACTTATTCCATTCATCAATGTCCCAATTGAAGTGCTCAATACTCAATGCCAAGCAAGCTCTCTTGTGTGTGTGAAAACGGTTAGTGAAACACTATTGAATTAAAGATTTCTTGGCATAAAGGGCATGAGAATGAGATTTTTGGCTGCTGACATATCTGAAAGAGAACTGGCATGACATTCATCAATTGCACTTGTGATCAGAAAGGAATATTAGCTATTGCTTAATAGCTAATATGGTCAGCCCCAGGTGGCATCCAGTCTTCCATAAGTGGCATGTCTGTCTCTTTGACTGATCATTATAGTGACTAAATAATACTTTTCATCACATCAAAGAACCTTGCTGCCACAACATAATTATGATCTAGCCATTCTCCATAATTCCTACAGCTGTTTTCTCTGAAACTATTCCAGATGGTGCTTATTGCTTTCTTCTACTTGCTAACTAAACTTCTTAACAGACACTCCTAGAGTGTAGACCAGCAGACATTAAATTATAAGCTAGTCTTAAGCTTAATTTCTACATGGAAGTACAGCCAATAATTTAAGGCTCAATTATCAATGGGGTCGGATTAACCATGGTCCTCTTTATTACATACAAATACACTGAAGTGCCAAAAGCCATGGAATAGCAGTATGCAAATTTGTAACTGGCACTGCAGTCATACAAAGGCTTTGATGCATGCCTGCATGCCACAATTTTTATCATTGCGAGATGTAGTCTTGCGAGTCAGGTTGAACAACCGCCAGTAGGATTACGGCAAGCCGACGTGAATTATCAGAGTTTGAACGAGGTATGATAGTAAGAGCTAGACAGATGGGGGCATTCAATTTCCAAAGTTGTGCAAACATTTAACATTCCTCTATCCACGGTGTCACGTGTGTACCGAGAACACCTCATGGAAGGCATACCAGCCACCATGGACAAAACAGTGGCCGACCAGGGGTGCTGAATGACTGTGACCAGCGGCGTCTGACCAAGATTGTCCATGCTAAAAAACAAGCGACACTGGCTCAAATAACATCCACATTCAATGCAGGAGGTACCAGACATATCCATCAGGTCAGTGCAGCATAATTTAGCATTCATGTGGTATGGGAACAGAAGATCCACCAGAGTGCCTTTGTTAACACCACGACATCAGACACAGCGCCTCACCTGGGCTCGTGAGCATGGTAATTGGACTCTGGAACCTTACATGTGGCGTGGTCCAATGGTCATGCTACCAGTTGCTACAAGCTGACGGTAGGGTTTGGGTGTGGTGCAGACCACAGAAAGCAATGGACCCGAGCTGTCAACAAGTCACTGTGCAAGCTGGTGGTGGTTCTATACTTGTGTGGAGTCTTTATGTGTCACGGTTTGGTTCCTCTGGTTCTCGTCAACACGTCATTAACCAGTAATCACTTTGTTGCTCTGCTGGGTGACCATTTGCAGCCCTTCATGGACTTCATGTAATCCAACAATGATGGGATTTTCCATGTAGACAATGCACCATGTCATTGGGCCCAAGTAGTCCAAAAACTGGTTCGAGGAGAATTCTGGACAGTTCCGACAGATGGTGTGGCCACCACGTTTGCCCGACATGAACCCAATAGAGCATGTGTGGGACGCGGTAGAAAGGTCCACTCACACCTATGATCCTGCACCTACAAATACCGCGGAACTGTGGGCGGCTGTTCAGGTGGCATGGCTCAACATCTCTCCTGAAGTCTTTTGGCCACTTGTGGAATCAATGCCACATTGAGTTGCTGCACTGTGCTGGGCTAGAGAGGTGGTCCTACACAATACTAGATATGTATCCCATGACTTTTGGCACTCTGCATATTTTTTAAATTCTTTATGCAAATGGATTCATAAAACAGAAGACATTACACTGCGTTTTAAATAACATCACAAACAATATAATTTCCTTTGTCTGAACATTTGTATCACTTTGGTGGTGCAGTGGAAAGAGAGTTGCCTGTTTTAATTGTCAGGTCCCTGCCTCAACCAATATACGTTTTTTCATTGGTGTAATGTTCATTTTAGTAATGTCCATGAAATACTTTCACATTTGAACATCCCAGAATCGCATTACATCGTCCCGTCGGATTATCACCTCTTTCGCTCCCTGCAACATCACCTGAGTGATACACACTTCACTTCTGTCGAGGAGGTCCACACAAGTATTGATGACTTTATAAACTCGAAACAGCCCTCTTTTTTCCGCAGTGGCATTCGGCAGCTCCCTGACCGATGGCTCAAATGTATCAAACACGACGGTGATTATTTCCCCGACTAGGTACGTATTCAATTTGCTATAATTTGCTGTCAACGTGTCGTGCCTGTGGCCGAAAATTAAGTTGCACACCTAATAACTTATTTTCTCTATCATTATTACGAGTTTTCACCTAGTTACATCCTAATTCAACAATATTGCATCATCCTTCTAGCAGAACTTATTTGTCATCAGTGTTGAGGTTTCTTCATGTAACCAAATTTGTCTAGCATTTAAACCCTAAAATGTTGAGGGAAAAAGAATTGTTTCAACAGTGGAAAATAATTTGGAGATTATTTAAAAGATGTGAAAAAGGTAAAAGTTTCATCATTTGCAGCCAAATTTGTTATTGGCTAGCAAACTAACAGCTGCAGAAACATTACTTGAATTCATGGAAAGTCAAGATTATGCTGATTACATTGAAATTTTACAAATTCATGGAAGTATGAAAAAAAAATGGGACAAAACAAAACAAAATTCCCGAACTTTTTACGCAAATAAGTTTCAAAATGTTCTTTGTATTTACATACTGCAAGAATGTTTTAATTCAATGAAATGTAACTTAGATTAATCGTATTTTTCAATTATCCAAGCTTCAGTGTAACCCAATTACCATGGACAATACATGTTTTACTATAATTTCCAATAGTCTAACATATTTAGATTAAAATATTTTAATGGATTTTAAAACATGCATTAAAACTACCCTACAAAATGTTTGAGTGTTATTTAGATACAAATTTAGCTACAAAATGCCCGATATAAAAAAATAGGAGGAAAGAAACTTCCTTAGGTTCTGCACATCGGTGTATATTCAACAACTTGGGTTAATTCATAATTTTTCATGCCTGTTTTATCTGTTTTAAATCACCCCTCTCCTCCCCCCTCCTCCTCCAACACCACACACACAAATCTTAATTATAACCTTGTTCTGTTCCAGTAAACAGTCAGGAATTATGCAAACTAGTGACATTTACAATCAATTTCTCAATAACTTTAATATTTTATCACACCTCTTTTCAAATGAAAGGGGAACATGGTTTTGCTGCTATCATAACATCCAAACAAGAGAGTATTTGAGGAAAAGACATTCATGTGCAACAAATACATGAAAAGGCAGCAATTGTGCGTACCCACAAATCAGTCTTGGTTAACTTATACTGTCAGACCTTTCCTAAATAAAACATTTGAAGTACTGTGCAGAGCTGTTAAAATGACATATTTACCAAATAATATGAAGTACAGCACTTTCTTTTTATTTAGGCCAAATAAAAAGCTAGTATGCTATGCACACGAATAAGATTACATGTACACATTTCAACTGTGTGAAATGGTCACTGTGATTCCCACTATTGTAGTCATAAAAAAAAAAAAAACATTTCAAGCAAAATAAAAAGCATCAAAAAATCCAACTTGGTTGTTGTTATTCTAATTACTTAAGAAACTTAAAACTGCATAATGTGCAAAATATATGTCAAAGACACCTCTCCTTTCAGAGTAGTCTTTCAGTACATCAACTGCAAGCCAGGTAAAAAATTGCACTCATAGAATGTAGAACTGCGAATTTTCAGATGTAACCCCCCTCCCTCCCAACTCATGGTTTTTGCCTATTCCCTTTATCAGATGTTACAGTTCTCTTATTTAATATGATATATGCAAGTATTAAAAACTAATTCATATTTCCCATTCAGATTAGAGGTGCTTATTAAATAAAAATCACATTTTACAAGAAAACACATAGAAGTTCTGCAATAAGCATGCTTCTACAAATTAGAGCAGAAATATCTCCACAGCACAAGTTTTGTCGTGCTCTGATATCCACGCAGGTCAAATTCCCTGTCATGTAATATCATAAACTTGAAATATCAAATTAAAAAAAAAAAATAGAATTATTTGCCATTTTTCCAACACAAACTACATGTGTCATCAATAAGTAATCACACACCCATAACATACCTCCTTAGCACTGATTACGGTTAATAGACATACTACATTCATCTCAGTTGCATGCAATTTGTTTAACTTCATTGTCATGTTCACGGAAGAATTAAAGTCTGTCCTTAAAATGATCAAATCTGCTGTCCCCTAAAAAGGTATCAATTTTATGCATATTATTATTTATTTTTTATTTTTTTCCAAAATTCTTTTTATTAGATCCTTCAAAACATTTAGCAGTTTTATGAGATAATTGTTGCAATTATGTTTTGTCTTTTCGGAAATTGCAGACAAAAATCAAACTTATTTTTATCCCCCCCCCCCCACGAAAAACACTTCATATTTCAAAAATCATGTACCATATTTTACAATGTTGGATAAAAACCATTCACTGTCAGTTTTGAGATGTTTTAGATTATGCTTTGAACAAATTTTAGTTTCTTGCTATGTCTAATAAAAAAAAATAAATCTGATTAAGTTTATAAAAATACCTCACAAGTTAAATTATTTTGCTAAGAAGTGTTACATCATATTTACATTCCAATAACATCATTTTGAGAAATGACTATGTAATACATACAAGTAACATTTATGGTAAATTAGTTTTATATATTTTATGTATGAAAAATTTAAACCACATTTATTTTGTATTCCATTTTCATTACTTTCAAAACAATTGTACTTAGCTTTATACATGATTCCCTGAACCATTTTCTTTGTATAACCATATATTTTGGGCTCCAATAATTGTCCATAAGTTTTCTTTCTCTTTATTTAATCTCCATTTGGAAAATGAGTGAAGTGTATTACACGAAAAATCAGAATTTAGGCTACAATTGAAAAAGAGTGGCACTTGACAGCCCACAATGAAGCAAGTTAAAATTCAAGTTACATAGCAATATGATTCATAAAGAGAGTGAGACCCTGAAATATGAAGTACAACAAAATATGCTGTTGTATGAAATTACTATCACAACTTCCCTGGTAATCTGTTCTTTATTACGACTCTGAACATCTAAAAAATTGAAGAACTTCAGATAAAAGAGAACCCATGAAAATGTCCACTCAGCAGCCAAAACAGAGAATTAAACCTCCGCTTCAGTGTGGCAAGCTAGCATTCTAACAAGGGTGTAAAACAACCTTCCTAAATGTCAGGCGCCAGGTGCCAAATGGCGATCAAAACAATTGTACTGGCGTGTAAATATTGAAGCACAATTGCTACCGTTGGCTAGTAGTTTATTTATATTTATAGTTTTTCTATTTTCAGAATCGTAATTCCGATTCTTAAATTTAAAAAAATCTGATTCCGATTCTGAAAAAAGGTAGACCTTTTTTTAAAAGTATCTTCTGAAAGAAGTTTGGCTGGTCACAGATAAGAACGAATACAAACTCCTAGCTCTCCCTTCCACCTGCCCGTGCTTCGGGAAAGGCAACTAAGAGCCCCCAGAAACCGGTTTTCTGATGCTGCATGGTCGTTGGATGACACATTCGCTTTTTTCTTCTTCTTGATTATCATGTCTGCGCTCTTGCAAAGGCTGCGTTATTGTTCAACGTGCTTTTGGTTTCATGTTTGGCTATAGCTTATAGTCAATCGCATTTAGATCAGAAATAGTTTTTGTGTGTGTGTGTGTGTGTTCTTTTTTTTTTCTCCGATGTCGCAAAAAAGACTTTTTTTGGGTGGGTAGTCTGATAGTAGAAATTCGATTCGGGGAAAATGATTTTCCTCAACATGAGAATGCACAGCATGGTGCAGTCAAAAGTTGTAATGTGCAAAATAATGCTGTTTCAGCTGAAACTGCTGACACTAACCATACAGATATTGTGAACCAGAAATTTTTGATTCCTTAGACTTGCCACAGGCCAAAAGAGCTCACATATATAAACATGGTACTTTTGAAAAGTGGCAAAAAAACATACAGCTGGCTGCAGACGGAAAACTGTTTTGTTCTGTATGCCGATGGAACGCTCAAGCTGATCACATCAGTTTTGGAAAAAGATGCTCAACGTTCAAGATGGAAGCAGTAAAGTTATTTTGTAGTTTAATGTAATTTGTAACAAGATTGTTCACTATTTTTCTTAATCTGTTTATAATGTATTTGTCTTCATGTAATTAATCATGTTTCATTTTTTTTTTTTCTTTTGAAAAACAGGAACATCGTAGCACATATGCCAATGCTGGAATCTTAACAGAGGCCAGCCATATTTAGATAAAGTTAACTGATAATAATCATTTTAGATCGGGAAAATATTATGATAAATTGACATTTTGAATGATTTTAAAATAAAGTTTATTTTTTTCTAGTTGGAAAACTTCAACTTCAAGTTAAGAAAACTGTCAAAATTTTCCGAAAAAATAAAAATATAATAGTTTACACATATCAAGAACTAGTTGGCACATAATTAGCATTGTTAAATGCTTATCTTTTGGATGGTTATCAGAAAAATTTATTGATGACTATTGCAACAACGGCGTATCTCCCCCTTTGTGTCTGTTCTGCGAACAGGTTTTTGCGACATGCAGTGGAGACGCATTCAAGTGAAAAGATTGACACTACTAAAGTTCAGGATTACGAACATTCAGTAATAAACATGTTTTTTGAACTGCAGACTTCAGAAACTGTGTTTTAACTCAACATATGTTAAAATATGCATGTTACTGCCCTATTTTAATTATATTTTTAGAAACCTAAACAAAAGATGTAAGGGATATTCCAAGTGCAAATTCTCATTGTCTTTTATGTTTACTTTTCAGGTGAAAAGTCAATGCTTCTAAAGCACATCAACAAGCATGTTATGTGTATAAAAAGCGCAGACCAACTAACTGAGGCTCCTCTTGCTATAGCTGTATCTAAGACGATCCAAGAATTAGAAAAATCCATGAAGGTGTTATTTTTTATTTCATACACAATTGCAAAAGGTAACTTTTCATTTAATGATTTCAAAAGTTTATGTGCACTTCAGAAAAAATTAAGAACTCAGCTGGGTGATACATACATTAATGATCAGGCAGCAAAAATATTTGTAAGTTACATAGCAAAAGAAATTCAAAGCAACCTTGTAAAGGATATTAACAAATCAAATTTTCTTGCAATAATGTCAGATGCCTCAACTGACAAAAGTAAATCAGAAAGTGAAATTGTGTACATCAGATATGGATGCGCCAAATCAAAAGTTTCTTTTCTTGGTCTTTAGCCTCTTTAGAAAGCTGATGCTTCTGGCACATTGGAGGCCATAGAAGCAATTATTAACGAGAAAGGCATTGCTAATTGGAAAGAAAGATTAGTTGCAAGTTGCTTTGATGGAGCATCAGTGAACATGGGATCAATTAAAGGTGTTGCCAAACAACTGAAAGAAAAAGTTGATGGTTTAGTTTTGGTTTACTGTATGAACCACAGATTAGAACTTGCCTTCAATGATGCCTGCAAGAATGTAAGCTACTTGACAACTTCTGAGGGTGTAATAAAGGTTGTGTATAAACTGCATAATAAAAGTCCAAAGTTATTACGAGATGTAAAGAAAATGGCTGACTTTCTTAATGATAAATTTCTAAAGTGGCACCCAATAAACAGCATCCAATGGATCATGTCAAAATATAGAGCAGTTTCTGCACTGCGTAAAAATATACACATAATTTGTAGCCATTTGCACAAAGATGAAGCAAGCAAACTGAAGACTAAAGGGTTCTTGAAACATCTGACAAGTGTGCGCTTTGTGAAATTCTTATTTTTTATGTGTGATTTTAGTAAATTGCTAAGCGATACATCCCTGTTTCTACAAAGAGAAAAATTTGATATTACATCATGGATTTAATGAAATGAACACATGCACATCAAGGTTACAAAATTTCCTGTGTTCAAAAGGTGTCCACGAAACTGAACTTGTTGGTTTGAACACTGATGATACATTCCGCGATATTAAAATAGTTTCTGAGCAAAGCCAAAATCAACTTGGTTGTTTTGAAGAGGATAGGAGAAAACTGCTTGTTGCAGTTAAAAGCTATATCGAAAAAAGATTATTTTCAGTAACTGACAATCTTATTGTTCCTTAGGCAAAAATTTTAAACCCCTCTCAATGTCTAACCAACAACCCGAAAACTGGTTAACCTGTTCAACCATTAATAAAAAACATCTCTTTTTCCACACTTCCACTCTCTCCTCCTCCAGCAATTAACCAATGTATTTCCTCAAATGGGAAGTGGGGAAGGAACTTCTATCTATTTTTACAGTGTAACTGTACGATTTTCTTTGAACGTTCGTTTCCACCTGAAGTGCTTGGGCGGCCGGGTATCCAAAAAGATCGGGAGGTGCTGCAACTGTATGTTGCTCAAATAATGCTAATGTTATGGTGCCATAATGCGCTGTAATATGTACATTGCTAAACAGAATTAGCAGGGAGCTACCGCGTGGAGATAAGGGGTAAATTATAGTCGACATGCTATCAACCATCCAATATCTATTGTTCTTGATAAAGCTTTTTCTTCTCTGCAGAAACACACTAATGCGCAGTCTATGGCACTTTCTACCCAAACCTGGATTAAATAGCCATCTCAAATGCCCACTCCCCAACCAGAACCAGTTGCCGAAGAATTCCCTTTACCAACTATAAAGTGTCTCATTTGCTAAATCATATAAAATCACATTTATATATAAAAAAAATTATCTCGCTCTCCCTCTTCTCTAAGAGCCCGAGCCCGCCTGAACCGCAGTAAATATTCTGGAGCCCGGTTCGGGCCCAGGCTCTGCTTCGGGCTCAAGCTCAGACCGTCTCAGCAGGTAGTCCCCCCATCCACTGTACAGCCCAGGTGTGGCACTCTCCAACTTCCACTTGTTAGGTCCAATGAAGGACAGTCTCTGGGGACAACTATTTGATGACACAGATGTGGTAAAAGTGGCTGTGAAGAAGTGGGTACAACAGTTCACACCTGATTTTTTTTCAAAGAGGATTCAAGAGTTGGGCTCAGTGATGGCGCAAATGCATCACTTGTGATGGATGCTATGTTGAGTAGTACCTATGTATAGAGAAAGAGTTACTCTATGAACATGTGCAATCTGAGCAATCACTGTCAGTTAATAAAAAAATTATGCCCACTTTTGCATTGCTTTCTATACAACCCTCGTATGAACACAATTTAAAATAGTAAACATTGTAGCTGTCAAAATCAAATTTTGTCAGGAATAGCTTCAAAATATTCATCAAAAGGCTTACATTCTACAGAGCAGGAATTACCACTGAAGAATAAAAATATGACATGTCTAAATTTTAGAATCTTAGGCAAAGTACTGTAAAAAAAAAAAAATTAGATGTGTAAACTAGTGGATGAAAGTTCACACTAAACTCAAGTCTGTGGCCAAATGTGATCGATTCAAAAATCCTAAACATCGCATGCTTTTGCATTCAGCATATCGGAATAATAAACACTTCACTTATAAGTAAAATTATATTTGCTGCACGGCTTTTTATTTTAATCACTACTGAACAAAATATCCTATTAACAAATGTTAATTTTCAAGTTGCCATGAAAATGACCTTCCCAGGAAGTGCAGTGGTTAAAAAAAGATAGTAATCTGCTTACACATAAACAAATGAATGGATACAAATGAATTTTCACATTAAGTTACATTCAAACAGAACTGCACAGACAACTTTCAACCTGGCTTGGGTCTTGATCACTTGCGTCCAAAGCAAGACTGGTTCACAAATTTGTATTTTTGTGCATTTCATTGCAGTTGTTGCAAACTTGACCTGCCCAGGCTAATAAATTTCATGACCCGGACACCTTGGGCATGGTATTTTTCAAGTACTGGCAAAGCAAAAAGTCTATACTAATTGGTTTTGATGCTGAGCAGGAAAGAGGTACTTGACCTAGAATGTTTACTCTTGACTCATGATTTTACAACTTCAAGAGGATAAAGAACGTCAGAAATTTATTTCGTAACTGATAAACTTAACAGCGCAGGACACATTGAAAATATGTTAAATACATAGCAATATGAAGGACACGTTTTGCACACTATAAACATACGCGAGACTAAAGAATAAAAAAAGCTGAACTTTCTAACTGGGAGAGAAATCAGAATGTGCGGCAAGAAATTGCGAATGTAATGCAGTATGGCCAAGATGAAATTGTTCGTTGTAATTTATTTATGTAAGTATTAAACTGGAGCACATCCCTGGATTTGCAATATAAAATTACTAAATTCAAAAACAAGTTTTAAAAGGCTTTATTTCAAACAGCTTTTTTTTTACCATCAAGCTTACGTTTCCTCCTGAGAAAAAGCCTTGCTTTCTTCACAGTAAGAACAAGTCATGTTTGTATTTTGTTGACTCTGCAGTTGCACAGTATCAATTACTTAATTTTTCTTTCCGCTGAAATTTTTCCCTTCCCACTTCATTATTGCTTCTGTTTCATTTTTTTTTTCTTTTGTCACATGCTCTCAGATGATAATTTCCTCCATCATGCTGAAAGGATTTTTAGCCTGAGGACCATGAATACATGATATCAAAGCTTTCACTATTTTAAATAAATGGTTAACTTTGAGAATATGAATACATTTGATCATGCATCAATCCTCACAAATTTTCCAACTTTGTCACTTCCTTCTTATCAAGTGTAAATGCAAATGCTTATTGGGGAAATAACATTTAACAACACAGGTAAGTGGGGGTGGAGGGGGATTACAATTACAGGAAAAAATTTCACTCCATTCAACTTCCATTTTCTGAAAATTTTCCCCCATTTTCAAGCTGAAATACAAATATTTTTGGAATAAAATGATATTAAACAATAATACTGAGCAGAAGGAACATCGCAAGAAAAATTTATGCTTACGGGAGAAATCCTAACTCTATCCATGTTCTGTTTTAAAAAGTTTTGAAAGATGGAATCCCGTTCTCAAACAGAAAACTCCCCCGTGACACCAATTTGTTCTTCAAATGCAAGCGACGCCTGGTAACAGAAGAAGCCCATCTTGCTTTTCTAATAAATTGCCGAGACTTTCAAATTATTCCTAAGTACTTATGGATAAGATGCCATATAGTTTCTATACGCGATAGAACTGTTATTAAAAAAGCAGAAATATAAACGACTAACGGCCGAAATAAGAAGAAAGCGGTCTTATATAAATATTCTGCAACGTAACACGTATTCTGCCTACAAAACTTTTATGGCTTGCACTCACCCTATTATTCAAGATAGAACTATGGTTTTATTTACGTCTAAACTTCTTCAGAGAGTTGCTACAATGCAAGAAAGACACATTAGAAAACTGAGAAATCTCATTGCTGACAAGGTGGAATCTCAACGAGAACCATCGAATATGAGCAAAAAATGCAAATGGTCTATATCAGACACAATTCTTAAACCTGAGTAACCTAGTCCTTAACCCCACACAGTCTGAGGCTCTAAAACGAGGACTAAAGTTTGCTTACCCGACAAACAAAGTTAATAAATGTCACCTTATTACGCAGATGGAAAATATCGTTGAAACCATTCCTCAAACTGAAAGAGAACACGTACGATATAAACTGGCAAAATCCGTACAAAAGTTAGCCAATAAGTCTAGAACACCGGATGACCGTAAATTTTGTAATGAGATTAAACAGCTGAAGTTATTGAAGTCTGATGAAACTATCTCCATTTTAAAAGCTGACAAGATGCAACAAATTGTCATCTTAAACAAAGCAGACTATGTTAATAAGATGAATGATGTCATTGCGAGTATACCGCACAAGATCCTATCTTCGGATCCAACCTCATCTACAGTATCAGCAGTGGCAAAACTCAGAAACCATGGAGGCTTACCTGCAAATGTTGCTAAGGATATATACCCTACTATAGGCCCTCGAATACCTGAGTTATTTGGCCAAGTAAAGACTCATAAGGAGGGTCTTCCTGTACGCCCACTTCTATCAGGATATGCAAGCCCAACCCGCCAGCTTGAAAGTGCTCTAGCAAAATTCCTCAAACCATTAACTACAGGTTCCTCCTACTCAGTTAATAGCTCTGTTAAGGCTATTGACAACATTAAGCCATTCTTACGAAAGGGAAAGCCGTTTGCTATGGCATCACTCGATGTTGTCTCTTTGTACTCCAATGTGCCGATTGGAGATGTACACTCCATTATTGAGAACAGTCTATTGGCTTTGAATTCTTATACTATTAATGAAATCCAAGCAATTATAAATGCTCTACGTTTTGTACAGAAACACACATTCTTCCGGTATGAAGAAACCATTTACCGCCAGACTGGAGGTGCGCCGATGGGTTCCCCACTTTCAGGGGTGCTCGCTGAATTGTTAATGCAAGACCTAGAAAACAATGTTTTACAATATTTCCAACTTAAGCCTGATCTCTACATTAGATATGTAGACGACATACTTGTTTTCTGGCCGCATCATAAAAACAAAATTGAAGAGTTTGCTAAAGAGCTCTCAAAACATTACAGTTCCATAAATTTTACCATTGAGCATGAAAATGATAATACTCTTCCATTCTTGGACATATTACTAAAAAGACACCCAGATACCAATTGTTTATCCTATTCAGTGTACAGAAAGCCTGAAACACAATCTGCTATTATTCCGCATAATTCATCGCACCCAAGAAAACAAAAACTAGGAGCTATAGAGTACATGGTCCGAAGAGCCTTCACCCACTCCTCCAATATCCAGGCTAGAAGAAATGAGTTAAATCATATCCAGTTAATTACGATGGCGAATGGCTACCATAAAACGATCGTTGAAAAAATTGCTCGATCAGTGAAATGTCTACACAAAAGTACCTTACAAAGGGAAACCAGAATTACAAAATATGTTGGCACTATGGACTATATACCTGAAGTCACTACAATACTAAAGAACATACGCAAAAAACACCACATTACGTTTGGTGAAAGTACGAAAAGTATTCGAGCCATCGTGCAAAAAGACTGTGACCAAGTTTCCACACTCAACAGACATGGGGTTTACAAAATACCCTTAATACCTATTGACCCAGAAGATCCAGCAATTGCATATATTGGATCCACTGCACGCCCATTGCGAACAAGAATATATGAGCACAAGTACTCAATTACTAATAACTCTGATGCTACCTCTCTTGCACGATTAGTTAATAGAGGTATCTACCGACCAGACTGGACCAATGCCAGTGTGCTGAACTCAAATCGTACAAAGCGATCTCTTCGATTCGCTGAGAGTTTATGTATATTATCGCACAACTCTGACTGCTGTAATGAAGAAACTCCACGTTTCGTTCCAGTGCCTTGGGCCATGTTAATGCGGCCAGAACAGCATACTCCTATCCAGCAACACTTAACTCCTAATAATTCATTTACAGTTTGACAAATAATGTCAACTTATTAATTATCCTCTGTGTATATATATTCTTCGCATATGTAATAGCAATTCATAGTATCATTTGTTGAAACCCTTTAACGCGTGACAAAACTTCTACTATATTTAATGTAAACATCGTTATTGTTATCACGTGCTCGCGTAATTTGAAAATGCTTCTTGCTTTTATCCGTTGTTTTGTTTATGTATATTGAAATACCTGACGATGGAGCACATGGTGCTTTGAAAGATCTTGTAAGTTGTTGTGCCTTATAAATGTCTATTTTTTAGTACAGACTGTACTATTAAATATATCTTATTGTGCTGAAAGGCTTTTCGAATTAAAATATTCTGCTTCCACCACAACTAATTTACTTTCAGTTTTCTTTATTTCAGCTGAACCTTGTATGATCAAGTTAGAGGCAACTGCTATTTCAACAGTATTTTGTTTTTCTACAGCTTTTCTCATTCTTTCTGTTCCCTCTTGAATTACTGCTAGGGAGGCTTCTTTATCGTTTTTAAGCCTATTTATTTCTGCATCATTTTCTTTTATTTTGTCATCAAACTCAGCTTTTCTTTTTTTCTCTAGCTGCTTTTCCTTATTTTCCCTCTCTTTCTGCTTCCTTTCTTTTACCTTTTTGATTCTTCTTCCTTCAGCTTATCAACATACTCTATAAAATTTATGTGAATCACGAACACTATTTAACAAATTTCTTGTTATGGGAACTTTACTTACACATCCATAGTGTTTAATGGCCCCTTTAACTATTCTTAATGATGTTATAGTTGAGTCTTTTAAGTTAGCCTTGTCCTTCCTTAACAGAGCAGTGTTAACCGAAAATCCCCTTTCTGCTTCAACATTACCATGAGGTAAAACTAAAATTGACTTGATGAGTTTAGCAAGATTTGAGTATTTTTCTTTTCCGCTAGAGTCTTTAATACTAAATATATTACGCCAGTAATGATCAATCCGCACTGGAATATGCCCTTCCTCTGAAAATTTCACTAGTTCATCTAGAGTTGGCTTATCGCAATTTAAAAGTTTCCACTCTTCTCTTACTCTATCAATTTGTTCCTCAGAAAGATGCAAAACACTTGAAATTCTGGTTATTTCCGAAAGTCCTTCAGTGACTGAAAGTTGAGTTGACTCTTTCTTTGGTTCTTTTACCTTTAAAACTTCTATGTCTCTTAGCTTTTGATTGCAGAATGGCAAATTTGACTTTAAATATTTTGTGGTTGCAATTAGTGATGATCTTACATCTAAGAGAAATAATTTCTGCCTAGTCTCCTGAACATTCCTGAGGAGATTTTTTGTCTTCATACCAACTTCTAACTCCCCTAGTTTTTTCCATGAATTTTTGTTTTCAAAATCTACATTCTTTAGGTCTTCTCCAAATTTCCCTGCAATAACATCATCTTGGATAAACTGAGCCATAACATTCCTCATTAAAGTATTTAAATCAGAATATAACTGGCGTATTTCTGGTTCTTCACTCTGATAACATAATGAAAACTTTTCAAAATTTTGGTGTGGAAATGAAATTAATGCTAAATAGCAAGGAGTTAGCTAATTTTTCAGGAAACAGTGAATTCTTTTATACCTTGCCGAATTGCGTAGTTGTTTTTCAAATATTTTTTGAGATGGCAAGAAGTTTAAAGAATATTCTGTAATATTTAGCCATTGATCCAAGAGCCTCTGGGCTACAGAACCAACGGTTAACCATCTGTTGCTGACATGACGCAAAAGAAATTTGGCTGTGACCAATGTTATATCCTAGACAGATTTATAATCCTCTCGTCTTGCAGCACTACTCTTTAAAAAGTAATGCATATCAGTAGCAAATTCGTCAAAATCTATATTTAAGCTTGTCAAAAAAATTTTAAATGCATTACTAACAACACACAGGTTGCAAAAACCTAGTTCCAAAGATTTCTGGCCTGTTTCTTGTTTTACAACTTCATTGAATTTGCGTAAAAAGCACTTATTTACATTTGGGCTGTCCATGGATACACAAATAATTCTGTTTCAACGAAATATTGAAGGATGATAACACATCAAGAATTTCTTTTAGCAAAATATCTGCTGTTGCATGACCCAGAAAAACGCTTGTTAGGTATCGGCAAGAAACTGAATTTATTTCTGAAGACCAGTACCTGAGATACACATCCAACTGCCGTTTCACTTGTGTATTTGTAGTTTCATCAAATGCTATAGTAACCTTTCCTGGGCTACTAGATGCAATGTCTTTTTTCAAATCCTCTTCAAAATATTTTGACAATCCATGTGATATCACATAAGCAACTTTTTTTTCTTTAAGTTGCATTTTGGCTGCAATAGCAGAATCAGGAAACATTTCTTTGAAAAGTTCAACTGTTTCAGTGCATGAAACAAAAGATATATTGTCCTTAGCAACTTTCATGGCCCATAATGCTTCGGCTTTAGCCAACTGTAAATCATGACTCAGTACTTCACTAATATTTGTTTTGGGCTGAAGATCCCGTCCTCCAAAGGCTTTCAGGATGGACTTATTTTGAAATTTACTTTGAAATTTCTGCAAATGTTTTTTCCTTAATGATGCGCTTTTACTTGTGAAAAGCCACTATTAGAAATGTTGAAAATTTCTCAACACAATATACACTTAGCAGAAAATATTGTTTCAGTTGCAGAACACCATTCTTTCAACCAACTTCACTCCGTCCAATTCTTTGGCGAGCCACGCATCTTGAAATTTCGTTTTGGATTTAGGCATCTTAAACACTTGTATTACTAACCAGAAAATGAAAGGGAAGTACAAAAACACGTTCCAATATTGCAAAACCAGACAACTTCCCGAAATTTGGCTGCGACGATGTCAGAAGACAGAGAGAGGAGGGGGAGAAAGAAGAAGGGAAAAAAAAAAAAAAAAAAAAGCAGGTCACCACTAGAGAACTGAACCTGCACACAACACAGAAAACACCATAAAAGACGCAAAACCAGAAACTATCATACGCATCTCACGCAAGTTCAGTCAAAGCGAGTCGGAGCCGAGATATATTGCGCATCGAAGGTCGCTGTCGCCGACGCACGGTCGAAGGTCAATGATCACGTGCTCTACTGCCTGCCACGATAACACTCAGCTACCATCCCATCGTCATTACCGGAGGTTACGGAAGGAGAACACGTTTCCTCTTTGCTTCCACCCACCTGCGGTTTACAATAACAAAACATCAGCAGAAAGAGGAGGTTCCACAAGGCATGTACAAAAATAAAGTACGATCTTCTGCGTGCCACGGAGTTCGTCTGCAAAGCGCAAACCAGGGGTGAAAATGACCCCTCCCCTTTTCCCTTAGATCTCTTGTTACTCTCGAAAACTGTCCGAAGGCAAAAAGTGGAGCGCCCGCCCCGAAGCAAGTGCATCTCGATGGCGTCATTTTCCCTCCCTTTAGCAGCACAGCACACAGCATATAGGCTGTTTCTACAATAACAGGTCTTTTTTACCTTACCGTAATGGTAAATTTATTGGCGTTAATAACGGTTGTATTTTTAATAAATAAGCTTACGAAAATTTTAAGAAGAATAGCAAATTTTAGGTATAATTTTAGGAATTTAAGGAGGGTCACAAAATATTAGGAATTTTAGGAGGAATGCGATCCCTGAAAATCGTTCATTGCAGGAAATTAGCACTACTCTAGGACACGACACAAAAATACAAAAAATTAAGGACTTTCAAAATCTGGAAAGAAGGGAAATAAAATTTCAAGACATTTCCGGGGGAATTCCAGAGGCAATAATAACTCTGTCATGTGACCAGATACACTTAAGACATCCAAAAAATATTGAAAAAACCATCAAAGAAATGCTACAATATTGAAAACACCCAAGAAACACTTCCCAAGTTGTTTAATGAATGTTACAATCTTACAAACACAAAAATAAACTTTAAGCACATCATAACAAAAAACAATTATTTCACCGAGATTTTTGATTTCAGTCATATATTTGATGCTTCCTGTAATATGTAAGGGGACTGACAATTTTTGTAGTGACTACAGAGAATCCATAGTAGTTGGAGTCTCTGTGTATAGTGATTTCATGCTCAAGTTCTGCGTATTATATTTAGTTGTATTTGTTTTCCATACTGTACACAAAACAGTTAAAAAGGACTACAAGAATGAATAGATTAATACATATACGGAATAGAGATTTCACTCACCTGTCATTATATCACCTAGCGTTTCATGAAGAGTTCTAGGTGGTGAAGCAACCATAAGACTGTCCTCTAGAGAAATGTTGTGAGCATATGTTGCTCCACAACTTGAGGCTATGGAAACAGAAGGTAAAGCAGGTGAAACTGCCAAGGAAACCGGAAAAGCTGGTGTTGCCATTCCCCCAAGCGTAAGAACACCTGTGGCATCAAGGGGAATGTTGCCTACGAGAGTACATGCATCTGTACAAGATGATAACTGCTGCTTGACAACTTGCTGTGACTGCAAAGCTTGTAACTGAGGTTGAGTAGTTTGTAGTAATGTTTGTTGTTGGGCTTTACTGTTCTTCCCTTTTACAGTTTTAGCACTTTTATCATAATGCAACTGCTGTTGCTGCTGCTGCTGTCTTTTTGTCTCCTGCTGAATAACTTGAGTAAATTGCTGCTGATGCTGTAGTTGCAACTGTTGCTGGTGCTGTAATTGTTGTTGTAACAATGCCTGACCAACTGAAACCGGGTCAAATATGGGTATCCCATGAGTCTGAGCAGCATCAGTTGTAAATTTAATGCCGCCAGCTGCTTGCATTAACGCCAGAGCATCAGCAGCACCATCAGACAAGTGGCTATTAGCTCGCAAAGTAAGATTCTGCGTAAACTCAGACAGCACAAATTGCTGTTGAGGATGTTGATGAAGTAACTGCTGATGTTGCTGCTGCTGCTGTTGCTCTGTGAGAACTACATTTCTCAAATTCATTTTCTCCACTTCCTCTAAATGGCTTTGGGATTGGACTTTAGATGCATTTTGAAGTGGACTTTGCTGGAGGAACTGCTGTTTTGGAACTGATGTCTTGGCTTGCTTGGTTGCTTGCTTACTCAACCTTGGCTTAGAATGATCTGATGCAATAGATGTCGTGACCACAGGCTGCTGGACTGGCTTCTGATGCTGATAGAGTTGAGCTGGAATAGTCTGAACAGAAGGAGGAGCACTGAGGTGAGCAGTTGCAGAAGTAGACCTAAGATTAATACCTAGATGACCTGATAGGTCTGGCACTACAGTAGAAGACAAAGACCCAACATCTAATATAGTTCCACTATTCAGAAGAAGCTGCTGCCCGTGAACACCAGAAACATTTGGAAAAGCAACGGAATTGCTCGTTACAGTTGCAATCGTCGGGGAACCTGCCGATACGCTTCCTAATCCCTGGAGGTGTTGATGGTGTTGTTGGTGCTGAGCTGTTAATAACAGCTGGGCTTGTGCTTTCTCTTGAAGCTCTCTTTCCACCCTTTGTAGCTCTTCCAATATTTGTTGTTTTTGAAGAATTTGCTCCTCTGGATTTGGATGTAACAGTTCTGCCTTCTTCATCATACTGTTTATACATGCTTCTAGTCTCTCACTCGGTTTGGAATCTTTATCTTCAACAGATTCAATGCCCCCTCCTCCTCCGCCGCCTCCTCCCATGCAGCCATTAGATGACATATCATTTGCCAAGACTTTCTGGCTGCTGGTCTCAGCTTGAATGGACATGGAATTTGCTTGAGCAGATGCATTAGTTTTACTACGGAAATGGCAGCGTTGTATATTTTCACACATTGAGAAGGAGGGGCCTCATTATTTTTAACTAGAACATTTTTTTCTTAGTAGAGATTTCTGCTTTGGTGTTGTTTGCAGTGAAGAGCCAGGCAAGGGAGTGTCTCGCACTTGCAGAAGTTCTTGTATCCGTGGAACTGTTAAAAATAAAACATAGGTGAATTAATTATACGTGTTTCACACATTTCATTTTTTTATAATAAGTTGAATATGAATTCAAAATACTGAGTCTCCCACATGCATTATCCCCTAACAGCCCTCATAAAAATATTGCAAAACAATAGTCATTCAGCATGCATGAAATTTATGATAGGAAGTCTGGTCAACACAAAACATTCAGTTTGCACCCATATTAGAAAACAGACACTCATTCATGCATGCCCACGTGAGCTGCCTCCCCCCCTCCCTTCGTGGATTTGTTATTCAAAGCAGTCGTTTAGTAAGATGATCCAATACTAATCCTTTCTGGCTGGTTACCTGCTGAAAGGGCTATAACAATGGTAACAAACCTAGGAAAAGAGTGAGAAATTTGAGTTATTTGTTTCTACCCAATGGCATGGTGTCCATTTCAGGGGGACTAGTCCCTTTTTTAGAAAACTAGTCAAACTCATGTCTAGAAATGTTTTAATCCTTCTCACAAGTCAAATCCTCTCATGTCCAAAGGACTATGCCTTGGGTCATGGAGCAGATAATAAAGAATTAGAAGGTCTTATCAACAGTGACAGGTTCATTTGTCAGCACTGATGGGATGAGAGGATGGAAGAAATAGTTTTGCCGTAGCTTTAGTAAAACCCAGTAACAACTACATATGAATATTTCTGTTTGGGGAGCAGAGAAAATTTTGAGCACCATATGGGTTCAGGCACATTGGCCACTTTAAGTATTTATTGTATATAGGAAGCTGAAATTTTGTACTGATTAATTTATCTATAAAACCTGCACATTTATTAAAGTGTCATGAAAATCAAAAGAGTGCAGGTCAAATATGTTACTTGTTTATGCTGATTTGACATGGAATGTCCCATAGGCAGTTCGTATTTCACTGCTGGGTGTAATTTATGAAATGCAGTAAAATATTGGTGAATGCAAATTCAGGAGTGTCTGCATGAGAAACAAATTATGAGTATTAAGTATAGAAGATCTTGTGTACGGCGTGCAATGAATGTCAGTGAAGCTAGAGTTGTCTGTCAAGATCGCTGTAAATGGAGAAGTTTGATACGACAACAGTAAGTAAAAACTATTTGGTAGTTTGCATTTCTTTTTGGAGCTAACCTCTGAATCTCAGAGAACAGCTTAGTTATATGTAGTGATCTATGCAAATTTCATTGCTGGGTGGGAGAGGGGGCGGCGACAGCTATTATGAAATGTGGTAAAAGTTTTTTTTAATATTGTTTCTGAAATGTTTAGAAAAAATAGTACAGTATGTTATTTTTTCAGGTAGAACCATTTAATGGTGGTTTTAACTGCTGTAACTTTTTACATGTTATATTTCCTTTGAGTGGAAAGCAATTTCTCGGTTGGAAGTTATTAATATTCGCTGCGAATATATATCGCGGTAATCGAATGCAATTCAAGGAAAAATCTTTCACGTACTCTCGGTTGTAGTTGGTCGATGTTCAAATTTTTGCACTGTTGTTCTCATCAGGTTCTTGGGTGTAGGCTTTTTTTGACTAACTTCAAAAAGTCTGCACGTTTCTTGAGTAGGATATACTTTTTAGTTGAACTACGGGAGGCACATGAAGACAAAGGAGATGTGAAAATTACGTTGGGAAACTTGAAAAACAGAAAAATGAATCACTCTAAAAAATATTCGCATGAGGAATTGCAATCACCAAAAAACTTAAGACTTCTTGAATGTATTGTCCGATGCATTTTGGCATATCTGTCTGCCATCTTCTGGGACTTCTGGTCGTCTGTTCTCTCTGCGGTTTACGTTGAATATGCGGCGTGCTCAATTTGGGAATCTTTGTGTGTTATATGTCATCGGATGTGTTGCATTGCCACTCCTGTGATTTGAAGACTCAGGAATTTTTTTTTTCACTTTATGTCTGCGTGTTTGCATTGTTCCTGTTCTGTTTGCCTTCCTATTTTTTGTTCTCTTCTTCTATCAGTATCTTCCATGGAATTGACATTTCTACTCCACTACGAATATTGCAGTTTTTCTTTTTTTTTTTTTTTTTCAATTACAATTGCTTTGGCGAAACAGATGGTCTTTTTGGTTGGTTCTTTGCAGATAATTTTGATATTTTCAAATTCTGGCATTGTGTTATTTTTTATGCAATATTGTACAAGTGCTGCTTTTTCCTCCTTTTTTTCCCAGTTCATCATATGTTGTGTCAATCTTGTTTTTAATTTGTTTCTTGTGCTTCCTATGTATTCCCCTCTATTGTTGTTGGTTGGCTTAATTGGAATGCTATATATACTCCTGCACTGTCCAATAGTTTTGTGTTTTCTCTGTTATTGATTATTATATTCCTCTAGTCTTTTACTAAAATTCCAATATCTAGATGTTTTTTGCATTCCTTTTTTATTACATTTGTAACCTGTTTTATGTATTGAAATTTACCACAATATTTTATATAATTTTGCTTGGTTTTATTTTTAGGATGTTTATACGTACATGTAAATTACTTTTCTGACATCTGAGGTGGTATATCCAAATTTTCTGGCAGTTATGATCCATTGAAGTTCTTTTTCCTTGAAAAAATTATTGCTGGAATGTGTGAATGCTCTATGCACTAAACTTCTGATTGCCGATATTTTATATGCCTTTGGATGGTATGAGTTTGCAGGTATAAGTATTGGCACGTAGGTGGGTTTTCTATACACATGGTATTTGCAGGATGTTTGAGTTTTTATTATGGTAATATCTAAGAAATTAATCATATTTTCATTTTCTGATTCCATTGTTAAGTTGATACTTGGATATTTTTCACAGAAATATTTTTTCAGCTTGTCTAATTCTAAAGAACTGGCATTCCAAAAGAGTAGTGTGTCGTTGACGTATCTTCTATACAAAAGCACTTCGTCTTTATATTTGTTAAGGACTTCTTCTATTTTCTGTAATACAACCTCTGCAAATAAAGAAGATACTGGGGAGCCCATTGGCGCTCCGAACTTCTTTCTATATATTCTACTGTTATATAGAAAGAAGTTGTTGTGATATATATATGCTAATAGCTCTATTATTTCTTTAACTTCCAATTTTTGGAAAGTATTATTGTTGTAAAGGCTTTCTGTTATGATGTCAATAGCTGTCAAGACAAGAATACTTGGAAACATCGAAACAACATCCAAGCTGGTCATGATTGGTGAATTGGAGTCAAATTGGATTGTCTTTATTTTATTTATTAAGTCAAATGAACTATGCAAGGTATAATTATTTTTCATACATATTGGTGCAAGTATTTTATATAAATACTTTTCTAGGTTGATTAGTGGAGCATTAGTTTTGGAAGCTATGACTCGTACTGGTTCTTCTGGTTTGTGGGTTTTTAGCTTTCCGAAAATCTTTGGGATACCTGGTTGAACTGGTGGATACACCGAAGTCAGTCTTGGAGCTAAACAACTGTGATTTTTTAATTGTGACAATTTTGTCAAAAGTTTATTTGATGGATCTCTTTGGACTTCTTCTATATTTAGTTCTTGCATTACTGATATCATTTTTTCATTATAAGCTGTATTATCTAGGATATGTACTTATTTGGTCTTATCTGCTTCAACAATTTTTAAGTTGGGGTTGTTTCTTAAAGCTAGCAGTTCTTTTCTTTCATATTTATACCTATTATCACCAGAATCCTTAGAAGACGAAGCCTTATATCTTTTAATTGAATTAATTAGTTTAAATCTGATGGAGTTTTGCTTCAAGGTCTCGAAATTTGACACAATTTGTTCTAATTGTGGGGTGCATTTCTCTGTGGTTTCTAACATTGCTGGAGGAGCAAATTTAATGCCTCTATTTATAGTGCCCTTTGTTGGATTGGTGTTAATTCTTCAGTGAGTTGTTTATATATTCTGGTTGGGATACATGAAAATGTCTTTGTTTTGCTTCTTTTTTTGCTTTTTTCTTCTAATAATTTCTCTAATTTGGAATATCTTTGTGAATCTCTTATCTCTTGTTTTTCAAATCTTTGGAAAAGGTTACACATAATTTTGTTTTCCTTTGTTGTTGCTGTCATATTTCCAATGTTGTCTTGTAGTCTGGAGTACCAAGAATTGCATTTGGCATGTAATCCATATATAGTGCTTCTTTTATTCTTAATTTCTGCATAGAGCATTCACACATTCCAGCAATAACTTTTTCAAGGAAAAAAACCTTCAATGGATAATAACAGCCAAAAATTTTGGATATACTACCTCAGATGTCAGAAAGGTAATTTACATTTATGTATAAACATCCTAAAAATAAAACCAAGCAAAATTGTATAAAATATTGTGGTAAATTTCAATACATAAAACAGGTTACAAATGTAATAAAAAAGGAATGCAAAAAACATCTAGATATTGGAATTTTAGTAAAAAACTAGAGGAATATAATAATCAATAACAGAGAAAGAACAAAACTATTGGACAGTGCATGAGTATATAGCATTCCAATTAAGCCAACCAACAACAATAGAGTGAAATAAATACATAGGAAGCACAAGAAACAAATTAAAAACAAGATTGACACAACGTATGATGAACTGGGAAAAAAAGGAGGAAAACGCAGCACTTGTACAATATTGCATAAAAAATAACACAATGCCAGAATTTGAAAATATCGAAATTATCTGCAAACAACCAACCGAAAAGACCATCTGTTTCGCCAAAGCAATCGTAATTGAAAAAAAAAAAAAAAAAAACTGCAACATTAGTAGTGGAGAAGAAATGCCAATTCCATGGAAGATACTGATAGAAGAAAAACAAAAAATGAGAAGGCAAACAGAACAGAAACAATGCAAACACGCAGACATAAAAAAAAAAAAAAAAAAAAATCCCCGAGTCTTTAAATTAATCAAGGCAACGCAACACATCCGATGACATATAACACACAAAGATTCCCAAACTGAGCACGTCGCATATTCAACGTAAACTGTAGAGAGAACGGACGACCAGAGGTCTCAGAAGATGGCAGACAGATATGCCAAAATGCATCGGACAATACATTCAAGAAATCTGACAAAGTTTTTTGGTGATTGCAATTCCTCATGCGAATATTTTTTCGAGCGAGTCATTTTTCTGTTTTTCAAGTTTTCGAATGTAACTTTCACATCTCCTTTGTCTTCATGTGCCCCCGTAGTTCAACTAAAAAGTATATCCTACTCAAGAAACTTGCGGACTTTTTGAAATTAGTCAAAAAAAATGCCTACACCCAAGAACCTGATGAGAACAACAATGCAAAGATTTGAACATCGACCAACTACAACCGAGAGGTATGCGAAAGATTTTGTCCTTGAATCGCAGTCGATTACTGCGATATACACTGCTAGCCACCCAAAATGCAACACCAAGAAGGAAGCATCCGATTGGCCTGAAATTCGCAGTAGGCGTCACCCGCGAGGTGACGTGCAAATGATTAGCATTGCAGGGCATATGCAAATCATGTGTGCCCGGCACGCCACCGAGAAGCACTATAAGAAGGGTGCACAGAAGGCGAGGTTTAAGTAGTGGAAGTGTGTTGTGCTGCCGGACCTGTGCGTGAGAAGCTTCCTGATGCCTCATCGCAGAAAACGGCAGTCATTCCAGCACGTTTCAGAGTTCGACGACAGAGGACGAATAGTGGCTTATCGCGACAGCAGTTTATCGTACCAAGACATCGGCGCCCATGTGGGACGAAATCCAGCCACAGTGAGGTGAGTATGTATTTGGTGGGTGCAGGAGGGATGGACGGACGGACCGACATGAGCAATTGTCGCAGCCGCGGCACACCACCGAACAAGAGGACCGGCATGTTGTTCAGCGGGCACTGACAGCTCACTCTGCTACAGCACGAACGTTAGTGCAGGAATTAGGGTGTGTTGCGCAACAACCTGTGTAGGCACGTACCGTTCGACATCTGCAGGAGCGGGGACTTGTCGCACGGCGCCCATTGCTGCAATTACCATTGACATTACACCACCGGCGAGTGCGGCGCCAGTGGGCCGTTGAACGCCGCACCTGGACAACAGAATGGCACGACATTGTCTTCTCCGACGAATCCCGCTTCTGCCTGCAACACCACGATGGTCGGATCCGCGTGTGGCGGCACCACGACAAGAGTATCTATGACGCCTGCATTATGCATCGCCATACCGGTCAGTCGCCTGGTGTTATGGTTTGGGGCAGAATTGGATGTGACACCTGCACGCCTCTGCTATGCATCGCCGGTACACTCAACAGCCACCGCTACATCTCCAACGTTTTGGAGCCTGTTGTCCTCCCTTACTTGCAGGACCTGCCAGCGGCCACGTTTCAACAGGACAATGCACGCCCGCACATGGCACACATCGTGCAACAATTCTTCACGGCCTACTAGATGTCATTGCTGCCGTGGCCTGCCTGTTCTCCTGATATGTCTCCCATCAAACACGTCTGGTCGCTGATCTGCAACCGAGTGGTCCGACAAGCACCACCCGCAGCTACGCCTGATGAACTGTGGCAATGTGTGGAAGCAGCCTGGACCGACATACCCCAAGCCCACATCCTAAGTCTCTTTCGTTCGATGCTGCGGCGTGTAGCGGCCGTTATTGCCAGCCATGGAAGCCACACGAACTATTGATGTCTGCGTGTTCCACAAGTCGCACGGGCCTGTAAGCTAAATCGTTTCATCTTTGTATCTGTTGTTATGTGTCCAGTAAATCTGGCTTTGCTATCTCGTGTCCTTCTTGGTGTTGGATTTTGGGTGGCCAGCGGTGTATATTTGCAGCGAATATTAATAACTTCCAACCGAGAAATTGCTTTCCACTCAAAGGAAACATAACATGTAAAAAGTTACAGCAGTTAAAACTAACATTAAATGGTTCTACCTGAAAAAATAACGTATGGAAAACATTTTTTTTTTTTAAATCTAGATACATCGAGAAATATGTGCGTAATATAGTACAGTATGTGCAGTGTGTGTGCTTGCATGTACTTTTTCTTTTGACAATGCCTGACTGAATTTTAAACCACAAATGAGAGAGAGAGAGAAAGACAGAGATAGAGCCTAAATTTTAGCATTAGTCAGGGTACTCCGAAACTACAGAAAGCTCCAGGACCCAAGGGTTCCAAGACAAATGATCCTACACTATTTCAATGCTGTTTTTAAGTCAGAATTATTCTGTGAATATTTACATTCTTTTGCAACATGGGTCATTTAACAGACTATCACTATGTGCTACATCAAGAGTAATCAAGAAATTCAACACCAAATTCTTAGGTTGAAATAATAAAATGCATCTTTTGGCAGGATCAGGGTTCCCACTCAAAAGTAATAAAAAAATTCCCTGACTTTTCCAGGTTTTCCAGGTGGTTTTTAAAGTTTTCCAGAGTGGCATGTTGCAAAGAATTGTTACATTTCATTCCATTCCATTCATTTGTCTCACCAAAGCACACACTTGTGAATTCTTTAAGTAATTTGTCTTTATAAAACTACCTGCTTTTCATTAATAACAACTAACTGTGCACATTATTTTCTGTACCAAAGTTCTGTGAACTTTTGTGAATACTACCCACACGGAATTTGTAAATACATTCCCATAGAAATAGGTCATATATATAAGAAAAAAATATGTCAGTTGAATTAGTTTCAGTTTTTCTATAACACAATGCAGCTAAGTTTAATGATGGAATGGCTCTGTTCAAAGAAACATGTTTCAAGAGAACCAACAAAGGACTTTGATCCATGATTTGGTTGGTTCTCTTGTGAAGTGTTCTTCAAGCAGAAGCCATTGTGCCTAATTGTTCCATGTTATAACAACTGCCTGCAGAAATTGAACAAATGCTTATTAATTTTTTTTGGTAAAATTTTGTAAAATTTTTGGTAAAATAAGGTATCCATTCATTTTTACAAAAAAAAAAAAAACAGGGAATTTTCCCCTGAGTTTTCCCTGATTTTTGGAACCATTTTCAAATTCCCTGAGAATTCCCGGTTTTCCCTGTTTTCCAGGTCGAGTGGGAACCCTGAGGATTCTCTGCCACAAATACACTACAGATATTTTAAGGCATACTTGGTCTTTAATAAGTATCTTCTAAAGCTCTGAGGATATTTTAGACAAAATACAGATAAACTTATTCAAAACATTTGCTACTAGGCATAAGCCTATTATGTTCAAAAAGCCAAACTATCTGGAATCTTTAATTGGAGATTAATCTCGTACTGTCCTTAAAATGGTATATAACTACACTAGTAATCCAAATTTTTGTCATACAATAGAAATCAAAGTTTTCAAGCTTTCGCACATCAACCAGATGGCTTTTTCAAGGAAGGTAGAAAAGAACTTTCTTTTTTTCGCTTTAGGGGGAAAAAAACATTCTGAAAGCTGTGCTATTAAATTGAAAGTATTCTAACAATAAAATTGCAAGGTAGATTAAACAATTCAGTTAGGCTTTGCCCAGTTTTCTTTATTTCATGGTAATATTCGATCTTGTTATTTGATGCACTATCTCAAATAGCCATAAAATGTGAATAAAATAAATTGCTTGAAACTTCAAGTTAAAACACAAAAATGTATATACTATTACATTTAGGGGCCCTGACTTGGGTCCTCTGGTATTTTGCATTCCATTTCTAGAAATCAAAATATTACAGGTCCCACCCTGAAGCCCCTGTGGGAATATGAATGGCAGCAACTATTGAGGTTTTTCAGGGCTGGACTAGTCGTTACAGGTTACAGCACACAATAATCATTAAATTCAAATACTTCAAATAAAAAAGGTCTCTCATACAAACTGAGTACAGTTAATGTCAGACAACCACACAATACTGAGGTATTTTGTAGGGAGTGTGTACCAGGAAGGCCTTCCTGGCATTTTGGTATGACGATTTGATTTCCCCATGTAGAGAATAGCTCAAGGGACAGGCTTTTGTGGTATGTATTTAAGTGTGGTAATCATTTCAGTGTTTTCTCAGACGGCTGTACCCTTATAATTAGCATACAGCACAAATATCATATTTTTCCATACTGGTAAGGCTGCAGATCTAGTTTCCTTTTTACTGAGGGCAGTTCTTACTTTCCTTCTTTCACAATTCTTTTGTGTTCTTTGGTTCATATTTTGAGGCACCTCTTGGTCATCCCAATGTACAACTTATTGGTTCCTGCTGGGTATCTTAAAGGGTGTTTTGTATACTCCTCCTACAGAATCTAGATCAGGGTTCCCACTCAAAAGTAATAAAAAAATTCCCTGACTTTTCCAGGTTCTCCAGGTGGTTTTTAAAATTTTCCAGTGGCATGTTGCAAAGAATTGTTACATTTCATTCCATTCCATTCATTTTTCTCACCAAAGCACAGACTTGTAAATTCTTTACGTAATTTGTCTTTATAAAATTACCTGCTTTTCATTAATAACAACTAACTGTGCACATTATATTCTGTACCAAAAGTTCTGTATACTACCCACACGGAATTTGTAAATACATTCCCATAGAAACAGGTCATATATAATACGTAAGAAAAATCTGTCAGTTGAATAGTTTCAGTTTTTTTATAACACAATGCAGCTAGCTAAGCATAATGATGGAATGGCTCTGTTCAAAGAAACATTGTTTCAAGAGAACCAACAGACAAAGGACTTTGATTCATCATTTGGTTGGTTCTCTTGTGAAGTGTTTCTTGAAACAGGAGCCATTGTGCCTAATTGTTCCATGTTTTTTTGCTTTGTTTTTTTATTGGAGGTTTAACGACCACCAAGAGCAACTCAATGGGCTATAAGCAGTCGCCCGTCCCTAATTTAGGGTCACTGGTTCCAGGGAAGGGAGAGAGCCAGTGCCGTAAGACAAACACAACATCCATGCCTCACCGGGATTCGAACCCGGACCCCGTTCGACGAATGATCAGAGGCCATCGCTTAGACCACTGAGCCACCGGGGCGGCGTTCCATGTTGTAACAACTGCCTGCAGAAATTGAACAAAAGCTTAATAACTGGCAATTTTAAAAATTCAATTTTGCATCTTTTTTTAGAGAATAAAGGAAATACTTAATATAACTGAAAGTAAGATCTACCAAATTCTAGGCAGGCAGTAATTGCACGCAAAAGTTTGAAATACTGAAAAAATAAGTTTTTTTTTTTTTTTTTTGGCAAAATAAAGTATCCATTGATTTTCACAAAAAAAAAGGGGGGGGGGGTAATTTTTCCTGAGTTTTTCCCTGATTTTTACAAAAAAGGGTAACTTTCCCTGAGTTTTCCCTGATTTTTGGAACCATTTTAAAATTCCCTGAGAATTCCAAGTTTCCCCTGTTTTCCAGGTTGAATGGGAACCCTGTAGATCTAGTTGCTGACTGGTTGGGGTGTGTTACAGAGGCTGCTACAGATTCAGACACAATTAACTCCTATCCCATCATTTCTCATAAGGTTCTTTAAACATATAACCAGTACCAGGCCTTACATGAATATTTTATAATATTTAAGATCAATAACCTTTGTTCCATTTTTCTCTTATGCACTGCATCATGTTTTTATGCCATTAAACAAGGTAGAGATTTATGCACATATTTTTTACCAAAAGATGTGCTGAAAACTCAAGCCTCCTTTCTGCTAGCATGTCTTGCACACATATATGCAGACACATTTTTTCCCCAAAATATTTCAGGCACAGAATGTTGATTTGTTGAGGCTGCACCCTCTTTTCCCAACAGTTCTGTAGATAGCTGCCATGTGATACCAGTTTTCCCTTGAGTAGACTTCTCATGATGTATTGTACATTTTTTATACTTTCAAGAAATGTTTTTTAGATACTGCTGTCACAATACCTAACTCACCTTAAAATTACTATTGTAAGTCTAAAAAATTTTTAACTTGACACAGTACATGAAATAAGAGATGAACGTACCAGACTGTACATTTGCTACATAGGAACTGCTTGCAGTAGATGTTTGCTCTGAGTCTTGGGGTGGAAACGGCTGGAGCCCATGAGGTGGCACTCTTGGGGCCTATATAACAAGAGAATAAAAAAATCTTTTAATCAAACTGAAAATTACAATGAGACATGAAAAAGTAATACTAGTACACATGTGCCAAGAGAATCACACAAAAAATATCAGCACCACTGCTCAGGAATGGAAGAGTTGAAATCATAGTTTAGGCTTATTTCACAAAATGCTTACACTTTTTTTTTTTTTTTTTTTTTGGCTAAACAATTTTTTTTTTTATTTTTTTTTTAGAAAGAAAATGCTACGGATTTGTGATGCCAAAATGGACAATACTGGTCCATGTCTTGGTAATATCCATGTGTGTGCAGATTGTTGTATGCTCATGGCACAGCCCTGTTGGCAGAGAGCAAAGGTGAGTTGCAGAGTATGTTGTCCCGAATGTACGAAGTATGTATGAAATTCAAACTGAGTATAAATAAGGGAAAAACCAAAATTATGGTGTTTGAGTGAGGAACTGTTAGTACTGAATGCAAGATGAGTCTAAATGGCACAGTGATTGACTAGGTGAATGAGTTTGTGTATTTAGGAAGCATGTTTGACAGAGAGAACAAGTTAGATGGTAAAATTAGTAGGAGAGTGAATTCTTCTTTGAAAGTCATAGTTGCTTTAAGAGGATTTCAGAGGAATGATGGTTTCTCAATAAAGTCCCAAATGGCTGTATATGAAAGTGTAATTCTTCCTACTGCGATGTACAGCAGTGAAATCTGGGTACTGCAGAAAAGACATAGGACTCGTTTGTGTGCTGGAGAGATGCGTTACTTACAAGGAGTTTGTGGCAAGGTAGTTGAGTTTGTGGCAAGGAACAAGGAGTTTGTGGCAAGGTACTCTCTGATCAAGTGAGGAATGAAGATGTGTTACAGATGTGTAATGTGAAGCAAAATGTTGTCAGTAAGGTGGAGACTAATATTCTTAGGTTTTTTGGCCAGGTAGAAAGAATGAGTGATGAGATGCTTACTAAGAAAATTAATTCAGCCCACCTGACAGCAAAGAAAGGTAGAGGAAGGCCAAAGAAATCATGGGAGGATCAAATTCAGGAGTGTCTGCATGAGAAAACGGTGAGTACAAAGTACAGACGTCTTGTGATGGACGTCAGTGAAGCTTGAACTGTGTGCCAAGATCAATGTAAATGGAGACGTTTGATACAGCAACAGTAGGAAAATAATCGGTTAAACATTTATCTGGCGGATTTTCTTTGTGGAGCTAACCTCTGAATCTCGGAGAACAGCTTTGTGCAATTGATTGATAGATAAACAAATAATGCAATCTAAGTTTCTTTTTCATAAGGAGGAGACACTTCATCAGCACCACATGATGTATTCACAAAAACATTCACCAAGCCTTGAACTATATATAGGTTATTGCAGATGAAATGGTGAATTTTGGAAACTCGTACAGTTGGCAGGTTATTCAGAAATTAACACACCACACGATGTCATATATTAAATTAAATGAAAATCCTGCAAATACGTGGCGTCAGTGAATAAACAGACGTCACTTTATCCACGTTTTAGCAACAAAAAGCAACCGAAAAATTGTTATTCGGCCACTGCTGGAGAATTGAATCCCAGATCTCTCGATATCTAGCCGAGCGGGTTAACCTTACACCAAGGTGGCCAACACTCCACGGCACTGTGTGTGTTTTTCTGTCAGCTTCTGACCATAAATCCGTAAGATGGGCTCAACTACTGAGGCTTCTCTATCTGGTGGGCATTAACAGCACTGGCTATATATTAATTATAGCAGTTAAATCCAAAGGGCGAGATCCATCATCCAAAGGGCAAGATTATTTAACTGCTATAATTAATATATAGCCAGTGCCGTTAAAGCCCACCAGATAGAGAAGACTCAGTAGTTGAGCCTCTTACGGATTTATGTCAGAAGCTGACAGAAAAACATACATAGCAGCATAAATTGTTGGCCACCGTGGTGTAAGGCCAACATGCTCTGCTAGATATAGAGAGATCTGGGGTTCGATTCCCCAACAATGGCCAAATAATTTTTGGTTGCTGTGTGTTGCTAAAATGTGGAAAGAGCGATGTCTTTGTTTATTAATTTAAATGTCAAGGCTGCTGCCCCTATGAAGCATTGGTCACTTTGTCAGTTGCATTAGTTGGAGGTACCGAAAAGAGAATGATGGATCAGCCAAATTCACGACATTTTTCCAGTCCTGTGGTAGAAGCTTTAAAAATGAACCATGTGATAGACGAGGAGGAGCTAACAATGTTTAGCTGGAGGCCTTGTGTGAATCCTATCCACACCACAACACAAAAACTCAGTCAGAAACTGTGTACAAGTACACAACCATTTCCCAACATTTAATAACCACAGGCAAAGTTAAGAAGTGGGTAAGTGAATACCATGTGAAATGACAGAGCAGTACAAAACAACATTTTGTTGTTTACTGCTCTCTGCAACCAAAAGAACAACATTTTTGAGGCAAACTGTCACGTGATGAGAAATGGATGCTTTATGACAATCACCAATGTTCACTGCAAAAACTCAATGCAGTGAAGCCCCGAAACAAACCCAAAAGCAGTTATGCCATCCCAGGAAGACAATGGTCAGTGTTTGGTGGCCCACAACTGGTGTGATCCAGTCTTCCAACAGTTAGTGTGCATTTTCCCTTAGTAAGTTATGTCATGTGTGCGACAGTTTTTAGGATGAGTTGTCATCCTAGACTAAAGTGGGACTCATTTCCAGTTTCTCTAACCATGGTCCTCTGTTCCCAATTTCATTTGTCTGGTTGCAGTCACTGCATTATGGCATCATTGTAGGCTACCTCTTTGCACAAGCTGTGCTTATTGCCATCCTTGAGGACTTTTGCACTCCTTGATTCTAGTCAAAATTGGTATTTTGGTTATTCTAATGTATGGTTTCTTCATGAAGTCAGGGTACGTGTGGGGAATGTCACATATGCACACTTTGATGTTGGTCCATATTTTGTGAATGTTAGTTATGGATTGAGACTATTTGATCCCAATACCTACGCCAAACCTTTTCATCAAGTTTTTGAATGTGGTGGATATTTTCAGATGGTATGATACGAACTCTTTTAGTTTGTTTATACGAATATTTCAGTTTGCTTTCATCTATGGAGCTGGGTTCTCGTATTATCATTCTCTGTACTTTACTTAATGTGACTTCTGATTTTGTTTTAGGATACGCAACTAATATGCCTTTATTCACGATGCTTCAAGCTTCCTCAGAGGAGCATATAACTAATGCACTTTTGAGCCATGTTCTGAAGACAGCCTTTTTACAGGGAACTGGTCATGCTGAGTTTGGGGGTATGACATTTGGGACAGTGGTAAATTTGTAAAATATGGTTGAATCCAGACATTTTGAGAGAAATATATCTAGGAAAGGCAGGGTACCAGTTATTTCTTCCTTGCAGAAGAAATTGATGGCTGGATTAATAGTGTTTACACCATGGTGGAAGGAATCTTGGCTTTGTTTCCCAGGCTTCCATACACAGAATAGGTCATCAATATAACTAAGCCAAGCTTTGGGTCAGAGTCTGTTCTTGTTTAATATTTTGTCCTCCTCCTCCTCCTCCTAGACCCATGGAGATTGGGGTACTCATTGGAGCTCCTTTCATTTGTTCATAAATGGATTAATCAAAACTGATGTAGTTATTCCATGAAATATGGGATTACACCAGTATACAATGCAAATTTGAAGTTGTGATTCCATCTATTAGCGTAAATTATGACAAGAGTGGCAAATCAAATAATATCTGAAAACTTGAAAAGACACGGGTTCAATTCTCGCTCTAGGACGATGAAATTTTCCAAGTTTTCGGATATTATTTGACTTACTACTCTTGTCATAATTTACACTAATAGATGGAATCACAACTTCAAATTTGTGTTGAAGTAGTTATTTTTCGCATTTAGGTCCACGGCTTTGTGTAAATCACATTGTTTCTGCAGATAATCTGCTGGAATTTTATTATGGAGTATAATTTGTCACAGGCTTCTTTTACCAAAATGGATGATGGGTAAAGACATACACCAAAGGAACCCACAGTGTTATCCATGTCTAATTTTAAGTTTTTATTTTTTGGGCAAACTCTGTTGATGAAGATGGAACATGGTGAGGGTTCGGTGCAGAAGTATTGAGGTACTTGCCAATGTCTGGTGGCTTAGTAGTGGGAAGGTACTGGAACAATTTGTTTTATTGCTTCCAGAAATATGGAATTTTTGGTAGGGAAGCAACAGCTCGAAAAGTTCTCTGAAATGAAGATCTTGCTGTGCCAGTATGATCTGCATATTTTGTGTGACATTACAGCACATCTGAAGGAACTAAATATATAAAGCTTCAGAATAGAGGAAAATTAATTAGGGACCAAACCCAAAATTTCATGAATTTTATACTGATTTGATAGTTAGAAACTGTAGATTTCACTAATATCCCAGTTCTGGTAAAATTCCTTGGGGAAAAAAAAAAAATGAAGTTTATATTCATGACTGAAAGCTTCAACTGTATGTTGAATTTATGAGAAATCATTCTCGAAAGTTTAAAATGTGCTTCTCTGATTTTGGCAAAATTTAAACCAACATTCGTACTTCTGTGCAATTTATTCCAATTTGATGTTTCCCATTTCAGCAAGGAAGTGGCTTCATTGTTGTCTTTAGATAGAGAAGATTTTTAAACAGACAAGGTTATTCGGCAAAGCATGGAACACCTACAGGACAAAAAAATTGCTCCATAAATCAGATGTGGGAACTAATTCTTATTTTGCCAAGGTTGAACTCACAATTACCAAATGATTTTCAATGTGTGTAGGGGGAGGGGGGTAAACAGCCCGACCATGCATTCATGGTATCAAAGCTTTCACTAATTTCGATAAATGGTATACCTTTGAGAATATGAATACTTTTGAACACAATCATCATTTCATTCAAATCTTTCAACATCGTAACTTCAATTTTGGGGATTTTTTTACTCTTATCAAGCTTAAATGCAAGCTTTATAACTTTATGGGGGGGATAACATTTAACACAACACAAGAGAGTGGAAACATTGTGTTTTGGGGATTATGATTATGGAAGAAATTCTCGCTTTGTCTGACTTTCGTTTTTTGGAAATTTTCCCCCATTTTCAAGCCAAAATATAAAATTTTATTTCACAATACTAGTCAGAAAGGACATCATCAGAAAAACAGTTACAATCATAGAAGAAGTCTTCACACAATCATAGAAGAAGTCTTCACTCAATCTGTCATTCATTTTTGAAAGGTGGAATTCCAAGCTCAGATGGAAAACGATCCCCCACCTAACCAACACCACCAATCTCTTCCCACTCAGTTTCTGTTCATTTGTGCATCGATCTCAAGAGCAAACCAAATGATAACAGAAAAGGCACACTGCTCAAATCCTTTGAAGAATTTCATACCTAAAGATTTCAGGGAAATTTTCACACCATCTGACTTCCATTTTCAGAAATTGTTGCCTATGGTTTCGGGCTGAAATATGAACGTTTGTGCAATAAAATGACATCTAACAACAATACTGGTCAGAGGCAACACTCCAAGAAGAAAATGATTACAGAAGAAAATCTTCACACCATTTAACTTCACTTTTCAAAAGTTTTGGAAGATGAAATACCTTTCCCAGATGGAAAATGACACACACAAATCCCGAAAAAAAATTTCTTCGATTTTGCACCGATCTCTAGAATGACCCGAAGGAAGACAAAAAAAAGGCAGAATTCACAAATCTGCAGAAGAATATCATGTGCATTTTTAAGCTAAACAAAATAAACTGAAAAAAGGCAAGCTAAAGAATTAAAAGTTCGTACGCAGGTGTTTTCAATACAACAGATTTCGTTAGTGTGGCAAATTTTGCCTTTAACTCACTATGATCTTTATGAAAAAGAAAAAACATTGGCCACTGCAACTCTCATTGAACTATCATAATCTCAAACATAAACAGCTCTCTCAGCAACTTAAGCTGAACTATTCTGCACCACATTTCCAGAAGAGACCAGATAATATGTTTGTTTACCTTTGAAGCCAGACTTTGGATCTTACAGTTGAATTGATGGGCAAATTTATCACATGGTGATCCCATTTTACACACAAAACCAATATGCAATTTAAAATATGGACAACTGTTATTCCAATAAAAATCAGATCATTTCACTCCCTTTTGGTACTGTAACAAGGGGGTGGAAATCAGTTTGCTAAATGAGAGCTCACAGAAATCTACAAATCTCAGTTCCAAAAACCAGCATATTACTGCTTAGTTCAAGAACTTTTCAGCAGTACCCAAATGGCAGGCATATATTAAGAAAATACATTGCTGGTACTTATTTGTTAGCATATCTGGAGAGGCTGCATAACCCACTGACAAGATGGAATAATAAAAGCTAAGTATAAAATGTCACATGCATATTATCTGGAGAGGCTGCATAACCCACTGACAAGATGGAATAATAAAAGCAAAGTATAAAATGTCACATGTATATTTTTCTTACCAAATGGCAGGCATATATTAAGCAAATACAGTGCTGGTACTTCTTTGCTAACATATCTGGACGGGCTGCATAACCCATTAACAAGATGGAATAATAAAAGCTAAGTATACAATGTCACATGTATATTTTTATTTTGTCAGCAAAAATACTGAAGAACCATACTAAGACAATTACAGCAGGAAACCTTTTAATGCTTTTCTATTCAATCAAAAAAAAAAAAAGAAAAAAACAGTAGTACCTTCTAAAAAAAACTATCAATACAATGACAAACAGTATAATAGAATACAATTTTTTTTTATTTCAAATTTAAATTCCTTGGAAAACTTTTTGCATGATGGAAAGTAATTTCAACACTGATGTTATCGTCACAGGAATGCTCTACTTAAAATGTACCTCAGTGGCCTCCACAGTTGGTGACTGAATTTGAGAAACTTCTTGTGTGGCAGTAGGTGAAGAAAGGAGACTGTTGGGATAGTCTAATAGTAACTGAACTACAGCTGTATGTCCTCCTTTAGAAGCTTCAATCAACATCGTTGAATTGTCCTAAAAGCAAATAAATGTTCATTATATGAAGAAAAATGCCCCAAAATATTGAAACTGTACATTAACAGAACCAAATTACAAAAAGATATGATAACAAAAATATATTAATAGAACCAAATTACAAAAAATGTGATACATGGCACATGTGCAGTTTAAGAAATCAGTTTTTTTGTTTTAGTGTGTTATTTGTTTCATCGCCTTGGAGTGGGAATCGAACGTGCATCTCCTGGTTACCGTTCGAGTATGCTAACTGTTACACCACTCAGGACAGTGAAGTTCCATGCACCTTGAAATTTTCAAGTTTTCAGAGAGGTGCTACATGGATGACCAGTAAGTGGTACAAGCATATTCAGAATTTATATTCTGTTTGTTTTGAATATTCTATTGATTTCCCATGCATTATGAAGAATATTTCTTTCTTCATTAATTTATCTGTGGTACTGGTGACTTTCGACCTACATCCGTTTCTGGATAGGAGTTGGGTCAAAACGCTACGAGGAAGTAACAATGCTTCGACTAGCGAAAATGTGAGGACTTTCAGATTCCTAAATTATGTTTGCTTAGTCTCAGGTGCTTGGAACTTCACTGTCCTGGGAGGGGGGGGTGTAATGGTTAGCATACTCGAATGGAAATTGCGAGATGCAGGTTCGATTCCCGCTCCAGGGTGATGAAATTGTCAAGTTTTCTGAGGTGTTGTATGATGACCAGTAAATGGTACAAGCATATTCAGAATTTATTTTCTGTTTGCTTTGAATATTCTAATCTAAATTATTAGGAGTATGCAAAAGTTTCTGCCATTTTAAGGAGAAGAGAGACGGGAACAATCAGGAAACCAGTACACATTTATTCAACGAAATATTGGCCATTAGCATCAATGACCTTTTGCCATTTTTCAGGCAACAAATGAATGCCTCTGTGATAGAAGGACTCTGGTTTTGAGCTGAAAAATGCAGTGGCGAAATTTTCCACCTCTGGAACTGTAGTGAACCGCTGTTGGGCTATGTAGGACAGGTTGCATAGAGTGAAACAGGTGAAAATCTAAGGGTGCAATTGTCTGGGGAGTAAGCCGGGTGCCGTAAAACCTCCCATTGTAACTGTTCAAAGGTTAATTTTGTGGTGGCACCGACATGTAGTCTGGCATTATCGTGTAACAGGATGACTAGGCAGCGTCATTTACCTGTCCATGGGCGTTTTTGCTCGACTGCGGCGTTCAGTTTCAACTGATCGCTATATAGTTGTGCAGCGATTGTTTCGCCCGGTTTCAACAGTTCGAAGTACAGCACTCTATGCATATCTCGCCACACACACAGTAGCCCCTTTTTCCCATGGGTATCCTATTTTGCAGTGAATTTTGATGGCTGGCCTGGGTCGAACCAGGATCGCTTGCATATGAGGTAGTTGCAATGGACTCATTTCTCATCCCCGGTGGCAACCTTCCACAAGAAAATTTTCCCTTGAAACCTCTTCAGCAACAACATGCAGATGCCCAATTGTTGGGCAATATTATGCTCTGTTAAAGTATGCGGAACCCACTTATCAATCTTCTGGGTCTTCCCCAAGGCCTGTAGATGCCATACCACAGTCGATTGAGCCACTTTCAGACGTTTCGCCAAATGTGTGGTCGATTGTGTGGCATCCTTTTGCGACAGCGATTCCAGCTCCTTGTCTGCGAGTTCCTGCGGTCTATCAGCACATGACTAGTCTTCCTAAGCTTAGATCACCTTTCTTAAACCTGGCAGCATGTGGTTCAATATGCCATACACCTGCCATATTGAGCCATATGCTTCACTCGCACTTTTTCCTAAATTAAACTTCATGAATAACAGTGTCACAAATTAACTTTATCGACCGACATGCTTGGCTTCATGTACGAACAGGCAGCATGGGTCACCGGCTGGTTACTCTCCTAGAGCGCCAGGTGTGGGGGGGGTAGGCTTTTACATAACCCCTAATAATTTCCACAATTAATGTGACAAATTATTCACATTTGAGAATATGCCCAAAACCAGAGAATCAATTATAAAGATTTTTCAGAGACATGATCAAGAGGAAACACTTAGGTTGATATACTGAAGCAACACTGTGCTGGCTCCTATGGAAACGTGCAAATGATGACAGTACGTCATAAAGCTGGTAGGCACGTGACCTTCATAAATGTTATTCTAAGCGGGATGCAGAAATTGAAGCTTGAGTTTGGACGGTTAGTGGAAGAATGGCTCCACAACATCACTTGGAACTCTTTACTGTGGACAGCAATCGATGGATTGACAGCAGGGCAATCACAAGCTGAGGTAGCAAGACTGCTGAATGTGTCATAGCATCATAGCAAGTGGTCTCAAATCTCTGGAGACTCTTCCAGGGAGCCGCAACAATAACCACAAGGCTGTGACAAGGATCCCCAAGAGCCACAAGTCAGATGACCAGTATTTGTCTAACAGCTCAGTATCATAAGGAGTCGACAGCCAGGCTACTCTCCAACAGCAGCTCTTCTTTTCTACAGGAATTGCGGTATCAAACCAAACAGTTTACAGAAGATTCCACAAGAGAGGTCTGTATGCAAGAAGAACAATGGTCTGTATCCCACTTGCTGCGTCACACAGAAAGGTCCATCTGAATTGGGCCTGACAACATCAGACCTGGACCTCTATGATTAATTGCAGGACAGCCTAAACACAGATTATTGGAAGTGTGTACGTTTGGAGAGAGGCAGGAAGCTGAAATCTTCCCTCCAAGATTAGGAAAATTGACCACTACAGTGGTAGATGCCTGATTTGGGCTGAGGCATCAAGTTGGATGGATGCACGAAGCTGCAAGTGTTTCCGGAAAGCACCCTGCCTGCATGCTACAGGAATGACATCCTGGAGCACTAAATATGATTTTTTAGGAGAGCTGCCCCCCCTCCCCCCAATTCCTTTTTATCATCAATAATGCTCGTTCCCAAAGGGCTTAGCTAGTCGACAAATACCTGGACAGTGAGGATATTCACAGCATGGAATGGCTTATAAGATCTCCAGACCTGAACACAACAGAGTATCCAAGATTCCGCTTTTTATTCGTGCCAGTTGATATACACCAAAGCTCAATGCTGTCGAGACATGATGCAAAAAATGGAAATAATTGTAGATTTTAAAAGATGAACTTTTATTTACAATTAAAACCAGATTAAAATCGTCGCAAGATCTTTCAGCCCCACTATGGGTTCTTCATCAGGCACTGTGGGGTGTAATTCCGCGAATTATACAGCTGGAGGCAAACACCCACAATGCAACAGCATAGATGGGTGTCACTCCAATTCACGCACGTGCACTTGAAAAACATGCACACAATGCAAAAAACTACAAAAAGAAAAAAAAACTGCTTATGAGTTGTGATGATATATTCAATGATTTGAAATAAAATATTTCCACAAGATGGGTAGAGTCTATGACCCATCATCGTTACAACACTTATCGGCAAAGAGATTGATGTATAAACTTTCTGTAAACAATAAGTCAGGCTTTGTTGCAGCTGTGGCAATTACAGTAGTGCTATTCCACTCTTGGACATGCTAGCCTTGGTTAATTAATCTGGATAAGGCAGTGGCATTCGATCCAGTTCTGACATTGTATACAATGTCAATGTATAACATAATGCTTAATTAATCTGGATAAGGCAGTGGCATTAGATCCAGTTCTAACATCGTATACAATGTCAGTTCCAGTTCTAACATTGTATACAATGTCAGTTCCAGTTCTAACATTGTATACAATGTCAGAACTGGATCGAATGCCACTGCCTTATCCAGATTAATTAAGCATTATGTTATACATTGACATTGTATACAATGTTAGAACTGGATCTAATGCCACTGCCTTATCCAGATTAATTAACCAAGGCCAAGACATCCCAGAGTGGAATAACACTACTTTAATTGTCACAGCTGCAAGAAAACCTGACTTATTGTTCACAGAAAGTTTATACAATCTCTTTGTCGATAAGTGTTGTAACGATGATGTGCCATGGACTCTACCCATCTTGTGGAAATATTTTATTTCAAATCACTGAATATATCACAACTCATAAATGTTTTTTTTTTTTTTGTAATTTTTTGTAGTGATTTGTATTGTGTGTATGTTTGTCAAGTGCACGTGCGTGGATTGGAGTGACACCCCTTTATGCTGTTGCATTGTGGGTGTTTGCCTCCGGCTATATAATTCACGGAATTACACCCCACAGTGCCTGATGAAGAACCCATAGTGGGACTTTAAGATCTTGTGAAGATTTTAATCTGGTTTTAATTGTAAATAAAAGTTCATCTTTTAAAATCTCCAATTATTTCCATTTTTTGCATCATGTCTTGACAGCATTGAGTTTTGGTGTACAACAGAGCATGTCTGGGATGCCATGGGAACAGCAACTGCAACAGCTGACAGCCCCTTCCCATGACCTCCAGGGACTATGATGTGCCTTCGTGCAGCAGTAGCACTGACTTCCCCAAACTCTCATTCACAGCCTTGTAAACAGCATGAGGGCTCATCATGTGAGCTGTACTGCTGAATGGGGCAATCATGCTCCCTATTAGCCACTCTAAATCTGCGCCACTTGCTGCATCACTTTTGGATGCCATGCTGTCATGTTTTTCTTCTGCATGTGGTGATGACATTCCTTTTCTATTGTGTACTGCTATGTTATCAATATGTGTACTTCAATACCAACTGTCCTTAAACTCTCATGTGGATTTTGTGTTATTCACGATTTTTTTTCTTGTTGTTGTTATGTTAATTTTGGACACACACCAGTGTATATAAAACTGACATTTACCTTGGACACTACAGAACCAATAATCCAGCTGAAATACAACATTTTTTAAAATAAAAAAATGTGTAATTCAGAAGAAATTACAGCAACAAAAGCTCTGAATCATTATTGCTGCTCAAGTGAGCAGGAAAAAATGCCTAGAAGAGCACACAAAAAATTAATTTAAAAAAATGCCATGAGATTTGAAAAAAAAACAAACATTTTACACTATTTTTACCATTAAACTTGAAAAAAAAATGCCTTCTTCTGGACACACTTTGCACAGACAGACTTTTGACCTAGTATGGAAATTTTCTGGCTTCTTATGAGTTTAAAATATTATCGAAGCCAGTAAAACTGCATTCTTACATAAGTTTATTTTAGCATTGGATGAACAAACAAGTTATTCATGAAGTTGAAAATGGCTAAAGATGATATTGCCAAATATTTCCAGATTGCACATTGTCAATGCACTTAAAAAATAAGGGAGGAAATTTTGGATGCACTCGAATGAAACAGCTGCAACACAAAGATGAAATGCTTGTGCATGACAGTGTCCTGAAATTGTAAAGTGTATGTTGAAATGATGCAAACAGACATGGCATGAGAATACACTGCTCAGTGGGCCTCAACTGCAGGTATGAAGCAGAAGAAAACTTGGAAAAGTGAATTTTAAAATGAGTACAGAGTGTCTTACTGGAATTAAAGAATGAAATGCCATAACTTTTGAAAACTGTATGATCAGTGTGCTGCCATTAATGAATCTCTGAATACACAAAATGGTTTACAAAACTGCCTGAACTAACCTAGAATTATAAGCCAGGGAATATTTTTAACGAGGATGAACCCAGTTCACTTTTCAGAGGCACTCCAGATAAAACATTTGCTTTTAAAGGAGGCATCTTAAGTGTGCAGGGAAAAGGGGGAAATGAGTGTGAAACAACTCATTATTAGAACAAACCTGGATGAGACAAAAAAAAAAAAATTGCCCCTTTTAATAATTGGAAAATCAGGTAAACCAAGATGCTTCTTCATATTGTCTTTGCCCACAAAATATGTAGAAAATAAAAAGGCTTCTGACAACTGAAGTGTTTTGCGATTGATCAAGGGACAAAAATGCACGTACAAAAGAGGAACATTTTTGTTTGTTTGGCAACTGTATGGTCAACAGTGTTCAAACAACATTTTAGGCTAAAAATACTTGCTTTTTTTTCTCCCCAAAAGTGACTTCATGCATTCAGCCAATTGATCTAAGTGTCACCCAGAGTTTAAAACATGTTCATGGCAGTGCAGTTGCTTTCAAAACTGAATGAAATGGATGACAATGGAAATATCTCTTACTATTTTGGATGCAGCACACATGATAAATAAAGCCTGAAAGGATGTTTCAAGACAAACAATAGCTAATTGCTTTAGAAAAGCTGGTTCCTAGTTTGATTCCATTGAACAGCTCGAAAATATACACCTCTAACTGACCCTTATGGTTCTACAGAAGAATGAGATGAACTTCTCAAAAAAAAAAAAAAAAAAAAAACCTGAGTTTCATTTGAGGCATTCATTGCAGAGGATGATAAAGTAGCTAGGTGTAAGGATACTAACTATATCTAAAAAAGCAAGGGAAAATAAGGTCTGATGATAATGAAGAATCTCTACAGAAACAAGACGCCATGCCTTTTTTTAACACAATTGCAGGAAGATATATCAATGAAATACTTCAAAGATTTGTTAAAGTGCAAGAAATTATTATGAACATTTGGATTTTTTAGAGAAGATAAACAATACGGTATGTAACAATTAAATGGTGACATTGAAACAGCCAAAAAGTAACCAACTTTAACAGCTGGATATGTATGTACACTGAATTAAAACTCTAATTTTTATAATTTGAATGTTTGATTAATTCTATTTTTTTCTCCCCTTCCAATTCAAATTAACCACATGACACTGTACATTCTGCTCAAACTGTATAATTGCCATTCCCATCTGCTGTAATCAAGATATTTACACATCTCACAGAACCAACTGGCACTGAAAAAAAATTATTAACTAGCATTCATTTATTTCCAATCAACGAACCACACATATTTGATGAACTATCATTTAGGAAAAAAATAAATCTGAAGGTAGCCATGCTATGGAAGACTGTTGGGGTAATCATAACTGAACAGTACTCTATTTTTCCTACTAAAGAATTTGTCAACCAGCTTCCAGATTCATTAGCACCCAATGAACACACATTCACTCTGGGTGTTGTTTCTCTATTTCCTTCTGTGCCACGGCTTGTATCTCATATATGCTTCTAATTCACAAACTCGAGGACCTAAAAGATATCCCTGGCATCTCTTACCAGGAACCTGTATGACTGCTTGGGCAGCCATACAGGTTTGATGAACCTGTATGGCACTTTACCTACAACAATAAATTCTATTTTCAGCAACAAGCAATCCCAATGGGATCTCCACTTTCACCCCTTCTAGTAGAAATCTTGCAGCATATGAAAATTCCATCATCATTAAGTGTCATCTTCAACCTACTATTTTGCTTCATTACGGGTCCAATATATTGTTGTCTGGCATCCTCAGGACTTACTTGAGCTCACTTCATGAGTTACTGAACATTTTCCTTCATCAGGTTTACTATGCATGAAGAAGACAACACTACCATTAATTTTCTTGACATTTTTCTTTCAAAAAATGGAAATAAGATTGAATGCTCTGTTTTTTGAAAACATATGGCAGCTAACAAAATTTCCTTCACTTCACACCCTTTTTATGCCTTTAAGTTTTCTGAGCTCACTTCTTTTATTGCCCATGCCAATACCATTGGCAACAGCCCAGCTTCTCTTGCCCTTGAATACCAAAATATTAAAATCATTGCTGCTCACCACCAATTCCTTAGTGGTCTGGTGGACAAACTCATTAAAAGATTTAAAGTCAAGAATTCCACTCCTCTCTATTCCTCAGAAGTTAACATACAATTTTAATTTGCTGATAAGTAAATATCAAGTTGGAAACACATGGAGTAATTATAATATAGACATAAATCAAGCTGTTCTTTCTATGTAACATAAACACAGAAATTTGAAAATTTAATCTTCCTGGAACAGGAATCAAATCTGAACATTATCACCAATCAAAAACATTTCTTTCGACTGGTGCAGTGAAATCAAAGTCTTGGTCACTTCAGATTAGTGCCTCAGTTGTTTGGATTTCATTGTCCTGAGTGGTGTAATGATTAGCATACTCGAGCGCAAATCGGGAGATGAGGGTACAATTCCTGTTCTAGGATGATTAAGTTTTCAAATTCCCGTGGTTATGTTATGTGGAAAAAACAGCTTGATTTATGTCTATATTCAATTTGCTGGATTTATTACTTTTCTTGACAAGCCTACCTACCAGTTGTGTCAAATTTTCAAAACTTATGGTTATTTGATTGGTATCAAATCCAATGCTACTATCACAAAACTTATCCTATGAGACAGAAATAAAATTGAAGACCTCAATGTTCCTAGTGTGTACCAAAATTCCCATTTCTACTTCCGCTGTTACTAAAATTTACATCGGCAGCACTTTTTGCATCATTACTAAATACTTACATGAGCACAAAAAGGATGTCATCTAGGGTAAATCTAATTCCTCCTTGGCTTTAGTAACTCTCAGTTACTTCAGCAGTGCCCCCTCTGGACAAATACTACGAAAACTGCTTTCGTTAACAAAAAGGGATTTATGTTTTCATGATAGCACTGAAATAAATATATATATATATATATATATATATATATATATACCTCTTTAAGCTGCAATACTGACAGTCTGTATTTTATCCCCATCATTTGAAAGTCACTCCTATCATTTAGCAACAACCAAGAACTTGGAACCAATAAAAATTTGGCAACCAGTATTGCTCCGTTTGTTTGCAGGTGATCAAGACCCCCGGTGGGGTTGAAAGTGCTACAGTTTCTAATTTTCTTTACATAACCAAAGCGTGCTTAGTACTTATAACAACATTACTCCTACATTTGAAATGTCGATCTGGTTTCAATTGTTTTTCGATAGACAATATTATTACTGAGACTCAATGAAACAATGCAAAAAAAAAGTGGAAAGGCGAGAAGCTCACAGTACTAAACTAGTCTTGCTATGCTGCTCTTCATCAAAATGTTAAATCTGACAAACACTGTTCCACCAAATCATTGTAATTTTAACTGTTCATATGGGCTGAACAGAAATGGCTACATAGTAAACCTGAATATACCCCACATGAAAAAAAAAGTACTTAATACAAACACAAACACACAAACCTACTTAGTGATAAAATTACTATGATTAGCATTTCATCATACCTTGAGTTTGTGTGTAGGGTCTGCCCCATGGGCTAGAAGAAGTTCTACAACAGGCAGATGGCCTCCAGCACAAGCCAAAGACAAAGGATTATGGTCATTATTAGTAGTTTGCTTGTTAACATTGGCACGCTTGCTGATAAGAAACTGTACTGTACAGAGGTGGCCAGCTCTTGCAGCTTTCATAAGTGGAGTACGGCCTCCTTCCGACTCATGCTCCTAAAAAAACAGAATTATGTGAACTGTCATTGCAATAATAAGGAATACAACATAACATTATGCAGTTTCGAATTATATCTGCAAGAAATAATTTCAAATACTATTTTAATCAAGAAGAAGCACTTACCAGTTCATTGACTGACAACTATGCCCACAAATGGAAAATGTATCACACTCTTAATGATTAAGATGGTGACTTAGTACCTCCACTCCCAAAGCACATGCTTAGAAGCAAAGCCCCACCTGTGCCCAAAAAATGAAACACTGCAGATTCAGAGAAGATCAGCCTCTATTTCAAAGCTCAGTACCAAATCCCAGGAAAATCTGTTGAACATTTTATTGCCACTCTCAATATACATATATACACAGTCAAGTCATATTATTGTGACCACCTCCTACTTTTTACGTTAACAGCGTGTAGCCAATGAAAGAAGGCACGTGTCACGAGCTGGCTTGGAAGGTATATATAACGTATGCTGTAGGCATTCTGAAAGCATATCACTTGTTGCTGTCATGGATAAAAGGAGCGATTTGTCAGATTTGCAAAAAGGGATGATTATCGGCTTTCGGGCCAAGGGTGGCAATATTTCTGAAACAGCGCAGTTTGTGAACTGTTCCTGTGCTGCTGTGGTTAAAGTGTATCGTGATTGGAGAAATGGAACCATTACGAATAAGCAACATAGAAACTGCGGAGCACTACGTGCCATTGATGTGAGAGGTGAACGTCGGCTGCGAAGGTGTGTGAGGGGCCGATCGACACGCTACAGTGGAGCAACTCACTGGCCGAATGAACCAGGGGGTTACCGAAAGTGTGTCTAAAACAACAGCTCAGCGAACCCTGCTGCATATGGAGCTTCGATGCAGATGAACGGTCACTGCACCTATGTTAACGAAGGTGCATTGGCAGAAAAGACTTACATTTGCATGGCAGTACCAGAATTGGACCTCCGCTGATTGGCAAAGGATTGCCTTCTCTGATGAGTCACGTTTCCTGCTTCATCTAACGGATGGATGTTGGCGTATAAGGCGAGAAACATCAAACAACAAACACTCTTCAACTATTGCTGGAAAAACACAAGCTGGTCGGGGCAGCGTTATGGTCTGGGGAAGGTCTTTGTGGCATTCTCAGAGTGCACTCATACCTGTGGAAAGCACTATGGACCAAATTAGTTATGAATGCATCTTTGCAGACCATGTACACCCATACATGCTAATTATCTTCCCGGTAGGGGGGTGGGATCTTCTAGCACGGCAATGCGATGTGTCACACAGCTACAAATGTACGAGAGTTGTTGGAAGAGCACAATGAAGATTTCAAAGTACTTCACTGGCCCCATAATTCTCCAGACTTAAACCCAATTGAGCATCTGTGGGACCACCTGAATTGTGTTGTTCGTTCCATAAATCCTCCACCACACACCCTTCAACAGCTGTCAGATGCACTGCAGTCAGCATGGCTCCACATACCTGTGAACACATTCTAGCACCTTATTGAGTCACTCCCAGCCAGTCTACCTGCTGTCCATGCTGCACACAGCGGTCACTCTGGATATTAGCAGGTGGTCACAATAATGTGACTCGACAGTGTATAATACTGTTGTATCAGCAACTGTTTAAAAAAAAGTTTTAAATGACAGGCTTATTTTGTTACCTACATAATTTATATATACATGTATATATATCTCAACATGGGTGAGTTGAAGTGAGAGGTGATTATTCCCACAACCTTTCACAAACACTATTCTGAACATTATGTGCAGTAATAGTTTTACCCTAAATAGCCATACTTCCACCTCAAATTAAACTTAGCTACATTACTACTGCATGCTCATTTTTGATACAATGAGTGAACAGCTGTTCATTGTTTTTTGGAGAATACATTCACTGATGCTACACAATTGAACACTGCAAAGGCTTTATTTTCTGTTTCTCTATCCTCACATTCACAAAGTATAATTTCTGTATTCAGACAAGTATCTTCTGCATCAGGAGTTCTTTACTGTGCAGGCCCATCTCTCCCTTCTGTACTGCACAACTTTTATAAATCATACATTTTAGTTATTTACTAAGATTACAAGGTGAACTTTTTGTCCCTAAATGACAAACACTTATGCCTTCAAAGCCCTTAAGGTTAACCAGCATTGACCTACAAATAGAAATTAACATGTTGCTCCTTAAAAACTTGTCATTTTTTGGAAAAAATATTTGTATCCACATTAGGTTTTTATGAGCTACTGTTTGAATCGTTGCTAATATTAATTGCACATTTCCTTCGCTTTTTTTTTAAACAATATCTATTGAACTGTATGTTGTACGTTTATTCCACTTTGGATTATCTGTTTATTATTAAGTAGTAATTACCATTTCTTATTCCCATAGCTGTTGCTCATTTCTTATTTCATTAATTCTGTGTAGCCCCTCCTGGAATGTTCTGTTAATTCCAGATATACTCCTTTCCCCAATCCAAAAACAGTAGGCACCCTGCTTTTATTTAGGTGTTGTATGAATATTTTACTGCTTGGCTTTTGGTTCACCATCTCAGTTATTTCAACTGTTAACTTGAGAGCTTAGTTTCATGTAGCTTATACCACAACAACATGCAAAACCCACAGAAATTTGACATTTTATCAAATATTATCAGAAGTACTTTTTAGATTAAAATGAAATTAGTAATACTTAGTGAAGCAGATACTAAATTTATTATATACTTATATATATACACTATCTACCAACAAGTAATTGGACACCTGTGATAGCAAAGGAAAACGAAGTTTATTCACCTTCAATAGTTGGTGGAGCCTCCACGAGTGGCGATTATAGCTGCGACCCTCCGGGGCATACTCTCAACCAGGCGTTGTATAACGGCTAGCGGTCTTTTTCCACTCTGCTTGGAGAAGACAGGTCAGTTCCTTCACCGATTTTGGACGGTGGGGGCACCCCTTAAGTTGACGCTCCAACTCGTCTCAGAGGTGCTCCATAGGGTTAAGCTCCGGGCTCTGCGCAGGCCAGTCCATTTGATTAACCCCATTGTCACCATACCAAGCCATGGTGTACCTCGCAACATGACAGGTGGCATTGTCATCCTGAAAGTAACACGGGTCCACCCCCATAAAACTGCCACAACGTAGGAAGCGCATGGTCATCAAAATGGTGCAGTAGGTCTCACCGTTGAGTCTACCAGGAATTGCGACCAAAGGTCCCGTGTCATACCAGGAGAAACACCCCCATAGCATAATTCCACCGCCGCCAAACTTCACAGTTGGCACAATACATTCCGGCAGGAGGCGTTCGTTCTCCAGGCAGACTGCAAACCCAGACCCTGCTATCCGAACGGTAGAGGGTGAACCTTGATTCATCGCTCCAGAGAACCTGTTTCCACTGTTCAACGGTCCACTGTCGACGTTCTTTGCACCACGTTAGCCGAGCAGCGCTATTGGACTTGGTGATAAAAGGCTTGTGGGCGGCAGCACGTCCATGGTATCCGAGCAGATAGGCTTCCTTATGGATGGCATTCATCGAAAGAACATTCCCGGATGCCTGTTGAAACTCCTCGCGGATGTGGCCCATCAATTTTGTGCAGTTCTTCCGAATTTCTTTGACCAGCACCCGTCGGTCTCCAACTCCCAGTTTTGTGGGTTTGCCGGGTTGGGGCACATTCCGACAGTCACCTCTCATCTTCCACTTGCCAATCACATAGGCCACTGTCGATTTTGGGTACTTCAACTCGCTGGATATGTCACATATGGATCGGCCATTTCTACGATACCCGACGATTACACGTTTCTCGAAATCAGAGAGCTCCGAACTGCGTGGCATCTTGCATGTGACTGGTTGCGTTGTTTCCCACACGATATTTAATGGCGGCGGCCTTGACGTATATCAGGACCGCAGATATAGTTGATTGCAGGGGTGTCCAATTACTTGTTGGTAGATTGTGTGTGTATATAATTATTATATATAGTGAAACATACCAAATTAATGTATATTATAAATCATGAAATATTTAAATATCACAAAACTTTATATCAAAACATGACTAATACTAAATTTATGTATATTATAAATCATGAAATAATAAATATCACAAAACTTTATATCAAAACATCATGACTACATTCTGTCACTTTGCAACACCCTCAATAAACAATGAACCTGACTAAAAAGTTATTTCTTAAAAGTACAATTATGTAAAAAAATTACTTTTTTGTCAAATATTTGGATTCCACACCAACCCATCGTCAGGACTTACTCAAGATAGTAGGTACTGCTACTCAGGCGGTAATACCAAGCCATTATATGTTTGTTAATAGTGGCACCTTACAATTTGTAGACTTTCTTCCATTTCCATTTTACACAGTGGAACTGCATACACATAAAAAGTGTTTTTTATGAAGCACGTTTAAGTAGGGTAAACTTTTTTTTTTTTTTTTTTTTTTTTAATTTTAGACTGTTTGGATCACTCCACATCAACTTTCACTTGTTAACAATATGAACACCAGAATATGGTCAATATTGCATTATGAAATATGTTTCCTTAACTCAAACTAAGAAGTGAACAGGGCTAGAGTAATTTTAAATCGTTAACACATTTCAAAACCCATATTTATATGACATCAAGCATAAAATTAAAAATTACTCACTAGTTCAGCACCAGCTTGTAGGAGTAAGTCACTAACATCTGTATGTCCGTTTTCACAAGCATATGTCAATGCACTGTCTCCTGTAGCCGTCTGAGCATTCACGTTGGCACCTATAATGTTTCAACATAGAAATAACGATAAAGCATGCTTTATTATAAAGCAAACTTTAAGTAAAGCATTTGATGCATGCAACATCTTTACTCGTGTTTCGTAAAACTACGTAATAATGCAGAGTTACAATCACTTGACAATTTTGAAAATATGATTTGTAAAAGTACTTTCAAAATATTTTTTAAATTAATATTGATGTAACTTTGTTTTACTTCCAAACAGATCAAAATAGTTCTAATTTAGGATGAAAGTAACAAACCACACCTCATATTTTCTCACAAGACAAGAGCTTTAGTGAGTTTGCTACTTCGCAAAGAGTTATGGTGATCATGTGCAGGATTCATACTGATTTTTGGAAGACCATTTAAGGAGTTTCTAAGGAGCCTGAAACCTACTTTTCAGAAGTTGACAACATCAGAACTTCTTGAAGTTTAATTTCTCGTAAAACGCACAGTTTCCCATTTCTTAGTAACTTCTTGCTATATCAATAGAAAAAGGCCAAACACTTGTTGCTCCTTATAAAACTTCCACATTCCAAATTGGAAATTCTCTGTTGCTCATTTTAGTTCCACAAAGTTTTTTTCCTTGTGCAATGAGCACACAGAGACATTTCTGAACATTAATTTTGCTTTAAGCAGAACACAAAATGCTTGCTCTGCTCCTTGATATAGCAAGAAGTGCCTAAGGAATGTGAAAAAATAAGTTTTAAAAAAATTTAAATAAACGAAATTTGTACGGCATTGTTTACTTTTCCACAAAAATAATTCCATAGGTTACGAAAATGCTTTAGATTCCATGATCAAATAGATTAAATACTGATTTTGAAATTTAATTTCACTTTTAAAGGGGTAAGGGGGCAAGAACGTTCAATCTACTGATTTGTTTTGAAGACAACACTGTTAGAAACAGGGGGAAATGTGTTCCATTAGAAAAAATATGAAATCACTCTTTTTCACTTTTACCAAAGGTGAGGTTAAAAATGAGGAACACATGATCTGTAAAACATAGAAACAAAGAATAGAATCAGAAATAGAAATGTAGAAGTAAAAAACACACAGCTTGGTAAGAAAATTTTGAAATTTCAAAATCAGTGAATATTCTCATCCCTGCCAGAACAATTTCCTGCAGTTCCAAACATTTTTGCCTAGCCAACATCATAAAGATGTCCAATAAATATCAAACAAACATCAAAGAAAAGTCACAATATTAAAAACATTGAATGAACAAGCCTAAAAATCTTTAATAGATGTTAGAAACTTGTAAATGTTTTCTTAAATTTTAGAAGGCACACAAACCCTGCTATGTGCAACACCTAATATAATGATCACACACAATGAAAAAACTTTACTTCCTTATACTTCCTTATTCATTTGGCAGAAATAACACTTTTCCAAAAGAGGACATGTCTCTAATTTAAAAAAGTAAGTTTCAAGTCCTCCTTTCTATTACAACTAAAATGCACTCATTTTTGAAAAACATGAAAAAAAAGAAATTGAACTTTTACTGTACAAGTTTAGTAATTCATAAAATGGAAAAATTCAATAATTAAAATGTAGAATGTGATGCAAGTCTCAGCAAACACATTCTGGAAGAGAAATAACAATTAATGATGACTTTTGCAGCTGATAGATAAGGGTAGTTTTACACAAGAGAACGCAAGCAAGCCAGTAATCACCCTCGTGTGCGATGTGCCCATCAGTGCTGAGGCAGGCCGAGCCTGAACAGCAGCCCGGGACCAAACCGCATAATATTTACAATGGTTCGGGCACGGGCGGGCTGGAGCTCACAGACAGACACAGAGCGAGATAATTTTCTTTTTCTTTAAATGTAATTTTGTATGTTTCAGCATACGAGAGAATGAAAGATACTTTTCTTACACTTTCTAGTTGATAAAGAAAATTCTTTGGCAACTGGGTCTAGGGGGAGAGGGGACTCGGGAAGGCTATTTACTCTGGGCTTCGGTAGAAAATGCCATACGCCACATATTGGTAGGTTTTTGCGGAGAAGGGAAAGCTACTTCAAGAACTATAGATACTAGATAGCATGGTAGTGAAATTTTGCCTCCTTCCTCCATGCAATAGCTCTCTGCTTATTCTATTGAGCAAAGTACATAGTTTGCAGCACCTCTCAATCTTTCCAGATGCTTGACAGCTCAAAACATTTTGAGAAGAAACAAATGGTAAAAAAAAGTCTTGCAACTATACTATAGAAACAGATAGACATCCATTTTCCACTTCCTAGTTAAGAAATGCAGGGGAGGAGGGAGTTGAATAGGAATTTTTTTCTTACATTAACGCAGAAACAGGTTAGACATAGTCTTCGTGCTTGTTCGGGGCCTAGGCTCTATCTTGCAATATAAAATTAGGGCATGGGCGGGCTCAGGATGACATACTTTGGGCTCGGGCTCTTAAAATTGAGCCCGAACTCAGCACTGGTGCCCATACACTTAAACTTCCAGAACTTTTCACACTACTGAAGCACGCCTCCTAAACTTAAAGCTGACAATCAAGAAAGCAAATCTAACCATCCCCTTGGTTTCTTCATAATGTTACATTACATGAAACCATACTGGAAAAACTCAAAATATATTTTGCCATTAACAAATTTGCACCACACTCTGAGATCTTGGAGAATTTAATCTCCTCTAATGACTATGTACTCTTATCATGTCAATGATTTATAAATTATCGTCAAAACCTTACCATTGAATACGATGAGTCAAGCAACCAATTCAGGGGTTGAAAAATCAGCTAGTCCGACACCTGAGACTATTGCTTTCTGTATTTGGATTGGAGCAAAATCTTTTTATTAGCCTGGGAATGATGTTTGAAAGTTTGTTTAAAAAAAAAAGCTGTGGCACTTAAGCAGGCAAATTTTTGCAAAGATTTTACAGTTCTTTATATATATACACAGGGTGATTCAAAACTCTTGGGCCAAACTTTACGGGATGATAGAACACACCTACACAAGCACTTTTCGCCATACAATGCATGGTTGTAACTCAAACGGTGAAGCGCTAGGGGTTAACACTTACTGTGTCCTGAAACGCTGAAACACAAGAATGACAGACGAGGTATGAAAACATTGAAGAAATGACAGAATAAATGTGATTGAGCAAATTACAGAACAGAATTTTATTGACAGCAATTACAGAATTTTATGGAACAAATTACAGCAACTGCTCAAAAGAGAGAGCGCCAACAGTAATGCAGGCTTCACACCTTCAACGTAGTGATCGCCATACATTGGCGAGAACACCAGGCATTTCGCGCACAGCGGCAACAGAAATCCAGGCAAAAAGGCCCTCAGCAAAATCAATGAAGCTATCATAGATGAGGCTTTTCATATGGTCCCATAGGGAAAATTCCAGACATGAGAGATCAAGTAATCGTGCCGGCCAAGCGATGGGACCACAACGACCAATCCATCATCCTGGGAATTTAGCATCCAAGGCATTCCGCACACTCCTTGCGTGCACTGTGTCCCGCAAGCCACTGACAAAGGAGCCCGTGTCACACAAATACTAGTGCAATTGCTGAAAGTTTTTATGATCTGGCACACGTCTAGTCGAAAAGCGCTCCCGGTACAGTCTTTGGGCTTCCCTCGCATTCCCGTCTGCAGCTCCATACATGAAATGCATGTCTGCCTTCTCCTGATTCGTAAAACAATCCATCCCTTGTGAAATCCATGGTAGAAATGATGAGTGCACTAACCCGTGCTTATATGAGTTCACTGGACAGCGCCTTCTAGCGCTTCACCGTTTGAGTTACGATCAAGCGCTGTATGACAAAAAATAAATGCATGCAAGCACGCACATACACACAGCTTTTGAACCTTATATCTTTTAAGGTCTAACATTTCTATTTCATGAACCACATCTGCTGTGGTATGAAGTACGAGTCTGGTGGGGAGGGGGGGTCAGAAGGAGAAGATATATTCATAAAGGATCAAGGTTGCCTGATTCCTGCTGCTGGTGAACTGAGGGAGTGTTCCCTCCCCTAAAAAAAAAACAGACCCTGGGTGTTTTGCCTGCAAGTCATTATTTGTATAATAAACATTTCCTAAATTATCCTTATTTGCTTGGGACTAGATAAAACTAAATTGGGTCTAGTGAATTCTCATTCAGCTAGCCCAGGACCAAATGGCAACAAAAACAAAATTGTCCTTTGCACTTTACAATATAAACCCCTTTGGTTAAAAATACATTAAGAAAGTTATATCAAAAAAGTTTAATATATTATCAAAAAAGTTAAATATGAAAATCCTCTAAATATGTGGTCAGTTTTTTTTTTTTTTTTTGTTTTGTTTTTTCACTTTGTATCTCACCCTTTGGATTTAACTGCTATAATTATTACATATAGCCAGTGCCATTAATGCCCACCAGATGGAGACTTCTCAGTAGCTGAGCCCATCTTACGTATTTATGATGTCAGATGCTGACTGAAAAAGAAAAACACAAATAGCGCCGTGAATTGTTGGCCACTGTGGTGTAAGGCTACTGCGCTCGGTTAGATATCAAGAGATTCAGGATTCAATTCCTCGGCAGTGGCCGAATAACAATTTTTTGGTTGCTGTGTGTTGGTAAATACGTGGAAAGAGCGATGGATTTATTTATTCAAAGTTAAATATATTATAATTTTGTGAAACACAAGTTTTGCAGAAGGATAACTTGCAAAATGTGAGTTTTTCATTCCTGCACAATGATGTATCTTTGCTCAGATTCATCCATATTCTCTAAACCCTAATAACTGTCATTTAACACCAGTTAAACCCCCCAAAACAATTTCAGTAGGTCTTCTTACAAGAACATCAGCATACTGAATACTTACCAGCATTGATAAGATATCGCACAAGTTCTAGATGCCCTTCTTGAGAGGCCTCCATTAATGGTGTACTGGCTCCAATTTCTATGTCTGCTCCAGCTTTAATTAAGAAGTCTGCTACTTCTAAGAAGCCTCCACAACATGCCAGCGTTAATGCCGTTTCTTGAGTTTCTTCAGTCTGAGCATTTATGTCAGCACCTAAAAATTGATAAATAATAATGTATAAGTACCAAAGTTAATGGGAGAAAAATACAAACAGATCCTACATGCACCAACAGCAGCTGCAAACCAATGATAAAATTTGCCTGAAAAAAAGAGCTACAAGTCTAAAAATTGCAAAAAAATTAAGCAGGTTTTGTTTTTTGCAGATTGAAATCCATAAAAAAAAAAAACACAAAAAACCTGGTTTTGGTATTTGATCTTAAAAACAGTTCCTTACACAAATGAAAAGGAAGCAAACTTTAAGCACAGTAACTTTTCAAGTTTCACACAAGAAATATCCTGGGCAAAAGATTCTGCTTTAAACTCATTTATTTTTCATGTGAGAAAATATTTTGATGACACTGTTGGATAAATGCTGCAACATCTACCAATCTTTAATTATCATCATCTCATCTGTTTTCCATATGGTGCTCAGCAGTACTTTTTTCCTGATGAAGGAACTCTTAACAGTTTGAACCCTATATAAAGTTGGTAAACCAGAGTGAACAAGTGACACATAAACCCGAATGGCGGGTCTGGCCTCTGCATCTACCGTCATTATTCTATGGCTCAGCATAACGGCCCGTGAATGAAAACACTGAGAGCACTGTGTAAATGAAAGAGGTGAGAATGTTGACAAGTTAGACAAAATATACAAAAGCAGACTAATTTTTTATATTATTCTGCCACATTTTCAGCAATATTATGTGCCAGATTGTGAACTATCACTTGATGAAGGAATGATACCCACAAAAAAAGAACTAAGTATAAAACAATACATAAAAGACAAACAAACCAATCAAGTGGGATCTAAAAACTTATCTTTTATGCAAAAGCAAAAGTGGGTACATTACGAATGCAGAAATCTATACTGATAAAGTTGCTCTGGCTCAACAAATGGGAAAGCATTGGGTGCAACAGGCTGTTTGGTGGCTAGGTTGAGCAAACCATTTGAAAATTGTGGTCATTGCATGTTTACTCATAGATTTTATACTTCTGTAAATATAGCAGAGTACTAGATGGAAAAGCAAGGTACACAATTATGTGGTATGCATAGACAAATAGAAAGAGGTTCCCAAAAGAACTGATCTCCAAGAAGAAAATGGACCACAGATTTCACACATTGCTGTACAATGGAAAAATAGCTGATGCCTTATGGTGCAATAAGAAGCCAATATACTTTTTGTCCATGAAATTTATCGCCGATGCTGATGTGACAATATTGCACTATGACAGAAGGGAGCACAAATGAATACAAGTGCCATGCCCAGCTTTAGTGAAAGCCTACAATACATACCTATATGGGTGGTACCGACAAAAACGATCAGATCAAGAAACTGCAAAAATGCAGACGCTATTACAAATGGCCGAGACGTCTTATGATAAAAATGTTTGTCTGATGTGCGTACAATGCATATGTGATGAAAAATTACTACAGCCCACACAAGTTCATTGGAAAATGCTTTTGTACATTCCACATGTTCGTTGACAAACTATTTCGTGAGCTGGTACGAGGATAACAGCGAAATCGAGTAGTATCAAGTTAAATATCAGGCTTAAATGAGCCAAGACTCCAAAATGTGATGAACAGTCCTACACACATGCCTGAAGGACCAAAAGAAGCTACTTCCAATAACCAGGCATGAAAGTGGTCATGGCAGAAAAAGGATGGACTTTTCCCACATAGGAATATGCAAAAATAATTAACCTTTCATCATTTATTAACTACCCTACTCGTAAACACCATATACAGGGTGTCCACAGAATTATCAAACCTGATTTCCCTGACCAAATATATAAGAAATCCCTGACCTTACACAAATAGGTTTATTTGAGTTTTTCAATATGTGTGCCATGATAATAAATAAAATTGAATTGGATAATTGAGAAACTCATTATTTAAAAGTGTTTCCGTTTGACGTATAAAGTTTCCCAAATAACTGATTCATTTAATTATTATTTATTTTTTTAAATTGGCCTCCACCTTCTTCATAGCTGTCGAAATCACTGGATCTTCCATTCATCTTTCTTTCCGATTTTTTGTTTTTTTCCAGCTTCGAAGATCTGAATGCATCAGTCGAGATTTTGTGTTCTCTCTTCCTGGTGCTTCGTCACAGCGTCTACTAAGTGTTTGTCATGTAACTGCTTATGATTTGTATTGTAGGGGTTTTCTGCAATTTTTGTGTACTTCGTGTGCATGTACGGTGTTGTATTTGTTTCTTCGTTGTACCTGTCCTTAATTCTTATTCTTCACTCATGTGTCTGCTTTTGCTGCCTGTACCTTCATTGAGTTGCGCACCGTGTATTTGTTCTCTAGGAGCAATACGAGAGGCATTGCCCTGCGATACTTTGTTCTTTCTGTTTTTTCTTGCTGCATTGTGTTGTATCTTTTCATTTATACCTTATTTCTGTCTTGCATTTTCACATTCTTTGACGTCATGTATTTTTTGCTCGTCCCATGTCGTTTTTTGGACCGATGCAATACTGCACGGCTTGCTGTTTGTATTTTGTGTATCCTTGTGTTTCACTTGGGGAGTTCGCCCAAGTTGCCACTATGTTCTGTAATACTTATCATGTTTTTGTCACATATCGTGTGGTTTCCTGGATTGTGGGAACTTCTGTACCTTTCTCGTAGTATATGCTTTTGTTGTGTTTTACATGTTCCCTTCTTTTTGTGCACTGCGTTGTACAGCCATGTTCTTGTAAATATATTTACCTGTTGTTTTGTGCTCTGCTTTCACTCTGCACGTCATCATATGCTTTATTAAATCAATCATTACTTTTGCTTGTGCATCATCTTCCTCAAGCATATATTGTTCCTTATTAACGATTTTAACATTTTGTCATCCTTAGTTGACTGTCGTATCACATTCACCTGTAATATTTCATCAGTATCGCTCATTGTTTTGTTGTTTATTTTGCCATATGTGGTACGCCTGTATTCCCTATGTTTTTGCCAATAAAGTATATTTTGAAATAACTCACACCTTTTTAATTTTAAGTTCTTTTTTCATGGTTTTACATTTATTGGAGAAACACTCAAACAAACCCATACCTATAAAAATATTACAGTAGGAACACAGTCACTGTTCTTGTATTACACACCACTTTTCTTCTTTTCCCAAATCTGAAATCTTCGCCTGCAATGCAGCTTCTTCCAACTCTAGTTTCTTCCGTACTCTTTGTCTTTTTTTCCTTCAATGCCTTTATTTCATGATCAATTTTTCTTTTTTCCTTCAGTTTTCTTTCTTCTTCATTTTGAAGAACACTTTTTTCTCCAGATAATCCTGATATCTTTGTCTGGAGGCTCTTACAGAAAGAAGAAGCCTTCTATTGATGGCAATGTGTTCTACTCCTCCCACATTTTTAATGGCATCAAAAACTGTTCTGTGACAAATCAGGGATTCTTCCAGGAGATTTTCCACAAGAAGGGACTTATTGACAGAAAATCCACTTTCCACTGAAGCATTTCCATGAGACATAATGAGACAAATTTTTATTACATCCCAAAGTTCACCGAATTGTTTTTGGTTGTCAAGTAGAGCACTGTAAAATGTGTCTAATCCAATGGAATCATCATGACTGTCTAAAAAATTCATCAAACTGAGACTTTAAAGCAGATTGAGCTTCTACACACAATGAAGCGTACTGTTTATTAGTTTTTTCAGCACAGTCATCTGAAATCCTGTTTGCACTAAGCAAAACTTCGAGCACAATTTCCACTCTCTTCTTTCCTAGACTCCGCTGCTGCACTATAATATTTGGGTCCAAACAAGTTACCCCACGGAAAAACTTAAATTTTAGTGGGCTTTTCTCACGAAGTTTTTCAATCATACTGGTCAAAACAAATTGCAAAGTCAGTGCACTGCTTCAGATCGTCCATTAAACACTCTTTGAAATATTGTGCCAATCCATGGTTTATCACATAAGATGCTTTGCTTTTGCCTAAAGTAAATTTTGAAGCTATCGCACTGTCAGGAAACATTAACAGAAATGTTTTGTTAATCTGTGTACAAGAGTTCAGAGACATTCGCTTGGACAATACTTCCAAGGCCCATATTATTTCAGACTTTGTTACATCATCTTTCACTACGTAAGCATTAAGGTCACTGGGCTTCACATCATCTTTCACAACATAAGTACACATTAAACTTAATATTTAGACAGTCATCAGACTTAATATTTTCTAGAAGTACTGATTCCACATTTCCTGAGCTTGTTGATGGCAAGAGTTCATTATTACAAAGAGAGTTCTTTTTCACAGAGGAAGTGAAAGAAGCAAGACTGGGCTGAGACATTTTAGTACGGATGTTTTTCAAATGATTAGGGGCCATTTCCGTGGCTGGAGACTGCCCAACGCCCCATGTTTGCTAAGCTTGAGAGTTTTAGAGCACACTTTACAAAATGCTGATTCATTGTCGCCGTTCACAGCAGCTATCCAACCAGAAAACTCAGGATTCAATTGTTCGTCCAACCATTGTTCATTAAACACACAACAATTTGACATTGCTGCAATCTTAATTGCCTTTTAACAATGTATAACTTATATCACAAATTTTCTTCTACTCCTTTGACCTAAAACAAAAAGAGAAATGTTAAGAAGTAATGTAACACAACTTACAATAATAGGTAGGAAATACAAGGTTACATTAGTAGGAAGGGAAGTTAGCGACTGTCTGCAACACCAAGTGCAAGTGTGCTGGGCGATGAGGGTGTCACTCCCCGACGCCGGGTCAAAACTAGTTGTAGTCTAACTGTGTTTGAAATTTCCCTGACTTTTTTTTAAATATCACTGAATTTCCCTGACTTTTACCAACATTTCAATGACCAATTTTCATTTCCCTAACTTTCCAGAATGTGGGCACCCTGCATATATGTATATATAAAAGCCAAAATTGTCTAACATTTCTTCTTTAGGAGCGAATAAGAATTTAATTTTAGTCAATTTGCTTACATCAAACCAATAATGTCAATCCGATATTTATACAGATCTCATTTGTTTTCTTTTTCAGATTTGAGTAATTAAGATAGTTTACAGACACAAAAATTTACTTGATGCAGGCAGAAGTTCTCAAAACAATCAACATGGAACTTGTTTTTCTCCAAGTCATCACATATACAAGCTTTATGTTCATCTATAACTGCAACTAAATCAGCCACTTCTGTGAAACACAAAACGAAACAAAAACAAAAATCCAGTTTACTTCTAAAAACACACACGTGCTCGTTGCAAACTATGAACTGCCAACTAGACTGCAAAACGATTACGATGATTAATAACTCTTTGTACTGCATCTTGAAAAAGCAATTACCAGATCCCCTATAGCCATGTAGAAAATTGTGGTCAGCACAAAGTCAGCGATGTCTTCCCGCCCACGCTAGTGTCATGCCAGTCAGCTGTAAGACCAAGCCTTCACCAGGGAAGCTCCACCTACTGCCTTTGGAGTTGGCATGCTGCAGCCAATCACAGTCAAGTCCTCCAGTCCATAGGCATCTGAGCTGGAGAACTTGATGCTGGCATTGCTCAGTGTTGCAACTCATCCTTCAGATCTGCATTAGCTTGAAGTGCCTCCAGCTTTGCGAGACAGTTTAAACAGACCCCCCCCCCACACACACACACACACACACACACACAATCAATCATTAAGCTGTTCTCTAAGATTAGCTCCTCAAAGAAAGAACATCTGCCAAGGAAACATTTACCTGATGGAACTAAAAATTTACTTAAAGTTGGTGTATCAAATGTCTCCATTTACAACGATCTCGGCACACAGCTCAAGCTTCATTAATATCCATCAAACACTGCACGCAAGACCTTTTGTACTTCACACACAATCTTTTTCTCAAGCAGACATTCCTGAATCTGGTCCTCCCATGATTTTCTTGGCCTTCCTCTATCTTTCTTTCCTGCCACTTGGGCTGAATAAATTCTCTTAGTAAGCACCTCATTATTCATTCTTTCAACATGACCAAACCACCTAAGAATACTAGTCTCCACCTTACTAACAACATTTTTGCCTCACATTTACATGTTTGCAACACATCTTCATTCCTCACATGATGAAAGCATGTCTTACTACAAATCCCCTGTAAGTAACGCATCTCCCCAACACACAAATGACTCCTATTCTGCAGTATCCAGGTTTTGCTGCCATACATTGGAATAGGAAGAATTACACTTTCATACACAGTCTTTCGGAAATTCCTTGAGAACCCATCATTCATGCAAAATCTAAGGCAGCTATGACTTTCAATGAAGAATTCACTAGCCTACTAATTTCACCATCTGATTTGTTCTCTCTGTCAAACATCTTCCTAAATATACAAACTCATTCATCTGGTCAATCTCTGTGCCATTAAGACTTATTTTGCATTCAGTACTTACTAACAGTTCCTCACTCAAAAACCATAACTTTGGCTTTTCCCTTATTTATGCTCAGTTTGAATTTCATACAAACTTTATACATCCAGCACAACATACTCTGCAGCTCGCCTTTGCTCTCTGCCAACAGGAAAGTGTCATCAGCATAGAGCAATCTGGACACATGAATATCACCAAGACATAAACCAGTATTATACATTTTGGCATCATGCATGCATCCATAAATATATTAAACAGCCAGGGTAACATTACACAACCTTGTTGGACTCCTGCACCAATAGAGTCATTCACTTGTACACATGCTCTACACTGCTAGCATACATGGTTTCACACTATTAAGTAGATTCCCAGAAATACCATATTTATTCAGTACCTTCCACAGAACAGTCCTATTTACTTTGTCATAAGCTTCCTCTAAATCAAGGCAGGAAACACCTTTTTACCAGCAGACATACTTTTCAATCATCATAGGTAATGAGGAAATGTGATTAGTGCAGCCCTTACCAAGCACAAAACCACTCTGTACATCCCACACTTTCTCTGATGCAAGACCTTGTACCTTATCAATAATGACCTTCCCAAACACTTTTCCTGGCACACTCAGCAAACTGATACCACGATAGTTCTTGCAATCAGTCTGATCACCTTTTCCCTTGTACAAGGAAACAATGATGCTCATCAATGGCAAAATGGCATAAGAAATCTATGAAAGTATCAGCTATTGCATGCTACTCACCAGTATCACATTCACACTCAGAAAAACATACAAGGGAGAAATATAAAAACTTAAGTTTTTCTTTAAAAGAAAAGTCGGATGCATTGAAATTTTTATGTGTCTGAAACACTCAAAATTAAAAAAAAAAAAACTCTTCTCTACCAACCTTTTTTTAGAATGGCATTTGATAATTTTAACAAAACTTTCATAGCAACTGTTGCGTCAACCTTTAACTTAACAGGAAGATAAACTTCCTGTCTGCCTTTCTTGAAAAAGCAGTGATGTGCGAAAGCTTAGACATACCGATTTCTATTCTTGCGTCAATAAATCAGACTACTGGTATAGTTTCACTACTTCATAGATTATCTCCATTTCTGCAGGCTAACTTTTGTTTCTAAAATCAGTTTTTCTACAAAGTACAAGATACTTACCTTGGCTTAGAAGTAACGCAACCATCTCTTCATGACCTTCTCTTGCAGCTTCCATCAATGGTGTATACCCCTCATCGTTAACTTCCTCAATGTTTGCACCTCGATCTAAAAGTAGCATGGCCAACTCCACATGCCCACCACAGGCTGCTAAGGTTAAAGGGGACTCGAAGCTGTCTGCTGGCATATTTACCTGAAAGCAACAATACAGTGCCCAATGTAAGGTTTAATTATTATGGTACATTTTCAATTTTTATTCAAATTATTTATGTACACGATTAATTGCAAAATAAGGTACCAAGACAAACTTATGATCTTGGCATTGTAAAATCCCATTACTCACAAAGTGCCTGAACATCAATTGTTTTAATTTGGAAGTTTTACACATTCTGAACTCCAATGAAATTTAGTCTGTGAATAGATCACTTCCAGAGGCAGAAATAAATTCCTGGAAGTATGAAATCTGGTGTGCACTAGTTAGCATTTTTATGGCTGGGGGAGCGGGGGGGTCAAAAGGATTATATATTTGGGAACCCAGCAGTTACACTTAAAAAAAAAAAAGTTTAACTTTGTTTTTTAAAGCCATGGGGTACCACTTGCTGGTACAAGTGACAGCAATTGACAAATTTCCAATCTTTTATTAGTATAGCTCTGCAAAGTTTCCAAAATAAGTAAATGATGCATTTTCACATCATCCACGGTAGTAACAGGATAAGACAATTCAAAGAAATGTTAATAAACCAATAAATAATTAGAACACAAGGTTCCAATAATGACCAAAAGAAGTATGTTATGATTGAACATGCAGCAATGAAATGGCTAGATTCATATTTTATTTTCAACCGCAAATGATGGGGTCTAATAAAATTTATTTTATTTAAAAAGTATGTTTCTCCCTTCCTCAGTCATTTCTTGTTCTATGAAAAAACAAAAAAATGTCAGCTTTTCTTCTTTTATTTGAAAAGGAGTTGAAAATCAAAACTCTCTGTCATCGTCTTTAGTTACCTGTCAGTTTTAGTCAGCAAATAAGCAAGCTGAACCTTAATTTCCCTTTAAACAAAGGGGGAAATGCTTGCTCTGTTCCTTGATATTCTTCGTCCAAAAGAGGACTAAGAAATGGAAAAAATGTGCATTTATGCAAACTTAAATTTTAAAAAATAGGTACTGCAGTTGCTTACTCTGCCATGAAAACAATTTTGTGGGTCACAGAAATGGCAACAATTGTATCAGTGGAAGATTAAGCACAGATTTTGAAATTTAATTTTAAAAAAAGTGCAAAACTGCATTACTCTGTTGATTGATTTTGAAGATACAGTTAGTAACAATAACATTCATTTCATTAGGATAAGCTCTTAAAAAAGCAAAGTTGCTCTTTCTCACTGTTATCAAAGATATTAAAACAAGGAATATGATCAGAAAGACATAAAAATAAGAATATAATCACAAAGAGAAATGGGGGTGAAATGTGGCTTGGCCGGAAAAATTCGAAATTTCGAAAACCATGGAACAATCTCAGTGAATGACGTCAAAAAAAATATTGGAAAAGCATCGAAAGAATGTCACGATATTAAAAACATCTAATAACAATTTCAAAAACCTTTAAAAAAACAATTTCAAAAGCCTTTAATAAGGATAAGAATCTTGAAAATATGCAAACAAACTATACTTGGACGTTGAAAACATTATGGCCGCCCCAGTGGGGCAGTGGTCTAAGCAATTGCCTCTGATCATTCGTCCGAGATGGGTCCAGGTTCGAATCCCGGTGAGGCTTGGATGTTGTGTTTCTCTTACGGCGCTGGCTCTCTTCCTTCTCTGCTTATAGCCCACTGAGTTGCTCACAGTGGTCGTTAAACCACAAATTTAAAAAAAAAAATGAACGTTATGTTGCTAAAATTTTCAATGTTTACAGAAATCTGTAATCCACAAGAACCTGTGACTGAATTTTACTAAGACTAATGTTGATTATTCCCAAGCATGTTGCTTATAGAGGAGTGCATGGAAGGTTTCCACATGCTGTCGCAATCCAACTAGGCACAACTGCTATACCATAAACCAAGGTTTCTGGGAATATCGCACTCAAATAACTAGCTCTGCAGCACCACATGCAGGGTGGGAAATTAGCGGTTGCCAGGAGCAAAATGCGACCATAATTTTACGTTCTGCGACCAGTATTTTAAACCTGGGAGCCAATTTGCGACTGCATAAATTTTTGATTTTTCTTTTTTAACATGCGTACGTAGTAATTTTCAAATGCGGTATTTATGTTTCTTTTCTAAAAAGTTCCCAGTGGTGTGTGGTTAAAAGTATATTAGGGTAGGGAGAAATAAGTTTAACCTCGCTGCTAGCATGTGCTGAACTAGGGGAGTGTACGTAAAAGTCCCGTGAGGAAAGCAGGTGCACGCTACTGTGACCTTTGATGGCACTACTGGGGTGGGGAAGGGGAGCAAGCCTTAAGAAAGGGATGGGGGGAAATCAGCTTCAGAGGTAGAGTGTGGGGGGAGGAGAGGGGGGACAAGAAGAGCAGTCGTTAAGGGGGAGTATCAGCCTGGGAGATGGGGTGTTTGGCATTTCCTGCCATTTTAACTAAACAGCCTGTCAAAAAAACAAACAAAAAAATATCTATGTGAATTTTCCACGTAACTGGTAAATTTTTTTACAAACACCATAAATCATTGATACGAAAAGCCCTCCAAACTGCTCCTAAATTGGTTAAATAGTTTTTAAACTAGGCATGGAAATTTTTATTAAGAATTTGTTGTGCATAAAAGTGCTGTATTTTACCGCACATAATCCGCGGATTATCTGTTCCTAAAAGTTTAAATTCTAGACACAGCCGATTATACGATGGTGCGGATAATACAGAGCTTTCTTTTTCCCCCGTAAACTTCAAAATGAAGCTTTAAGAATGCCACGTGTTCGACGATAATATGCAGTGTCACTCCATCAACATATCTCTGCTTGCCCCTTGGCTTTGGCAAAAATGTCTGTGTGTATGTGTGTAGACATTTCCTCTCTGGGAAGGGATTGCTGCTTTGTAAAAGTTAAGAGGAGGAAACATTGCCTTCAGCAAAGCGTGTTGACCTTGAATAGCGGAGCGCGGTTTCCATTCCATAAAACATTGAAATGTGCCGCTCTGACCCGTGATGTCACCCCCCTCCTCCCCTAACACTCTTCCCGAATTTCCAACCCCACTCCCACTTGTTTATTTTCCTTTACTTCGAAGAGAATACCTCTGGCACTTCAGCTCCAAGACTGGAAAAACTTCGACACCATTACAAATTATTTACGATCTGAAAACCAGTGTTACAGTTTTTTAATTTTAAACATTACTCCAGAGTTACAGCGCGATTGCCACAGAAATTAAAAATACATATCACAACCGTTTGAAAGTTGCGGGGTATCGTAACTAACTTTTTTAAATTTTCAAAAAATTTCACGATTTTATAAGTTTTTAAAATGGAAAGAAAGTATATTTATACAGTAAAACCTCGAAAATCCGGCATCGACGAGTGCCAGATTTATGAAAATTCCGGATTTCTGAAGCCATCCAAAAATTGCGTAACGGGAGCTACGTAAAAAGCACATACTTACACACAACAGGTCACTAACAAAATTTTGTGTTTTGTCTTATGGAACTGGCTCTCTTCCTTCCCTGAAACCAGTGGAGCTAAATTAGGGACGGGCGAGTGCTTATAGCCCATTGAGTTGCTCACGGTGGTCGTTAAACCTTCAATTAAAAAAAAAAAAAAGAAATTGCGCGCCTACGCCTTATAAATATGGAGGGGTCGCGCTGCCGATCGCATTCTTTGCAATTTGCGAAAAAGAAATCGTTTTGGCGATGGGGAAAAAAGTGTTGGTGAAAATATTGGCGATTACTTTTTTGTACTATATATTGTAAAACTCTGTTGTGGATTACATATCTGTTTTTTTTTACTTTTACTATGAATTTTGTCTGCGGATTATACACAGACTTTTTTCTAACACGCTGAATTTTGCCGTCTGCGGATTATATGCTGAAAAATACGGTACTTAATAAAAAATTTCGTGGGTAATTAAGAAAGTATTTTACCGATTCACATGAAATTTTCAGGGTGGGCTTCTATTATCTGCTTATCCTGTGTATAAAAATTTCAGCCAGTTTTATTAAGAATTCGTGAAGATAGCTTTCCGATTTTTTTTTTTTTTATCTAGTTCCATAGTTGAACAAGGTGGGGAATGTGCTACCGCCGGAGCCGGTTTCTTGCTGGGCTAACTGGGGGAGCCCAGCAAGGAACGGCTCCTTGAATTTCAGATCGGCTCCTAGAATTCCAGCTATGGGAGCCATTTTGCTCCTAGGATATTTTTCTAATTTCCCACCCTGACCACATGTAATAAAAGAAATTATATCTTGTCTCTACACTCAACACAAATGTAAGGAAATTAAGTCATCGTGAGTGACAGCAGCACTGAACTACAACAAAAGTGACAATTAACTTTCAGACCCTTTTTTTTTTTTTTTTTCGTAGCAAGAAAGAATTCCACGACTATTCCAGAACCTTTCATAAAAATATGAATAATAGAGGACTTTCCAGGCATGGAAAAGAAAAATGAGAAATCATATTTCACATTTCCAGTATTCCAGAGGACTTTCAAAACCTGCAACAGTATTTCTAACTCGTGGTATGGTGGTTGTGTCAGCACTTCAGGCCAGAAAAAAAAAATGTTGATTTCAGTTTTTTAGACAAAGGAATGCTCAACCTGTAATGCATTTTCCAGTCTCAAACTTTCAACTCAGTGGCCAGCATGTATATTGCCATAAGTATCATTTCTCTGTTACCACAAACCAGACTTAAGAAAATTCTTTTTCCATCAGATCTCTTCAGGTTTCATAAAATTACTTGATCAACTTCCAAATATATTTAAAAGCATTACAAATTTGATACTGTAAAAAGCTGCACTCATTTCACCCTAAAATTTGTTGGCATCCATGTCCCTTTGATTGTTCAGCAAAAAGCAAAAAGAAACACTGCACAATTGGCATAAAATTCAAGATTTTTTTGAATGAGAAACAGCCACCACACTGATTTTACAGATGCACAGACAGGTAGCCCAGAAGCCTCATGAACCAAACAAAAAATCTTCAATCTTCATATCATCTAATTCCCAACAATAAGGGGGGATTCTAATTTTCAAACTGAGGAGAGAGTTTTAGAAGAGATGTACAGTGGCAAAATTGAAGAGACATTATTTTATAAAGAAAAAGTAATATCTGCACAACAAAATAAATTTAATCTTTACATACAGCAACTCTGGAACTTCAAATGAATGAAGGAGTAGCTAATCAAAACTTATTAAATATGCATTGCATTCTCACCTGAGCACCAGAGTCTAATAACAAACGTGCCACTTCAACATGTCCATCCATTGAGGCTTCCATCAGGGCTGTATGCATTTCGTCGGTTTTGTGCTCCTGGTCAGCACCAGCTTCCAAAAGGAAGCGAACCATTTCTAAGTGCCCTGTACACAAAAGAGAACAATAAAACACATATACTACCAAATTTTATTATTGAGTGTAATACTGAAAAAAACTACTGGATAGTAAAGAAGCGCGCACACACACACACACACACCTTATACAGTCAAACCCACATATAACAAGTCTGCATAATAAAAAGTTCCACATAAACTAAAGTTTTTATACATCACTTTAACTTCGTAATATTCCCCCTTGTTATTTTAACCATATATTGTGAACAATTTTTGGAAAAATCACATGTATTGAAATTCAGCATGTTTAGAATGACATGTCATATGCTAAGCTGTGCTTGGAAAGCTGTTTCAAAAGGGAAAGTTCAACACTGCTGGAAACATGGTGGTTTTAGATAAAATTTTCAGATGAGTGATAAAGATTTATCTACAGATGAGATCAAAGATGGGAGGAAATGTAAGTGATAAAGATGATGAAACTTGGAGTCACCTGAAGATAAAAGGAGTCATAATCCTCTGACCACCCTGGTGACCATGTGAAAGCAGTCTGAATTTCCGATGTGTAAAAAGCAGTCCGAATTTCCGGTGACCATGTGAAAGTAGTCATTGTTTTCCACTGTCTCATTGAAACTGATGTTCTACCAATGCTCCTTGCCCTGTTCCTGTTACCAAGAATTTTGTGATCTACGACTTAACTTTACATCAAGTGGCTTCTTTTCATACTTTGTTCTGAAATTTTCCTGAACAGTGAAGAGATTTTGTTTCTACTAGCTACAGAACACACTGTGCCTTTTTTCTCTTTTTGTCATAGACTCTGACATCTGAATTGCACAGCTGCTACAGCACTCCTAATGGTGGATGCAATGGATAAGACACACCAGAATAGAAACTACGTGGATACAAAATCGCTAAAATGAAACGGGATGAAAGACATGATTAAAAAAATTGCTGCAGTGTAATAAGGCAAAGCACCTTAAGGGCTCACTCTGGTGAGTACAAGAATGTTAAGCCCGAGGTACCCGATGCTGGACCATGCCTTACTTCGTGTAATATACGCCTGTTATATTATCTGTAGACTGGTTTCTACTCTTTCTTCTTTTTTTTTCTTGTTCTCCCCCTCCCCCCTGCTATTAGAGTATTCATGGGCTAGAAGTGAATCTTTCCTATTTAACTTTTATTCTTCTAAAGCAATGGGAGTCTGCCTTCTCTCCTAGCTGGAAGCAGCTATAAAATATATTTCCCAACCCGTCTGGTCAGTGTTGGGGATTAGACCGATTTACCCCACCACCCCCATCCCTCCCAATGAAAACAGGAGGGGAAAAAAGGGCTCCAGAGAATAATACGGAGAAATGACCTTCAGAAAAAGGTGGACTGAAGCTAAAGATCGGGGAAGTTGGAAAAGATTAGAAGAGGCCTATACCCTGCAGTGGGTGTCAGCAGGCTAAGAAAAAGGCGGCAAACCATTTACAGGCACTCTGTTACATTGTCACAATAACAAGGGTGGTACTGTTTCCCGGTAACACTTAGTATACAACAGCATAATTTATGTAGCCAACTTGCTGGGCACCTTGACATTTCTTTAAACCTTCCAAAAAGGGGACATTTTCTAATTTACTGCATTTAGATTCTCTGCTCATTCTTGCAGTTATGTATAAGGTGCAGCATGTTTTGCATGCACTTCTTCCTTTCCTAGGCAATGACTTAAGGGTACATAGTACAATTCCAAGGCACTAGGCCTCATTGATTGCATGCAGACACTCTGAAGGATTAAAACAGATTTTTTATGCATTCCATCGGCCACATTTTAAAAGTCAAATGACAACTAGAAGATACATCATGAAAATTAAAGCAACCTGTAATATGCACAAAAATAATAAATGCATGCTGCTAGGTAAAACCATACAAAATAGGTCTGCTGTGAAGCACTCAGAAAAAAAGAATGAGGTGGAAGGCGAATGGATAATTAATTCAAACAATCGACGTGGATCAGGAACACCAAACAGAAATCATCACTCTTTCCACGTTAATAAGTGAGTCTCGGAAAAAATTCTCATGGTGCAATAGTAGCTTGTCCGGCGCCTAACTGGAAGACCCTGGGTTCATTTCCCTCTGGCAGCCGAAGATAATTTTTCCCAGACTCGCTTATTAACGTGGAAAGAGCGATGATTTCTGTTTGGTGAGATGGAAGTTACTATTTACAGGCATTTCTTCCAAATTTTTTTTTAAATATAGATTCATCAAAAACGTTTGGCAGTACTGGAAATTCAGTACCATAGGTCACAAAACATTACTTTGAGATGCGATGAATGCAATACTTTAACGCTGTTTATAAGTTTCATTTGGATTTAAAATACACACAATGTTTATGAAGAGCCTATAAATACAGAGGGACAGTCGAAAGTTTTGTAATATTTGCATAATCGCATGTGCTGCGGTGAGTATGTAGAGTGTTTAAACTAGTTCAAGTCATGCACTGCGATTGGTCAAAAGGAATATAAAGTGGTGGTAGTTGCTGCGAATTGCATTGCATGTCATTGTTCTGTCAGTGGTTGGGACACCTAAAAGATGAACAGCCATAACAGGCTAATTAGGGGACTTTTGCTTTACCAGTTTGAATTCTGCCATAATGCTGCTCAAGCAACAAGAAGCATTTGTCATGCGAAAGGGGAAGATTCTATGGACCACAGCACTGCAACCAGATGATTCAAGAAATTTCTCTCAGGTGACAGAAACCTCAACAATCAGCCAAGGTCGGGTAGGCAGCGGACCGTGGATTCGGAGGCCGTGCACCAGGCCATAGAGGCAAATCTGACAACCAGCACTCTGAGATTATCAGGTGAGCTGGACATATCACAGACAACCATGGTTTGTCACCTTCAAGACCTCTGCAAGGTCTACAGGAGCCGACGCATGGTCAATCACAAACCGCCGAGTGGAAGTGTGCATGGAACTCCTAGAAAATCTACACAATGTAAGTTTCATCCATAGAATTGTTACATGCGATGAAAAGTTGGTCTATTTCTGTAACCCTAACACACAGTAGTAGTGGTTGAGCCCAGGCTTGCTTCCAGAACTTGTTGCCAAACGTGGGTGTTTCGAGCACAAGGTCATGCTGTGCGTCTGGTGGAATTTCATGGCGATAATCCATTATGAATTTGTTCCAGACGGTCGGACCATCAACGCTAACCTCTACTCTGAACAGCTGGAGCGGATATATTCCATTTTAGAGAAGTACCCAGCACTGGTGAACAAAAAGTGCGCTCCCCTACAGCAGGACAATGCTCGGCCTCGTACTGAGTGAACAACATGGGCGAAACTCCAGGAGCTTGAGGGCATCGAACTGATGCCACACCCAGCATATAATCTGGACCTTGTCCCATTGGATTATTACTTGTTCCAGTCCACGGCCACTTCCTTTGTGGGTGTCTCTTCAACAACCAGGAGGAGGTGACAGCTGGGGTGAAGGAGTTCTTTGCCTCAAAGGACTAGAACTGTGCCACCAAGACAGATGGTTAAAGACGGTGCAACACGATAGCCTTACACTTTGAATGCTAGTCAGCTTTCGTCGTAAAGGACAAAGTGATCTAAATATTGCAAAACTTTCGACTCACCCTCTCTGTAAAGCAATTTGGTTAATAAGCAGAATATTAATTAGTTGCAATTACGATTTTCAGAAAAACAGCACAGCTGTATGGAAATATTCAACCAAAAATCAAAGCCATTTTTGAAAAATGAAGAAAACTAGGTAGTGCCATTAGAATATACAGTCAAACCTCATTAAACTGATATATTCTTGTTCATCATGCTCAAGTGGCAATAAGCAAGGGTAGCAGTTGATAAATTAGCAGCATAGGGAAAACTTAAAACAAAAAACCTACGTTCTTATGTATCAAATCTCTGATTCTGAGCATGTAGGGATTGAAAACACATTAAGAACAGTTATTGACAAAAAATTTTAAAACACAGTTATTTTGCATTTTTCTATATCGTCAATACTCCATTCATCAGTACCATCACCGCCCCAGTGATGCAGTCTAAGAGATGGCTTATGACCATTTGGACGGGTTCGAATCTTGATGAGGCATGGATGTTGCGTTTGTCTTATGGCACTGGCTCTCTCCCTTCCCTGGAACCAGTGGCCCTAAATTAGGGACGGGCGACTGCTTATAGCCCATTGAGTTACTCACGGTGGTCGTTAAACCTTCAATATAAAAAAAAAATCAGTACCATCGGAATTTTCACAGTGAACTGTTTTTATTCTGCCTTTCGTCTTTTTGCAGCTGTTTTCAATTTTGCTTGAAATCAATTTAATGAATATCATCCTATAAAACAAACCAGATTCATCTCCATTATACACATCTTTTAATTTATAACCAAATATGATTTCTTACTCTTTTTTTCTTGTCTCATCCACTGAATTTTTAGAGATTTTGGCTGTTCCACCATGTCATATCCTCGATGATAATGCATGCCCATTTTTAAGTCTTTGAAGCCAATCATTACTGTAGCTGAATTTTTGAATTTAGTATTTTTCCCAAACTAGCTCACTTTGTAAGAATTGATGACATGGCTATTCCTAGATTTAATGAACTACAAAGATTTCAAAATTATGAGATTTTACTAAGGAATAAAAGGATATTTACATGTCATATTTTCAGGTAGTACCCTACTTGAAAATTTGATCACGTAGTATCACATAGTCCTGAGGAAAGGTACGGGTACTACCTGAAAATTTGACATGTAAATATTCTTTTATTTCTTAGTAAAAACCCACGATTTTGAAGTATTTGTAGCTCACTTTTTCCAAGAATAACTTCATCGGTAGTAATTCCATGCTTAGCATGAGAAACACCAAAATGTCATTAGAATATCATGGCAGATGGTGGTGAACAAGGTGGAGATTTAAAGGGCGAAATTTCCATTTAGTAGAACAGGATAAGATTTGTAACCCCCTGAGCAGTGAGCAGAAGTGGTGGTTTAACAGGGGGCGGTGTTCTGTTAAATAGGGCAGATTTTTCACCTAACTTGGCTCTTCAAATCACCACTTTAAATGAGAGAAAAAAATCTAATACAGTGTAATTTCAATTACAAAATCTTCCACTTACAGTTTTAAGATATTGTTCATATTTTAAGACCAAACAAAAACCTTCCATGAACAGCATTTAAGTATCACATTTTTTCCAAAATTATGCTGGGGGGAAAAAAAACTACAAACTGAAGATTATGGGATTGAAATGACACTGTAATGGTTCCACCCACCTCCATTTAATATAATCCAAAGAACCAAAAGCTACATTCAAATATATTCCAGTAGCACTACAGTTCGTTCTTTTAATAATTTTTTTCAAAATGTCTTGAATGATTTTTATTTATATTTGAATATAATTACAGCTGGCTTTATGATTTTTTTATTTTTTTTTTTTTTTTGTTTCAATAGCCACCATCTCAAAGGTGTTTAGTGCCCTTTGTTTACTTATGTTTTACCTAAGCAGTCTGGGTGGGAGTTCTCTTATAATGTGAAAATCTCAATACACTAGTTGATTTTTTTTTAATCAATGCGTTTGAGAATCCCACAGAAAATCAAACAAACATCTCAACAATCTACAGTAATAATAATTAATTGTGCACTTTAATATTTCTCATAAAATAAATTTTCATCCTGCATCACCCTTTCCACAATGCTAATTTCAAGATTCACATTTGTCAAACTTTCTGCACTTCTAATGAAATTTTAAATACACAATTCAAAGTCAAGCTGTTATTAGACATTTGTGCTTTGAACTTTGGTTTTAACTTCACAGATAATACTAAAAGTATTATAAATGCAGACCTCAAAACACCAAAATTGGAAAAAAAAAAAATATTTATACAGAACATTTATGTTATACTCCACAATCCCTTTATATTGGTCTTTACACTAGAAACAAAATTCATGAATTGCTCAAGTAATTACACTAGCTTTACAAAAAATAACAGGCTATTTCTACACAGTCGGGCCACATTATTGTGACCACCTCCTACTTTTGACATCAACAGCGTGTAGCCAATGAAAGAAGACATGTCGTGAGCTGGCTTGGAGGGTATATAAGGTGTGCTATAGGCAATCTGAAAACATATCACTCATTGCTGTTATGGAAAAAAGGAGCGATTTATCAGATTTGCAAAAAGGGCTGATTATGGGTTTTCGAGAAAAGGGTGGCAGTATTTCTGAAACAGCGCAGTTTGTGAACTGTTCGCATGCTGCTGTGGTTAAAAGTGTATCGTGATTGCAGAAATGGCACCATTGTGAATAAGCAATGAGGAAACTGCGGAGCACCAAGTGTCATCGATGTGAAAGGCTGGCTCCGAAGGTGCGCGAGGGACGATCGACATGCTACAATGAAGCAACTCTCTCACCAAATGAACTAGGGGGCTACCAGAAGTGCGTCTAAAATTACAGTTTAGCGAACCCTACTGCATATCGGGCTCCGATGCAGACAGATGGTCACTGCACCTATGCTAATGTAGGTGCATTGGCAGAAAAGGCTTACATTTGAACTGAAGTATCGGAATTGGATCTCCACTGATTGGCAAAGGATTGCCTTCCAATGAGTCATGTTTTGTGCTTTATCGAACCAATAGATGTTGCTGTATAACGTGAGAAACATCGGAGAACAAACACTCTTCAACCATTGCTGAAAGAACACAAGCTGGTGGGGGCAGCGTTGTGGTTTGGGGAATGTTTCCGTGGCATTCTCTGGGTCCACTCATACTTGTGGAAGGCACTATGGACAGAATTCGTGATGAATCCATCCTTGCAGACCACGTACACACATACATACTGATTGTCTTCGTTGCGGTGGATGGGATCTTCCAGCACAACAATACGACGTGTCACAAAGCTAGAAATGTCCGAGAGTGGTTGGAAGAGCACGATGAAGACTTCAAAGCACTTCCACGGCCCCCTAATTCCCCAGGCTTAAACCCAATTGAGCATCGGTGGGACACCCTCGATCGTGTTGTTCGTTCTATTGATCTTCCACCATGCACCCTCCAGCAGCTATCAGATGCACTGCAGTCAGCATGGCTCCACATACCTGTGAACACTTTCCAGCACTTTACTGAGACACTCCCAGCCCGTCTAGCTGCTGTCCGCGCTGCACATGGCAGTTACTCTGGATATTAGCTGGTGGTCACAATAATGCGATACTGCCACTGTAAGACATTTTCATTGTAATTTGAAAAAAACATTTTCAGACACTTCATTTGCCCAATTGTTTGGCAAACCATTGCCACAATTATTTGTATGGATTACAAAAGCGTCACACTGAAGTTTGATAACAACAGGCTTACCCAAAAAAAAAAAAAAACTTTCCTCTTTCTAACATGATTTAAATTCCATCAAATTTTTATTTTTATTTTCACATTTTGGTGTTCAGAAAGATTTACAGCTTTAAAATATTTACTCTTTCAAACAGAAAACATTCATTCACAAATAATTATTTACATTATTTTCCGTAAGACAAAATAACCTATGTTCTTCACAAAGTTGGTACTTATCTCAAAAAATTAAACCAAGTTCTTAATACATTAAAAACAAAAAAGACGACCCCAAATTTTTGGTTGTAATAAGCACGTCTTTTGAATCATTTTCCATGCAAATAAAATTTATCAAAGTTATTCAAGTCAATGGAACTGGTTAGAACAAAAAAAAAAATCAACCGGATTTCTACAATCAATAAAAACAGCTACTTACTTTCACCAGTGGCTAAAAAATAAGTTACAAAAATTAACAAATGGTGTACAAAACGTTTCTCTTAGTGGAAGGAAGGTATCAGAGACAAAGTGATTTTCAAATTGAGCAGTTAAAAGAAGAAATATAGAAGGAAACATGATATAAATCTACGCCATCTAGCAGAAAATTTTTGCATACTGGAAAAGTTGAAAATAGGCGGAAAGTATTATTCATGGCAAAAGCTATGATAAGGAAAAAGAGCTTTTTAAATATGTCTCCCAGAAGCAAAGATAGCAAGAAAAAGGCTTTGACCTTTACACCCTCTAGTGGGAAAGCTGTGCATTATTTAAGGAGGATAATGCTTTCCATCTTTATTGTAGCAAATGGCATACAATAAAAAAGAAAATTCTTAAAGGAGTTTTTAGAAGTGAAGATATAGTTGCAAATGGAAGTATACAACCACCACCTAGCAACAAAATTGAACTACAAAACTCCTAAAATATATGCCAAAGTGTTTCAAAAAACAAACGGTATCCTATGTTGAAATAATTTTTTAAATCACACATCAGATGCAGAGATTAAAAAAAAAAATTAAACATTGGCACCCCCTAGTGGAAAAGTTGTGTTATATTGGGAAAAAAAAAATACACACAAAGTTTTCATAGTTAATAGTATGTGACTGAAAAAGATTTCTTTTTATCTGGTTCTTAGTCTCAGAGATATTGTAAACAAAAATGTGAACTTACGTCCTCAAGTGACAGATTTGTGCACTAAGGAAAATTTGAAATTATATGAGAAACATTTTGCACTGGAAAAGCTCTCCAACAAAATGTTTTTTTTTTTTTTTTTTCAAATCTGACTCTTAGCAGAGATAAACAAAAATAAGATATAAATCTACACTCCTGGAGAGAAAACAATGCATTATTTTGAAAAGAAAGTATCCTGAAAAGGTTTTCTGAGGGGACCATATCGGTTCATGAAATCTATTCAATCTAATTTGTAGAAACTCAGATTTTGCTGCAAATACATATATCAGAAGCAGAAATGAACATTTACGCCTGCCAAACTGTTCTTTACCAAAAATTAGGAATTGTATGCAAAACATTTCTCCTCAGGAGCTGTATCTGATGAAGGAAGAATTTTTCAAACTGATTTTTAGAAGAACAGATACAGGGAAAACGCAATTTAACTTTATACCCCCTAGCAGAAAATCTACGCATTACTTGAAAACGAGACTACACCTAAAATAGTCTTCAATGTAAATTACATCAAAAGGAAAAAGAATTTCAGGAAAGAATTTTTCAATCTGATATTTAGAAACAAATATATGGAATAAAAATGTATTTTTATTTCATTATCTGCATTTCCGCCCTCTAGCAGTGAAGTTGTGCATCGAAGAAAAAAACAGAATGCAAGGATCAATCATTCTCACATTTCAGGCTTTCCAACGCAAAAAGAATTTTTCAAATTGGACTAATAGCTGCTGAGACATGGTGTCCATAGATGGACGGATGAACAAAATGATAACATATGCACAATCTTTTTTTGCAAAAGATGTGCTAAAAATAACAGGATTTTGGACTGATGAATATTCATGTCAGCCACAATATATGCTGGTGGGATTATTCAAGGGTCCCTAAGCATAAATCAAAATATCTTCAGTTTTCTTCGGTACATTGTACCCTTAGCTTGTCACACATCTTTTCCTTCTTAATTTGACTTTTCAAAATGTAAAAACTTACTAACTTTCAAAAATTGAAATCCATGGAAAACGATCCACGAATGCTTATTATGTTCAACCAATTGATGTATCAAATGCCTTGATTAAATTTATCGCATATATTGATTGAAAGCTTATTATACAGATTTGTCTATTTTGTAAGCTGAAATTTGGCAGTATTTCACATTTGTAGTGATTAAAATGCAGTCGATACATATTTTTCTCATAGTATTGCTTCATCATTAGGCTACATACACAGATAAAAATTCCATTTGTAACTGCAAAATTGGTGATTGTAGTAACTTTCTTTAACTTCGAAGTTTAGACCTTGAATTTTTTGTGCCAACATGTTAGAATGCCTTTAAAAAAAAGTGCAATTTTATGTCTCAGACTGGTATTGCAATTTTCTCTCGCCCTCTCCCATTTTCAGCAGTTCTCACAAATATTAATTCCACAGCATTTTTACCAAGTCTCTCCCACTGGGCAGAGAGAGAGAGAGAGAGAGTACACAGAAGCAGGTGAAATTAAAATCGGGTAAATCTGAGAGTACAAGTGTTGCTCTTCAGGCGATTACTAGATGGCACTAATTGCAACTGGGGGGGGGGGGGGGGGGGACTAAAATCTGTAAAAATGTGTTTTGTAAAAAAAAAAAAAAGAGCTATAAAAAGAACCTGCAGATTTTAATGATAAACCACAAAATTTGGCAAAGTAGGTATGCAGCTGTGAATTCTGAAACATACTTTTAGAGAGTAATACTTTTCATGACATTCGTCTTACTGTCATTTCTTAAACTTTATTTATTTCTAAGGAAGTTTCAGTTTTCCTGCAGCAAGTTAATTGAATAGCTATAAAATTGTGTATCTGAATCAAATTAAATCTGTCGAATCCTAACATCTTTGGATACAAAAAAAAAAAAAAAAAAAAAAAAAGGTAAACTTACATACCACACATGGTGCTCAGGGACATATTTTAAGGGGGCCTAAAGTTTTCTTTTTTTTTTTTTTAAGTTTTTGGTTAAAATGAGTTAGAAAAAAATGCCTTAATTTAATAAAAATGCATCAACTTACATTAGAAAAAATGCTTTAATTTTTTTTCTATTTTTTATTAATTTAAATTTTATTTTGGTGAATTTCAAAAATTTCCATTTTTCGTTGCCCCTTCCAATTTATTGCTCTTTTCATTGGGATTAATATGTACATGAAAATAAGCATTACAAGGGCTTGAAAAATATCTGAAAAGTTACATAACCAGCTGGGCATGTGCAGAAAATATTTACCTGCTCAGGAAGTAAAATCTGGATGCCCAGAAAAAATTATCTTTTATGATAACAAAAAAAAAGCCCCATTTTTTTTAAGTTAAAATTTATGATAGTTTTAAGAAAGGCAATAAAGCTGAAGATGGTATTTGAGAAATTTTTTTATGATGCCATGTTGAATTTTTAATATGTATCCTGTGTTTTGCAGAAAAATGAAATAATCATAGTAAAATATACAATAGTTTAAGTAGTTTGTAACAACAATTTTGAAAATAAAAAGTATTTACCTCATTTTCTTGTGCAAACAGAAGTGATTCTGCATTAGAAAATATCTCAAGAATGAAATCTAGTAAAAATGAAATATAGTTGCCCAACCGGGCAACTAACTAGATTCCATTTTTACTTGCCCAGGTCAATAATTTACATGCCCCGGGCATCTTGGGCATGGTATTTTTCAAGCCCTGATTACTCAATGGAAAACTCAGTGTTCATTCAATCCCAATGAAAAGAGCAATAATGTAGAATTTTACCTTTCTAAATGTCAAGCAACCGTACATCACACATTTCAAATTTGTAATAAATTAATGGCATTTGTTACAGCAGCAGCTCAAAGCTTCTTAGACAGAAAGCAACCCAGAGGATGCAAAAAATACTGATGAAACTCTTACATAAATAATGTCTGTGTAATGGATTGCTCTTATTATACAACCAATATGCATTTTCTTTGACTGACAACAATTACTGTATTATCGGCATATAACATGCACCCTAATTTTAAGAAGGGAGTTTGTGTAAAAAAAAAAAACTTACATTTAAAATAAATGACTTGGGAGCTCTGAACTTTTTTAGATAACTCAACACACGTTTATTAATATTTATACCACTTATGAGGCAAATAATACGAAAGAAAAAGCATCTGTTTGAGCGAAAAAACTTTGATATTAGACCTGTTACAAAAATTTTAATGAGAATCATTGCTATCTTGGAAAGTGATTAAACAGACTAAAAAATTAAAAACAGCCAGAAGTCTGGGTTCCTTAAACCGACGCCGTTTGCCGATAATGCATTGTCATCCTCGAGAGAAATGATACCCTCAAACCAGCCCAAGACCACGCATACACTAAAAATTTTTATCACTAACCGTCAGGCACGGATTTGGATGTCACCGAAAGTTTCAGCATATTTTCACCGAGCAGCTGCTGCTTAAGCGGGTTGTGCCGTGAAAGCAACTTAACGAGAGCAGACGCTTAGGCTTAACGTGTCAGCTTGCGTTCGCTGTTGAAGCAAGAGAGGTAAATTTTGGGCGCTTAAAGAAGGTAAATCAGGAGTATACCGTAATTTTTTTTTATGTGAATCTACTTCCTGAAGAACTGAAGATTGTATTGATACCACTTTTAACAAAATCCTTCCGAAAACAGAAGATATATGCATTAGAGAAGCGTCTGCAGTTAGAGTTAAAGTGATACCAAACTATTAACATTTGGCAACGTCGGGATGCGTCGCACTCTGCAGCAGTATTCATTTTACCCAAGTTTAAATTTAAAAAAAAAAAAAAAAAAAAAAAAGTAGTATATGTGCATAACATGCAGGTAGAATTTCAGCCCTAAATTTTAGGGGGAAAGTGTTTGTTATATGCCGATAAGTACGGTAGATTAATTAAAAAAACTCCACAAAATGTTTCATCTATGTTTTTAAATCCAACAATGATGTTATTCTAGACTGCTTCAGTCTTCTGTACTGAATTCAACATAAGCAAATAATCACACCCAACCATTTGAAAACTTGCTACACTTAAACACACAGAAGTCAGCATTTCAGCATTGCTTCTGATGTTGCTGGGATTTCTGCATAATAACGCTTTATTTAGTGTTGCTTTATTTCAAAATGCACTGATAGCTACTTAACAGCCATATCAAGTGACTGCACATGAAGCACACATTCTCTGCACATGCAGTAAAAAGTAAATTCCCCAGTTTCTATACTGAATTCACCATGAATTTATACCACCACAGCAGAATGCAGAGAATTACAATCCATAAAAAAATAAAAAAAATGTTAATCTCGTGACAGAGCAGAGAGTGAAATAACCCAACCCAAACATGATATGTGTTATTCCAACCAAAAGATAATGTCAAGAAATACAAGTTGGTCATTTCGCCCTACTTTCGGTGCATTCAAATCCACGTGATGTATATACATACTAAAACCCTTACAGTTGATAATGTTGATCACCAGCACTTGACTGAATGTGCTTAAACCCAATATATAGCTTTCATTTTAAACAAATATAATTTTGATTATTTACACAACAATGTCAAATCACCAAATACTACTACTCATAATACAATAACTGCTAGGCATCCACTCCTGTCAAAAATTTAGCAGCTGAACAACAGCCATTTTCTGGTAAATCTAAAAATCCAATCCTAGTGCACACAGCCCTACATTATTAACCCTTCCCTTCTATTGTTCCTATGCTAGTCTGCAAGCACACACACACATATATTTCATTTTTCAAAAACATAACGCCCCATGAAACTACACGGAGTAGGATGCAAAAGTTCTCGGACTGTGCCTGTATGGCAAAGTATGTGTATTGCATACCTATGGTGATTATTGGATTACATTACAACATTACTACCCCCCAAGGAAATTGGTTTCATACATCTACATCACACGCTCACTGAGGTACATATTCAGGTATTGTGAGCAACTTACGCTGTGTTCAGCGATGGCTGAAAAATGGTATTTTTTTAGCACCATGTTAACGTTAAGTTTTGTGTTCGTTTGGGCAAAAAAAAGTCCAACAGAAACTTACGACATATTGAACAAATTTATGGCAAAAAACACCCCCTAAGTGGTCACAAACATTCGACTGGCATTGATGCTTCACAGAAGGCAGACAGAAGGTAAAAGACAACGAAAGAAGTGGGCAGTCGCACGGGTGAAAACATTTTGAAGGTTGCTGCCATTGTATGCACCAACAGATGATTGGGCAAATAGCAGAGGTTGCTGAGATATTGGATACTATGTGTCAACGGATACTAACATACGATCTGAAGATGCACCAGGTGTGTCAACACATCGTCCCACGCATGTTAATTGAAGTTCAGTTGAACATACAGATGGAAATAGAGGGTGATTTCGTAACCGCCGCCGACTAGGGCCCAGAATTTCTTAGAAAAATCACAACGAGGATGAAAAATGGTGCTTTCTCTTTAACCCGCAAACGAAACTGGCATCAGCTACGTGGAAATTGCCATCAACTCCACGCAAGCAGAAATTTGCCGAGATTATAGCAAAGGCACCATCACGCTCGAGGTCTTCAACATCCCGGGTATTGTTCATTTTGAATTTATCCGTGAAGGACACACTGTCAACAAGGAGCTGTATTTGGACATCGTGTGACATCTACACGAGTCAATCTGCAAGAAGAGACCTCAACTGTGGGGCAATCAATTGGGGTGCTGTTGCATGACAATGCACTGGCATACAGGTCACTCCTCGTTCTTTTCTTGCCAAAACAAGAATTGTTGTCCTCCCACATCCACCATACTCACCTGATCTTGCCCCATGCAACTTCCACCTCTTTCCTGAGCTGATACATCAACTTCAGAGTTGTAAGTTCTTGTGCACAAAAGAAATGAAAAATGCATTCCTAGTTGCACTGAAGGAAATTGCAAAGAATGGGTTCCAGAAGTGCTTCGACGAACTCTACAGCTGCTGGCAGAAGTGTGTTGTTGGAAGAGGGTCTTATTTTGAATGAGGTTGTGCTTCAGCTTTGTAACTACCTACCTATGGACTGACAGACCCAGTCTGGGAACTTTCGGATCCTGCCTCATAGTTCTTATTTAATTTTCAAGACAACATCACAGTATGCTTAAAATGCAACAGACTGAATATCACTGAGTACATTTTCTTCTGCCTGCACAACATAAAAACACATGAAGCAAAAGGGTGTGACTATTTTTTTAAGCTGAACTTAGGGGGAATCCAACAAATTTCAAGAAGCAATCAGTGTACACTGCAGAGAGACTTTGTATAAGCAGTAAGACAGGACTAAGATTTCATGAAAGTGATTTTGGAGATAACAATCAGGGTAATGGAACAACATAGGCCTGAACATGGTGCAAAATATACTTGTCAACAGTTTCAAAACTGGGACAAATAACACAACCCAATTATGATTCTGGGGTTCGCAAATTTTTAAGTGTTTTATAGTAATTCAGGTATGCTGATCACGAATATCACATCTGTTTTTCTCTGTCACCCACACATTTTTCACAATTTCCCATGTTATTTTTGTTTATATATGACAAAAATGAAAAATATTATGAAGTAATCTGTTAATATTTTATTCTAAAATTTTTAATTTACTGCTAAAGCAGATCGCAGCAGTTGGAAAAAGATACAATAGATTGATAAATTTTAATTGGAAAGTGATACAATAGATGGTGCCTCTATATCAATGAATGACACATTGTGTTTATGTCATTTTGAGCACCGTGTTTCAAGCGATAAGACTGAAATGTATTTCGCTCATTTTAACTGTTGCATTGTTCGTTATTACTGCGTTATGGCATCAAAAGGCTGTGTTAATAGTCCCGATTCCTTTTGTTATATATGTGGTAGTTTTGTGGTGAAAAAAACGCAACACAAAATAACAGATTTTGTCAAAAAGGCGTATCAGGCTTATTTCGGTATAAAGCGTGGAGACCAGAACAAGAAATAGGCGCTGTATCAAGTTTGTCACACGTATGTTGAGCAACTGAGAAAATGGACTCAAGGTAAGAAAAACTCATATTTGCTATTCCAATAGTATGGCAGGAGCCAGTGAGTCATGAGGAATGTTATTTTTGCCTAACCATGCCAATAAAGGGCTACAATTGCAAAAACATAAATAATATTGTGTAACCAATGACTGACTACCTATGCTATCAGACCTGTACCATCACCTCCTGCATCATTAGATTTTTCATCAGCTTCAGAAGTTGAGTTAAATTGCAATGAAACTGAGGACTTGTACAACAATCCTGAAACTAGTAGTGAACCACAAAAGTTTACACAAATTGAATTAAATGACTTAGTACAGGATTTAAATCTGCCAAAGGAAAGTGCACAACTTTTAGGATCAAGACTCAAAAACAAAAATCTACTTGCTCCAGAAACAACATTTTCATGGTACAGAAACCGAGAAAAGGAATTTGTGGAATATTTTGCCCAAGAAGAATCGTTTGCCTTGTCTATTTTGACAATGAAAGACACATCTGTAGTTCCCCGCTGGAACGAAGCAAAACGAATTGCTTCTTTTGACAATCGTTTTGCCCTCCGTTACTGTGAAAGCCTGGAAATTATTTTCAACTCAATGACTTGCAATTCCGAATCTCCTCTCTACATTCCGATGATCTGGAGATCAATTCTAAGTTTTGGCAACAAAAATAGGAAAAATTCAAATGTAGAATCTGGCAACAATCTTAGTCCTCCATTGGCGTGATGAAGACCTGCGATAAGGTCGAAAGCTTCCAACTTACGAACTTTTTGTAAAAGTTTTCATTTAACGTAACTAGCATGATCAAGTTACCTTTATTTGTTAATATTGTTACGTGTTTTGCCCATCATCGTCATATGCTATAAAAATTTAAGAACCTGGGTTGCAACATGAGCTTGAAAATTCATTTTCTGTATTCTCACCTTGACTATTTTCCCAAAAATCTTGGTGCTGTGAGTGAAGAGCAGGGTGAGAGATTTCACCAAGATATAAAATGTATGGAAAAACGATTTCAAGGACGATGGAATGCAAATATGATGGCGGATTACTGCTGGGGTTTAAAGAGAGATTCTGCTTCTGAAATTTAACCGTATAAGAAAAGCCGTAAACGTTCATTTGATGGAAAAGGAAAATGATTTTGTAAGAACACATTAAATTTTGATTTTGTTTTTTTATATTTTTTTCATTAACTATTTTTTAGCTTCACACAAGTGATTTTTATTTAGATTGTATCAATATCAATGAGTCGTGGATTCTACATTCTCTTAAGAAAATAAAACAAATTCTATAAATTACTGATAAACAATATCAATATATACACAGCACATTCATGATTTTGTTTTCACGATTGTGAAAAATTCTTACGTGACAGAGAAAAATATTATTTTTGAAATCAGCATAACAAAATTAATATAAATCGCTTGAAGTAATGTAAACCCCAGTCAAAAAGTAAAATTTTGCAGGGTAGTGTAATTTGTCTCTTATAAAATGGGTCTGGAAAAACACAGAAATTAAGAAATATGCAGGAGATACCCACAGAAAAGTTAAAAACTTAAATAATTTCAGAAAATACCATATCACAGCACTTCTTACAGACCAAGCAATAAATAAGAAATCATATCATACTGAGTAAGTCATGATCAGATGGTAGAAAAGAAAATGATAAGCAACACTTCTACAGACACTTACACTTAAGAAGAAAAAAAGGAAATTAGAGCATGCCCAAAAATTTGTTGTGCACAGCCACTTTGAGAATATCCAGGCAATGCACAAAGGGATTGTGGGTGAAATTACAGAAAAGTAGAGAGATAGAGAGAGAACTATAATGATGGAACTGAAATAAAAGATGAATACGACTAGACAGCATGCAAAACAACCAGGGAATGAGCTCCTACAGCTAAGCTAACTGCAAGAGTACATTATCTCAATAGAACCTATGAAAAACGACCTCCTAAATTTGAAGCACAAGATATTCAAAGTTGTGAAAGCAAGTTATTAAGGCAACAGAGGATTAGATGTATTAGACAAAACCCCTAAAAAAAGTGAGAAAATGGGAAATTTTTGTCGCATAAATGATATACAGGTGTTGTCCAAAATAATGGAAACACCTTAAAACAACAGCAATTACGCACCTAATATGATGTGGGCACACCCTTGGCATTTAAAACTGCTTGAATCCTCCTTGAAATGGATGCATGCAAGTCCTGGATGGTGGTAAGTGATATGCTGTATTATTCTTCCTGCAGAAACTGCTCCAATTCCTTGAGAGACACCAGAGGAGGATAACAGGATTGCACTCTGTTTTTTAACACAGACCACAGGGACTCAATTATGTTTATGTCTGGTGATTGTGCAGGCCAGGGAAAGTGTGCAACTTCATCCCCATGTTCCTCAAACCATGATTGAACAGTTCGACTTCTGGGAATTGGGGCATTATCATCTTGAAAGGTGCAATCCCCTGATCCCCTGACTGAAACAATGTCTGTGCCATTGAATGCACATGGTTGGCCAAAAGAGTGACATAGTCACCGCTAGTGATCCGTCCGTATAAGGTGATAATGGGACCTGCTGCAAACCACGAGATCATGGTCCAAACCATTACGGAACCGCCCCCATGCTTCACTGTAGGAAGGAGATAGTCTGGGTTGTAGGCTTCTGCGGGGGTTTTCCACACGTAAACCTGTCCTGTTGTGAGGAATAGTGAGAAACTTGATTCATCGGAAAACAAGACATGTTTCCAGTGATCCGCAGTCCACGTTTTATGTTCCTGGCTCCACTGTAGTCTCCGTTTCATATTCACCTGTGACACCAAGGCTCTTACAATCGCAGCTCTGCAGCAAATATTGTGCTCATGCAATTCCCTTCGCATGGAACGAGTTAACACTGGGTTTTGGAGATATGTATTAAGCTCAGCAGTCACTTTCGTTGCCGTGGTCTTCCTCCTTGTGGTCACAAATCCTCTTTAATGTTCTCCTGTTTGCCATCGTAAGTTTGAATTTCCTTCCACAGTTGTGTCTCACAGATGATGTTGTGCAGTGAACATTGTATGCTGTCATGACCTTTAGCACAGTACCCCTCGATAACCCCCAATACCTGTACCACTGTGGTTACCGACTCACCAACCAGACGGGCTCCTACAATCTGGCCTCTTTGGAACTCCGACAGGTCACTCATTGTGTCTTCACTTGGAACAAAATTATGCAAATACCGATTTACAATGCAATCACACAAACCCTTGAGACTATAAGCAACACTTTTTTTACAACAACAAAAAAATTGTAGCTACATGTTCATTTAACTCAAAAAGCAACACATACCAAAGTCACTGTTTTCAGCGAGGTGTTTCCATTATATTGGACAACCCCTGTACTAGTGTAAGATCTTAAAGCACAAAGGGTATGAACATTTTGTAGAATCTAATGAAAACTATATGTAAAGCAGGATGTTATTTGAAATTAAAGGAATAACATCACACTGACACTCAATTTCAGGTGCAAAACTGAAACAATTATTGAGGTATAAATTTATACGCTGTAAGGATAAAGGGGAAAAAACTTAGAAACTGGGAGACAAAGTAAAAGACTCAAGGGAACAATTCAGACAAATATGAAAATAACAGAAATACTACATCTGCTTTCATACTACTCTTGAAAAAGTACATGAACTGAAATGCACTGTTACACTTCACTAATTTGGTGAAGAGATCTAATAAAGTACACATAAAGGAAATATGGAATTGCCTGCAGAAGAAAATTGCACCACAGAAATTTTAAAAAATTCAGCTCTAAAACAGCAAAAAGTAAACACAGAAATTTAATATCAGAATACAACTGCACCAAGAATCAGCATTACAATAACTATAATATGATATTGTTAAGAATATGATAACAGCACATATAAAAAGAATGCAGCATCATGGACCATGGCAGTGCACAGGGAGTGGCGACTGGTATCAAGATTTAGAAAGAAGAAAAATTAGAAAAACAGCAAGCTAGAGAAAAACACTAGAAGACCGAATATTGTAACCAAAACAGATATGTTGCAACAAAGAGGAAAACTGAATTTTCAGTATCTGATACTTTGGGAGGAGAACAAAAAGGGTGTTATTTAAATACCTTGGAATCAGTTATGCATATGGCAATTATACGTGGAGGAAGATTGGCAAATGAAGGGATATAGTAGGATGACTGACATATGAAATATATACCTAGAGGAAGATTGACAGATGAAGGAATACAGTATGATGTTTGACATACGAAAGAAGTGGGCTGCAAGGAGGATACAATAAATCTGGTGTAATGAGGCAAAAGTAACATTTTATTAACATTAAAGTCAGGCATACTCACATTCTTAAAATTACTGAGATTAACATCCATATATTCACATATTTTTATTTAGAGTTATCTTAAACTTTTAAATTTGAATTTTTAAGTATTTTTAAATGTAAATTAAGTTTTAAGAAGAAACAGTTTACCAATTATGCATATGTGGTCACTACTAAAATTCATAATTATTAAGGATTTTGTTGTTGTACGAGTGGAATGCATTGCAATAACATTAAATAAATAATAGTACTTCAAAATTTTCTGATACAGCAAAGGGCTAAAAAGCAAACTGAATTGGGAGATAACACAAGCCCAAGTCAAGTACAGTATACTTTTGTGACTTCATTAATGAAGCCTAGTGCTTTCAAATTTGAGATTTTGAAAGTAAGATTGCAAATACTGAAAGGATGATAGTATTTTTCAATATAAGTTCCCTTTTTGTATTATTATATAACTAGCACTTTCACATCTCTCCATATGCAGCAATGACTAATATGCCCAGCCTGAAGCTTAGCTCTTTCATTTTGTTATCTATAACACATTTTGAAACAAGCACAGAATTACCCTACTTATGCCCAGAATAAGTTACCTAGAGACACACAAATTATGGATAAGAGGTTTTGCCTTGGCTTCAAGGGTTACAGCCATCCATGACAAGGAGAAGGCCATAAGTTCTTTTAATTACTAATGAGCTTATGAAAATAGCTCATTAGTAATATAGCCTCTGTATTCACATCAATTAGGTGTACAAAGGCCACAGAATTGCCATTTTGAGAGTTTTAGTGTTTTCTCAAAATCATTTGGCAAACCCATATAAAACAAAGCTGAAAGGAGAATCAAAGTTTTGATATATGCATACTTCGCTACAGCCGGACAGATGAAAAAACGGCCATTTTTGACATACACAGTGTGGCATATAATTTTTAAGACTGGGTCTGTAAAATGAAATAGAAACAAGAAATTATAATTTGTTTTGGTTTGTTATTCAAAATAAGTCCCTCCGGCTTCAATACACTTGTTACAGTGATTTAATAATGATTCGAATGCCTGTTCCAGTTCACTTTGCGGAATTGCCTCCAAAGCATGTGTCGAAGCTGTTTGTATGGTCGAAATATCATCAAAATAACACCCTTTTAACGTCATTTTAAGTTTTGGGAATAAAGAAAGTCGCAGGGTGCTAAATCAGGCAAATACGGTGGATGATTCACCACACAGACTTTATTTTTCGCCAAAAATCTACGAACAAGAAGTGAGGTGTGACTGGGTGCATTATGGTGCAACCAACACCAAGTGTTTTCATCCCGATATTCTGGACAAATGCGACAAATTCTGCCCATCAAACGCCTCAAAACATTTAAATAAAACTCACCAGTAATTGTTTGTCCACTTGGACAAATTCTTTGTGGATAATAAATACCCTTACTATCGAAGAATGTAATGAGCATTGTTTTGATTTTCGATGGAACTTTTCTTGTTTTTTTGGCTTGTGGTGAGTTTTTTGACTTCCATTCCGCACTTTGTCGCTTTGTTTTGGGATCATATTGAAAACACCATGTTTTATCACCTGTAACAATCAATTTTAAGAAGTTTGGATCATTTTCAGCAGCTGAAATGATGTCTCTGCAATGTGCACTTCTCCTTGATTTTTGTTCATTGGTTAACGTGTGTGGAACAAATTTAGCACAGACTTTTGTTTTGCCCAAATCTTCATGCAGAATGATTCGAATAGTTTCTTTGTTGATGTTTGAAGACTCTTCCATCATTCTTAGTGACGCACATAGATTGTTTGCCACGAAATCACGCACTTTTTCAATAATCTCAGGTGTCCTAGATGAACTTGGTCTTCCGGTATGCTAATCATCTTCTAGCGTATCTCTTCCGTCCAAAAAACGTTTGTGCCACAGGAAAACATTTGATCTACTTAAACAAAACTCACCGTAAACTTGTTTCATCATTTGGTACGTTTCTAAGGCATTTTTACCAAGTTTTGCGTTAAATTTAATAACAGCCTTTTGTTCCATCTTAATAATTCAACATGACAAAAATTTTACTTCTCTAATGAACGGCCGTTTCGTTTGAGTTACTTTAACAACTGCGGAGTACTTTTGGCAGAAAGCAAGCAGACGGTTACGGTTTATAACGCATTCGCGATTACACTGGTGGCGCCACCGTAGGCTGAAATCTAGCGCCAGTCTTAAAAATTCTTTGATGCACTGTGTATTATATTATGTCAAGTTAAAACTAGTCAATCATAAACTACTTGTCAATTAATTGAAGGTAAATAAAACTTGTTAACTGAACATTATTAGCTTGCAAAGTAATGTGAGCGAGATCTACAAAAAGCAAACATTTAACAAGTGTAAAAATTAAAGTAACTGCCAAAAATTTGGCATATCACCTGTTATATGCTTCGTTGGATATACAAGCCAATTCCTGCTTGTTTTGTGCTTATTGTAATAGCTGTTTAAAGTGTTTTTCAACTTCCTCTGATGTGATGGTTTAGATGTTTCTAGATGCAAACTAAATCTAAAATTTCTTAAACAGAGATTAAGTGATTGAGAAATGGTGAGAATACGGGATAAATGACAGCATTTGCTCAGGAGATGTATGTTGGCAAGCATGAGGTGGGGAGCAGCAAGAAGTAGTCTAAAACCAACTGAAACATGTTTATCTTTATCTTTATGAGAATTGACCTATCTATAAGGGGAACCATTTTTATCTTCATGTGAATTGACCTAACTGTGAGGGGAACCCCAGTAAATGAAGGTTTAAAAACTGGGTGAGAATGTTATTTGTCTTGTTTGCTGATAAACATGCTGAACTTCAATATATGCAGTTTGTCCAAAAATTATTGTTCGTAACATGCAGTTAAAATAACAAGGGATAATATTACAAAGTTCAAGAGATCTACAAAAACTTCAGCTTATATGGAACTTAGTATTATGCAAGCACATTATATATGGGTTCAACTGTACGGTATATGTGCTATCATAAAATGCACTGCTGCCCAAAACTTAAAAGACAAGGTAAATTTTAACCAGTCAAGATCAGAAAAAAGGGGTTTTAAAGCTGTAAGTGGTAACAATGGTAATAACAGTAACAAAACATACATCAAAAATCATGAGCAATATGTAATAGAGATCAAAACAGAACAAAATGTCATGGTGAAAGTACAGGCTAACCAGTTGTATAGTGCACTGCCATCAGCATTGCATAAACTGACTACAGGGCAAATTTCTGAGGTGGGATATCCACTCAGCACCACAATGCATGCTTAGAGCCTCTATACTGTATAAAGTGGTTTAGAAGAGAGCACTTAGCACTAAGTGGTTTAGAAGACCTTGATATAGTGGCTAGAGAAGAAAGTGTATCATGTGCTTCTGCAGATTGGTTCCTAAAATCATGAACACAGAGAGGGAGCTGAAGATAGCTTCGATGCTATTGCTGTAAACTATGCTCATAGATATATGTACTTATCGTTCCACGCAGTACAGTAATTTCACTAAAATTTTACCAAATAATTTTTTTTTAATCCTGCAGTTATACTAAAGGTGATTAATGTCATGTACAGATGGTATAAGTGAATATTCTTCTAAATGGCGTTTTTGGGAAACTTCGTCAACTTTATTTGGGAAATGCGTTATCTCACATTGAATCTACATGTCACAAGGCTGGTTAGTACAAATACATTACTGGACACTAACTTCTCTGTAATTATTGGGATATTTGTCCAATCATTGTATTGAATTCAGTTCTAATCCTGTTGCAACTTTTTTCTCTATCTCTACAGGGCACAAAATGCTTTATTTGGTATCATATTATACTGTACTTAAGACTAATCTTTGCAAAATAAAGTTTACAGAACTTTGGACAAAAAAAAAAAAACACCCAATTTTAATAATTTTATACAAAATGCGATATATAAAAGACTAAAAAGAAAAGTGGCTACAAAAAAAAAAAAAAAAAAAAATTCGTTTGGGAAGCCTTGCCTTCATCTTTTGGCACAGAAAAGTTATCTTTTGTTTACAGGACCTGTAACCACTGTTGCATCCAGGTACAAAACACATTCTCAACGTTACACTTTTTACTACTACTTTACATGACCAATCTAACAAATAAATAGCCTTTTCAATCGCTATCCACCAAACATGCCCTAGAAAAGTAAACTAATATTTTGAAATCACAGCAACAAAACTCGCAGGAGCACCAACTCACGATTTCATGAAAAGAGGGAACTAAAATTTAAACAGTGAGGTATTAATGCATGGCACACTATCTCTTCTAGCCACTAACTAGACCCTTGGAATAAATTATCCCACCCCAGCTAGGATAGGCCTGAGAGGTGATGGAATGGTTTCTGGTGGTGGGGTCCTTTGTGCAGTACATCTCCCCAGAGTGTTCCATGCATGTTTAATTGGATAGACAACCGTGGAGTCTGCTCGCCACTTTATCTGACAGATATCCTTATTAGCCAATACTTAATCCACAGCTGTTGTGTGGCGAGGACGGGAGTTATCTACAAAAATGAAATCTGTGAACACAGCACCACGGAACAGGTGACCATGGCGAAGAATCACTTTGTTGCAGTACTTCTGCCCAGTCACTGTCCCTTGATCCATCACCTGCAGTTCAGTATATCCACTGACTATACCAGCAGACACCATGCTGGGGTTACAACCATATCAGTCCTGTTCGGCCATGTTCTAGGCATTATACCCAGTTCCAAGTTTCCTTCAATCATCTGCTGCTTGAAATCCAATGAAAGACTAAAGCAGATTTTCTTCTGTGAGCATTACCTTGGTCCACTGATCTGAAGACCAGTTAACATGAGACATACGCACCCCTGATGGTGGTGCACATGATGCACCCTGGATGATGGAAGTCAGTGTATGAGTTTGTGAACACATGGTCCTGCTGCAGATGTATGTCTTGACACAGTTTGGCTTGAAATTTGCACACCTGTCTCGCCCACAGTGCATTTCAGACTCTGTTTTGCCATTTCAACCACTTAACTGACATCCAGTTGGTTCGTGCAATGGGGAAGACCTCCAGCAAAATGTATAGCAGAAGTTCTGTCTCCTGAACACTGGCCTAAGCTGTGTACTACTTTTCTTTGATGACATCAGTCACAGTCCATCCTTCTTCCACAGTGCTGATAATTTGGCCTTTGGTATAATCGTCACCTGATGTCTGAAAGACGTCCTTTTGTTATCTCGCACATGCAGTTTCTCGCTCCGTTGCTCAAACATATGAAAAAGAGAATAAACTTGTGCGTCTCGGCCTCTTGTCTCTGCAGCTGTCTTATGCTCACAACGAATTTGCCTAAGGGCTGTGCATCATGAAAGCCTTCATATGTCACACTGCATTCATGTGCACATGTTAGCAAGCTCTTTTAGCTGCAAGATACTCTGTAAACATCAGATTTTGTTTGTTCATCAAGTTTTGGACGGCAGTGTATTACTTCAATGCGCACTGTCTATCATTCAACTTCTGATGTCTAAAGAAGAAGCAAATGTTATAGAAATCAGCTAGCTGTGGAAATATTGTGCTAAACAGGGATACAAAAGCAAAATGTTGGTAAAAGATTAGTTATGGATTAGTGTGTGTCTTATAAAGCCATCAGTGAGTTTATCTACACCAGAAAGAGAAGGTAATGAAGTGCATCCACCAGTAAGCAGTTATGGTCAAAGTGATTTTCGATTCCATTGGGACTTACAAGCACTCAATACTATCAAATGCAAGTATCGCTGGAGCTTACCATGAATCAAATCTCAAAATCTACACAGTCAGCATAAGAAAATGTATGGAGCCTGTTGGACACTCAATGCTTCATCACCGCATTGCCAGACTACATACTGCAGACAACGCTAAATTTTCTGATGGCGAAAGACATTCAGTGTCTCACCTCACCTTTGCACTTTACAACTTCTATTGCTCTTGATTCTGAAGAACGGTGCATTCATGTTCCCAATCCCAGATCTGGGCCAATTTCAAAGAGGAGGTTCTTGTAAGATCAAAATGCTTATCCCACATCACTCATCAAAATGTATTTCACGAATCAAACCTCTACAGTCAGCATACTGAGTTCATGGGAGCTTATTCAGAGAAGAATGTGTGGAATGACTTTGAATAAATCCAATTTTATTTAGAAAAAGAACTGTATTTATACAACACACTCCTTGTAGTTGAATGCCTTAACTGCATTTCCCCTTTAATAAAATGCACTTTTTAATGCTCAAGTTTTCAAACAAAGTGAAACATAATGCTGCAAGCAAATATTATATTAGCTTCATCATGCAGCTTGCAAATCTGAAAATGATAAATTTGTGAACTGCAAATATACAATGCTGAAATTTTGATAATGTTGAAACAAGACATCTGCCATTAAAAAGCTGGTACAGAAATGTTAACTACTTCAAAAAATGCTCACACAGGCTTGATGGTCTTAACTGATCCTTTGCAAATGCCAAATCTTGTAAATACCCGATTTCTAAGTAGTATTTTTACTGATTTTTTCATCACATTCTTTTGCATAAAATCCATATTTCTGATTTTATACAGAGTTAATAAAACAAAGATTACCAGGGTGTTAAAATTATGTTAAACAAAATAAATTAACTTTTAAACTCAGTTACATTTTTATCTTCTGATCCCAAAACATAATCCTGCATAATCTACTGATTATATATATATATGTGTGTGTGTGTGTGTGTGTGTGTGTGTGTGTGTGTGTGTGTGTGTGTGTGTGTGTGTGTGTACTTGTTGTGGAAAATGCAGGTGCCAAAAATGCTTATTGTTTAGAGAAAAACACTACTTTGAGGGAGGCAATCTAGCAGATAGCCTCATGCCTAAATATTCTACAATTCATTTTACCAGAACAAAATTTAACAAAATGCATACAAAATAATAACAGCAGGAAGGCAAAAGAAAAATAGCAGTTACTCTGCATCATTCTGTACACATTCATGGTAATTTTTTTGTTCACTTCATAACCAAAAAGAAAAGACAATAATAAAAAAAAAAAAAAAAAAAGCAACGAGCCCAGACATCCTCTGAACATTAGCTATTTAAGCAGAAATAATTATGTTTCTTTATATAAGTTGCAGAAATAAAAGCTGTTATCAAAACAATGTTTAACGCTGATCTTAACCAACTTAAATGCGATACAAATGGAAATTAAAACTAGTTTTCTGTTTCTACATCCTTTAATCACACTGGTTTGTTTTGAAACTTTTAAAAGAAAATCATACATCTTTAAAAAAGCACGTTGTGTTTTACATCTGTTTTTACCACTTGAAAAACAATTAATATTATGTTCTAAAAATTTCATTTTTAGAAAACCTGTTTTGCACAGCAATCTAAATGCTGATTTTTATTGTTTTAAAATATGGGTTAGCAATCTAAAATGTAAGGAAATTTGGTAGGGCATGGTTTTGGCATATTACTTTCAGTGAAAATTTTCCACATGAATTTGAAGGGAAAACTTTATGTGTGAACTTCAAAAGATAAATGTCACATGTGCACGGCCATGTTAGTTCCACTAACAGCTGAAAAAATGATGGAACGATCACGGAAAACCAGAAAATGCAAAATCTAATCAAAACCGCTCCAGTCGGAGTGAAAGTAATTTAGTCATGCAACCTGTCTGGAGGATTCTATGACAGAGAGGATAAAAAAAATCATGAGGAAAACAAATATTGCAATGTGCCTGTACGACTTCAGAATTGCTAGATAGTCAGACAATAAAAAGCTCATCACAAATATTAGGTAAAAGACTTCAACTGAAAACATGTTAGTCTATGTGACAAATGCAGAAAATAACAGAAACATGTGGGCCATTTACATATAATGAAGACCAGTAAAAGAGATGAACAAAAGAGCTATTACTATGAGGACAAAAATTCATAGTAGAACGTGAATATCAGTCCTATGAAATACCTTCAGTAAGGTACAGCATAGGGTATTGGCAGACTTGCACAAGAAACTTCTTAGTAATAAAATAAACCAAAGGAAAAAAATAAAACAGTTTTAATAATTGAAATGGATATGTTGCCATACATCATGATACAGACAACCGTTGCATCACAGCTCAGAAATACACTGCATGGAAATTATATTGCAGAAATCCTGCCCAGAACTTAAGTGAACTGCCACAAATATACTTCATTTTTTTTTTTTTTAAATAGCATGTCTTAACTTCTTTTGTCAGCATTAAAAAAAACATCAAAAACCACCACCACAGTCATTTTCATACAGTGGTAAAAGAAAATGAGAAGGGGAAACAATGTGAAGCACCAACACCGGGGAAAAATATATATATATATATATATAAAGGTTTCAAAGCATTGAAAGAAAAGTAAAACTGAATTTGGCATCCGGCAAAGCAGGTAGTGTTGCAGTCTCAATAACATGTCTCTACAGTCATATCAGAATAGAATATAAGCAGCTTTTCTGTGCAGTTTTTAAATATGATTTTATTTTTTTCATTTATCAATTTAACGGACTAATGTGAAACATAAATCAGTTCAGACAGCATACAAACATACACACATCTAAACAGAAAATGCAATGCTAAGCATCATGCAAGTAACTGGATAAAGCTTAATAAACACACAACTTAGGATTAGTTCATGCAAATCATGCATCTGTGTAGCACTAATGTACAAACATAAAAAGAATGCATAACTAAAAGGAAAAAAAAAACTTCCATGTAGCCAAATAAGGGAAAATATTTGCTTTTAACGATTTGCAACTACATAAAACGAAAATTTGTTTACAGCCCTCAAAATCAACCATAGTAAGGTATAGAGGAACTGTGAAATTCAATCTACAAATTAACTGACTGAACCAATATCACTATAATTTATGCTTAAATTTTGGGAAAAAATATTTACGAACCTTTATAGCAAGCTAAGGTTAAGGCGCTCTCCTTGAATTCGTTGGAGTGTGTGTTAATACTGGCTCCATGGGCGACTAGAAGCTTGGCTACTCCTACGTGTCCGGCACTTGCGGCTTCCATTAAAGGTGTGTGTCCATTTTCATTATGATCCTCCACATTAGCACCTGCTTCCAGCAAGATAGAGACAACGTCCTCGTGACCACCAGCACAGGCAAACATCAGTGGCGTATTACCTTCTGGACATACAATGGATGGTAAGTTGGAGTGGGTATCTTGCTGAGCCTTCATATTTAAATCTTGGTTTTTTATTTTCGCACCTTTCATTTTTTTGTCTGTTGGGGAATGGCATATTGTTTATTCAAATACTCTATCAAGAAAAAAGGAGTACTATATTATATTAATATAACACATTGTCATTAGGCTCCACTCCCCTTCCTTATGGGCACATCTAGGTGCAAAGGAAGGAATTTACCACTACAAAGAACACATTTTTTTCTTCTCTCTCCGTATTTTATAACTGACATATGACCTAGAAAATCTTAAAATGTGGAACCAAACAAGGTAGATCTCATTCTCTTTCACCCATTCACACTATATCAGCTGTCAGGCATTTATTTTATAGTTAATATTACATGACTGGGAATGCATTTCAGTAGTTAAGAGACACACAGTTAATAAGTTAAAAATAAAATTCATTCCAAATAAAAAAAAATAGATAAAATTAGTGCTGACAAAAGATCTTATTACATGACATTCATTCAATAATTAGAGCAAACAAGGCATTAATAAGAATTAAAGAATAGGAAAAACATGCTGGAAGTATTTAGATAGAAGGCCATGAAAAGGCATGCTCAACTTGTATAAATCCAAACCTGTCATTGCAAAAATGCACAATTCAAAAGAATGTTTAAACTAGCAAAACTAAAATAACACCAGAACAGAAACTAATATATGTGAAGATGGGGGAGCTTAACAGCTTCCAAATATATCATTCTAACAACGACAATGTCAAATTAAGTGTTCCTTTATAAATAAAATAAAAACTCAATTTAAAATGAAATCTATTAAGTTTATGACATTAAAGAAATGTAAACAATAACTGGGTGTAACTAGACAACAGAAAAACCTACACAACATAGCTTACACCACTCTAAACACCACTCTAAACAGCACAATTTTAACAACACAATAGCAAAAATCCATGAGACAAAACCCACTCAGGAAAATGAAACAAAGGTCAAACATCAATAAGAGTGAAATAAATAAACATACTCAGATTCACAATATCACCAATATTTTACCTAACCAGCATAGGAAAAGTTCAATATCCCTCATACAAAGCCAATCCAAATACCCAATTGGATAGAAATATTACTGATTTGACAGATACCATTTTTGCCAATGTCTGCTGTACAATCCACACAAATTAAATGCTAATGCTTTCCTTCTCAGGTATAAACAAAACACTAGAAAAATTACATAAAGCTATTAGAAGAGAAAAACTATCTAGGCAAATAGAGGGACTAATCTAGGAACTGCAATTCACTTGAAACGACTTAAAATATCTTCGTTAAAACAATTTTTTTTACAGACAAAACTTTTAGTGTTAAAATAAATTTTAAAATAATGCTTATCTATAACAGCGGGGTGGTTTCCAAATTAAAAATGCCCAAGGACCACAAGTGAATCCACAAGTTTAGTGGCAGGCTGCATCATAATTGGTTGATTTTTGTCAAGTTATGCAAAAACAAGTACAGGTATTTAATTGTGAATGAAATAAGTCGTAATTTAAACATATTTAAATACATATTAAATGAATTTTCCGACTAATTATGCTATTTTCCCTAAGAAACTGATTTAATCCCCCCCCCCCATCATCATCACTGGTGCACAATCTGTCACAATTAATGAACGTTTATCAAAACTTCAAATTTTATCAACTGTATTTTTCACAGCATTGTGGATGCCCTTTCCTTTTGTGGCTCCATGAAGACCACATCTCTCAAATAATTCCTCTTCGGTGAAAAATCTTCTTGAGTAAAACATAAATATCAACAGCTGACTCGCATCTGTTTGATCAGTAGTTTCGTCAAGACGTGACAAATAGTTAACTTTTTCAACCACGCTAAGCAATGATTTTTCTACTTATTCTGCCATATCAATAACTCTTTTTTGTAAAGTTTGGTTGGACAGTGGCACTAATTCAAATTTCTCGGCTATGTTAGCATCCCTAAACACCTCTGAAATTTCAACAGCACATTTTTTTACTGTCCTGTAATCAATAAAAGGTTTCTTTGCTCTGGCAAATTAAAGAGAAACAGCGTAAGAAGCATACAAAGCAGATGTTTGGGTTTGTGATATTTTGTTAAACATACCTCTCTCTCTCTCTGTGTGTGTGTGTGTGTGTGTGTGTGTGTGTGTGTGTGTGTGTGTGTGCTGTTTCAGTTTCTTCCTCAAATCCACAATCAAGACATTTTGAGATTCTCCTTTTTTGTATGTTTTATACTTTTCTTCATGTATTGTTGAATAAGGTTTTTTCACATTATATTCCTTAAGCACTGATGTGATTTGCACACACACAAACACACCCAACACTGCAACCTCCCGTTATTGTTCGTAATTAAATAATTTTCCTAAGGTTCCTTGTAAGCTCTATTTTTACTCTCATACTTACATTTCTTTGAAATTCTATTCATTGCGATATTTAACACAAAATGGAACAATAATCGTAGACTCGTAACACAGATTTAAAAAAAAACTTATCTCGTGAGATGTAGTGCTTGTACCCTCTGGAAAATGGAGGGAGAAAAAAATCATTCATAACCAATTGTATATGAGCGAAGTAGCAGCCAGATGGATCCCACACCTTTGCAAACCTTTGCAGAAGAGACAAAGTGAAGTGTTCACAGCAACTTTTGACCATGACTAATCATGAACCAGATGGCTTCCTGTCCTGATTTGTGACAATATATGGAAGCTAGGTTCATTGTTTCAACCCAGAAATAAAGGAAAGCTCCAAACAATAGAAACATGCAAAATCACTAGCTCCTAAACAAAACACCAAGAGTCTAAACATCTTTTGGAAAAGTAATGCTCAGATTTTTTTAGGATTGGCAAGGAGTGCTCCTCACTGATTACCTTCCAAAGAACTTTAGCATCACCAGAACATATTATAGTAACTTTCTTGGAAAATTGTGTGAAAATGTGAATAAGCCTGGCAAGAAACAAAAGTTGCCTTACTGCTCCAAGACAACACACTAGTTCATGCCTCCCTTGATGCCACAACAAAAAGGTCATGAATGTGCATTTGATATTTTTCCCCATCCACTCTACTCACCTGAACTTGCACCATCTGATTTCCTTTTTCTATCCTGGAAGTCATTTCTGCAGGGCATGCATTTTCCTGATGATGAAGCCACCCTTTCTCTGACAAAACTGTGGTTCAAAGTGCAATCTGAGATATTCTACAAATGATGCATTTTCAAGTGCATCCATCACAGGGGAAAAGTGTGTTTCTCTACATGGTATTATAAAGAAAAACAACAACAACAAAAAAAAAAATCAATCAACCAAGTTTTTACTTTCCAGCACCACTGTACAAGGGTGAACACAAATTTAATTATTTGGGGACAAATTACTGACGAGACAAGAAAGCTTGATAAAGAATTAGATTACATATCAGCAAAGCACAGGAAATCTCTTGTCAACCGTGTAAAATTGTTCTCACTAAGACAAAGGTTGGTCAGAGATGTAACGGCTATGTACAGTGTAAATCAGGCAGACCAGCTCATCAAGCATCAGTCAGAGTTCAATTGAGTGTCGGAATGGGCAAAACGAGTGATCTGAGCATCTTCCAATGTTGAACAATAGTTGGTGCCAAGCACACCAGTTCAAACATCTCCCACATAGCTGTCCTGCATTGAGTTTCATGCACAACCACAGCAAGGGTTTATTGTGAACAGTGAGACAAAAAAAACCTTCCAGCAATTGGTGATCCTGTGGATGAAAACAACTGCTGGATCAGAGAGAGAGGTCCAAGAGGACTGGTGAAACTTAAAATGAGCAGACTGAACAACCTGGCAAACACTGCAGAATTTAACACAGGTGGCCTGAGGGTAATCAAATGTACCACGGATCGGGCCTCAACAGCAGATAACTCCATTGAGTGCTGATATAGCACAGAACAAGAAATGTTTTCATTGGGCGCAGGTGCATCGACAATGGAAAAGGGTTGCCTGAATGGATGAATCAAGATTTCTTTTGCATCATGCAAATGGCCGGATCCACATTTAACACATTTTCTTTTTGGATTGGTTTAAGTCTTCCTTAAACCACATTGAGCAACTTTATGGGCTATAAGCAGTTGCCTGTCCCTAATTTATGCCCACTGGTTCCAGGGATGGTACAGAGCCAATGCTGTAAAGCAAACATAATAACCATGCCTCACTGGGATTCGAACCCGGACCCATCTCGGATAAGTGATCAGAAGCTAGCTCTTAGACCACTGTGCCGCAGTGCAAACATACGGGAATGGAATCATCCTGTCATGAATCAACAATAGTACACATCCATCATGTCCAGCTGGCGGCGGCAGTGTGCTAGTTTGAAGAATGTTATATAGGCATGCATTAGGCCTCCTGATACTCGTATAAAAGGATATCTGAATACCACGGCATGTCTGATCGGTGCCAAACAAAGTCAACATGGCTGTGTTTTATCCTCAGGCAGAGGGGCATGTCCAGCAGGATAATGCACCCATTCAAAAGTAATACAGGGTGTCTGAGAATTATTGGACATATTACAAAATTATGTAGAAAAAAAACTATGAGCATTGTCTGTTTTTCTATGTCACGTATTATTAACACGGTTTCTATATTTTTGTTTTTCCCAGAATCTGATAGATGGCGCTAGGTGTGGCCTGATGAGGAATGTATGAGAAATGCGCAATCAGCAGTCATGTCATCCGTACAGCAGAAGGCGATGTGTGTGTTATGGCTTGCGAAATTAAAGTCTGTCATTGAAGTTAAAAGACAGTACCACTCAGAGTATGGTTGTAATCCTCCGTCAACGAATTCAATTAAGCAGTGGATGAAACAGTTTAAAGAAACTGGCAATGTGGAACATCTTGAAGGATCCGGTAGGCCTAGCATCAGCGGTGAGACAGTTGACCAAGTTAATGAAAGTTTCTGACGAAGCCCCAGGAAATCCTTTCTTGAAGCAAGCAGAGAACTGTGAATTCCGAAATCGACAGTTCACGATATCTTGCACAAGAAATTAAAGTTCCATGCTTATAAAATTCAAATAGTGCAAAAGATGCATGTAAATGATCACACTTTGCGATGCGATTTCGCTGTGGATATGCTGAATCGAGTGGAAGACGATGAAAACTTTCTCAGTACTGTAATATTTAGTGATGAATACACATTTCATGTATCAGGTATTGTGAATCGTCACAACTGTAGGATATAGGGCAGTGAACCGCCTCATGCTGCTATTGAACTGGAACATGATTCTCCAAAAGTTCATGTGTGGTGTGCCCCATCAAAAAGAGAAGTGATTGGCCCTTTGTCCTTCTGAGAAAAAAACATAAATAGTGACATTTACTTGAACATGCTAGAAAATTTCGCTATACCCCAGATCAAAAGATATGACGTCGTTTTCCAACAAGACGGCGCGCATCCGCATTGGTCAACGTGTGTACGCAAGTGCCTAAATGAGCATTTTCCCAACAGATGGATTGGGCGTGGTAGTCTCATTCCGTGGCCTCCTCGCTCTCCAGATCTAACTCCACTGGATTATTTCATGTGGGGTAATGTGAAGGATTGTGTCTATCAGATGCCTTGTACTGATTTAAAGGAACTGAAGGAGCATATCACAGCTGCTATTAATTCCATAACTCCTCAAATGCTTGCCAATACATGGCATGAAATCGAGTATCGCCTGGACGTACTACGAGCAACCAAGGAATCTCACATCAAAATTTATCAACTTGTGTAGCTACATTGTAAGTTAGTACAGTCAGTTTATCTGTTTAATATTTTATTTTATATAATTTTGTAATGTGTCCAATAATTCTCAGACACCCTGTATATTGATACTGAATGGTTCCAAAAACATGTTAACAAGTTTTCAATGCTTCGGGGCTTGCACAGTTCCCCGATTTCAATCCCATAGAGCATCTCTAGATGAGATCGAATTGGCTGTCCACTACAAGAGTACACCACAGTCCAATTTGCAGCAACTGTGCAACTCAATCATTTCAGCATGGTACAACATTCTCGCACGATTATGGCATCTGGTAGTTTCATGGCCTGATGAATGTTCCGGGGGCCAAAGGTGAAGCTACACACTATTAGATAGGTGTACCTAATAACCTGGTAGTTCAGTAGTATATAATGCAACAATACAAGGGTTAACATGTCAAGCAATAAGGATCACATTAGGCATTGCTCGCTTTAGGAGTTCAACAAAGGCAACAGTGCAGTTGAAGCCTGTGGCCACATTTGTGAGGTGTATGGCGAGGAAACTGTAGACCCAAAGCACGTTACCATTGGTTCCAGAAATTCCGTGAAGGAGACAAGCTGCAAATCAACCACACTCTGGGCATTTATCAGATATTTCTTATGAGGATCTCAACCAAGCCAGCCATATCAAATGACCAACACCTAACCATTGAAGAATTATCAGGAAGGTTTTCTGTGCACGGAACAACAGCAGAAAGAAGGATCCATGTGCTTGGATTTATCACAAAGTTTGACCAGTGGGTGCCACATGACCTATTCACAAGAAATCAATTGGACAGAATGACCACCTTCCTTTCTTTGCCTGGGGGTCACAAAATTGAACCTTATGGGAACGATTAGTTACGGGGGGGGGGGGGATAAAATGTGGGTCCTTCACACAGAAATGCAAAGCGTCAAAGGACTGTTTACCAACTTGGAGAGCCTGTTTCATCGATTTCAAGAGTAGGACTGCATTTGAGAAAGGCCGTGTTAAGTGTATGGTAGGATGTCAAAAAGGCAATCCACTGGGAGCTGCTTGCACCAAACTAAACAATAAATGCTGACCTGTACTGCCAACATTTGAAAAGGCTGAAAGAAAAATTGAAATCTAAGCATTCAGCACTGGTTAATAGCAACATGACAACGCAAGACTCCATACAGCTTTAGCCACTGAGAGAAAACTACTGGAAATTGGATGGGAAGTGTTACCTCATATCCTGTATTCCCCAGATTTTGAACCTACGGATTTCCACCTTTTTTCGATCTCTGCAGAAAAACTTTGTTAGAAAAACCTTTGATAAGTTGAAGATGTCGAAACTGCATTACAGCAGCTTTTTTGGACTCCAAAACAGAGGAGTTCTACAGAAGCGGAATTCAATTACTACCAGAAAGATCGCAAGAGGTCAAAGGTAATAATGACAACTACGTAAAAGAATGGAGATGATATTCATTCAAAAAAATTTTTCTTCTCTACTAAATGAATAGGCAGAACTTTTGCACACACCTAATATGTGGATTTGATGGCAGAACAGAACTAGTTACGCAGCCATTAGAAATGAGCTTGACATCTCTTCAGTTGGTCAATTCTGGCAAAGGAGCTTACAAAAGCTATTTCTCCTGAATAATGGTTAACCATAAAAGGAAAGAACTTGAGACAGCAAAATTCAAAAGAAAATCATCAAAAATAAACAACGAGTTCATGTATTCAGACATGATGAAAAAAATATTTAAAGAGCAGCACAGGATAGAAGAGAGAAAATTTCACAGTGAAACAGTCCAAGAAAAATGTAATAATAGGGGGCAGGGGGGCAAGACTCATGACACATCACACTGATCATTTAAAAGAAGACTCTTGATTGCTGAGTGATTTTGATAAAAGCACTAATCTAGCACTTCATAAATAAAAAAAGGTGACATATGCATAGGATACATGCAAGTCATTGGGTAAACTGGACATACCATACAATGGTACAGTGTCTCAGTATAACAAACAGTGATGTATAAAACAATACCCTGTGTAGAGAAGCACAAGTATAACTTACTTCCAGCAGTTCTAGAGAAAGTTAAAATTTAACTTTCTCTAGAACTGAGAAAGTTAAAATTTAAGCATAGGTTCGGTACAATAAAGGTTTTTTTTTTTTTTTTTTGCCTGTTGGTCCAAAAAACCTGCTATAAGCAGACCTAGTAACAGCTGACTCGTTTCCTCAGATCCAGGAGCTGCACTAAAACAATTCATGCATTAGCTACAGTTGTAGCCAGATATGTTTAACAATTTGCCAGAAAAAAAAATTTTACTCAGACGAATTATTACATAGTCTATATATAAAAAACAATGAATGTATGTATGTATGCTCGCCATAACTCCTAAACCCTTTGACCAATTTGGATCAAATTTTGCACAGTTATTCTTTAGGACCCCACAGAAAATATGGGCTACCATGAAATCTGGAACCTAATGTGAATGTTAATAATGCAAATAAACAGAAATGTGAAACAATACTAATGAACACTGAAAACTCTGCCTTTGAGGCAATCATGGAATTGATGTAGAAGAAAAAAGAAACTGCTGGTGAAACAACTGATATTGAATGTGAAAACAGTTGTACATCAAAACTAAAGTGTAAATCTTGCAGAGTTTGAAATTGGGAAAAAAAAAAATTCATTGCTCCAAAATGAATTCTTTAAAACCTCCAGAAATGATTTCCTTAGTGAAAGCAAAACAAAGTACTAATGAATAGCAAATGGTCTAAAACAGACTGCACACAGTCTGTTTTGGCCCTAAACTTGGGAGGAAATACTTTTTTTTAATCCACTGAAGAAGCTTTATGTTCTAAATTTACAGAATGCATAAACACCACACACACACACACACACACACACACACACACACACACACACACACACACACACACACACACACATTTAGTAAAAATATCCTTCCCACCTCATGAAAATAAAAAAATTAAGCCTAACCAGTGATCTAGAGGCTTTATGCCCCCCCCCCCCAAGTAATTTCTAAAACAGCACAGATGTCTACAGGCAGGAACATAAGCACAGACAAAGCAATAACTTTTTTTCTTGAAAAATGTAGTGAGAGTATTAAAGACTTACCAAATATGTTTGTGTGCCCATGTGTGCATGCATGTGTGATTACAAGGTACAATCTTGAAATTAAAGAAGGAATGGAATACTCAAATGGAAAGCATAGATGGCAAACAAGCAGTTGAAGTCCAAGATTCTACTAAATTTGAGCATGAATTAAATTAGGCGCTGTCTGGTAGGTCAAGATTTGTACAGTGTATTATCCAATGACTACATGAAAGCAGAATGTCCTTCACTTAACCAAAAGGCATAGTGGTTTCACCTTTTTACTGGACAGACAGCTGGTAAATCCTGAGTCATCAGAGCATTATAAACTATGAATCTTAGTCATACTGCACAAAAGATACACAAGACAGCTATATTAAACATGAGCAAAAATCATGGATCAAAATACCCCACAAAAGTAAGAACTATTTAAACTACAAACTGTAAAAAAAAAAAAAAGCTGCAAATTGAGACGTATGTTGTTATTAATTACCTACAAGGTATGACAAAGTTCCAGAACTTTGTCTATTATCAAAGATTATGACTGTATCCAAATAGAAGAAAATCAATGTCTACCCCACACACACAGCAAGTTCCAAGGGCTGCAACATAATCCCCCCAACCCTCATTCTAGAAGTACACAGTTATTAATGCATCCAAACAAATAGCACAGTGTAGTCAGTTTTCAAATTACAGAAGAGTTTGAAGTCAAGAAATGGGGGTGTGGCTAATCACTGCACCACAACTCACTCGACAGGACTTCGCCATCAAAGCAGAATGAGCAGATGTACAAGCATTCAAAATGAGAGAAACAGGGTCAATTGCCTTTCTTTTAAAACTGCAGCAGGGCTCAAAATGTTCAAAAACCTCCCCCAGCACCTAACTACAAAATGTGGAGTGTACTGTGTGTCCATCATGCATTAACTCTTTGTGGATTACATTGTTTGCCAGAAAAAGGGGCTTGAGGAAAATTTCAGTCTCGGCTCCATGCTCTGGCATTTCCCACTAGAGCTATGCCTAGTCTCTGATAATGATGCAATCAAGTCTGGATTGACGTGACAGTAAAGAATAAGTCTTTACAACACTTTAATCTATGCTCTTTTTCTTCAGTCTTGAGACCGAGCAAAATGAACTTCTCACACAGAGCTTCTTCTCTTACACTTGAGGTAGCAAATTGTTAGAAACACCCAACAGCAATCAGAGACATGTCATCTACACTTACACATGCAACTATGACATTGAGATAGCTTTATAAACAGCTCACTGCAAAAGATTCAGACACTTAGTGCTGCACTTTCTAGAACATCAGCTCAAGTTTCCTTTTGTATTGCTTTCTTCTCAGCAAGTTCCAAGACCATATTTGTCTTCTTTTGTTGACTCTGCAGCTGCAAGCATTCATTGCTATATTTTATTTTTTGTTTATATCACTCTTAACATGAATACTTTGAACACCATGCATCAATTCTTACAAATTTCCCCTCACTTATCAAACTTAAATGCAAACATTTATGGGAGAAAGTAACATTTAATTAACAACACAGGAGAGTGAGAACACCACAGGGGAGGAGAAGGGATTATGATTACGAAAGAAATCTCAGATTTCCAAGTTCCGTTTTCAGAAATGTTTCCCCACTTTAAGCTAAGATGCAAATATTTATGTAATAAAAGGTTATTTAATAATACTGGGGACAGAAGAAACAGAGAAAAAATTATGATTATGGGATAAATCTTCACTCCATCTCAGCTTCGTTTTTCAAAGTTTCAAAAGACGGAATTCCACACTCAAACAGAAAATGAATCTCCCATCACCACCAATCCTCCAAAAATTTCTGTTCAGTTACGAATTGATTTCCAAAATGCTCCAAATGATAACTAAAATGGCGTAATTCCTCAAATCCACAGATGAATCTCGTGCCTGAAGAATACAGGGAAATCTTCGAGCCGTCTTAACTTCTGTTTTCGGAAATAGCTGCCCACAGTTTCATACTTAAATACAAGCATTTATGCAATAAAATGGCATCTAACAACAAACTGGGCAGAGGCAATGTCGCGAAAGAAAAAAAAAAATTATGATTACAGGAAAAATCTCCACTCTGTTTAACTTCTGTTTCCAAAACTTTTGGAAAACATCTCCCTCCCCTCATTAATCCCCAAAAAATTTCTCTTCATTTCTGCATCGATCTCCAGAATGACCCAAATGATGAAAAAAAATAATAATAAACAGAATTCCACGAATACGCGGAAGAATCTCATGTATGCAAATTTGATTTATAACTATATATATTTTAACTATATTTCTTGCGAAGAATTCTGAAGTGTTATCATTGAGTTGACTACTTGAAACTGCAGAAAAGGGTAGTGCGAGAAAAACTCATATGCGACCACTGGCATTCAACGTGTAGTGATCAACAATGGGTTAAAACACATTAAGACTACCACATATGGATTCCCGCATACAGGTAAGCATTTATTTCTGAATCACCTGTTTCCAAATGCTTGAAGCAAAAACTTATATGTGCTCACTGCTCTACAACAACACAGAGCAATACAACTCACACATGGTGTTGCAACAGAGGAGCACACAGTTCAAATTCCGCCTCTGGTAAACCCAGGTCATCGTACCGTCAACAGAAAATGGTTAGCTTGCACAGAATCGCTTCTGGGGCTTTGTCACAATTCACAGAATCCAACCCTGTCAAAAACTATTTAACTACATCTTTCACTACAAGAAGCTGAGACACAATCCTGTAAGCATACCTTATATCTGATAACCAGATAAGCTGCACATATCATTACCGCAGATACGCAATAAGAAGGCACAAGTCAGAATCTTCTTCTTCTGCGGGGCAGGAGGTTAATTTTACTTGCTTCAAAGATAAGATTTTTCCCTATTTATGATGTCTGATCCCAAACAAATGTCAAAGCCTACAATGCTGCAAACAAATATGCATTCTAAAAAGTAATGCCTCCAATTTCATTTTAATGAAATGCACTCACGCCATAATGCCATTTATGACCACTCATTCCATTCGACTTGCTCATATTGTTACCTAAAGTTCCACTGTTCTGCTACCACAGGCCTGAACCACAGAACAGAAAATATTTGACTACAAGAAGACCATGTCAAAAACAGATAAACGACACACAAAACACTGCATTCTGGACTACAGAAAAAGTTCATTTATCCAGTTTGCACACTGGCAAATATGGAAGCTTCTTAATGGGGTTGATTACACTGCCACTAATCCTGTGATTTGTAATTTGGGGAGTCTATGCAGGATCCAATACCATTTTTCTTTCGCAAAAGACATTTCACGCATAAATTTCGCTTTCAAAGAGTCATTTTACGGGGAAACCCTCCCCCCCCTTTATTCCTTTACTTTCCCCCTAGATATGGGGAGACAAACATTACTCAAGAATAAAACCAAACTGAGCAAAATCTATGGTAGTGAAGTATTTAAGCTCTCCAAATCAATATATGTGGCCCTGTGGCATTCTGGAATACATTAGAGGAGAAACATTTTGTGTAGGTAGATGTAAGCTCTGCTTACAATCCACACCATCAAATACAGCCAATTTTTTTTATTATTTGTGGCTTTTATTTACTTATTTAGTACCAACCAAAGGCTCTGTGCCTTAAAGATCTGGTTTTTAAGGGTAAGAATTCATTAACATGGAAATTGTACAATGTACCTACACTTTTGAAAGCAACATCCCATCCCCCTTGTTCTCATATAGTACATTAAAAAAAAACTGCCGAAGATATAACAACTTTCTTAAAATGCACTGTTGAACTTATTCTGTAGGTAGAGGCAAAATTTTGAAATACAAATTTTTGAATTTTTTTTAATACTTCCAAAAATGATTGCTGATTTTAAATCCATGCACAAGTGATTTTCAGAATACACAAAATCAACATCCATTTTCTGAAGGGTTACTGATGTATCAGTTTACATTTTGCATGAAATCAGCAAAAATAAAAATTGTGCTCCTTAAAACTGTGCCTAAACTGACAAATTTTTGGTCAAAAAATGGTTCCAACAACTTCTGGTCAGTTAACTATCCATACCATTTATATGCCAAAAATAAGCAAACAATGGCCATAATTTTTTTATTGCTCAGTCACAGCAGGATTTCATCCACAATAAAAAAATGTAACAATACACTTTCAACAATTCTTTCAGATTAGTTGCAACTTGCCACACAAAATGTGGAAAATCTAGGGAAAATTAATCTACTATGGTGTTTTGCATAATTCTTAGAAAAGTTGCTGTATATTTTTGCTTATTGTTTCCGGATAAATTGGGGGGGGGGAAGCATGGGAAAGGGAGATTTTCTGCATAGGAAATTGTCACCTTGCCTTCTGCTAGTTGGCTGCACCTATAAAAGGGCAGCCTAAATCTAAGCACGCCACTAATAAATCAGTGAAGCATCCTTTAAGGAATAAAAACACAGTGGAGCACCATTTATACATCTTTAAAGGGACCAGTACAAAAAGACATAAGCAAAATTTACGTAAAAGTCACAATGTACCACAAGAAGGCAACACTAGCGATTCTGATGAAATCTTGCTTTAAATTATTTATTTTTATTCTGAATTTTTACTCATTTTTTTCATATCTTTATTATAAAAATCAGTAATACTTTTTTATATTCCATATATATCATAAACATTTTCACTTATTAGGGGTGCTTATTATGTGGAATCAAATTTCCTGAAACCAAACCCAAATTTCCTGAAATTAACGTAAAAAAAATGTCAAAACAGTTAGAATGTGTGTTACATTCATAATTTAACAGAACAGTGGATTTTATAAAATTCCCAGTGTTTGATACTTTAAAGCTACAACACTTATAAAAAATAAAATACTGAGAAAAAAATTGCAACTTACATAATTGATGCCTGCCTGCCTGTGTCAATGGTGTATTTTCTTGTGCAGAAAAGACTATGAAAGGTATATGACAAAGTTTGTCATATACCTTTCATAGTCTTTTCTGCACAAGAAAATACACAGTGAAGTTTTTGGTGTAAGTAAAACTACGGAGTAAACTAGTAGTTGCAGTTGAATAAAATGTTTCAATGAATGCAGTTGAATAAAATGTTTTCAATGAATTATATCAGATGTCAGGAACAGAGCCTATTCTGTAGAAAAGCACTTCACAAGGAGTGGTGGCAAGGATAACCAGGGGTGGGGAGAAAGGGGAGGGGTGAAAAAATAGTCAGCACCCAGACTCTCCCTAGATCTCTACAGGATAATGAGATGAGAAGTCCTGAAAATCAAAAGCAGCAGCCAATGGAATAGACTACTGCAGCAGAGTGGGTGGGCCACTAAGCCCTGAGGCAGGAGAAAAGGGGTGCTGCAGGGAAAAGAAAGGGATGAGAAACTTCTTTTGTTTGGAGTAGCTCCAGGGGGAACCCAGCGCCAAACCATGAAGGAAAGCAAACAGTTAACAAACTATCAGAAGAAAAACATAACATTGATTGGGGGATGGGAGGGGGATCTCTCACAGTGGAATTTCGTAGACACAGAGAGGACCCCGTCTCTTCTCCTCTGTGGGGATAGATTGGCAATGGGATTTTCCAACTTTTGCTTTGGCCACCAACCAAAAAGAAAAAAAAATTGGACTTTGGTTTCGTTTTTTTATCCCCCCCCCCCCCAAGAGAAAAATGTAGAAAATTTCTAAAACAAAAAAACTGCCAAAAATTTCCAGAAAATAAGGACCCCTAACTTATGCAAGTGGCTATTTTGGTTTAAAACAAAATTATTGCTTGATGTTTTCTCTTGAATGAAATGCGTAGCTTTTTGCAAGTCATTTAGTTGGTGAAATGTTTCCTCCATCGCATGACAAACAAAATAAATTTTGAGCATCTTAGTGCATGTCATTACTTGGTTTAACGATGGTGGACGAACTTTTTTGGCGTCATCTTTGCTACAGCTTGCATTCTCTGCATTTTTCATGTCTATCAACTCATCAATAATAAAAACTTAGTTGTTGCTAAACTTGCATCACAATTCACATAGTCTTCCAAGAGATTTCAGAACTCAAAACATCCTAGTTATCAACAGTTAACTTCATGGTGTACATTTATTGCTCCTGAAATAGGAAATCCCATTTTGGCAAAGCAATTCTGAATACTCATGTTTTACATGGTCCCATGGTGGTGACAGGATGTTCACAGTCTCTAGAACGTTCTCATTTATCACATTTCGGGATGTAAGTAGCAGTCCCAATGGCAAGTTTAACCAACTTTTTCCTGTAATGCATCTTTAAGTTCTTTATAACACTCAAATCTAACAGCTGCATGAACCAGCTTAAATTTGGCAGAAAGAAAAACTTAATGCATTCCAGGAAATCATCCTTATCTGGCAAATGTAATGCCCATTAGTCCATGAACAGCAAAATTCAGTGACTTTGGAGTTTCACACAAACATTTTCTTCAGCCAGTCAGTGAACACATTTGCAGTCATCCGCACTTTTGTTAACTTTGTATGATAAAGGTAACGTTTTTTCATTTTCGAAACACAATTTAAGGTGTTTCGCAAATGAACTTTCCAATTATGAACAGTCACTTTTTCCGATCTGACAATGTTTGTACATGGAAGTGTGGCCAGTCTCACTATCTTTTCTTGTACCCATGGCACAGTTCACCCTTTTACGCCTTTTAATACAAGACTCCTCGAAGGCAAAAGGTAGTTAAAAAAAGTTTCATCTGCATTACAGATGTCTTTCACTTTGTATTCAGCCAAATTGTTTGGCAGATCTTTAATCCACTCCTCTACTGTTCATCATTTGATTCTCCATTTGAAACGTGACATGATATCCCATGGCTCTTTTTAAATTCATTTATACAGCAATTCTGCAGAAAAGCACTTGTCATAGCCTACACCTAATTCTGATGTGGCCGTCTTACGCTTTTTTACATTGGCATAGATCCACTGATGGAGATGTTTTTATGCTTGGAATTGCTTACAATTTCTTCAACATCTAAAAATTCCCCAGTGTGCACACACTTTTTTCTTGGAGGGGGGGGAGACAAACAACAAGCAGAATTATTTTCTTGTAAATCAACATTTTCACTGTGGACACAGAAATGTTCAGCTTTTTTGCTAAATAAACTTTTGCCATAAAATTGTTTTTGACCACTTCTTTCAGAATTTCAATTATATTTTTTAGAGGATAATGCAATCCTTTTCTTAGTTTACATCATTCTTTCACCTGATAGCAGAGACAAAACTCTGAAATGGTTTCAGCATACACAAGTCTTAAATGTGACTGGAACTGTGGACAGACTTGATCTTCATGCACACTGGACAATCATCTGAAGGTCATTTTTGGTTGTCTACAGCTTTACCATCCTCCCTTTTCTACAGCTGTTAGGGTCAATTTGTCCCACTCAATCCCAGGAATGTGAGAAAGGGGAGTGGGATAGAACAGTGTTCTAAGAATTCTGAAAGTTTTCAACCTTAGTAAAGCATTTGAAGATTTCCACAATCTTTGTTGGATGCACAACCCGTCATATAAATGAAACATTTCATCATTAAAGATATAGGGATTTTTGGGGACATGGAAAAGGAAACATAACTGATAAAGACATAAATAAGAAACATATAAATGGTACTCCACTGTAACTGACCTGTGTTACTTGATACCACTTAAATCATGTTCTGTATGCAACTGTGTTAATGGTTAGTTAGGTGATAAAGACGGAAAACAATTATTGAACTGTTAATCACTACATGAGCATATACATACAGGGGCTGGACAGAAATAATATGAACACTATGCTCTGAGATGTGACTTTTAATGCAGCTGCGTACGTCGCAATACACAAAGGTATCCACCACTTTTTGGGTCTAATAGCTTTGTTTAGAACCTCAAGGTCCTGTTTAAGTGCATTTAAATTGTCTTGTGCAAAATTTCTTTCAAGATGATGACAAAATGAGCACCCTAATGGACTTCGAAAGAACTAATTGTTGGTGGCCAGCTAGTTGGTGCCTTCGTGACAATAGTGGCCAGGGTAGTGGGGGTATTGACAACTACTGTGTCTAGCGTCATGACTGCATACCGTGTTCGTGGTAAAACCTCATGTGTGAAACACGAGCAGGTGGAAAATGACCCCAACTGCTAGAAACAAAGGAGCTTTAAAGAGGATTGTTACCCATAATAAGACCATGGTAAAGGTCTGCACGGGTCTTAATTTGGAAAGCCTGGCCCGGCCCAAGCCCGCACATCCAAGGCCCATCCTGTTTCAGATTTTTTAATTAAAGCCCGGCCCGTATATTTCTGTTTCTAAAGCCCGGGCCAGCCCGTAAAATTTTAACAATTACCAAAACACGAATGTGACACCTGGTGCACTTGATCATTCGACTCCTGAAGAGTTTTTTTTTTCTTAATTGCTACACGTATTCTATTACAATAAATGTTCATTCAGAATATTTTTTTTTTTTTTTTTTTTTTGATTGGAGGTTTAACGACCACCGTGAGCAACTCAATGGGCTATAAGCAGTCACCCGTCCTTAATTTAGGGTCACTGGTTCCTGGGACGGGAGAGCCAGTGCCGTAAGACAAACACAACATCCATGCCTGACCGGGATTCGAACCCGGACCCGTTACGGACGAACGATCAGAGGCCAGCGCCTTAGATCAATGCGCCACCGGGGAGGCCAGAATATTTCTTAGACTGTATAAGTCACGTGACGTCCGAGGAGGGGGAAAGGACTTGTGTATACTCAAAAATATTGCATGAAAAGGACAATTTCCACACCTTTCAAATTTTCTGGGTTTTCAAATTATCATTCCCTACCGCCAGACCGGGAAATATCCTTGGGGATGGGGGGGGGGGATTCGAAAAGTATGAAATATCCAAAATTAAGAGTCCGATCATTTTACTGGGAGAAGATTTTATGGCCTTATATAAACTGCACCTATTGCTGGAACTCATTATGTCTCGTGTGTGTGTGTCACTTAAGATGCGATGTTACAGACTTTGTGCTATCGTAACTCAAAAAGTTTTTGTATTTAATGCACTGCACAACGTTTACTGGCCAACTAGTTTCAGAATGGGACAGTAATTTAAAATATTTCCAAATGTTGCTTTCCCCCTTTACATTGTCTGCAAGCACATATTCTCCGGAAGCGATTTTTTCACGAAAATCTTTCGCTTTCTTAAACTCCATAATAAGTATGGAAGAGTATTTATCAGCAACACTGAACTGAGCATATGCTAAAGGAAAACAACAGACTGCCCAGCCAATCTGTGTCACAGAAGTTTTGAAAACGGCTGCCTGATAGTACAAATGAAGAAAATACGGCACACATTTATACACAGAAGTAAGTTTCTCCCAGCCCATTTCTCTCATGCCATTTAAGACAACTTAAAAGCTTTTCACACATCTAGAGAACAAAGTGCCGCCGACCAGAACAATAAAAATGATAGTCTGCGACAGCTCCTGGTATGCGAGCAGGTGGCTCGGTTTAAAAATTCTGCAGTTAATAGCCTGCACTGAAGCATGAGAGGAAGGTGAAAGTTAGGGAGAGAGAGAGACAGAGAGAGGGGGCCACATTCACATTGAAAAACTAAAGGAGCTGACCCACTCTAATTGTTTTGCAGGAGGGGAGGATGTCGTAAAACTTCTATTTTTTTCATCAGCGGAAATTATTCCATTTTATCCTGCTGCTGTGTGTCGCGAGTTTTCAAAATGAGAAAGGCATCGTACAGCGATTGTTTTCCTCATTAAAAAAAAAAAACCTGCTTGACCCGGGTCCATTTTACATTAAATATTGAAGGCCCTGCCCAGCTCGTTTTCCCAACTTAGAAATGATTAAAGGCCTAACCCAGCGTGGGCAGACCTCTAGACCATTGCACCGAAAATTAGTGTGAGCTCAATCTGCATCTCGAGACCCCAGTATCAACTACAACAGCGTGCAGGGAGCTACATAAACAAGATATTAATGGCAGAGCTGCTATTGCAAAACCTTTGGTGACCCGGGTGAATGCACAACGGTGACAGCAGTGGTGCCAGAAGCATATAACATGAACTGCTGATGCATAGAAGCACGTAATGTAGTAGGATGAATCCACATTCACACTATTCCCCATCGCAGGACGTGTTTAAGTGTGGAGAACACCGTCAGAAGTGTACAACCCAGACTGTCTGCTCCCAACAGTGCAGCATGGTGGTGGTTCTGTCATGCTCTGGGCTGTCATATCATGGTTATCACCAGGTCCCCTGATCACACTGAAAGGACGTATGAAACCATTTTGGCCAACCAAGTCCATCCAATGGCTCAGGCATTGTTTCCTGCAGAGTATGTTATCTATCGAGATGGTGATGCCCCAATTGACAGAGCTCGGAATGTCCAATCACAGTTTGAGGAACATGAGGACGAATTTTCACACCTTCCTTGGTCTCCCCAATCACCCGACTTAATATCGAGCCACTGTGGTCTGTGTTGGAAAACAGAGTAAGATCCCATTATCCTCCTCCTGCATCTCTCAAGGAACTGGAGCAGTTTCTGCATGAAGAATAGTGTAACATCCCACTAACCACAATCCAGGATTTGTACGCATCCATTCCAAGGAGGATTCAGGCAGTTTTGAATGCTAAAAAGGTGGTCCCACACCTTACTAGATACGTAAAACCTTTTCCTAGCTGCTTACATTATTCTGTCCAACCCCTGTATGTGTATACTGCTGTCCGTAACTTAAGGGCAAAAGTGAAATTTGACAACTGCAGATAGTGATATGGCTAAAAGAGCTTACACACGCATGCACAGGGGGAGTGTGACTTATGAAGACCTTCCATGATACATAGCCCATATGCAATGCAGATTTGCAGTGAGCACATGACATCTATCAAGAGTGTATATAGATAGGAGGAAGTCATGTCTTATACAGGTTCAATGTTTTTCATGTGTTTGAGCAATGAAGTGAAAAACTGACATAACAAAACGATGTTTCTCGGACATCGTATGATTTTACATGATGCCCAATTATCAGCAAGCTCAAAGAAAGCCACATTGACCAATGTAGTCAGAAAGTTCGAGGTTGCACACAGCATAGTGTTGTAGCTTTGGTCAGCATTTGGGAGACACAGAACTCCTGCCAGATGCTTTGCTGGAGGTTGCTTCCCCCCGTATGAGCAAGCAAGATGACTTATCTAGCCAGAACGGCATTACAAAGTCTGAAAAGTATTGCATGCCAATCAGCCTACTGTCTTTAAGCAAGCACTTGTCAATAAATTTTACACCAAAGCATCTCAGGATTTCTAAATGCAGCAGGACTACATGCCTGGAAAACACACATGCTGTCTACAATTATCCAAGGCTCATCATACAGTCTGCCATAAGTGGTGTATGTCTCTATCATTGACTGGTCTTCAGATTCAAGGACCAATTAAGATGATGTTTGCAGATGAAAGCTGCTTTAATCTTCCTTCGGATTCCCAGTGGCAATTGATCTGGAGGGAATTTGGGACTGCCTATTACAGTAGGAACATTGTTCAATGGGTCAGATAAGACAGTCATGGCATCATATCATGGGCCAGTATATACAGGTTCAATGTTTTTCATGTGTTTGAGCAATATAGCATGGTCAATGGACTTATTGAACTGATGGATCAAAGGACAATCACCAGGCGTTGCTACAGCAATGATCCATTTGTTTGTCATGTTCATTTGTTCCATGGTGCTTTGGGAGGGGGGGCACCAGATTTTATTGTTATGGACGATACTGTCATGGCACTACTAAAAGCCAGAAATGCCTGAGCAAACTAAACACAAGTTCTGGGGAGTGATATGCAAAAACAATTTAAACTAAAACAGTTACATACTTGCTAATGAACAATTGAATTCTTAATACTGCTTGTTGAAATGACATTTAGCATAATTACAAACAAAGAATCTCATCATTCTTACAAACGATTCTCAGAGCACTAACTGACAAGTGGGTTTTGTAAAAAATAAAAAAGATGAAAGTTTATTCTGAACTTTTGCCCATTCCATTGCATTCTGGAAATACACTTGCATATCAGAATCCTCAGAACATTTGATGTTAAGAATTTGAGTTCAGAAACTTATAAACAAAACAGATCACATTTACTTTAGGAGATAAAAATCAATACAACTGAAAAACAAAATGAAAGAATTTATACACAATAGGAAGGGAAGACCAAAGTAAGACTCAATAAAAGTAAAATACTTGCCTTATGTTTTTAGGCAACCCAGCAATATAATATTGAATATAAAAACTCCAATTCATGCAAAATATGTGGCACTACATACAACAATCACCAACAACCAAATGGCATACAAGGTACTCAGCATATGCAAAAAATCACAAAGGACAGCATGCCATCCATAAATGCTATCTCAGCACAAAATGCACAAGTGCACACACAGACAATACCATGTATGTCAGACATCATACAGACAACATCCAGATGATAATCGCACGTGGATACAACATTAGAATATGATACATGAAGCTCAGAGCAGTAAGAAGACGACACATTAACATCAGATAATGGTCAGATATGTGCAAGTTCCAAATTTGGGTGGAGGTTACATAAAACTAATTCACACCCAACCATGAAACCATAATGTTGGATAAGAGACTGATACCACAGGCAAAATCAGCTGCAGCAGCTCTCAGACAGAGAAACCATCTTTGCCGTAAAAAAAAAACACTAACAGAATAGGAAAAAGGCATCACTGAACTTAAGATTTACAGACCATGCACATATTTACAGATCTTACTAAACTGCAAGGTTAGTAGAAGAGAAGGTTGCCTCGATCCCTATACTTCCCAGGAGTCACATTTTGGGCGGGGGAGTGAAGTTAGTGACAGACTCACTGTTAAGGTCAATGCTCACTCATCCCTTCCCGAAAGAGCTAAATCCTATGTAATTTCAATGTAATCTCACTTTGAGCTCAGGAGTTCTTTGTGTAGAAACATTTTCAGAGTGATCTATTAACTGTTACCTAGTAACATTCATAGCTACTGTCTTATGTGATCGACTACCAGTGATGCCAGGAATGAGATGTACTGTTGCCATTTGCAACAACAGTTTGAAGAAAACTAAAAAAGATCCTGATAAAAAGAACGTGAGCTCAGGAAAAAGTGGATTCATTTTTGTAGTAGAGATGAGAAATAGAACCCAGCATCCTGTACTGTGTGTTCACAGAACATTTTGAACCCGAAGATTATGAGCGGGATTTGGAATTTGAACTTTTAAATTTGTCACCCAAAAGAAAATTAGAAAGCTTTGCCTTCTCTTCAAAAACTTTGCTGAAAAGTTCTGAAGTTATAAAACACGTGGATTCTTGCTATAAAATTCACATTGAAAGACTTTCTCAAAGAGAAACTAAAAATATGATTTCCAATTTATTACAAGTAAACCATTCAGATAACAGTTCTGAGAAGCAAATTGCAGTGGAATCCGATGGAGTAACAGAAATCAGAGACGCAGAATATGGCGCATTAATGCGTAAATATAGGCAGTTGCTGATTGAAAATATTGCGTTACGCGAAAAGGTGTGCAATCAACAAAAAGAAATAAGGGATTCAGCTCTAAAAATACGCATATTGAAATATGAAATTGTTGCAATGAAACGAAAAAATGTTTGTGAAAAAAATGTTGAACTTCAAGTTCATTCAATACTACTCAAGATGTTGACAAGGGGTCAAGTAAATATGATTTTGAATTAAAAAAAAAAAAAGATTTGGTTATGATGAGGATATATCGATCACTTTGACTCTGCGATACCTGAGTAAGAGGTTATACATTTATTTACGAAGTGAACTGAATTAAACCCTGCCTGGATTATCAACTTTGCAGAAATGGGCGTCCAAGATTAATCCCCAACAAGGTACCATGACAGACATACTAAAAATTATGAAAACCGGGCATAATACAGAAAAACACCAATACCCAGACTGATGAATCTCGCACGAAAGAATTCGTAGTTGCAAAAGTGCAGTGCCACGGAGTCAAAAGTGAAAAAAAAATGTCCAAAGATTTATACAATGCTTATTCTATGCAAGCGACAACAATAATGCGTTAAATACACAACAATGCCTAACCACAGTAACTGAAGATGATGGCCGAAAGTATCTTGCTGGTTGGGTGACCAAAAAATATAAAGAAAAATACTCACATCTGGAAGATTACACATCAAAAAATAACACTGTACATATTGAGGAACCATGGATAAATCATCTGCCATTTGGAGGACTCATTCAACCATCTCTTGAATGGTCTAATATCGCTAAAAATTGGAATATGAATTTCTTAAACAAAACAAATTACACTATAAAAAGCCTTATATCGTAAAAACGTTAACTGAAAACATATCTCTCTTGTTTCCTGGATTTCCCACAGAGGTAGCCTACTTAGGACATATGTTAAGATGAGAATTATAATTAGGATTAAATATTTGACTGAGAAGCTGCAGTCTACCCTAACTGCCAAAAGAAATACCAGAAATGAAGATGACATTCGCTTAAAGAAGGAAAAGCCTATGTGAAAATAGTAAACTACGAAAAAAAAAATTAGACCTACTCATTTAGAAATAACCTTTAGTTTTGCGGTTTGGTGTGATTAAATCAATTATAAGTATATTGATTGGATTATAACTCATGTTCCTAAATCATGAAAAGCCAAAGAAATAGAACTGCAGCTACAGTAAACGTAAGTACAAAATAATACACTTTATGCTTCAGTCAGAAATGTTCAATTTTTTTAATGCATATGCATGTTTTTCTTTCTTTTTTCTAACCTTTTAATGTCTTTAATCTAAAGCAAGTTATGGATATATCTTGTGTAAGGGTCCTAAACTTTTTCAAAATAAACAGGCTTTAAAAAAAGAAAAAACTCAGTTGATTCCACACTCTGGACAGGCATGTGAGACCTCGAGTCAAACCACCCTACGATGGGTCTATCAGTGACGTCACGCGCCTCTCCCTCTCTGCTCCAAGATTTTCCGCGATCGAGACAACCTTCTCTTCCACTAACCTTGACTGTACTGCACATGATAATGCATCAGCAGGATATATGAAACTGCCTAAGAGAGAAAATTGCACTAGAGATAACCACAAAGAAAAAGTACAGATTTTCTCGCACATGTTAGGAGCAGTACATGACAGAGAAACAGTACAAAATCAAAGTGCCCTTGGATCTGCATTAAGAGTATATTCTGTTTTGTCACAGTATAGATGTAAAAGCAGGGGGAGGAAAAACAACACAGGAGTCATTTCCAGGCTTTACTTCTCAACCTAGTAAAACAAAACAAAAAAAATATTGGGGAGTGCAAACACTGTTTCAAACTTTATAGAGGTAAAAAAAAAAAGTTGTACTTAACTATAGAATAAAGGAGAGTCCTGTCATTGTGTGTAACTGTTTTCTTGATGTAGGTTCATTATCTTGGGATCAGTGTTCACAAAGTTGGGCATCAATGTCTGCCCACCATTTTTTTTATTAGTTATTGCTGAAAATCCAGTTTTACATGGATATTTTGATGAAGATGAAAACAAAATTTAAGGCTAGTCTGAAATTCCATTAAAACTCAAGCCAAGGAGGGACGTGTATGGAAGGGAATGGGGGGGGGTGCTTTTTTCTGAATTTATTCACCACACTACAAAAAAAAAAATTCTTAACCACCAATTTCTGGTTTCAAATTAATCATCTGAAAACCAAAAAAACTAAAGCTCACAAGGAATAAATATATTTTATATCAACTTCTATGTTCTGAACATCAGAGTTTTCTCTATTTTCATTAATACATACTACAATGGGAAATGTTCCATACATAAAAATGTTTTTTTGTTGTTTCCATGACACCAATGTTTTTTCCTTGAATGCACCTACCTTGAATGTCATTTGAAAAATTGAAGGCATCCTTCCTTGTTGCATACGACTGAATTCACTTAAACTGGAGAATATGTCACTTAAACAAGCACGTTGAACAACTCACTCTTTGTCCTAAATAAAGTGAATTACAACACATATGTATAACAAAAAATTAATTTAGCTTCATAAAGAAAACTGGCTACAATGTTCCCCATTTTTCTCATTTAGCCACTGACTGGTGAAAACTCAGTAACAGCCCAGTGTTTGGGAACCACTGCAGTAGATCATGTCTGCAAGTGATCTAGTACTGTGAATGATAGAGAAAACTAGGAGAACACAGTGGCACAATAAAGTAGGGGAGGAAGAAATAGCTGGTAGTTATATCTGGGAATATAGTCTAAATATGTGAGGCTGAAGTTGGAGGGAGATAGAAATAAGAAAGAACCAGGTAAACAATTGTACAGGCAGGATGCAATAACTGGATAAAATGATTGAGATGTGTTCTGTGATAGAACTCTGCCAGTGATGCTGAAGAGAAAAATTTCAGCACTGTAGAAAGACCAACAATACTAGACAATGCTGTAACTTGGTCATATAAAGCTACCCACCAAATTTCACTTGAATCCAATGAAAACTTACCGGATTATGCATAAATTTTATTGACATTCAGAGAAACACTGACATTATGCCTTGGGGCATCATGTTTTGCAGAAACAGACAGCCAGTCACTAGCACATTAGAAAACCTGAATTTTTTTTTTTTTTTTTTTAGTGGTGGCAGACTACCATTGCTTGCAATTGCTTGACAAGGAGAGAGAGAGAGAGCCAGAAGGAGTCTTAACATTCTAACCTAGGAAGGGGTTCATTATTTTCACTATTGCCAATTGCAGCTGCTTTTGACCAAAGAAAAAAGTACCAAAAGTGAAATATTCTTTAAAATGTCAGGAATTTTAGGAAAAAAATAAAGACTTTCAGGACATGAAAAAGCAAAATCAGGACAACTCCTACCCCTGCATTATATTAAGAAATGATGGTTGCAAATGGATGCGCAAATTATAGACATGGTACAACCAGGAAAGTTGAGCAAAAGAACATCTAAAATTGATTACTGTTGAAACAAAGATCATCGAAAGCAATGGGAAGTGAATCCAAGGAAATATTAATTCTCCACAAATATATGAAAGACATTTATGTATCATTATCAGCATACAGATTCCATACTTTTTACTGTTTCCCATATAGCCATTCTTCAGAAAACTTGAAAATTGCATCGTCCTGGAACAGGAATAGAACCTGTACCCCACCCCTCCCCTCCCCTCCATTCACATTTGAGCATGCTACCGTTACACCACCCAGGACAATGAAGTTCCAAGTAACTGAAGCTAATGCTTAACTTCAGTTGCTAATGTTTTTCTATGATCTTTGCTTAAACAGGAATCACTCTAAGTAGGGTTAGAAAATTATATTGCTTGACATGCCCGTTGCATGCAAAAGTTCTGTCCAGGCATGTATTTTTTTTCTTTCTGTGCTCGATTGGGCATGTAAAAAAATCTAACTTTTTTTTTTTTTTTCTTTTCTTTTCTTTTCTTAATAAAATTAATGGGATGTTTTGGAGATTAAAGGCCAACATGGATGACCTTGAAAACTAAAGTAGCCATAATGTGATTGGGTGACATCTCAAAAGAAAGCTCATGTAACAAACTTTCAAATGTGCCCAATATGAGCTCTATTGACAAATTAAGTCTAAAATTATTGCCATTTGCAATAGGCATGATAAACACAAAAATACCTTTTTTTTGTAAAATTTAAAGTCCTATAACTACAGAAGTATTGCATTTAGAAGCAGAAATTTTGCATTGATTGATTTATAAAACCTGCAGGTTTACAAAGTTTCGTGAAAATCAAAAGGGTTCAGAGGTCAAAAAATTATTTTTGTTCAAAGGTCAATTTTTTTTTTTTTTTTTTGCACTGATTTGGCATGGAATGACATATTTCACTGCTTCCTTTATATGTTTAGAAAAAAATATTGTACAGTATGTGCACAATGTGTGTGTATTCAGGCATATTAAATTTTGTTTCTGGTATGTATTTCTTTGGCAAACATGCTCGACTGGGCACATTACAATTTTGAAATTTTCATGGCCCTGATTCTAAGCAATCTTAGGTACTCCTTTGCAGAGTAGCAGAATTAAGACATATGCTGTACTCTGATTTATTTATTTTTTCAATCTAAAAGCAAAAACTAAGTTATTTACAGCAATTATAACACTTACCCAAAGCTTTACTTAGATTAATATACTTAATTTTATTTTAACTTGAAGAATTTTCAATTATTTTTCACATCTGAATTCTTTTGTTTTTACAGAAGTTTTTGGCCTCTAGATTTTCTCAAGGCTCGTTCTCAATGTATAGGAACTGTATCAAAAGTTTTGTTTACACAGTAAGAATTTAAATTTTACTGCCAGGTTCCTCTTGCAGTCGCCAGTTATTAAATTAAAATATTTTTGTTATGTATTTTGTAAGTCTACTATTTTTGAATTAAGTTGTTGAAAATGCTATTTATAAATTTTGAAGGTTCATTAATGGAACTTTTTCTGGGTATAAAAACTTTAGTCTCTTATTTTTTTTTTATGAGGTTCATAGTCCAATATTTTATTATTTTGCCATAAATGTCTGTTTCACACACTTTGCTGTACATTGAATTGTAATGTACTTATTTTGCTTTCATTGGAATCTGTAATGTTCTAATAATTGTTTGCTTTATTAACTTTTCTATGAATTATATTAATTATATTATTCTATTTTTTAGAGTGGTTTGTACTTTGCAGGTTTGCATCAAGTTTTCTGTTTCAATGGCTGTGTATGCAGATCCATTTAATTTTTTATACAACTCTGCTCCTTTGCTCAATTTTCCTGATCTGACCATTCCTATAACTCTGCATCTATTTGTAACCTTCGTTTCTCCTCAGTATACGTATATCGTAACTGCAAGAGAAAGCTAAGCATTAGCTTCAGTTGCTTGGAAATTGGTTGTCCTAGGTGGTGCAAAGGTGGCATGCTCAAACGTAAATTGGGAGATGCAGGTTCGATTTCCATTACAGAGTGATGTGATTTTCAAGTTTTCTAAAGGATGGATATATGTGAAACAGTAAAAAGTGTGGCATATATGTGCCAACAATAATATATAAACAAAGATATGAAGAAAAACTTTAAAGAGATGTCACATGGTAGAACCCACAGAAAGAAGGTAAAAGAACAGTTTAGAATAAAGAATTTGGGGGAAGAAGAGTAGAAGCCACAATAAACATTGTAACTTTGTTTACCTCTAAATATTCTGTATGCAAGGCCTAACACTTGTACAAAAAGTGATGGGTGTCTGTATAAACCTTAAAGACAATCTTTCCATTCATACCTCTCTAAAAAAAAAAAAAATAGAAAAAGAAAATGCCACATGCTGGTTATAAAGTATGTGTGAGATATTTGTGGGGATGAGAAAAAAGAATAACATGCAAATTACAAACACACAGAATAGCTGGGTGGAAGTCAGATTTTTTTTTCTTTAAGCAAAAACAGTCCCATTAAATGATAATACATCTAAATGCTGTAAAAATGGCCAACAATTTTATTAACTGTCAGTAGTATTGCACATCAAACCACAGACATATGTGGAAAAGGGATTTGAAAAGGTCTTCAGTCAAAGCATGGAATAGGGTTCAGAAGAACACCACATGTATCCTCTAACAAAGATGTTTTATTTTTGTAAGTATTCAAATTCACACACACACAAAAAATACCATGAAATCTACATGCAACAGGCAATGCACAACAGTAACCATAATTAGTGTCAATTTATATACAATAAAGCTGCACTTTGTAAAACTATGAGAAATTGAGAACACAAGACCTATGGTGCAAATAAATTTGGGGGGGGCGGAATTCATTCACGCAGTTTCACAATGAATGTTAATCAAGCTACAATGCCACATAAAACACACATGGAAACAACCAATAAATTAAGGAACCAGCACAAAAAGATTAAATGAGATGTGTTAGCACTGAATCAAAGTATACACAAGAGAGCCAAAACCTAACATGAAATTTAGAAATGAAACACAATATGCAGTTAACTTTTAACAAAATACATTGAGCTATATCATTTATAAATTATTAAATATTTCATGTAACATTAAAGCATTTTAAATATTCAAAACATTTTTTACTGAAAAAAAGTTCATATTAAACATAGTGAGAGATTAAAAAAAAAAACGTCCATCCAAACCAAACACACTGGGTTTTAAAATTAAAACATGTACACAACTTGCATTCGAGATATTAATCATGGAAGCTGGCATCACCAAGTTTTCAAGCAATGCTAGTCTTATTACGTTTCAACGTGCCATTGAACAGACAAAAAATGAAATGGATGAAACAATTACAAGGAAGAAAAATTATCTGAAGTAATGTTAAAAGCAAAATTTCATAGGCAATTAATTACTTTCTGTGTATCAGTGAACAGTTTTTAAAAAGTTGTTCCATCTTCAAAAATTTGCATAATTAAACTATTTACATAACTCCATTAAATTTCAACAAGATCTGACACTTGCACAAATACAGGTGATCCTCAACTTATGAACCTAATTGTCTTCCTAAGTTCACTCTTGAGTTGAAAAAGTCAAAATTTTATACATTCTGTGCAATCTAACAAGCCTAGTATTTGTTGTAAACATGCACTCTATGAGTGCACTTGATTGGATACTATGAATAGGTTGTCTGCTTACCTTAATACACTGGCGTGCAAAAATTAAGGACAAAGAGGAGAAATTAGCATAACAGCGGAACGAGCGGGCAGAATGGACCGAAAGACCACTCAGGAGATAGACTAGGGTCCGGTATGGTAGGGCATGCGCATATATGCAGCACGACATGGGGGGAGGGGGAGTGTCAGAAGGGTATAAAGCACACGGGCGGTGTATGCTCAGCAATTTCGTGAAAGCTGTTGCATGGTGTACATCGGTTTGAACGACGTCGAGTTGTTGCCACCGTGTGATATGGCCAACAGGCAATCCAATAGACGACATCTGGATGACTTTACCCGAGGTCGCGTCATTGGGAAGTTGGAAGAAGGTCGAAGTATTACTAGTGTGGCCGAGGAGTTTGGGATCACTCACAGAATCGTTCCACCAGCTTGGGGAGCATCAAACGACAGGAACAGCTGTCCGAGAGTTTAGCAGTGGTCGTCCACGAGCAACCACGGCAGCGGACGACCGGTATATTGTCCAACAAGCAAGAAGAGACTGACGGCAGACAGCGGGAGAAATCGCAAGTCACATGCAACAGACAACTGGACGTCAGTTATCGCGTTTTACCGTGGCCAGGAGACTGCACACAGGTGGTCTATTTGCACGACGACCAGTACGGTGTGTGCCATTAACGCCTGCTCATCAGAGACGGCGGTTTCTGTGGTGCCAGGAATACAAGAACTGGACACATCAGCAATGAGGTAGAGTTCTCTTTACGGATGAGAGCAGATTTAGTCTGACGAGCGATTCTAGACGTATACACATCTGGAGAGAGCACGGAACACGCAATCATACCTCCAACATCATCGAAAGGGACCGGTTTGGAGGTAGCGGAGTTCTCGTTTGGGGCGGTATCATGCTTGGCAGCCGTACTGACCTCCACATCTTCCAAGGAGGTGCAGTCACTGGTGTCCACTATTGTACATAGGTTCTCCTGCCTCACGTGCGTCTGCTTAGAGGTGCTGTGGGTCCTGAGTTCCTCTTCATGGATGACAACGCTACACCTCATCGTACAGTGGCTGTCGCAGACTGAAGATATTCAACGCATGGATTGGCGTGCAAGGTCCCCGGACCTAAATTCAATCGAATACGTGTGGGACCTTCTCGGGAGATGCTTGGCAGCACATCACCAGCCGCCAGCAACAATTCCGCAACTGCGATTGGCGCTACAAGAGGAATGGGCCGCGATGCCTCAACAGCTCCTTGACAACCTCATCCTCAGCATGGACAGACGTTGTAAATCCTGCAACGCAGTTAGGTGTGATCATATCCCATACTAAAGACTGGATTTTTCTTGGCAGCCGCCTGCCACATGGACGTTTCTTGTCTTCTGTCCAGTTGTGCTCGAAGCTACCTTTTCAATAAAGTGCCTTTGTATCCTTTGGATTCCTTGCTTGGACAGTTTTGTTCATTTGTCCCATATTCTTACATCTTGGGGATCTTGTGGTATGATTTGAGTCGATGTGGAGCACTTCTGCACGACGTTACATTCGAAAAACCGTCTCGTCCTTAATTTTTGCATGCCAGTGTATTATCATGCCTTTTATTTGATGGGGTTGATATAGCTTCAACAACAATATTCCACTGGAACATGGGGATAGTAATTGTATGGAAGGATTTCATTGCTTTTTTAACTGGTTCTGATATAAGCAGAACTTGATGCAGATTTCGCCAATTACGACTTTTTTACGCTTTGCAACAGTAGGTTAAAGAAGCGTATATGCTCCAGCTTTGTCTGTCTGTCTGCCTATCCGTCTGCCTATCCGTCTGCATGATAACTCGCGTAAAAATGGCTCGATTTCGATTAAATTTTAGTATGTGGTAGAGGACCACCTGGAGACAAATCCTATTGAAAATGGGCGAAATGGGGTCAAAGGTCAGGACATAGGAGCAGGATCCTTTCCATTGCCCTTACGCATCATAACTTACATAAAATTGCTTCGATTGCGACAAAACTTTATCATGTTGTTCCGGAGGTATACTGAACCAATTCTGTTGAATATTATCAAAATGTGGTGAAAGGTCAGGGCACAGGAGTGAGATTTATTCCACAGCCATTATCCTCATAACTTGAGTAATAAGTTGGGTAATGATTTCTGGTATGTTGGAAAGCGTATCATAATCAATGCATTGCATAATTTTACTAACTCGTTTTTTTTTTTTTTTTTTTGGGGTTGGAGATTTAACAACTACCATGAGCAACTAAGTTGGTTATAAGCAGTTGCCCCTTCCCTAATTTAGGGCCTCTGGTTCCAGGAATAGGAGAAAGCCAGCATCATAAGACAAACACAACATCCATGCCTCACCGGGATTCGATCCTGGACCCATCTCGAACAAACGAGCAGAAGTCATCGCTTAGACCACTGCGCCACTGGGGCAGCCAATTATGACTTCCTTGAAGAACGCAGATTACCAAATGTATGAACAGTTGTCTTCTTTATAACTCTGCAGCTGGCAAGAACATTGTGAAAGCCTGCAGAAATCTTTAGAAAACATTAACATTTGAATCTCGCGTCTTAAACGCAGCCATATCTTCCTCAAAAAGGCTTAAACCTTTATCTCATCACAGGAAACAAGCACCTAATTTTATCCGCTTCTCTTCTACCCTAATGACTTTACCTTTTTTGCTGTTCTACCAGAAATCTTGCAAGTTTTCAATATTGGTGAGCAGCTTTCTATGGTTATTACTGAATTGCTGCACAGCAGTTTCATCTACTTCCAAAATCAACTGCACACTGTCCCTAGACTTGCTTCATACTCCTTCAAGTTAGCAATAAGCTATGCTTCCACACATCCCATTTATTTTCTAATTTCCTTCCGGACAGCACAAATACATACGTATTTTACAGCTTTTAAGATGTTGTAGCCTTTTTAAAATGTCTTTATTTCCCCACCACACAAGCTTTTTTACAGCCTGCATTTTGAGTGTGAGCCATAAATATTGCAAAGATGTTACATGGGGGGGGGGGGAATGTTAGGGTGATGATCCAGGTTAATGGGAGATAACAACAGCGTATCTCAACCAAAAAAAACAATGACAGGTAACTTTGTTTGTTCATTTTTGAAGCAAATTGCCAGCAAAACAAATTCTACAGCTGTCTGACATTCTGAAAAAGACAGCTGCTGCATATGCAAATGGTTTACCAACAAAATCTGAAATTCCATCACCAGCTTTCAGCTACCTTTAAAAAAAAAAGTAACCATGCATACACTTTGTTAACATGCTACTTCAGCATCCTTTTCCATTGCAAAGCCACTTCATCCACACTGGAAATTTATTGTGTGGACATCACTGCACCTTCACAAAGTATCTCACTCTCGTGTTATACTATGGTTTGCACAGAAAAATCTTAATATTTTAGTTATTTAAAGAAACAATTACTAGAACTAAACATCCCATTACTAAAATTTTGACTGGATTGTGCTTTATTATCAGAAAGTCAAGTCTCTCCTCTCTCTCTACTTATAAATTAGGATATAGCACAGCATTCTTCCTGAATTCAGATTTTATAATGAAAACAAAAACTTCTTCCATCTTATCTATTGCTGTGCCTTTCATTCATTTGCAATTATTAGTTTTCATTTATTCCAAAAATTTGAAAAGCTGCACAATTCAGTCATTCATCAGAGGTGAGTGCAAAACAAAGTTAGAAACACTGAGAAATTTTGCTGTCCCTCCCTTCCCCGGGGGTCACAATCACCAAACTATTTTGAATTTAATTTTATAATTCAAAACAATTTTTTTATATTAAAAAAATGCGTTGGTCATGCACATCTTTTTTTATTCAACTGATAGTCAATGGACAGACAATTTACTCTGGAAAATGATCTCAGATTTTAAGATTTGCCTGTCATTAATGGCTTTAATTTTTCAAATTCACTTATGTTAGCTACAAAAAGTAGTTACATTTTTTATTAAATCATCTGGTTTTTCATGGAACACACTCTCCAATAGAAAATAGGTTTCATTAATACTCAGCTAAGTACAAAACCCACAGCAGCACTAACTCCTGAGCTGGGAAAACAATGCAGGAAAAGCAACGAACACTGGTCAGAATCTCAGCCTCACGACCTAACTCATACGGAGCCAAGACTGGCAAAAACTGTGAAAGATATACGGCTGTGCTACACACTTCTTTAGCAGCTAATTAAAGCAAGAAACAAAACAGTGACTAATTGTTTTAAACAATTTATTATACAGTTACAGGTGTCAGCACAATTTCAAAAGCTGTAAAAAAAGGGGAAAAGAAATTTATTTTATACAACATACCACACTGTTATCTGTGTCAGCACAACTTACTTAGCTGGAAACTTGAAATTCTGGGTCTGATTTAACACAGAAACCCACAGCACATACACTACCGATTCATTGTACTTCTTACTGAATGCTACACCTGAACAATTCAAACCAAACAATGATCAAATTCCACTATTTTTGCTTCAGCATAGCTTCTTATCTCAAATTTGTTTTCTTTCCCAAGGTGCCTGTTTGAAGTTTTGTTTTTCACTATCATTCCATTCCTTTTGCCTTTTTTTGTTTGTTTACTTTTCTAGTCATACTTGTGGTACATAAGGCATAGGTTACACACACACAAACATCTATAAGAAGGATAAAAATGTGTGAACATGCAGCACATGTAAAAAAAAAACCAGCGTAGTTGCCACTCCACACAAATGGTGCTATGGAACCATGAACCAGTGCTTCAAGTACAGATAAAACACACATTAGAAACATTTCAACTGGTATAATTTCCTTTTATACTTATTTTTTAATTTTTGAAAATGAGAGCACATGTTCATATGCATGACAGTTCATAAGTCAAAGACCACACGTATGATTTATTTTTCAAGCTAAGGGCTACATCGCCAAACATTAAACATTAAAAAACATGCTACTTACAAAACCTTTTCATTATGAAGAGATACAATGGCAAAAGAGCCACAACTCAAAATTTCACGATATGCTAGTTGTCAGTGTTTGTGCTCTGCCAGATATCATCACAAATGTGTCTACACTACTCTTTGAATTCTGTTATGCCAAGTATTTTTTGGGAACAAAAAGATTGCAGTGAACAGTTAATTATGCACTCCCTGAAAGTAATGGACCATGCTAACACCAATGTGTGCTCTAGTAACATCCTGGTGCAAAAAGAGAAAAAATTTCCACCTACAGCAATAAGATTAATAATATTGTATGTCTGTGTTGCACAATGATCCAAACTTGAACTAAAAAAAAGCAGATGCTGAGCTTCCAACATGCACAATAAAACACTGATGCTAGTGGAACAAAACCAGGAACGTTCCGTGTATCTAGTAAGTGCAGTCAAGCCTTGTCACTATAAAATAGTGTTGAATTGCTGGATTCTGTTTCATTAGGCAAAATTTCTCAGCCCCTCACAATCGTTGTTCTTCACCTGACTTTTACAATTTCTAAACTAAACTAACTAGCATGGTAGGCATCAAGTTCCTCATGTATGATAACTCTGAGTGTATACAGAATTTAACCTACATCGTTTAATTTATGCAAAGACTTTAAGGTTCACAACATAAGACACCAACTTTTGTGAAGGTCAGATTTGCAGCTCCTTTACATATTTAATGTTCCAGTTTAATATACTTAAAATTGCTACTTCAGTAAGTATTAAAGTGTCTATTACTGGTGCTAAAAATTTTCTGGTAATTCAATAAACTGCAATGCTGCATATTTGATGCACAGAATACTAACTCTTCAGGGGAGAAAAACATTGTCTATCCACCTCCGGACAAGTCCACGGTGATGTGGCACAGAAGAGACAACTGAAATGGGTCATGGCATATCCACTCCATGCATTTGCCATACTTCAACTACTGCTACTTTGCTCTTTGAAATCCATTATGCTATAAGTAATAAAAAAAAATGAACATGCAGTTTACTAGTCTCCACTTATAAAACTAAACGTTCCATAAAAAAATCTGTTGTTTGGTGCCATCTTGAGTCAGCAAGACTACAAAACCAGACAAAGATACAGAGTTCTTCCGTTGATCTTACAAAAATTTTCTCTCACAGGGCCAAGCAAATATGTATGTAATTTCTTCAGCACTGGTACCTACGTGTAATATCCCATCCCTTGTAGTTTATTGTTGGGCAAAATTCAGGATAGGCAGAATGACCTATAAAATATACCACTACTACTCCATTGCTGTCAGCACATTTCAACAGAAATACTATCCAACAGGCCAGCAACATGACAAATGTGATTAACTTCCAAATTATTACACTAACTTCAATGAAATATCAATCAAGATTTTTTTCACTTTTCAACTTAGCACATGTGACACCCACATGCTGTAATATAAAAACCAACTGCAGCATGCATTTGATAGAAGAGCTGTTAGAAGTAATATAGCAAAAATCATTTCAGCATGTTTGACTGTAGCACTACCTGAGATACAAATTGGGGACCCAGACCTGGAAAAGCATCACAAGAAATAAACTCTTCAAAAGGCTGGAAATCATCTAAATGTGAAATGAGAAGGAATTTGTGAAAAATACAAAGGCAAATTAATCCAAGACTCTATAGCAGAGTAAACACAGAACTACAACAGTGTTACGGCTGGTGCTTAGCAACATCAGTAATACACTGCCAGTTACTACTTCAGGTGGAAATAACCATTTTCTAACGCTGTGGCCAGATGGGTGTTTTAGGTTACCCTGCACGTATCCCCTAAGAAGCAAATATGAAGCTGTGCACAAGCACGAAGTATGTCACAATAATGCACAATACATTTGATTAGATGCCAAAAAACAGTGAAGTATGCTAGTGCTTTGAAATTTAAAAAACCTTTTGAGGAACACACCATCAATCAAAGAACTACTGCCAACAATAAAACAGCATCACAGAGCAATAGAATTTGTTTTCTCATATGGATGCCCAAACAATTAATGCTACTGAATACTGTCCTAATTTTAAAACACTGCAGTGAAGCCGTTCTACTTACACAAGCAAGGGGGTATTGTCAATAAGTGTGTGACCTAATATAAAGAGATAAGTGCTGTAGAAAAGGTACTATATTTTTAATTAACATAATCTCCTTTTGACTGTACACACTTAGCACAATGCTTCTTCAGTTACTTCAAATCCATTGACAAAAATCTGTCTGTCTCCAAACCATACATTTACAGCACACTTAACACCCTCACTTGTCTCAAAATGACACCCTTTTACAGAACTTTTGGTAGAAGAAGGATTAATAGTCCAACTGGACTAAATCTGGGGAATAATGTGCCTGAGGCAGCAGTTTGAAGTTTAGCCCTCAAAGGAAATCTGCTTTTTTTTTGGGGGGGGGGGGGGGGGGGATTAAAAATCATATTACACTAAATCTGAAGAATAATATGCGTACGGCAGCAGTTTGAAGTGTAGAAAACCCAAAGGAAATTCATCCTGGTTTTTTTTTGGGGGGGGGGGGGGTAATAATCAGACTAGACTAAATCTGGGGAATAATGCACATGAGGCAGCAGTTTGAACTGAAGAACTCAAAGGAAATCCACTGGGTTTTTTGGGGGGCAAAAAGATTTCTTTTCTGGAGAGCTCTTTTCAACGTTCTTTAAGTTTGTGATGCAGCTGGCATGATAGATCACATTATTAGTCACTAGCTTTCCTGGATTCTGTGTAATCAATGAGGATCACACCTTCACAATCCTAGAAGGCTGAAACAAACTCCTAGCTAGTGGGTGGCTGTCGTGGAAATTTTTTGGGCTGGGAAGATCCAGAATGCTGACACTCCATGGATTGTTGTTTGGTCTCTGTACCATAATGGTAAATCCAGGTTTCATTCATACTCACAAGTTGGCTCACAAAAATCATAAGAATCTTGTGAAAAATAGTCAAGAACAGCTTCTGCACAATCAACCATCCTATTTCTATTGTGTCAAATATTTTGGTATCCATTTTGCAGACATCTTCCTCTGTACTACATCATGAATAATATAATGTACACATCCACAGGACAAGTTTCTCAGCAGTAATATGGATACCAATACACAGCTTTCCCATTATCAAATTGGGCATGGTTTTAATGTTTTCTTGAGTTGACTGCAACATTGATCTGTCACGACAGGGTAAATCTTCCATGAACACTCGACCCCTTTTAAATTCAGCCACCCAGTTTTTGACCATGCTGTATATGATGGGCAATTGCAGACATTACCATCATATCCTTGTAAATTTTACTTGGATTCGATCCTTTAACAAAAAGATGGCACACTGTTGTTCTCCATTGAAATTCACATTTCCACACACTTTTACAACTGAAACAATATGAACTTCATATCTGGTCCAGGGGCGTAACTACCACCACTGCAACCCCTGCAGATGCGGGGGAGGGGGAAAGGTAACAAAGGGGCGTACTGCATCTGCCAGTTATAGTTTTATGAAAAAATTCGAGCATGCACAATGAACCCAAAGATTCATATTTTGTTTTAAGATATATTTAGCTTTGCCTAAATAAATGCCTACTTTCACTTTTAAAACACTGAATGTCCTACAGATTAAAAGTATTTGGCTCTTTGACTTTGAATTGTAACACGGTCGCTCTCCAGTTGCCCTCTCTCTGCACAGCTGAAGAAAAGCGCACAGCCACAGTAGAATTCCCCATGGAGGACGAGGGAAAACAGTCAGTTACCTACGATTACATGCACGACAGGCGTCAACATTTATTGACAGCAGCCACAGATCTGCCATATGTAAGAGCGCGATTTCTTCAAGTGATTTATTTTAGTTTGGGGCAAAGCAATTAAACATATTGCCAAATCTATTACTTAAAAAGTTCTACAGGGCTCTAGGTACCACCATTACTTTTGCAGACACTCTCCCTGACTTCCTAACCCCCCCCCCCCACCACCACACACACCGCAAAAAATGCATCCACCCTCGTGTTCAAAATCCCGGGGAAATTACTGTGCTTAGGGGTACTGAAGTAAATCTAGTGGGGAAAGGGGGAGGGCACGTTGTGCTAGTTACGCCACAGATCTGGTCCGTTAGGCATCAGAGGAATGAGTAGGTTACAATCACCCTACAACAATGACAACTGCATCAGGCCACAAATTTATTAATATCCCTTTTCATATATGGAGAGATGCATGCTTGGTGTAACCAGGAGAGATAAGAAGAGGAACTCGTGGATCAGAAAAATGACAAGAGTGGAAGACATCATGATCAGAGTAAAATCCTTGAAATGGCAATGGGCTGGACATATTGCCAGAAGGACAGACCATAGATGGACAGCTGAAATTTTAGACGGGATTCCAAGAGACAGGAAAAGACCCCGAAGAAGACCACATGGGAGATGGATGGATGAAATTTGAAAGTATGCTGGAGTGACATGAAGGAGACAGGCACAAGACAGACCGTTGTGGAAGAAACTTAGGGAGATCTTTGTCCAGCAGTGGATTGATAATGGTTGACAATTATTATGATGATATCAAAAACAAACTTCCCAGAAGATTCACAGGGGGAAAAAAATACTTTCGCTTTGGAAAATATTGTACATCATACATCATCAGTGATTTTTTTAAACATAAGGTATAGGCTGTGCAACCACATGCCAAATGCAAGAAATAAATCTGATGACCATGCAATAAAATGGAAATTCAGTGAACACAGTAAACGAAACAGAGCAGGAAATACTTATACCAGCAAGACTTCTTTTCTTGAAAGACCATAGGGCAAATTCTGAAGCAAAATACATTTTCTAATATGAACTTTTACACGAAAAAGAAGCACATGATGCAATTCTTGAAAAGTAAGAAATCACATCCAAATACTAGAATATTCAAACTCCGGGAATGGAGACCAATAAGTTAATCACACACACAAGGATCAAACCTTCAAAACAGCCAATATGCACAATTAAGTCAGAACATAAGCAACCACAAAAGAAATAAATTCACTACATAAGAATAAAACTTGGGAGTCCTACATCTTTTTCCAAGCAAGAAAGCCACTGGTTTGAAGTGGATGTAAAAGAAGAAATCTAGTTTTGGCAATACAGTGAAAATTAAAAATGTTAAACTTCAGGCAAAATTATAAAACCAGATGCCTAAACTAAATTCTGGAAAAAAGTCCTCTGCTGTCAAACATGCAACAATAAACTCTTCTCAGCACAGCAGTGCAGAGATGCAGGTAAGTCAACCATTTAAAAATCATTTTTTTATTTATTTAATGTGGTAACCTTTAAGATTTAAATAAAACAGTAAAAAAAATGCAAGTTAAATAAACCTATTTATGGGCTGAAACAAGCATCATAAACAGGTATTCAAAAATCTGGGAGATTGCTTTGCAGTCAAATGTTTGTACATGATAAAAATGACCTGTCTTTCCAGAGTGAAACAGAATGAAATACAAAAATATGTACTATTACATAGACAGATGATATCTATCCTGAAAATAAGTGGTGTTAATAAACCCATACAAAAAGCAATCTCTACTAGACACCTTTTGAAATAAAAAATCTGAGACATGAGATATTCAGGTACTGAAACTTGCAGAAGCTTTCTTGTACATCAAAAAAGAACTGTAACTGAAAACTACAGGAAGAAGAGTGACAAAGCATGCAATCATTTGTCAACAAATCATGGAAACAACCAAAAAAAATTAATTAATTGCACATCACATAACTTACCATGAAACACTGAAAGCTCTTCTTTATCTGTCACTAATAATGATACACACAGGCCACTGAATTAGAAACCTTTATGCAAATGAATGCAAACGCCACTTATGCAGCATATATGAAAATACACAATCACATAATATTGTAGTTCTAGCTAATTGTTACTTTAGCCATGATTATATTATGTGGGTTAAATATATAAGTGCATAGATGATGTCATTATGTAAGAAATCTTCATGTGTTTTCTATTTCTCACATTATACTTAGTTAATGATGGAGGCATGTATCTGCTTATCATATACTATGGTTATATGGGCATCCTTATGTAAGATAGAATAATAATAAAGTGAAATGCTTACTTTGTTAAGTAAAAGTTGCGCTTTCTAATACTAGAGATCGTGGCTCATTAACATGGTACCAAATCCGCACAATCTTGACAAGCACAATGTTAATGAACCACGATCTCGATTATTAGAAAGTGCAACTTCTACTTAACAAGGTAAGCATTTCACTTTCTTATTATTCTAACTTAAGGATGCCCATATTAACACAGTATATGATAAGCAGATACATGCCTCCGTCATTAACTAAGTATAACATGAGAAACAGAAAACACATGATGATTCTTCACATAATTATATCATCTAAGCACTATACACAGTCACATGCATCACCATGAACTAGGAAACTAATTAAAACTACTGCTCGTCAGTAGTGTTGATCACAAGGGAAAAAGTAAATGACTTTTTGGAGTTTGATAAAGGACTTTTTGGAGTTTGATAAAGGACTTCTTGTGGTTGGCCGTCTGGCTGAAGCAACGATTTTGAAAACAGCAGAGCTGACTGGTTTCTCAAAAGGTGAGATATCCCAGGTCTTTAATAAGTAGGAAAATAACCCACATTGCTTGTTTAAGAGGCATAAGTGTGGCACAACAATCAGATTACTGTTGTCTAAGAAAGCTTGTACAGAGGAACAGGACTTCCTCAGTACAGCAACAGACCGAAGCATTTAATGAAGGCTGTTTCTGACTCGTATCTCAGCGAACTACAATCAGGGAATTCGAGAGAATCGGCATTGGCAGTCGCATGCCTACATGGATTAGTCTTTGTCTACAATGGTGTCAGGAGCACCATGACTGGACACCGACAAAATCTGGAAAACATCCTGTGCTCCTAACATCGCATTACACCTTGTTCTGTTCTGACGGTATGCAGAGTTTGGTAAAAGCAATAGACCCAGCTTGACTAGTAAACACAACTCAAGGTTCTGGAAATAGTGTAATGGTGTGGGGCACATTCTGTTGGTATGGAACACGTCCCTGATATTGCTGGTAGGTCAAGGGTGCTCTAAGGATTATTTGAACATCATTGAGGATCACGTCCATCCTCCGATGTAGACTTTTTTCTTTATCAAAAAGGTGACGGATGTTTCACAGATGACAATGCTACTACTGTCCATCATGCAAGATGTGTTATGGGAGCATGACAGCAATTTTCGCCATCTTCCTTGGCCACCACAAAGCTTGAATCTGAACCCCACTGAGAATGTATGGGATGTTAGAAATACAGATCCAATGGGAAAGTCTTCTGTTAAATGTGATCCACTTAAAGAACTGTCTGGTGAACATCTGGTATACTGTATCAGTAGATGCACACCTACACCTTGTGGAATCTACACCAAACCACATAGTGCTGCAATTCGGGGTAAAGGAGGGGTCTACCCAGTACTGAATAAAAGTTTCCAATTCATCAGCCAGTATGTGTACAACCAAATGAATACTAAATGAAAAAATGTTCAACCACTGACTAGAAGAGTATTTTGAAGATAATCTGCTCTAAAAAAAACAAAAAAACTACAAATTACTATAGACTACAGTTAAGCTCTAATAAACTACTTGTTCTAATAATTATCCTCTCACTTCTTAAAAATGTTTCCAAAGTTACATAACATACTGATTTCTTTCAGAGAAACAAGATTACACAGAAATCCTGGAAATTGACCAAATCATGATTTCAACAAAGATCCCTCGAAAATTCAACAAGTATTTGCTTCTTTAACTTCAAAGAATATGGTTGCAGATTTGGCATTTAGTAGGAAATAACCACGGTTTATTGCTGAATGTGTGTGTGTGAGAGAGAGAGAGAATCCCAGATTAATATAGAAATATGCAAAATTCCACAAGGCAGAAAATGTTTTATCCATGTCATTTTCTTGCATTGATATACAAAGGTTGTTCCATAAAAACAGTATTTTTTTTCAGTTGGCAACAGTGCAAAGGGGAAAATAATCATGCAGATAACTGAATTAAGGAAGTATCTATGGCAACAGTTATTAGCCGTGGCAGATGATTCTGGTTTTGTTACTGCACAGTTGTTTAAGGCACGTCTGCATTTCACCATACAGCTATGGAGGCAAGTGATTCAGAGTTAAGAAGTGAAATGCATTGTGCAATAAAATTTTGTATTGTTTGGGTAAAACTGATCCAGGAACAGTTGATTTAATGAACAAATCTTGCAAAGATAAATGTTTGTTTGAGGGAGTCAACGATTTTTAGATGGAACCATGATTTCAAAAACGGGTGTTGGTCGGCAGAACTCGCTTCTAGGCCTGGTTGACCTGAAAATGTTGTTACAGAGCATATTGTTAACACTGCTTGGGCAATCCTGCCAGAAGATTGACGAATGACATGTGAAGACATAGCGGTGTCAACTAATATTTCAATAATGTCGGAATTCAGCATTCTATGCAACCAAGTACTGCTGCATTGTGAGAGTGTTCCAGATGGGTACCTCAACACCCGACGAGAGAACAATTGTTAGCTAGAGTTCAGGTATGTCATTAGAAGAAACAAATTATTGCAAAGGATCCAAACTTTCTAAACACAGTAATAACTGCCGATGAAACAAAGGTCACTATTTCGACCCTCTCACGAAGCACACAATGAATGTCTAGAAACACACAGGCTTGCCTCTTCCCAAAAAAAAGTCTTCCACACCAAATCAGCTGGGAAGGTGATAATTTTCTTTGATCATAAACGTGTAGTTACCAGCATGCTGTTCCTCCACAAATTACTGTCAATGCTGAGTATTACATTTCAGTCTTGAAGCCCCTGCGACAACACACATCAATTAAGCAACAGGAACTAGTGGGCAAGTGGACCCTACACCATGATAATGTCGCACACATGTGGCTGTGTGTGTTAAACTGTTTCTTACGAAATGCAGTATTGAAATCGTGCCACAGCCTACCTAAAAGTCCTGACCTCACCCTGTGCAATTTTTGGTTGTTTCCAGCAATGAAGGTAAAGTTTCGTGGCACAACATTCAACTCAGATGCTGACATTCTGTGCAGGGGTCGCTAAAGCAGATTCCACAAAATGCCTTCACTACATGCTTAGAAAAGTGGACTGAACGATGGGACCATTGCATATCATCCGAGAGAAGATACCTTGAGGAAGAATAACATATTTTGATGTTCCTATATTTCTACATTTTATGTGATTTTACTCTCAGTTTTTATGGAACGGCCGTTGTATATGATAAAAAATTCTCAACATGCATTTTTTTTAAACAAATCAATTTTGGATATGCTATTCACATTCTAAAATGCAATTTTACAAGAACGAACAAAACTGAAAACTACAGCTGTGTGTGCACATCCTACACAACTTGCATATCCTCTTTAAAGACATTAACACAGCAGTATGCCAACCATAAAATTTCAAAATAAAAACCTGAAGTTAAAAAGGCTTGTCAAAAAAAATATTAAGCACAACTCAAACCATGAATTTGTAAACAATTAAAGAACAATTATCAAAGTTACTGGAAAACTCAATACATTTTTCACACAATTGTAAACAACTTTTAAAAGCTTGACAGTTACCTTGAGAAGTCTGTGCATTAACATCAGCCCCATGCTGAATCAACAGTTTAACAATATCTGCGTGACCAGCACTAGCAGCTTCCATTAAAGGAGTTGTATCTTTAAGTCCTCGATCTTCAACATTAGCTCGCATGGCGAGTAAGAGCTACAAACAGGAAAATTTGGGGAAATGTTTTAACCAGTTTATTTACACATAGATGGATTTCATATTTTTCAAAGTAACATACATAAAAGTAACTAAGTAAGTCCAAAAAATGCTGCTAACAAATGTTAAAACAGCTGGTTCTATATTTTGATTATACGAAAGTATGCACATGTACACCGAAGTAGCAAATTATTAGGAACAGGTACCAAATTATTAGGAACAGACTAAGGGTGTTGGGCCACCCTTAGTCTTCAAAGCAGCATCAATTCAATGCAGCATGGATTCAACCAAGTGCTATATCGTTCTACTGGTACATTCAGCCGAGTGGATATATAGGCATTCATCAATTGCAAAATGTTAGCTGAAGAAGGATCTGTTACAAAAAATGGCTCCCCCTCAATCTATACTTACAGATGTTCAACTAGGTTGAGATTTGAGGACTGTGGGGACCATTGTAGCACTTTGAAGTCAATGGCATGTTCCTAGAACCACTACGTGATGATCTGAGCCTTGTGCCATGGCACATTATCCAGCTGGAATTAATCCTCTCCATCACGAAATACCATGCACATGTACTAGTGTGCCTGGTCCACAATGATGTCAAGATACCTCGTGGTGTCCAAATGCTGTTCTCCAGAGGTATTAAGGAACTGAATTATCACCCTGGAAATGGGCTCCGGACTATGACATCTCAGGAACCAGACACTAGGCAGCAGAAATCCATTGATTTGTGCTGTTGAAGTCATTTTCTGGCCCATTTATTGGCATGTATTAAATGAAAATTAGATTCGTCGGATCAGGCGACCTTTTTGCAGTCCGCGAGGGTAAAGTTTAGGTGCTCTTGTGTCCCCTGCAGATGAATTTATCACTTTTTAACAGAGATTAGTGGTACACAAAAGGGACATCTGCCAATGTCTGGCAGGCTGTGTATGCTGAAATTCTCCTTTCAATACCGCTGTTGTACTTGATGCAAAGGAGCTGATTTTTTTACCACGTACAACCCCCTCCAGCGACCGTAGCCCTGGAACTCAGACCAATCATTTCCATCCACAGGAAGTCCACTGAATGCTTGTTTTATTGTTTTTACAGAACTCCCAGTATGCCCTCATACAATTGTTCTTGCATAGCTGAGAATTGCAATTTCTAAGAAGCCTGCACCTACCGGCCTAGCACTCAATGTCGTTCAGCCACTTAATCTCCAGTATTTCTCATACTGCAACTACGTATGTTTCGTACACTTCTGAATCCTTTGCAGTGACCTGTTTATGAAACAATCCAATGTCACAGTGGTGTAAGTAGGAGAGGATGGCACACGTCTGATTGCTCTTGGACGTTTCCTAATAATATGCTACTTCAGTGTGTGCATATACTGTACATATACAAGTCTCTCTATATGACAAACTTCCATTTAACGAAATCTATTTAACAAAAATTTTTGCAGAATCTACTTTTGAATGACATTTACATGTAAATTAATCTCCATATTACGAAAAATTACCATTGTGTGTGAGCATTTCAAATATTTTCCTTTGCAATTTTTTAGCACACAGATGGGAGCAAAGCATCCTTTACCCCCTCTATCCTGAAATTTTTGGCTCTACAAGGTGCGGGAGTCTTGTCCAAAGGGCGATGGCGTACATGAAGACAGTGCGAAGCATCCATTTTTTTTTTCAAATAAGACCAGCATAGAAACTGCATTCCACAAGGTAAAACCAGTTGTAACTAGTGTGAGCCTGACTCTGTAGATGTTACGTGTTCATTCTCATTCAATCAGTATACTTGACTCGCCTATGTTGTTCACTCAAAATGCCGTAAAGAAAATGTCCATCTCTGGCAGATAAAGTGAAAATTCTAGATGACGTTGATCAAGGAATGAAGAAAGATGTGGTTGTACAGTATTGTATAGCCGCAAGCGGTGTTATAAAGTGTAGTGAAGAAATTACAGTGAGTAATGAAGATGATGAGGCTATCGAAAAACTTCACATGAAGAAATGCTAAAAGCATTCCATACGATATGGCGAGGATTACAGTTTTAAGAACATGCTCCAGATGAAATGCTTCAATGTTTATAAAAATGTGAAGCTTTTGACGAACAAAATGCTTTTTATAGGAAATATGTACAGAGCCAAATTACAGAATATTTTACAGTTAAAAGTAAGTACATATGTTATTAGGATAATGAAGAGAAGAGAATAGCTTTAGTCTATTTCTTTATCTTCATTAATTTGTTTACTCAGACAATGTATTCTACTTCTACAAATACCAGACCTGCTTACCTCTCAGAACCAGAAAACGTAACACTCAAATAGAGAAATCTTAACATGACGATTGCTGATAATTTTTTAAGCCTATTTCAGTTATATAAATTCTCAATGGTGTAAGTTGTAGCTATATAAATTCTTGATGGTTGCAGGTATAAGGGGAGGGAGGTTGCTTTGAATAAACACACACTCATCCACATTGCAGAGCCAACCAATCAGCAGCTTTAAGTATGACAAAGAGTTGAAAATACGAAACGAGTCGGGATTCGCCCATTGGTTGCCGATTGCACTTGACTTACTTTATTTCTGTTGGGAAACTAGAGACGGGATTTTTCCACAATCGCAATTTCTGTTTCTCGCTATGTCGCCTCTGCCCAGTATTATTGTTAAATAACATTTACTGTATAAATATTTTTATTTCAGCTTGAAATTAAGGGGAAATTTTCCAAAACCAGAAGTAGGACGGAGCAAAGATTTCTCCCGTAATCAGGCCCCTTCCTCCGCGATGTTCTCACTTTACAGAGTTGTTAAATATACCCCATCCCATAAGTTTTTGCACCTAAGCTTGATAAGGGAGGGTGAAATTCCCGAAAACGGGAGCGACTAAGTTGGAAAAAATTTTTTTAATTGATGCGTTTTTTACGAATTTTGAATCTGTCAAGTGTTGTGGAATTCTGAACACATCTGACTGATTTTAACTGGTGGAAGTTTTGAACTTAAATCTCGCAATGTTACCTATCATGCCCTTTCCAAGGGAATCAACTTTGTGTTTTGCAGGTGTTTGTTTCATTAGTGTCCTTGTTTGTTGCGACGTTTGATTGTGGTGCGTATGTCTTTTTCACAAAGAGGTGGATTGTTTCGTAAAAAAGCATCAATGTGTGCCGCGCAATTATCCTAGTTACTACTGACAAGGTTCTTGCCAGTGTTGGCAGGTATGGGTAGTATGAAGACATAAAGTGACTAAAATATTGCAAAACTTTCAACTCGCCATCTGTATCAAGCAAGGGTCACATTGATTAAATTAATCGGCGTACAAAACTTGGTTGGAGAATTTTTGGAAGAAACTGTCACTTTTTAAGAGCAATATACCATTATGTCTTAAGTGTTTAATCAATGCATCCTTCCAGTGCTTATGTATGGAGCAGAGACATGGATCTTAACTAAAAGACATACAAAAACTGCAGACTACTGAAAGCAGCCTGGAGAGATTCATGCTTGGTGTAACCAGGAAAAATATAAAGAGGATCTCGTGGATAAGGAAAATGACAAAAGTGAAAGGCACCATCTCATGATCAGAGTAAAATACCTGAAATGGCAATGGGCTCCCAATCCACCTTGTAAGCCTACAAACACGAATACACTTGTTTCCATAAATTAAGCAGCAAACCGAAAAATTGCAATAATACGTGAAATATAGCTCAAATTGCACAAAATTTGCCTATGTTACAGGCGAAGGCATACAGCATCGATGTACAGAAGGCACGAGTGACACAGGCAGCCCCTTTATGCAAATCCACAAGAGCTTAAAACTAGTTATTTTGGAGGGAGTCTCCAATTCATGTGCAGCGGTGAATGACAAGATTTCGCGATAGTAATTTTGTTAACATGGCTTCGAGAAGTCATTTACCAGCAGAGTTACGCTACAGAGCGATAGGCCAACTGGAAGCTGGGCAACAGCAGGCGGACGTCACAAGATGGCTCAACATCAATCATTCTGTGGTCAGTAGGATGTGGCAGCAGTTCCAAGTTACAGGTGCAGCTTCCCGACAGTACAGTGGAGGTAGGCCAAGGGCCATGACCTCAGCGGATGACCGGTATTTGTGGTTTTCAGCAGGACAGAACAGGACAGTTACAGACTCATCTCAGATCTGTGCTTACAGCAGCCACCGGACAGATGGTATCAGCTTCGACAGTATGCAGAAGGTTACATGCAGGAGAACTGTATGCTCGACAACCAGTCTTATGCGTGCCACTTACCCCACCAGATGGAGCGTTTCAATTGGGCATGAATGCATGTGAACTAGACTCAAAATCAGTGGAGGTCCGTTCTCTTCACTGATGAGTCGCAATACTGTTTACAGAGCGATTCTCGCTGAGTTTACATCTGGAGAGAGACCGGTACTTGCAATCTTCCCACTAATATCCAGGAGAAGGATGCCTATGGTGGTGGTAGTGTTCTGGAGTGGGCAGACACATCGTTAGGCGCCATACCAACCTTTATGTATTGCCACATGGAAACCTCAATGCTCAGAGTAGAGAGGACATCCTGTACCCTATTGTTCATCCATATGTGGCCGCAATTGGAGATACATTTGTACTGCAGGCGGATAAAGCCCACCCTCACACAGCTAGCCTCGTGCACCAGTACCTGGAACAGAAGACTAGTCCATATGGAGTGGCCAGCATGCTCTCCCGATCCCATTGAGCATGTCTTGGATGCTCTTGGGAGGCACGTTGCTGACCTCCAGCCCCTTTCCTGAACCCTGCAGGAGCTCAGTCAGCACTTCTTTGCTCGAGCAATGGACGCAGCTACCCACAGAACTGCTTGACACCATAATTAACAGCACGGAACATTGCTGTCTGGCCTGTATTGCTGTTCAGGGTAACCACACTCTGTATTGAAGTACTTTTTCCCATTTCATCTTGATACCAATATTTCTGTATTTTCGTATTTGCATCACCCATACAAAAAGAATGCTTTGTATCAAATGTCCTTACATTTTTTGTTGCATTTGGTCTGGTAAAGCTTGCCACCAAATTTCATTCGAATCGGTTGCATACTTTTTGAGTTATCACAATTTTTCCACTTGTTACTTAATTTATGGAAACCAGTGTAGATTAGGGCCTGTTATCAGCCCAATTTACCTTGTAGTCCATGGATCAACAATGTGATTTCGGGCAGGGGGGGCAATCCACCTTGAACCAACAAGGTAGATTTAAGGTGTGTAACTGGCCTAATCAATCCATCTTACAGTCCATAGATCAACAAGGTGGACTGATGGTGTGTAATCAGTGATTGGTGATAAAAGGAGCAATATTGTATAGGCACCAAATCTTGCAGTGAGCAGAAACAGTTTGCTGCAAACAACCTGTATTGCTTTTCTTTAGTGATCAGTGCCAAATAACAAGCCTGAATAGCATGTTGGTATTAAGGTGTAATTAATATGCTGATAAAAAGCTATGGAATTAATCCCTAAATAACTTACTCGTGTGATTTGAATAGATATAAAATAAGAACAGAAAATATTAAGTGAAAATGCAATGAGGTAATTCACACACCTGAGCTAGTTCGTAATACCCAGACGCACAAGCGAGGGCCAACAAGCTTTCACCTTCATCTGTTACTTCGTTGACATTACGACCTTCGTCTAACATTCTTCTTACTGTGCAAATATCACCATCTGTACAAGCTTCAACTAAAGAACGCCTATAAATAAGAAAAATATATCCACACTACATATGTATGTTAAGTAAAACAATAGTTACCTCACATTGAACAAAACAATTACAACTATAAACTTGAAAACTTATGATCTCAGTTTGCATCAGATTTTGATTTTGCCTCAAAGCATTCTGAATTAAAAAATGTCTTTCAGAAAATTTTGAAGAGCTGAAGCATGAAATTCATAAAAGAATGCATCTTTAAAAAGGGAAAATTCCCAATGAGTGAGTATACATTTATAGAGTTACCATGTCCCTCAACAGGAAATTAAAACCGAAACAGAAAACAGCAATTCAATTTCTGTCAAAATTTGTTGTAACACAAAGTGGTCAATTCAATTTTCAAATCATTACAAGTTTCATTTATGGTACCACAGAATTTTTTTTAATTACTATAAGGCTTGCACATGCTTGAATACAAGCATTAATTTTTGCTCAAAATGTCAGATATGTCATTTCACAACAGTTAAACTTCAACTCTCACTAGAGTAAATCAAAAATGTTTAAAAGTTTCTCTCATTTATACATAAAATGTCAAAGATTCTGAATTTCCCTTAATGTTAAATATTCTCTCTTTAGTTTGTACATTTTTTTCAGTTATACATTTTTACTTTGTCCCTTGAAAAACATGTAAATGGGGTTCCACTGTGTCGTATTTAACACACAGCAATTTCCAGTTATCTCCCTACAAACATTTCACTGGAGGCATATCTCACTAAGCAGGACAGGAATATTCATCATCATCTTTTAACATTTTTCATAGCCACTTCTGGCTATAAGTATTTCCCAATTCTTTCCATCTATTTCTATCATGAGCTTAATGGTGCCGCAGAATTCCAGCTGTTTTCCTTATATCATTTGACCATCTTCTTACAGGTTTTCCAGCTGATCTTTTACCTTCAATTCTCATCTTAGAAGAAACTTACTATCCATGTTAGTGGATACTAAGACTTCCCAAACCAGTACACTAGAAATTTGTGATGTGCTATCTTCCTTGTACAGTCCCTTGTGTACTTAAGAAAAAAAATTTGATCAGTATACAGGATCGAGTTGAAATAAGAAAAGTAGAGTTGGAGAACGCTACACGATATTCTACTAGAGCAGGAACAAAAGAAATTGCATAGACATTACAATGAATAAATACCAGAAGAGCAGAGAGGATCACTATCTAATACAAATAAAAATAGCCCTTGAAGAGAAAAACAGCTTTATTATTTCATGATTTAAACCATAAGTAAGGATTCAAAAAGTCATCAACAGATCAATTCTGGCAATCTTCAAACAAATTGCAAACAAACATCCAAATCAAAAAAAAAAAAAAAGTAATTAATTACAGCTGATCTTTTTGTAGCAAACACAGGATTTAGGAAGAAAGTGGATCACTTGAAAGCATGTTAGGGTGGAGACAAGAGAACTCAATTTGACTATACTGGTAAAGGCAGTCAGCACACACAACAAGCATATAACTTAGTTATTCAAGGAAAGCACTCAAAACAGAAAATGAAATGGTTGTATGTGGCTAAAAAATGCCAAAATTGAGCAAAAAGTGATGGTGGAGAGTTTAAAAACCTGTAAGTTAAAAAAACAGAACTTAAAAGAATTTTAGGGAAAAACAAACTTGAGAAGAAAAAAATTACGAGCAGGTGGAAAACGGTGAATGATGTTTGATATCCGAGAGAAAAACCACAGCACACTGTATAGAAAAAATACACGACTGGGAGACAAAACTGCACAGGACAGCAAAAGGTTGATGCAAGAGGTTAGCGACGGGTCCAACGACTCTTACATGCCAACAGAAGCAGCATTGTTCAAGTTGACTACCCAATACAACAGATGTCAACCAAGAACAGTATCTGTCTCAATCATGCATCACACCCATGGGCTGTAACAGCAGACAACCCCGACAACATCCTCTACTAACCACCGCTCATCGGCACAAGACTCTCCTGGTGTGAAGATCATGCAAGTTGGATGTTGGATTACTGGAAAAAAAGTGTGGTCTGAGGAGTCGCATTTTTTTTATTCAACTCTGTTGATGGTTGTGTAGGTATTTGGTAAAAACAGCATGAGGTACTCTATCCACCCTGTAAGGTCTCTATAGTGCAAGCCTGTGGAGGCAGTTGTATAGTGTACGGCATGTTTACCTGGCAGAAACTTAGACCCCCTGTGCATGTGGAACAATGTATGACTGGTGCCCACTATCATGAATTGCTTGCAGACTCTGTTCACCCAGCAGTGTTTTACTTTTTCCCAAACAGTGATGCTATCTTCCAAGATGACAATGTGCCAAGCCACAGGTCCAATGATGTGCAGGAATGGTTTGAGGAACACAGTTCAGATTTAGTCTAAGCACATCGATTGGACTCCAAACTGCCCCAACATCAATCCAATAGAACACTTGTGGGACATTATGTAACTGCATATAAGGTGTATGGATACACCCATCACTTCCATACCTGCATTGAAGGCCACATTACACAGCTTGGTTGGCCATACCTCCCAACTACTTCCAGCATCATATTGAATCAATGCCACGTTGGATAGCTGCTGTACTGAAGGTGAAATGAAGACCTATGAAGTATTAGGTAGGTGGTAATAATTCAGTGATTGCCCATTGTATGGCAAGGACAAACAAAAGGGGAAATCAAATACACAAGGCAGAACTAAGACCTGCTCTTTTTTATGGATCAGATACCTGAACAACCACGATTTTAAAGAATAAATGAAAAGAACAGAAATCAGGATGCTTAGATGAAGCAAAAGGATATAAAATAAATGAGAAATGAAAACATGTGAAAAGACTGAAATTAAAAGAAATCAGTGAAAAATTAAGTCATCAAAGATGGACTGGCTGGACATGTGTAGAGATGTAAACCAACTTCAAAAGCAATAGAAATAGCTGTGCCAAGAAATCAGGGAGTAGAAAGGCTGCAAAAAAGTATGGAGGGAGAGGGAAATGGTGAACGTCATGAACTCATGGCAAAATGGGAGGATATACAGGACAGAAAATTGAGAACATTTCTTCAAGTGACAAACTCTAGGAATTAATAATATGCTATAAGCACTTTCAACTTGCACAGTTTGGTGTACTCTTAAGACTCAAGGGACCACCTGCAACCAAACCTTCCCCTCCCTCGCCTGAAAAAAAAAAAATACCCTATTTTAAATGTATCAACTTTATTTGTATTTCTTTAAATAAAAATGCAGTGAACAAAATTCTCTGTTGACTGCAAAGAGATCTAAGATTCATGTAAATCAATAACAAAATTTCAGCTTATCTTAATATCAATTTAACAAACTGTATTTTGAATGATTCTCCTTTTCCATAGTTCCAGTTACCATAATTCCTGTTCTTCAATTTCATACGAGTTTTCCTACTTATCATAATTTTGGTTTAGCTTACAGAAACAATCCCTTCATGCTAACTTATTGAATGAAAGTTTTATTTGACCATTACCACATGTAATGCAGAAATCTTAGAATAATTCCATGCCAATTTTTTAAGCAGCATGCTTTTCATGTTGATTTTAGATCTGAGAGTTTATCTCAGCTGTACTATCCATTATTTTCTCAATCAAAAATGCCTCTTTCCTTATTATCACCTACAGTATGCATTCCCACATTTCTGAACAAAAAGAATCTTTTCATCAATATTTTTATCATCAGTGATGAAAGGGACGGCAGAAGTGATAAAATTATAAAAAAAGAAATGCATCAATATTGCGATAAATATAACATATCCCTGGCAGTTATTAATCCGGGGAGAAAAAAGAGAAAATGCTACTTAAAAATGATTCACTAGCAAAACAGTGTAACAGACAAGAACAGAACACAGCACAGAGGATCAAGAATTCCCAAGAGACTATCAAATTCCTTTCAGGGAGTGTCACATTTGTGGCAAGGCAGAAATAGTGGTAAAGTGCTCCTTTAAGACTATGGATATCGTCAAAATATATAAGATTTTTTTTACCAAAAAGAAAGAAAAAAAAAAAGTTTTCATCAGCAATGAATAGTTAAGGACTTTAATCGTTTTAACCTGCAAATTTCATTAGAACATTTTTCAAATCTGCACTTTGAAGTACTAGACTTTTTAAGTTCCCTGGCAGAATATTTCAAAAAAGATTTTTAAAAAATACAGGGTTATCATGGTAGATGCGGAATCATTTTAGATACTCATATCTTAGGACTATTTAACCTGGAAGAAAGTTATGAAGCCATTACTTGAAAGCTCAGTTTGTTATCTTCCCAGATAAATCATCAATAACATCGTCATGACCGTCACTGTCACAGAAGAAATTAAAAGAGCATCCGCACTGTCAGCACAGGGAGAACCCCGAAGAAGATAGCAGAGTTCCGCAAATTGCCTTTGTCCTTAGTCTACAAGATCGACAATGCAGAGGACCCCAATGACATTCCTACCAAGCACAAGCATTATGACTGTCATTCTAACATCATCAGAACGCCACAGTTTGTCACCAATGTATAAGATATGGTAGACAACAACCCTAGGAAATCAATGAATGCCTTATCCAAGAAGTTGGGTGCTGCTTTTGGTACCATCCAACCTACGCTATAGCTTCTATATTCTTAAGAGGGGTCAGTCCATGGACCAGGCCATGGAAGAAAGTAGTCTAACAAAGGCAAAGAAACTGCTCAACAAAGTCAAGCAGCACCCCCCAAGAACTTGCAGAGATTCTTCTCAGAGAAGAATTTTGACCAGGACTATGTGGTCAATAGGAGGAATGACAAGTGACTGTGCAAGAACCTTGACAATGTGCCCAGGGTCATGCCTCCTCACTTCTTTTATAAGGGTTTAAGTGTCAATGCAGACATGTACATTAAGGTGATGAGAGATGTAGTGAAGCCCTAGATGGATTCCATTGCTGACAGGAGGCCTTACACCTTCTAACAGGACTCTGCCCCAGCACACAAGACCAAAGCGATTTAGAAATGGCCTGAAGAGAACAAGCCCTACCACTGGTCTCCAGAACTTTGCCCTCCCCTCCCCAGCTCCCACCAACCTGAATCCCTTGGATTACTATAATTGAGGCATAGTTGAAGAGAGACCAACAAGCATCCCAATAACACCCTTGACTCCATCAGGCAAGTCATCGCCAATGCCATGGCCCACACGAGCAAGGCCTGCAACTGATTCTGCTCAAGACATGAGGCATTCGTCGCCAATGGCAAGTTTATTGAATAATTACGAAGTGTGTTTGTGCATTATTGTACATGATTTAGCTTTAATTCAGTAAGACATTTATTCACGTTTCTCAATTATTTTAATTATATACATAAATTTTCTACATTTAATTTACTATGATAACCCTGTATGAACAGTGTTCCACTGCCTTAAAATACCAGGAGAGAGTTACTAAATAAATAAGGTATTTGTTAGCTTTTAAGAATATATAAAAACAATCTATAAATTAAACTTTTAGAGTTAAAGTGTTATAACAGTTTAACAGAATTCTCATCGATAGCATATATATAAAGATTTATGGATTCACGATTTGATATGACTTAAAGACCTTTTAAATACTTGAAATAACTTTTTCAGAAGATCAGTTTATTTTCTAACTAAATTGCACCATTAGCACAAAAATTCATTTTCTTTTGACCAAGCAGAATTAGAATTTCTGCTATTTTGCCATTTCAATTTAAAAATTTTGGCATCACAGCAGAATCTTCATAATGAAAAGGTCTGTATTTTATGCATATAGATGAAAACCACCATATCACAGCAATCCAAGTCACTGAGCAAGCATGGCACATCAATAGGTAAATAACAACTTAAGTCCACAATCACGACATATAAGAACTTTGTGATAATCAAGTTACCATCTTTTCCATTTATATTTTTAAAATCCAATATGTGAAAAATTGTACATACTGTAGGTATCTACTGAAATCTTAACTCCAACTGAACAATCAGCAACTATTTGTATAATCACAAGAATGTGTAGCATTGCATTAATGCATTTAATAAAATTATCTTGCACTTTTTTTACAAATGAAAAATAAGTTTTATTGGGTAGATCAGCTGCGGCGTATACGAGTTCAAAATAAAATTTTCGGCCCGCACGGCTTATACAGCATGGCGGTGTATACAGCTTTTTTTTCTTTTTTGGCAGAGTGAAATTATGTGACAAAAAAAGTTTTGGCTTGTTCCACTCTTTTTTCCCGCAGGAAGATATCTCAATAGAGAGGGAATAGAATAACGATGTTACAGCCACGTGCAATAAATTCCACCCACCCCCTGTCAAAACAAGACACGAAAATAATAGGTTATAGGATTGAGGTGGGACATTCAAGAGAGAGGTGACTCCAATAAAACTCGGAAAAAATCCGTGGCTGGGGGAAACTTGGCAGGGAATCGATCTTGTTAGCAAGGATTGCCCTTGTTTCATGCTCCTAGCAACTAACTCTCTTTGAACTCATGACGTCATCAGCTTTGTTCAGAGGTTGAAACGGGATACCAGACTACCATCCAAGATCAATTGCCATTGGTGAATAACGACAGCACGCGCAAATTTTGTCAGTGACGTGTGCGTTCATTGCATTCAGTTCGCCAAATCATATTTCCTCAAGTACGCTACGTGCAGTTCTACGTTATCATGGAAAGTAAAATGACGCAACGCAGAAGTTATACTTCTAGTTTTAAGCTAATGGTAAATAAATATGTTTTTCCGAATCCTCAAAAAACATCAAAACTTCGACTATTATTTCGGGCTTCACTGAAGCAAACATTATTTCTAAAAACTGCGGTGAAATGCCAGAAGACAGCAAAAGTGATGTGGACGACCCAAAAGTTTTTTAGATGATGAGCTTTCAAAACTTTTTAAATTGGGCAGCGAAGTTTCCAATTTTAATGGATTTGATTGAAAAATTATGTGTACCATATATTTTTAAAATGTTGTGTGTGTATATTTTAAATGCTTGAGTTATAATTGGTTTAAGCGCCTTATGAATTTTTCAAGTAAATTTTTATAAAATAGGTAGTAGGGTAAATGTTATCCTTAAGATTGAGTCTTGTTTAATTGATATTTTTATTTATTATTTGAAAGATCAGGTACTATATTTTTATCTACGTAATGTTTTCAAGGTTCCGCGGTGGTACTACCCCACCTTACTTCGAAGGTGCAGCGCATACAGAGGTGCGACATTTCTGGCGATTTTTTTTTCATTCCGTCCCTTTTTTTTTTTTTTTATATATCGCTGTGGCGTATACGCCAGTGCAGCTTATTTACCCAAAATTACGGTATATTAAGCAATCAACATAAAAAAATTATACAGTATAAAAGAAAATTTCTTCAGGATGTTTTATATGCTTCAAAACCATCAGTGCATGAAAAAAAGATTTAATTTCTGATACACTAAATGACAAAAAGTATTTTTTTTATATATATAGTATTAAGACTGAGCATCTTCTCCTAAATTTATAGGTTCTGGCAATGTATAAGGGGAAAGCAAGAGAAACACCAAGCATGCGAAGTACTTAAAATATATCCAAGAGTAGTGCAGAACGCCTGTTCCTAGCACTGATCCTATTACCTACACACTAGGAAATGCTCTTAACAATCTTAAAAATAAAGCACAATTTCTTTTTTTTTTTTTTTGGGGGGGGGCTCCTAGTTTTTCTGGCATGGTGTACGGCCACGACTGTTTTACTCTTCTCACAGTCACTGCAGCCTGGAATGCTTACAATTGTTCTACATTCACAACTCCTGAAAAATGTGTAATGGAAGACAAGGCATGATAAATGAAGATACTATCACATTCTGAGTTAACTTAAAAAGCAAGGGTTTTTTTGTTTTGTTTTTTGTAGTATGATTTATAATAGCACAAACAGAATGCTAAACTGAAAGCATTGTGAAATCAAAAGTTCTCATCTGATGATCCACATATGGTAATTTTTGTTCTTACTTCTATGAAGACATCTCACATGTAGATCCTGTTTTCCTCCAGATGACCAAATCAACTGGTTATGCAGATGAAAGCTGCACACACAATTTTTTTATTTTTTTACCGCAAAGTATGATGACTGAATAGCGAATTATGAGAAGAATGTATTAACTGGGCATTTATTATTTTCCTTTTTCGTGCTAGATTATTGAATATGACCAAAAAAGCAGAATATGGCAAGACTGCAGTAAATAGCAGCTTCATAACTGCCAAACTTTTAACATTACATATTCCACTCAGTTTTTCTTTACTCTTGCATTTTCCTCCAAAATGTTGGATGCATAGTGTGCAAGCAACTTGAGTAAAAATATTCAAAGTAAATTGCAAGGTTTCACACAGCAAAAGTGTTGGAGAACTTTTAAGTATTCAGAAATTCACTGCTTCACTTTTAACACAGTAAACACATTTGTGATTCGAAGTTCAAAACTACATTTTTGCCAGACGATTTTTTTTTCTCTTTATAATGCACAAACTTTAGTCTACATTATTATTCTGCACGAAGTGATTGTCATAAGTCATAAAATTTTACATGGAAAAACTGGCTCAGATCTTTTACTTCAGAATTTTTCTTCAACTTCAAAAAATACAGTGCTTGTGATTAGAGCCCAAAACATATTTGCAATTTCTAATTGTGTTTACCTATGAAAAAAGCATCCATGATACCAAAAACAATGGATCTCAATACTTCCTAGTGAGCATTTTATATATTTCACTATAAAACTTTTTTTAATTACATTGGATAATCAATAAGTAGTTACCGAGGTTCATAAAATATGGCATTCTTTGTGGACAAAATAGATGTATAAAGTGACCATAGCTTCATTTCCTTTGATTATACATTAAACAGGGCTTAAAATTTCAGGTCTAAATCTACTAGCCAAAACATTTTTTTCACTCGCACCTCTGACACGCAAGTGACAGTGAATTTGCAGCAAGTTCACTGTTTTGATGATTGTGTATGCAAAGTTTTTTTTTTTTTAATACATATATACAACTCTGCAATTGTGTTCCAGCTGAGATCTCGGAAAATAATAATAATAATAATAATAATAATAATAATAATAACAACCCTCCAGGATGTATTAAACTAGGAAAGTAATCTAAGGTCAAAAGTTTTAAGGGCTGGAGAAAAAGAATTAACTAAAATAACATTTAAAACAATGTTACTCATACGTCACAACCCAATCTCCCCATTAAGTGAATGGTCAGCACCACCACCACCACCATATGGTCCTTTTCCTCATATGTAAATACATTTCCCGGAATTCTGGCAGCTATAACAAAGATAAATCAGAGTAGGGATGGGACAAAAAATAACAGTGTTTTTAAGCATCAATTTTTTGCAAGTGATAATCGATGTTTGAAACTGCAAAAGAGTATTTTCTACGTGAAGTAAACAAATTTCTTTTGCTGCATTCTTTTATAAAGAGGAAGGGAATATAAACTTACGTCATGGATTGGCAATTTTTTTGCCATTTTGTTTGAAGTTTCATCACTGAAAAATGAGTTCTTTTCCTTGATGTTACAGAAACCAATAAGTCCTCCCCCACCCTCCCCCAAAAAATCAAGGTTTCATGACAGATGTTTGAAACTGCAAAAGTGCAATCCACTCGAAATTTTTCTGCAATAAGTAAATGAATTTATCTTTTTCATCTCTATATGTATTTAAAGTGGAAGTATGTTTGTAAATTTGTATGTTTGTTCTACATATGTTCCTAAACGGTTTGATTGATTTGCACCAAAATTGGCATACATACTCTTCATCACCCAGATTAAAATACAGGTGGGACAATTTTTAGAAATTCCATCCTTAAGGGGTCAAATGTGTTTTACGGGGCCCTCTACAGACTGGGTAAAAGTCGGCTGCTGGGTTATTGCTCCGCATGTCAGAGCAACTGTCGTCAGGTGACGCTTCACTCCTCGCAATCTTCCACGATTCAGGCATACGGGAAAAAGAGTCCGATTTTTAAAAATTCCTATAAAAAAAAACACCGGCGGAACATACGGAAACTCCATTCTCAGCTATGTATGCTAAAAAAAGCCGAGAAATCACTTTCCGAGATAATGCAAACAATGACCGAGGTCCGATTTTGGAAAATTCATTAAAAAAAGAAAAGAAAAACGCACACATTTCCCCATGCGGGGCTGCAGGAAGTGCATTGTTGTACATGTTTGCTATTTCAAGTGTTTAGGGCGAGTTATAACGTGCGCAGTTCCATTCCTAAGGGAGGTCAAAAAAGGTCAAATGGGTTTTTACAGGGCCCTCTATAGACTGGGTGAAAGTCGGCTGCTGGTGTACTACTCCGCATGTCAGAGCAACGGTCGTCAGGTGACGCTTCACTCCCTGCAAGCTTCCTCGGTTCAGGCGAATATTCGGGGAAGAGTCTATATAGTTGTGCATCACTCTCAATGGTTTTCTACGCGATTTGCTACAAAGAGTCTTATCTACACTCTAGAAAGCTGAGTGTGGAGGGCAGGAAGTACATTGTTGAACATGTTCGCTATTTCGAGTTTTTTGGGCTCAGAACAGGCATTATAAATTGTGATAAGGTGTAGTCAGAACAGCAGGTGCAAATAAAAGTACTGCTTTGTGATTCAGCGTGGTGAATAATTTTGAAGTGCTCTTTTCATCAAGTGTGGTGAAATGCCTCCCCAAAAAAAAAAAAAAAAAAACCCATCGGACAAGTTCAGCCGAAAGCAAAGAAAGTAAAATTACTTCGAGCGAGTGAGAACCGAATACACGTGATCGGCGACTTGTGGAACAGCGGGAAAAAGCCAGTGTGTCAAGGGTGGCAGAGACCTCAGAACAGTGTGAAAAAGGCCAATGCCCACAGATAAAAAAGGGGTAAAAATGCAAACGATCTCATAAAAGCTAAGCGTTAATCATGGTAGGATTTTTTTTTTTTTATATAGTGCAATTTACATTGTTACTTGAAAACAAACTTTATGTCTATCCCAAGCAACGCCGGATATCTCAGCTGGTATTCTTATAAAGAGAAAGGGAATATCACCTTTTCATGTCGCAAATTATCGATTTTTTTTCGCTGTTTTTTTTTCGATGTTTTGTCCCTGAAAATAGAGTTCTCATCCTTGATGTTACAGGAGCCAATACATTGAGGTTTACGATACATCAAGCACTTTAACAAATATTATGGTTACTTGATGTTGAATTAGTGAGCTATTACAGATATATTGAACAGCTATTTATTCATCGATGTGTCAACAACTACTGCAGATGGGAAACATGCGAATTCTTCGGTTCTTCTGCAAAACATAGAGGTTTTCGCTGATACATCAAAAATTTCCACCCATACTACAGATGCGTGAATGTTTTGGGAATGAGTATCCACCAACATGCCCATCCCCACTCAGAGTTAGACCTATACGTACGCAGGAAAAAAACACTCCCTCTCATAATGCTTTGGGGTTCCTTTCAGCGAGCTTCGCATTAGCTGCCACTACATAGCCCACGAAAGAGGCTTTCTTGTTGGCTCGCTGCAGCAAGTGATGACGCAGTGACCGATGCGCCTCCGTCAGAGACAGTTTTACTGAAAACAGTTCATAACAATGAAAAAAAAAAAAAAGGGAAAGCACAGTTAAATACAATACTCAAGATGCCTCTCACACTAAAATATTTTTGTGAAGATACAGTTCGAGCTAAAATATCTTTGTAAAGATACCGCTTGACCTAAAAATATTTTTGTGAAGATACTACCCAACAGTATCAAATACCAAACAGTAACACAATATAACATTTTTACTGCTTGCCAACTATAAATTTCTGGTCGCCATTAGCGACTGGGCGACAGCAAATTCTGCACCCTGCATTAAACTTCACAACTTATTTAGCCTCCATAACAGCAGTGGTTACAATATCAAGTAATTAATACCACAATCGAGGACAGAAGCAAAGTAAAAGCACCAAAATCACTGAAGGGAGCTTTGCTTCAAAATCTATTATAACGCCTTTTTCTTCATGGAGATACTCCCCACATACTTTGCAAAATTCATTTTTCATTATTTTCTGCGATGCTTATAAATTTTCGGTTAATTTCTGAAAACTGGTGCTTTATTTCTGGATGCTTTTATTCAAAATGATTTGCTGCTACAAGGTGGCACAAGAAAGCATAAACAAGTGCATGCTGGATATTTTATTCAGATCCTACACTCCAGTGACCTAGAAATGACTTTTCCTTTGATGTCTACTGGTTACAAAATCAAAAACATTAGATGTTTCAATTCCAGCCTGGTATAATATTTTCCAGTTTTTCTGGAAAGTTGGTCATCTATCTGTATCATAGAGTTAATGATAGCACTTCTACACAAATAATAATTATCTAACATTATACACTTCGGAACAGCATAAATATTTTTAGCTTTAAGCTTTAGGAAAGGTCATAGTATAAACGACGATGCTGTTGACTGTGTGACAAATTTTTTACTACAAAAGCAAACTGTATGATCCTTTGTTCTATAATACCATTTAATATGGCAGCACAAAAAATACTTAACTTTAGTGATATTTTGCATAAAACTGGCTTATAAGATTACACAAATCGCAGCGCAAAAATGATAAGAGCTGATATTATATGTCAAAATTAGAAGTGTTCTAGCTTATATCAGTGTTTGTGATAACACACAAGGCAATCATGCCTGCATTACAAAACATTTAAATTAGCTCATCAGATCCTTTTTACCTAGAATGCACTTCAGTAAATTATGAGCAAATACAAAACTTAAATAGAGAGAACGAGGAGAATAAATGCTAAATTTGAGAGATTTATTACTGAAACACTAATGGAACTAACAAAGACTAGCATATTAACCTCTTTTCAAGCCCACTGTCTTTTATGCTGAGAGAACTTGATTTCAAGAATCCTGAACTATAAAAGGAGGAAATCAAATCCAATTGTACTCTGAAAGACAAGTAGAAAGATATGGTGATGGAGACATCTTTGTGAACATGTTTCTCACAGATTAATTTAACAAATGTAATTTCATTCTAATCATTAAAACTAGGTGTTAAAAATAAGGTTTAACATGCAAAACCAAAATAAAACAGAAGACAAAATGTTAATGAAAATGTCACAGGAGAGATTCATTCAGGCATGGGTTTCTCACAACATAGCCTAAAGATTTCTGTGCAGATAACAGGGTTGGAGTAGCTGCACGATTCATCTCAGTTAGGTCATACAACTAAGAGCTCATTTTGCTTTATAGTTGCTGTAAACAGAGAGCTTAACTGAATGTTTAAACTTACATGTACAAAAAAAATAGGCATTTTTAAAAGGGAAAACATCAATTTTGTGTTCCTCGAATGCCACGATTTATTTTACAAAACTTTGCTACCAGTTTTTAAAAAAAAATCATATGGAACATAGTTGTTTGGATTAAGAATTCACTAAAGGTAAAGCATGAAAATGATAGATCACCTACTCATGCAGAATTTTCAGTAACTAATTCATATATATCAGAATCAGTCAGATGGTTTGTTAATTTAGATTAACCAGCACAAGGGCCAAATTAGACAACATAATTCTAAAACAAATTACAAATACATAAAAAGGCCGGCTCAGACCACAAGGATACCAACCTCTAATAAACTGCAAGAACCAACAGACACTGAGCATTTCAGTCTCAAATGATTAAACATAGTCATGAATTCAATGTTAAGTTAATGTTAAGTTAATGTTAAGTTAATGTTAAGTGTGATTTATGACATGAATGCGGCCAAAAGAATTTAAGAAAGGTACTGTTACACTAATTTTCATTAGATTTCAACACAAAAAATGCCTGCACAAGCCGAAATGACCCTCAGAAAATCAATGCTTCTCCCCACACAGCAAATGTGTCACAAACAATCAAATATGCATTACAGGACAAAGATAAACAGCCATTTTTTTTAAGCTCTACTAGTACTTAATTTTTTGAAAATTAAAATAATTGATAGGTCCTCATTTGGAATAAATTGACAGAATTTAACAGTGTCCGGGAAATAAACTGTTGCAGTTACCACGCTCACAAACTTGGGAATCTGTACTTTGAGGAAGATGCAAGTAATCTGCTTCACCAAATTGGAAAGGTCCATGATAAAGTGAATTTAGTTGGGCCATTTTCACATCTTGTGTTTGTAAAATAAACCATATTCTAGTACTTACAAAGTAGAAATTTTACAGCTATTCTTTTATTGTGGACAAGTGGTTAAGGGTACAGGATTCAATACTCTTGGAATGTAAGTTTCAACACACTTTGAATATGAACAAATTTTAAGGGTGCAGGCTCCAACACACTTCGAATGGGGACAAGTGGTTAAAGGTGTACATTCAAAGACACTGCTTGGTGAATAAGTGATTAAGAGTGCAAGCTTCAACACACTTTGATTGGGGGTCAATTTGTCAAAGGTGCAGGCATCAACACACTTTGATTGGGGACAAGTTTTAAGGTGCAGGATTCATCACACTGATTGTGGACCAGTGGTTAAGGGTGCAGGCTTCAACACAATGATTGGGGGACAATTAGTCAAAGACGCAGGCATCAACCCACTGATTGGAGAGAAGTGGTTATGAGTGCAGGCTCCAACACACTGATTGTGGACAAGTAGTCGAAGATGCAGTTTTCAACACTGATTGTGGACAAGTGGTCGAGGGTGCAGGCTTCCTCAACATGCTTTGATTGTGGATAAGTTTTTAACGGTGTAGACTTCCGGCTCTTTGTACCATCTGGCAAGGGCCAAAATCCTAGGGAAGACAGAAAGTAGTGCTCGTTTTACAGCCATTGACAACGTTAAACTGTGGCTGACAAACTCCTACTTTATGTTCACAATGGCTGGGTGTTTTCTTTTAATTTTTTTAAGTCTATTATATGGAATGTACCCAATGATTTCTATTCCAAAAACAAAGGTAACCTGTAACATATGATATTTAAGATCTCTTTGATGTCCGAGTGTGGAGGTCCCCGGATCAATGGCACAATCACAACCTTGCTATTGAGTGCCACACCTCCCCCACTGCAGACATTATGGTCTGGGGGCCGTAGCCTATGATAGCTGATCAGCTCTAGTAGTGGTATGTGGATCATTGACGGGCCAGCAGTATGTGGATGAGATCCTATGGCCCCATGTGCTTTCACTTCTGGCCGGGATTCCAGGTGTGTTCTACCAGCAGAATAATGCCCGCCCGCCTGCTGCTCACGTTGCTCAGGACTGCCTACGTCATGTCCAGACACTTCCATGGCCTACCCGCTCCCCGGACATGCCCCCTTTCAAGCATATGCGAGACCAGTTGAAACGTCAGCTGCCGCAGTGCCGCACTATTCGGACCTTGAAGCACACCGTCCAACACGTGTGGGCCAGTCTGCTACAGGACAACATCAGGCATCTGTCTGCCTCCATGCCGGACCGTATTGCAGCATGTATCGCCGCACGAGGCGGTACGACGCGCTATTGAAGATGACAGGACTGCGTCCCACAGATCCCTCTGCAATTGTCCTGCAGCTCCGTTTTTGCTTTCATGTGTGTCATTCATTTGTATCATTAAGTCCATAAAATTTCAGTTCAATCAGATGCTTCTTTCTTGGTGCACAAATTTCATTGTCCGTGAGTGCATATTTCAAGTACCAAAAACACAGGAACAAAATTTTGCTTTACAATCTCAAAAACAAGCACACACACATTCTACTTCATTCAGTATAACTTTGTATCTACAGTCTTGCGAGACAAAGCTACCACATCTCCTCTATGAAAATAACTGAACTTTTCCACCATAGTAAATCTTGGCATGAATTACTTGGTGACTATTTCTCATCCCATCCCCAAGTATTACCAGCTGCTTTTGTAAGAAGTTACCACAACCTTATTTTAATCATATAAGTTTTCTTTCCTTTCCTCCTACTTATTCTAATAGCTTCAACACCGATACAGAATACAAAGAATGTTATTCTGCACTAATAAACCTTCCTTTTTTTTTTTTTTTAATAAGAGGGAATGCTGATAAGTTCTCAGCCTCACCAAGAAGGAAACAGGTTAGAGCCATGAAACTTAGACTGTTCCTCATATTCCCCTCAAAGTTCAACACACTTGGCACAGTGTTTCTGAAATTCCTTTAACCCTTCCAAAAAAAAAAAAAAAAAAATCTGAAGTCTTACCACCCAAATACTGCTTTGCTGCTGCTATCACCTCCAAATCATTCGAAAAATGTATCCCTTTCAAACTTTTTTTAAGGTTTGGGAACAAAAAAAAAGTCCAATGGAATCATAGTGAGAAGAATTGGCAGGAAAACATGTAACACACAAAACATTACAAGAATTCTTGAAATCATCATCACATGCATAAGTTACGTTGAAAATTATAAGCGGGACGTTTCGGTAGCGACTTCTACCTTCATCAGCCATGGAATGTTCCATGATCTGGTGAGTAGGGTGGATGGTCTATGCACTTTAATCCCAGATCTCTCAAAATCTCTATTGTCTTGCCAGCCTTGTGAGCCAGCGCATTGTCCTGAAAAAAAGAACACCTTTCTGTAATTTCCCTCACCCTTTTTCCTTCAACGCCTCCTTTAATCAGCACAGCAAGTTGGAATAGTATTCAGAATTTATTGTTTACCCCTTCAGGAGATAGTCAGTAAAATACCTTCCGAATCCCAAAAACCATTGCCACGACCTTTCCTGCAAACCTTTGAGTCTTTAATTTCTTTGGCCATGGAGAACCCGAGTAGTGCCGCCACTGCAGGGACTGTTGTTTCATCTCTGGATCATTGTGATGTAACCACGTTTCATCAACAGTGACAAGTTGCTGCAAAAAATTATCACCAGATTGCTCAAAATGCTGCAAAACCAATTTGGAAGTGTCCACTCGTTTTAGTTTCTCATCGGCGTTCAAACATTTGGGCACCCACTTCGCTGACATCTGCATATCTTAGAGCTGATGAATTATGAACCAAACATGTTTCCTGGATATCTCCAGTGTCTCAGCTATAGTTTTACCCGAGATTCACTGATCTGACAAAATCAAGTCATGAACACGACCAACAATTTCAGGTGTTGTCTCTGTTGAAGCCTCCTAGATCTTGCTGTGTCTTCAGTCTCACTGAAAGTTGGCGCACCAATTTTTTCACAGTGAAATATGAAGGGCACTTGTCACTTAATGTTTGTGTTATACACTCACAGATTTCCTTTGCAGTTCTCTTCTGCAAGAACAGAAATTTCATGACAGCCCAGAGCTCCACATTCGAAAATTCAACACTTTGTATTGACATGATTTAGTTCAGGATGTCAAACATATGCAAAAAAAAAAAAAAAAGCTAGTAGTCTAAAAATTGGCACTTTACAATACAAAAGAACACTCATTTGAGCTGCAGTGACAAAATACGGCTACAATTTCAGGAAGTGGGTTAGGCCGAGAACTTTTCAGCATCCCCTCGTAGAGAGGTAAAACACAATAATTGAGAAACAGTGCAGAATATTTCTTGACAGACCAACCGAATATGTTTTCTCTATATAACATAAATTACCTTTTCCACGCACAATCAAGAAATTTTGGATGCTGCCCACTGTACCAGAACAGCTGGAAAACAGACCTGCAACTATGTTTTACTACTGATATTCAATGAAACAAAATCAATACCATGGCACCAACTGAGACTACATATTATATAATTATTTTATCAATTAAATGTAAGTTTAAAAAATGTAATCATTTTTCTCAAATTATAAAAATAACCATCACTTTCACATTATATAAAGTATGAGAGGTAGGGATATCACTACAAAGCACACACATTAAGAATCTCACAGAATGTCATCACTGTAATGCATAATGTCATTCAAATAATATTCACAAAGTTTCAATATGCAGGCAATATAGGTTTTGTTTATAATGTTTCATCCAGAGGGGCTACAAACATTAAGTATATCAATTTCCCAAATCTTTTACAGGGAACCAGAATATATGAATCACATTCACAACCTTATTCCTATAATTCATAGAAAATACCTAAATAAAATTAACATTTTATGATTTGACTTTAAAATTACTTAGCTTAACATGTATATTTTAAAACAGAGATAATGGGAATATATATATATATATATACACTGGCGGAAAGTGAAAAAAGGACACCAAGAAGGAATTGGCGGACGATCATGAAATTTACATATGTTAATGGGGTTGAGTTTATAGGTGTGATGTTCATTTCGGGACCAACCGGTGAGCGCTTACGCCACAGCACGGCATAATATGCAAATTATCGTCGGTGGTATTTAAGGAGTACGGCGAAGTGAATGTAATCAGTCGTCGACGTACGGACACCTGCAAAGACCCTGAAGAAGCTGTAATGCCTGGACATGGAAGACGTGTACGATTTCAGCAGTTATCGGACTTTGAGCGAGGTCGTCTAGTCGGACTCTGCGAGGTCGGGTGGTCGTATCATCATATTGCGGAGCGAATTGGACGGGAAGCATCGGTGGTGGTACGATGGTGGCGTAGATCGTCCAAAGAACATTCCCACACGAGAAGACGTGGAACCGGGAGTCACAAACGGACTGATGAGCGGACCGATCAACGCATAAGAAGAGCAGCGTTGTCAAGCAGGATATCCACTGCGACGCAAATCCGAGCTGCCGTTGCACCTGATGTAACTGTGCGAACAATCCGCAACCGTCTACTGGATGCAGGACTATGTGCACGTGTGCCTCTGACTCCAGCCCACAGTCAGGAATGGCTGCAGTGGTGTCACCAACGTCTGCACTGGAGAACGCAATGGCGATCTGTCGTGTTCAGCGATGAAAGCAGATTCTGCTTGGAAGCCTCCGATGGCAATATGCGTGTTCGCAGACGTACAGGGGAGTGTCTCCACCCTTCTTGCATCCGCCAGCGACACACAAGGCCTACACCTGGTCTCCTGGTGTGGGGAGCGATCAGCTATCACTCCCGTACACAACTAGTGTTTGTACCGGGTACGTTAAACAGCACCTCCTACATCAACAACATCATTCAGCCCGTTGTTGTGCCATTTGTAAGGTCGGTCTATCCTGGTGTTTTCCAGCAAGATAACGCACGCCCACACACGGCACATGCAATGCAACATGCACTTCAAGGTGTGAGACAACTTCCATGGCCTGCACGTCACCGGATTTGTTTCCCATTGAGCATGTGTGGGATTTTATGGGACGCTTTATACGGTCTCCACGGCCAGCCACGACCATCCCCGATTTACGCGTCCAGGTTGAGGATGCTTGGAACTCAATACCCCAAACTTACATCCTACATCTGTACGACAGACTCCATGCCAGAATTGCAGTGTGACGCAGTTCATGGCGGTTCAACCTCGTACTAACCATGCTACATGGAAATGTTATTTTTCAGTTTACCAGCAAATACAGCTGTATTTTGCCATAATGTTTTGATCACGTTATCCTCTGTATTCCATTATTATGTTGTATAAATTTCGTTGGTATCAGAAGTCTCCTTGTTCTTTTTTCACTTTCCGCCAGTGTATGTATGTATATATATATATATATATATATATATATAAACCCCTCACTACTTTTCAAAACAGTAAAAAAAAAAAAAAACAAGCTCTGCAGGTACTGGAGCAAAATTTAAAAAACTAATAAAAATTATACCAGCACAAGTTCTTAGGTAAAGCTAAATTCTGATAGCAATGTAAGTTACTAATGTATTTCACTTCACTCTTGCACAAGGTTTTTTTTTTTTTTTTTTTTTTTTTTGATTGGAGGTTTAACGACCACCGTGAGCAACTCAATGGGCTATAAGCAGTCGCCCGTCCCTAATTTAGGGCCACTGGTTCCAGGGAAGGGAAAGAGCCAGTGCCGTAAGACAAACACAACATCCATGCCTCACCGGGATTCGAACCCGGACCCCTAACGGACGAATGATCAGAGGCCATCGCTTAGACCACAAGGTTTTCAAAACCGAGCAATGACATATTTCAATGGTACAGCAGGCTAATCAATGTGCACAAACAAGTAATGTATACTGCACACAAACCACAACACAAATGTCCATACAAATGGGCTAGAATGAAATAAATGCACAGGAAACAAAAAACAAAACAAAAAAAAAACAGAAATGCAGAAATCAATAATCTAGCAGAGTGCTCAAAGAGAACATAGGTGGAAAGGGGGAGAAAACAATACAGAAAGATTTTTTTATCACATACGCTCAACTACATTTTCTAAACAAAATGCTCCATAATCAAAAGAAATGATCTCAGCTAAATTCTTCATTGGACTTTCTCATAGGATTCTTCAAAACAAAATTTCACATCTTTCTCATTTAAAATGTATCTGGCACAGTTTTAAAAATTAAGTGTTAAAACTTATCAGAAGCAAAAAAGGAATGAAAGTTACATTTCTTTTCCTCCAGCTTAGGTTTTCTTAAAAGACTCAAACTTTTGCCATTTCCTCAATTTCCATACCCTTGACATTAAACAAAAAATCCATATAAAATGTACACTTTTTTTATCCTATCTAAATATTTTTTTGCCAAGGGCAAAAAAAATCTTGATCTTGATGCAACAGTTGGTCTTAAACTTTCATAGTTTATTCCTTAAAATGTTCAGGAGTGTTTGTAACTCAAAAATTCAATAGGCCTAAGGTATCTAAACATGTATCTCAACATCCATTATGAAAAGGGCTCATAATAACAAATTTTTTATGATTATTTAGGGTTTTTTCAGGAGTTGGAGAAACAATATTTAGAAAATTAATTTCCCATGCAACTCACTGTGAGGGAAAAAAAGATAAAACTACACCTACCTACCCACACACACACACACACACACACACACACACACACACACACTACACACACACACACTTTGAAGTTCACATGACCCTGGGTATCACTAGCATTTAGAACATTTTAAAAAAATCACAAAACTCTACCTTACAGAGGTTACATGCTTCAAAAGAAAATAAATAAAATAACAAATCCTAGTATTATGCACTTCATATATGCTCTGCTTTTCATAAAGTCTTTGTTTTAAGAACATGAAATTCAAGAACTAAACTGAAAGTTCATTATACTTTTGGACACATCAGAAAACAAAGTTCTTTAAGAATCTCATAAGGCATGAAAAAAAAAAAAAAAAAAACATCAGCACCACTTTCATTGTGCTTTCAGCCTAAGTGGCTGTTTCAATGGATGAAGTGACTAGGTTCTCAAAACTAAAGGACAAAGTGATATTGAAAATCTTAACTACTTAGTACCAAAACTAAAAGTTTTCAAATGACAAACTGAATACAAGCCATATGCCATATATTAAAAATTTAATTAGCTATCTAAGTTGTGGGAAAAGAAAAATAAACTGAGAAACTCTGGCAGTCAAACTTGATGGAGATTGTAAGTGAAATTATTTTCCTAGTGGCAATTTAGAAGTATAAAGGATGGTCTCTCACAGAAAATAACAGCGTATGCGAGTCTTAACCATAACACAATACTATGAGTTCCATATCAAATATTGATACCAAGAGTAATGTTTCTTATCTTCGATTGCCTTTTAACAAGCCTGTCCCAGTTTGAGAGTTATGTATTCACTGTACATTTTTCAGCAAATTATTTTCAGTTTACTTGAAAAAGTTTTCTTGTTTCACCTTTAAAGTGCTTATTAATGTTGTAAAGCATAATCATATTTATTAAGTGATCATAACGCATAAACACTGTACCAGTTGATAACTGTTTGTCAGAAACCCAAATGTTGCACTAAATTGTGCCTACCAACAAAATGTCAAGACATAAAATTTGAATAATCTAATTAGCCTAGTAAAATTACACAAAAGAAAACTGTACCATCAAAAGCAATGATAGTGATAATATTCCCACCATCAAAGCATTGGCAGCTATAAAATTCTGTTTCAAAGAATAACATTCATGCAAGGAACAAACTTGCACACAAAAAAATCAGCATTAATGCAGAGCAAAACTGAAAGGAGATAATAAAGGTAGTTATAAAGTAATTTGGATAACTCAAGAGTGTTGCAGGGATCGCTGTATTGGACAGATGCGATTCAAATTTGATACAGATACCACAAGTCAGAAGTATGAAATATGAACAGTATCCTGTCTCAAGGTTATGGTTAACTTCGCCATATCTCAAGAATTTCAAATTGAAGTATCCACACTTAGTGATGTCAAGATAAGCAATGCATAAAACAGCACATGGCATCCTAACAGAGTCACTAGACCTAAAAATGACAGATCAGGAGTGCAATTATGCAAGGGCTGCCAGTCTCAACTCACCATGTCAGCACACAAAATTAGCTGTCAGTACCACTGGCTAGGCTATCCAATAGTAGTACTGTTTGCAACAAATGAAGTTATGATACTACAGATTAAATTTAAGCAGCAGTCCTGCTCTCCAGAGACAGATCAACCAAGTGAATCACACTGAAACAATGTGGTAAAATTGTAATTACATACATCTGGTGCATATCATTTTGCATAAGAATGAAATTATATTTCATTATCATTTTAAGAGTTTACTACTGTCCATGAACTTGATATCTTCCTACTGAAGCATACATTCCATATTCACAACTCTGGAATCTGAACTTTCCACAAACATAATACACAAGAACAATCAAGTTCTACTGTGTTTTTGACATGAAACTGATTGCCAAAATGGCATTGAAGTTATATAACTTTTCTGGCACACCAAATCACACTAACGTCTTGCACAGACAGCAAGAGATTTGCAGCACATCAATTAGAACAAGTACCCAAGGCTTTTGTCACTTTTCATATTGTACAGTTATATAACATTGTGAAGGCAACAAGAATGAGTAGTGTAACATTTCCAGTTTCCTGAACTTAAAACAATTCTTGTGACAAACAATGTTATTTCAATCTTATATCATTGATGGAAAATGGATTTCATAGATTAATCAAAAATTTTCTCATGAAATTATCAAAACCTCTGGTCAACCCCTGTGCTATTTGGTAATTATTTTGTTTTAACTGTAATTCAATAACATTGTGTGTTACTGCTTTTGCACATAAACAGCTACAAAAACTAAAAAGGTGCAAAACACATTTTCCTTTATAATATAGAAAAAAAAAAAACACCTTAAATGTCAGTCTGCAATAGCAGTGAGACCCAACCAGGTACAGGCAATTAGTGCAAATATTTCATGTAATTTTTCTGATTTTTACAAATGATTTTAGTCAAGAGATATTTTTTCCTGTTCTAGTGTTATAGATCAAAATTTACGGTGAGAATTCATTACACTGGTTAAAAACTAATTCACACATTTAAAACATCCATTACAGCCACTAAAAAATATGAAAATGTTTCATACGCTTTTATTTTTGAGCTATGCTCCTGGACCATCTTTACCCAAATAAGCATGTAACATGGGGTGGGAAAAGAGAAGCCACCTGAGAAAATCCTTTGCATATATGGCTCTAAAGCTGCTACACACAGGCTTTATATGTACAGACAACTATGAACATTAAATATCCTCAAATGATGTACTTTGTCTGATGATTTACAAAGTCATACACTTGGTAAGATGAACTACACACCGGATTATGTCTATTGAATAAAAGTTTATACCGTCTAGGCACGTTAAATATTTTAATTTTCACTAAAATACACTAGCGCTTTTGAAACTTTTACATGGTTTCATCATCAGGTGTAATGAATACAAGGCACATAAATCCCTTCAAATACACGCCGCACAATACTCAAATGATCCTTTACGGCCATAACGACAAGCAATATTCAATAGACAACTATAAACATCCTGTTTCACCTAACTCTCACATGAACTCAAAATTTATTGGATAATAAAACTCATGGGCCAGTAATAAATATAGTTCCAAAATATGAATTACAATTGCTCTAAAAAAAAAAAAAAAAAGCTTTAAAATTACCATGAAGAAAACCAAATACGATCATAACTTTTCAATGCGGTGACAACCAAGTAGTAAAACAGTTTGTTGTTTACTATAAGTCTCTGAATATATTACACAGAAAATATCACAAAATTTTGTACATATACCATTGCATCAGAAACTAACACCATAATAATGTAGTTCATTTTACAGCCTGCAAATTTTAAAGAAATTTCTCTCAGAAGGGCCAGGTGAGTGGAAAATGTATTATGTATTGTAAATGCAGCACTAATATCAAGCAAAACAAAATCCAGTATATTTCCCAATCACATGAAAATGTTTACAAATTTATGAGGAAACGTCACACTAATTGGTTGTTCACTATTATTAATAATGTATTTGCTGCTACATATAAAGTGCCATTTTTTTTGCTGTGTTATATATACAGCCTTTTTATTTATCAACAAAACTTGTTTCTTCTAGGAAATCAAAATTCTATGAGAAATCTAGAGGGGGATAAAATTTATATTGCTACTTACATTTAAACTACTTGAACTGATTAATTCTGCCAAGCTTTGCATTTTTCAAAACACAAACTGATTAGCAATTTTTACACAGAACTCTAGTATTTTTCACTCCATTAATAAAGTTATGAGAGCATAAAAATTACTGGTACACAAAATGCACATTCCAAAAACAAAATGCAATTTAAATGCAAACTTACCCATCCCCATGGTCTGCTGAGGTATGTGGTTCCGTCCTCATACGGTTGAGAGCAGCAGCAGCTTCGTCCAAGGCACAACTAACTGATGAGGTTAACCTTTTCAGCACTTCAGGATCAGCAAGGGTTTTGGTCTCATTCAACGTGAGCTTAGCTATTCCTGAAACAAATTTCTTTTTACGTGGTACACAACCAAGAATGAAGTAAAATTTTATGAAAGAACTACACAATCACTGAGGTAAAAATTAATAAATAAAAAGAATACATTCAGCAAATAACACACTGCACACCCCTTTGATTTTGTACCTTAGAACCCCATTCTGCATCTCGACTATTTCAAAAGTTCGATGGCAGCACCAAGACAACTTACTAATAACTTATGCACGAAATTCTCTAGTCACTTCCAAATGGTACTCACCATTATATTACTGTGTAGAAAAAACCTTCACCGACTTTTGTTGTGACGAGTCAAAATAATGTTCATTATTTTATTAGTTTTAATTTTAACACTTATACTCCATTTAAGACTTAACATCAAGTAATGATTTCCTGATTGCCGAACTTACAATAACGTGTGAAACAGTAGTGAACGACGTTTAATGCACCAATTATTTAGTGATTTCTTAGCCACATAGAGATCAGTTCTTCATAAGTTGGCAAAATTTGAACTACAGTATATATAAACTTATGATGTAGCACTAAACAAAAGCACTAGCACCTGTAGGACTGTTGAGGACAATTTTGATAACACAATTTTGTAGCGCATTTAGAGCTATCAACGCATTTTGAATATCTGTGGATAAATGTTCTCTGCAAAGATAATTTGGATTAAGGAATTCAAATTCGAATGAATTGATGAGTTATGGAACACACAATGATTAACATAACTATTTCATTTGAAATTATATGGGAGATGTAGTGTACTTCATGGATTGCAGATATTTAGATCACACTTGCATATATGAAGACTGGAAAATTGTAGTGCAAAATATGTTAATGTTGAGTTAAAAACAATGGACAAATGCAAAAAGCTGTACCAACTCTCATTTGGGGGGGGGGGGATTAATGACCACTATGAGCAAATAAGTGTGCTATAAGCAGTCTCCCATCCCTAATTTAGAGCCACTAGTTCCAGGTAAGGGAGACAGCCAGTTCCGTTAGATAAACACAATACCCATGCCTTATCGCAATTCAGACCCATCTCGGACGAATGATCAGAGCCTACCGCTTAGACCACTACGCCACCAGGGCGGCAACTCACAATTCCTGAAGCAAACGAAAACATTAAAACTCAAATTAATGGCTACACCAGTAATTTAAGAGTAAGGGTTTGTTTGTTTTTTTGCTTAGCACATCAGTTAAGAAAAAACAATACAGTAAGTACAGTAGAAGGACTTTAAATAAAGGTAACAGCAAAGGACTTCTTTTTTTTTTTTTTTTTTTTTTTTTGATTGGAGGTTTAACGACCACCGTGAGCAACTCAATGGGCTATAAGCAGTCGCCCGTCCCTAATTTAGGGTCACTGGTTCCAGGGAAGGGAGAGAGCCAGTGCCGTAAGACAAACACAACATCCATGCCTCACCGGGATTCGAACCCGGACCCCTACAAAGGACTTCTTAGAAGTGAATTACGAAAGCTTTTCGGCAAGTAATAGCCATCAGGCAATTTTATGCTCTGCAAAACTAATGTGGTGCATCTTGCAATGGAAATGAGATCAGTGTCTACCACAATGTAAAATAGGTTTAATGTTCAAATAATGTGTCATCACAGTGCAATCACACATGAAAAGCATATAAACTATTGCTCACAAAAAAAAAATTATGATGCATATATAAGGGTTGCCAACATTGCATGAACACTGTGAGCAGCACTTCAGTTTTTGGCAAAAAAACATTGCCCTTCTATAATTTATTTTATCATTAAAACGGCATCACTTTTTTTTTAGTTTTATTTCTCTTAAAATGCATGGTTCCTCATTATTTAGTCACTCCTTGCTTTATCATCTGAAAAAAAGAGCAAGCATTTTTCTTTCCATTTACAAAAAACAATTTAAGTTCAAAAATGGAACTTCAACTCTCTGTCACAGTATTTCATTTCCAGTGAAGTTATTTCTCTGCAGCGTGCACACAGAACTGTTTCTGGACATTAATTTTGATTTGAAAAAAACAAAAATTGCTTGCCCTACCCCTTGATACAGTCAAAAGTTACTAAACATATAGGAACACACATTTCAAGTGAAACTGAATATCAAAAATTGGTATTGCTTTGCCCACTCTACAATGAAAACAATTTTACAAGTCACAGAAACGGCTCAGATTTAATCACGGAAAGATTAAGTACCTATATTAAAATTTAATTTCACTTTAAAAATGGGGAGGGGGCAAATATGGTTGTACTGATTGGTTTTGAAAAAGAGACTTAGAAATAGGAAAGCATGCACTTCATTAAAAAAAAATCTTACAAAATACTAAGAAGTCACCCTTAATAATAATAATATATTGATGGCATGGCTATTCCTAGACTTAATAAACTACAAATTTCTCAAAACTATGGGTTTTCTTCTAAGGAATAAAAGTATGTTATTTATAACGTAGTCCTGAGGAAGGGTCTAGGGGTACTATCAGAAAATCTGACATATAAATAATATCCTTTTATTCACTAGAAAAAAAACCATAATTAAGAAATTTATAGTTTAATTCACTTTTTTTATGTACAACCAAAGATATTAAAATGAGGGACATGACCAGAAAAACTTGAGAATATAATCAAAAAGAAAAGTGAAGGGAGAAAAAACAAAACAAAACTTTCAGAAAAATATGAAATTCCAAAAAAATGTGGAACATTCTGATCTCTGATAAACACGTTAAGGGTCTTCAGCTTATATTTATGCACTGTGCAATAAATAGACAGTGTGCTCTTCTAAGCTATTAAGTATTTACATTGTACTCATATGTCTAAATACATAAAAGCATACCCGCCAACCCCAAGAAAGAGAAATCCAGTAGATTTAAGAAAAATGCCCAGTAGATTTATGCAATTAATATTCTTCGTCCAACAAATACATACATATACAGCATTTATCATAAGTTTGGAAAAGTAGGTACTTTCAAACAATGCCAGAATAAATTTCATATGCAAATACTTATTTACAATTATTTTGTACGTGAGTAGCAGATTTTGCTTTACGTAAGAAGCTTTCATTAAACTCTTGTTCGTAACATCTACCTTTCAAGTTGAATTTCATGATGATCATGTTCTGCAAGCTTTCATCTGAAAGTCATGAGCGAAATTCAGTTTTGATTTTTTTCTTTTTTTATCTGGCTGAACATCCTTTCACACTCAGCATTGCTGTGAGGTATCGAAAGAATGAACAACATCACACGTGCAATTCCATTAAATCGTTTCTTCCCTAACTGATTTTTATGCTCGCATATCAATACCCATTGGATATCAGCACGTTTCTGTATTTGTATGTTAGCACTTAATTTTGTGACTTGAAACTCACAAAAACTGTGACTGCAAGTCATCAAGACTACAATACAAGCACTAGCTCGCAAGAAAATGGGAAATTTTTTGCAAAAATATTTTACACTAGCAAATGAAGCACCTTCAATGAATTTGTAGTCGCACACTTTTGCAAGCTTTAGAGTCTCGTTTCTCAGAGAAAACTTTTTATGCATGTAATCACGAACTTCAGTATAATAATTTCTAATGCTTACAAAAAAATAGCTTCTTATCTTCATCTTTCAAACTATTAATGAAAATATGTGTTTCATCTCCAATCAGAAGATCACAATCGTCTTTCTGGTTCTGAATGTTGTTGTAAATGACATTCATGCAGTCTTCTTCCCGATTCATTACACGTGGCTTCACAAACCTGCACAGCATCTGTTTAAGAAAGTCTAATAATATGTGTAAAAGTCTATGGATAAGAGGAGTTGTGGCCCACAGAAGAGTTCACTTTTTCGAAATATGGGGTAATACAAGCCAGAAAAAGACAATAAGCCTTATTTACGTCAGTAGTGAGCAAATAAAATAGTCTCTCTTTGCGAAAAAGAGTATTGCGGATACTCACATTTTGAAATACTCGCAATTTTTCGACTGACCTTGAGAATTGCAGTTTAATCCTGCTTTCTCAGCACTTCTTTTCCTTGTCACATTTGCTTTTTTGTCTCCTACAGTCTTAGGATCTGCCCTGGGTTTACACGATTTTTTCATTGATATTTCATATTTAAAAAACTTGTAAGAGAATTCCACAGTGTTAACAATCTGACAATGCACTTACCTAGAGAAAGCCATCTTGTACAAGTATGTTTTAGCACCTTTTTCGTTTCACTATTGTGTAGCTCCTGAAAACCTTTAAGTTTTTCTTTCCTCTTTGAACTTCTTTGCAAATAATAAAAAATATCTACTAACAGTTCATCCACATTTAAAGGCAGACACGAAGAACCATTTCTGCTGCTAATTTCAAAAGATGACAAGGACATCCTACGATGACAAGATGTTTTTGATTATCTTGCAAAACAGAAGCAACACCATTTTTCTTCCCAACCATCACAGAAGCGTTATCAGCCACTAATCCAATGCAATTATCCACAGGAATATCCATTTTTTCAAATTCTCCAGAAAGAGATTACCTATATTTCTTCCGGTACTGTCCCCATTTAAGACAGGAACTGCTAAAACATTATTCTCAACTACGCAATTTTCATCACTGTAATATGTCACAACAATGGGGTAAAGCTTTGAATTAGAATCGTTACTACCGTCTGCCACGATGCAGAAAGGTTTAGATTTCAGAGTGGCCACTAATCTCAAAGTTCCTTCAGCTGCTAATTCTCCAACGATGGCAGAAGTCTTCGTCCGAGCACATTCGTAGCTCTTTGCCTCTTCATGATTTGGAAAAAAAAATTTCACAGAGGCGGACCCATGTGATCAGTGCAGCTCAGCGGAATAATGTGCTCAATCAAAAACGAAGTAATAAGGCATTCCGCACGAATTACTTTAAAGTTATTTTCACTTCCACGTGACTGAAAAAAACTTTCAATTTTAGTATTTTTAGCATGTCTTAAAAAGTTTTCTTGATGCTTCTTACTTCTCACATGGTTAGCAATGTCATTTTTCCCTCCATGAGCTATAATAAAATCTACTCAGCATTCTGTGCAGAAAGCATGTTTTTCGCTTTCATGCGACTTTACTATGCAGGGATCATCATCATCATCATTGTTAACCATTATCAATCCACTGCTGGACGAAGGTCATCCCAAGTTTCCTCCACAACGGTCTGTCTTGTGCCAGTCTCCTCCATGTCACTCCCGCATACTTTCGAATTTCATCCACCCATCTTCCATGTGGTCTTCTTCTGGGTCTTTTCCTGTCCCTTGGAATCCAATCTAAAATTTTGGCTGTCCATCGATGGTCTGTTCTTCTGGCAGTATGTCCAGCCCATTGCCATTTCAGGGATTTAACTCTGATCATGATGTCTTCCACTCTTGTCATTTTTCGGATCCACGTGTTCCTCTTCTTATCTCTCCTGGTTACACCAAGCATGCACCTCTCCATGCTGCTTTGAGTTGTCTGCAGCCTTTGTATGTCTCTTTTAGCTAAGGTCCACGTCTCTGCACCATACGTAAGCACTGGAAGGATGCATTGATCAAACACTTTTCTTTTAAGACATAATGGCATATTGCTCTTGAAAATTATGCTGTTTCTTCCAAAAGCTCTCCAGGCAAGTTTTGTACGCCGATTAATTTCTTCACCAATGTGACCCTCACTTGATATCTGCTGTCCAAGATAAACGTACGTGTCTGTTATCTCCAGCTTTTCTCCATCAATCGATAAATCTTCATTTCTTGTAAAAGCATTGAACATCACTTTTGTCTTCTGAAAGTTCATTTTTAATCCCACTTCTTTACTCTTGTCAGCAAGTTCCTGCATTATACTCTGTAGCTCTGATGGGGTAGTTGCAAACATGACTATGTCATCAGCAAAACGAAGGTGGGTTAGATAATCTCCATTAATCTTTATGCCTTTGTTTTCCCAGTTCAGTGATTGAAAGACATTTTCCAATGTGACATTAAAGAGCTTCGGAGATATGGTGTCACCTTGTCTCACTCCTTTTCCAATTTTGATGTGTGTTGTATTTTCAAATAGCAGAATCTTTGCACTTGCATTTTCATAGATGTTATTAATAATATTAATGTATGCATCTTCAATACCGCAGGATTTCAGAGCAATTGTAACTGCTGATGGTTTCACCGAATCAAAGTCTTTTTCATAATAGATAAAAGCCATGCACAATGGAAGTTCATATTCCCTCGCTCTTTCAATTAGTTCTCTCAGTACGTGGATATGATCTATTGTACTGTAGCCACTCCTGAATCCAGCTTGTTCTCTCGGTTGAGCCATGTCCTCCAGTGTTACCTTCAAGCGGTGTGAAAGAACTTTAATGAAGATTTTATAAACCACTGATAGGAGGCTGATAGGTCTGTAGTTCCTGAGATCCTCAATGTCACCTTTTTATGTAGCAAGATCATTGTAGCGTTGTTCCAATCCTCAGGAATTTTCCCTTCATTAAGGCATCGAGTGAAAATTTGGGCGAGTACTGTTTCGATTTCTCCACTTGCTTCTTGTATGATTTCTACAGTAATTCCATCTTCTCTTGGAGCTTTTCCCTGCTTCATGTTCTTGATTGCATGTGCAACTTCTGCTTGAAGGACTGGAAGAACTCTGGTACCTTTCATGATGCCTGGAGTACATGTATCATCCCTTTCATATAATTTGGAGTAGAAATCTTTCACTCTTGTCAAAATTTCGCCTCTATTTTTTGTTACAGAACCATCTTCTTTTCTCAGTGCCATAATCTGTTTTTTTCCCTTACTGAGATGTCCCTTTGCTATCTTTAGGCTTTGGTTGTTTTCAATTGCTTTCCTTACTAGTTCACAGTTGAATTTCCTTAAGTCTTCAGTGATACTTTTTCGTACTGTCTTGCATAGCTCTATATATTCCACTTTGGAAGTCCCATCTTCTTTAGTTGTCCTCATCTCTCTTTTTTTTTTTTTTTTGCATCAACATTTTGGTTTTTCCTGATAATTTGTTCACATGCAATTTGTTCTTAGACGCAGATAATTTTGTTGCTGTTTCCATAAGAGCTTTGGTTACTTTTCTGTTAACTTCAGAAATATCCACTTCTTCCGATGTTAGGCCTTCTAAAGCAGAGAATCTGTTCTTCAGTTCCAATTTGAAGGTATTATGGTGCTTTTTAAGGTTGGTTATGTCAATACATTTTGTTTGTCTTATGAGCTTGCTACGTTCGAGTTTAGTGTTGAGGTGCATCTTACATCTCACCAATCTATGATCACTGCCAGTGTTGAACTTGTTTAGCACACTGCAGTCTTCTACGACGAATTTTTTGCTACACATAATAAAATCAATTTCACTTGTCGTCCCATTTGGATGTCTCCATGTCCATTTCCTGTGTGGCTTTTTCTTGAAAAAGGAGTTCAAGATGAAAAACCCTTCTGCCTCTGCAAACTCTACGAGAGTATTTCCACGCTGGTTTCTGTTGCCATGACCGAATTTACCTACTGAAGTTTCATTCTGTTGCCGGTGCCCTATTTTTGCATTGAAATCTCCCATAATTATCTTCAAGTGCTGCTTACCTTTATTATTTAGATCACGAATTTCCTCATAAAATTCTTCAATTTCTTCTTCAGCATGACTTGTGGTGGGTGCATAAGTTTGAATAATCTGAGCCTGGTATCTTCTCGAGAGTTGGATAACGAGTCGTGCAGAGTTGGATAACGAGTCGTCAGAGGAACTTTCAACTTCTACAACTTTATCCTTCAGTTTCTTGTTTATTATAAATCCAACACCACTAGTTCTGCCAGTATCTGTCCCACGATAGTAGAAGAGATGTCCACTTTTCAGTTCAATGAGATCTTCTCCTTTTCTCCTTACCTCACTTAGCCCCACGATGTCCCACTTGATCCTTTGTAGTTCCTCTTCCAATTCAAGGAGCCTTGAATCAGAAGTTAGGGAGCATCCGTTATATGTAGCCAAGGTCAGAATCAAATGGCAGCCTAGTCCGGTCCTCCGGGTATTCTTAGCACCCTCTGCCTTCATGTCGCACTGGCCGCTGCCTTGGCCAGGTACATTCCAGCTGCCAGAGACTGAGGGCCAAGATTTAAGTTGTGGAGTCATTTTGGAAGGGTTTGGCCATAACTCACCACGCTGGCCAAGCGGGTTGGTGAGTGTGGGATAGCGTTTCCTCTAATCCCGATGGTATAGTTATACCGCTATTGGCGGTCGTCAGAGACCCTTTGGTGGGAACAGGATGTACCACGAGAAGGCGGGGTTGACATTTGTCAAGGAGAGGCCGTGATGTTACGCATCACCTGACCTTACATCCCATACAGGGATATTCTACACTATATGAGCTTTTAAAGCTCTGAAGGTATTTTTGTTTTTTAGAATCCGACATAACACACACCAACATGGAAAAACCAGCAAATATCAAACGAATACACATGTGCATGATTACTATATTAAACAAGAAATTGTACACGACCAAGGTGGCTCTCCTTTCTTTCTCCAAACAACGTGTTAAGAGCAGAACCAAAAGTGCACTGGGACACCAAATCAGCTGCAGATGGACGCCGTTAAAACAAGAACCAAAACTTTCACTTTCCCACTTTTCTGTACAAGCAAGAAATGCATATTTGTACTTTCTATTTGGATTCAGGGAATGAAATGCGAAAGAAAAGAAAAAAATTCTGAACATGTGCTTTAAAAACAGTGAGAAAACATTAAAGAACTGTATTCTGTAGTGTAGCACTACAATATGCAACTCTTTCCTCACGAGAATGTACCCAGTTGCTGTTGTAGTCTTCCGCCCGTGAATTGGCAGGCGGATCAGGCCTTCGTTTCAACGGAGCAAAGCTTCGCATTGTTGCGCCAGAGTTGTGTTACGCGTGCCGCAGTTTCTCTTCACAGCGTCGTACTTGGAGGTAAATATTACATGTAAAAATCTTTAAAATGCATTTTAAATATAAAACTTTTAAAAATTTCATACTTTAAAATCTGTATGTTGCGCTTTTTTAACATACTTCAAAATTGTGGTCGAAATAATTTAGGACACTAAACTACACATTTACCAATGTTTCCCTGGAAAAAAACCCCAAATTTAGGGAATTGTAAGAAAATGCCGGAAAGCTGGGAGATTTTAGTTTAAAATCGGGAGAAATCCTCGAAAACGGGAGTCTCCCAGAAAATCCAGTAGACTTGGCAGGTATGTAAAAGGTATGGTGCAGAGATGTGTTTACAGCCCAAAAATAGCCCAAAGCAAGGTGACTACTAAATTTTGACCATCCACCGACCAGTTAAAAAATCTAACAGTTTACCTTTATTTCCTTAAAATAAATTCTTTAAAATATAAAAAGTTGCTCTTTTTCATTAATGAAGTTATTAAACACGAGGAACATTATGAGAAAAACATGAAAAATAAGCATAATCAAAAAGAGAAATTCCAATAAAAAAAGTTTGGTCACAAAAATCCACAAATCATGGAACATTTTCATTCCTCAACAGTAATCATTTCAGGCTGTTCCAAATATTTTCGACCAATGGAGAGTATGAAAATGTGAAAAAAAAATGTGGAAAAAAACATTAAAGAAATGTCACAATATTAAAAACATCCATAAACAATCACAAAAACGTTTGTTAAATGTTAGAATCTTGAAAACATGAAAATAAACTTCACACAAATGTTGAACATTATTTTTATTATTTTATTGAGATTTCAGACTTCAGTAATAACACCATGTTCTGTAGTAGAGCAATGATTCTTGTTGTGATTATGGAGAATTTATAGCACTTGGAGTGTCTGTAATTGTAGTCAACAGAAAACAGTACAGCAAAAAACAAAAACAAAAAATTAAATTATTAAAATTCCACAAACAGCGGATGTTTTCTCAAAAGAAAACGGATTCCTGGACAATGGGTTTGAAAACCAGACAAAACCCAACTGAACCCTTAGCAACTATGCCACAGTTACAGATAATTTTTCACACATTTGTAGGGAACATCATTAATTACCCTCAGTTGTGCTTTATTATTGTTGCAGAGGAACTACACAAAATGTGGAGCAGTTGGCAACCCTGCTATATGCATATTTTTCTGTAATTTTTTAGCACATCTTTTGTAAAACAAGATCGTGCTTATGTTATCGGTTTGTCCATCTGTCTGTCTGTACCCACCATATCTCTGCAACTATTAGTCTTATTTGAAAATTTCTTTTTGCATTGGGAAGCTTGAAATATGTGAATCATGATCCTTCATTTCATTTCTTTTTACGATGTACAATTTCGCCGCTAGAGGGCGTAAATGCAGATGATGTCGAATTTAAAAATATGTTTTATTCCACATATTTGTTTCTAAACATCGGATTGAAAAAATCTTTTACCTTTTGATTCCACTTATGTCGAAGAGTATTTTAGATATAGTTACTTTTCCAAATTACGCATGGATTTTCCGCCAGGGGGCGTAAAAGTAAATTACATTTTTCCCGATAACTTCTTCTAAAACTACGATTTGAAAAAAAATTCTTCAGCGGATACACCTCCTGATGGAAAGTCTTTTGCATATAATTTAAAATTTTTGGTAAAGAATACTTTGGCCACCAGGGGCATAAGCGTTAATTTTTGCTTCTGATCTATTTGCCATAAAATCTGAGCTTCTAAAATATCAATTGAAAAAATTCTTTCGTGGACTGATGCCACTCACATCAATAAACCTTTTCAGAATATTTTCTTGTTAAAATATTCCACAGTTTCTCCGCCAGGGGGCGTAGATGTATATCTTATTTTCGTCAATATCTCTACTTCTAGTAGTCCTGTTTGAAAAATTTCTTCTTTGTTGGATAGTTTTTCAGTGTGACAAGTTTTTCATATAATTTCAAAATTTTCAAGTGATTCATAGACTTTCCGCTAGGGGACGTAGTGGTAAATTGCGTTTCGCCCTATAACTCTGCTGTTAAATCTCCGATTTGAAAAATTCTTTCTGCACCGGATACAGCTCCTGATGGGAAATCGTTTGCACATAATTTCCAATTTTTGTGAAAAAAATGGTTCGGCCACCAGGTGGCGAAAATCTTAATTTCTGCTTCCGATGTATTTGCAGCAAAATATGAGCTAAATTCTCGATTGAAAAAAAGTCCTTTGTAGGCAGACAGTACTCATGTTGACAAACCTTTTAAGAACATTTTCTTCTTGAAATAATGCAGCATGGTTTCTACGGCAGGGGTGTAGATGTATATCTCATTTTTGTCAATATCTCTACTTCTATGAGTCCGATTTGGAAAATTCTTCCTGTATCACATACAAGACCTGATGGAAAATAGTTTTCACATATTTTCTAATGTTTGGTAAAGAATGGTTTGGCCACCAGGGGGCATAAAGTGTTAATTTCTGCTGCTGATTTATTTGTAGCAAAATCTGGGCTCCTGAACACTCTACTAATTTTTTTTTCTTGTACTGATACCTATCTTATGGAAAATCCTTTTGAGAATACTTTCTTCCTAAAATAATGCATGGTTTTCCCTACCAGAGGACGTAAAGTCGCGATTTTTTTTTTTTGGTCAATATCTCTGTTTCTAAGAGTCCAATTTGAAAAATTATTTCTGTGTTGGAGAGCGTTTCCGGTGCGAAATGTTTCTCATATAAATTCATGTTTTTCTTAACACACAAGTCTGCAACTAGAGGGCGTAAGTTCACGATTGTGTTTACAGTAATGACTGAGGGATTAAAAACCAGATTGAAAATCTTCTTTCTTCCGTCAGATACTATTGTTTTCCATACCAGCTCCATTGACTTTGAATAGCTTTGATAAATTTAATTTGCGTCAGAATGGATTCAAAAGACGTGCTTATTACACCCGAAAATTTGGTGTCATCTTTGTTGCTAAAGTTTGTCTTTGGTCACACTTTGCTCTGATCACAAGACAATCACAAGACAAGGTTCTGCTAATGCAATCTGATACCACTGAAAATGTATAGAGCCTAAAACAGTTTAGGGATGCCAGACAAATCTTGCAGAGCAAAACCACCTAAACAAAAAGGGTGTGGCTAAGTAGAAAAAATTTAACATGCAACTCCCTGGAAATACACAGGAACTTATGAAGCGGCAACAGACAGAATTTGAGATATTTTTCATATCAAAGCCATGGAATATCAACTCATACAACAAGTGTAAGTTGCATAAATTTTTAATGGCATACTGCAGAACTAGGTTATAATGTCCTCACTTTAGATCACAATAAGGTCAGAAAATCAACCCACATTTTGTTTTAGAAAAATTGCTGTTAAATATTTACTCAAGTTCCTTGCTTATAAAATTATCATTAAAAATATAAACCACAGTTTTAATATCAAAAACTCATTTTCCCTCCCATTCTTATTCTTTAAAAAAAAAAACTAACTCAAAATACTACATATTGCTCTTCTATCTGTGATAACTATGTATTCTAAAAATAACAGTGGGCAGTTTAGTTCGCACTCAGTCTGAAGAAAATATCATGTAGTTTTTATGCAATTATTTCACTCATTAAATGAGAGCAACAGCTGTTTGGCTGACAACAAATGTGCTACGAGTGCAGATTTCCTCACATAATAATAATAATGGATGGGTTTGACAAGAATCACACATAACTTGAATGGGATGAACTTTCATCTTTTTCAACGGGTGTCAAAAAGTGCTGTTTATTAATACACAGCTTAAAGATCGCATTAAATATGCTCAAAATGACTTTTTTCTCCTCATTATTTGGGGTATTATCAGGGGCGATTGTGAGATGAAACAAAAAAACCCTGGAACTTGACCTCAGTGCAGAGTTCGCCAAAATGCATAATTACGCGTCTAGGACGCATCAAAAAGTGTGTTTACGCATCGAAATTTTACCAACGCGTAAAAATATGCATCAGGAATTTTCCTCGACACATAAAAATATGCATCGGGACGGTATTTCGTCTTTCAAAAACGGAAGTAAACGAAATAAAGTTTTTTTCCCGTAATCGTAATTTTGTTTTCCCGCAATGTTGCTTCTGCCCAGTATTGTAGTTATATATCATTTTATTAAATAAATATTTGAATTTTAGTTTGAAACTGGAGGAAAAATTTCCGAAAACGAAAATTCGACGGCGCAAAAATTCCTGTGTAATCTTCAGGCATGAGAGTGCCACGGCTTCTAGAATTTCTCCTTTTCCGTCTTAATTTGCGTTATTCTCGAGATCGATGCATAACTGAACAGAAATTTTGGGGGCAATTGGTACTGGTGAGGGATGCTTTCCACCTGAAACTTTCGAAAACGGAACTTTTGTCTTTCAAAACTTTCGAAAACGAAAGTTAGACGCATTGAAGATATTTCCCGTAATCTTTTTTTTTTTTTTCTTTTTCTTACAACATGTTTTCTCTGCCTAGAATTGTTGTTAAATATCATTTTATTTCATAAATATTTGTATTTCACCTTGAAAATGGAGGGGGAAATGTTCGAAAACGGAAATCACACGTAGCAAAGATTTCTCCCTTAACTGTAATTTTTTCCTCAACAATGTTCCGAACATTGTCTTGTGTTCTTAAATATTCCCCCTGAAAAGGTTTGCATTTCATCTTGATTGGGGGGGTGAGAGAGTGACGAAGCTGAAAAGTTTGTAAGAATAAATGCATGGTGTTCAAAAGTATTAATATTCTCAAAGTTACATTTGATCTTATCAAAAATAGTGAAAGCTATCATGCATTCATGGTCCTCACACACAAAGTTTTTCAGCATGATGGATAAAATTGTCATCCAAGGGCATAAAAGAAAGAAAAAAAGTGACAAAGAAATGGGAAGAGTAACAAAAAATTAACTGTTTGATAAATTAACAGATTAAGAGTTTCATCTGTTAAGTTTTTTAAAGTACTCCCCACTTTTAAAAATTACTCCCTAAATTTTTTCAAAGGAGTAAAAAATACTACTTTAAATTTTCTTTTCAGCAAACTCTGCCTCAGTGCTACATATATAAATAATGCATATTATTTATTTATTATATTGTATAATGTAATGTACAATACAGGTACACATTGTGTATATATTACACATATTGTACATTATAACTAGCTACACAACAATTAACAACTAGTGCCTGTGAAATTTAATTTTGCACCCTTACTGTGAGCATTTACTAGAGTGTATTGCTGAAAAAACAAACTTTATGCATGTTTACATCTGGAATGTATTTACACATTGGCATATGGGAGTCTATCCTACGTTATCTCCGAGTGCTGTAAAGTCCACATAACGATATATTCCACACACTGGCTGTCATTTTCCAAACATATCAAATTAACAAGGGGGGGGGGGGGACTTGAATGCTATCATATGAAGGTGACATATATAATTGTTATGGATTTATCATATATAATTGTTATGTATTAATCAGAATATTAAAAGTGTGCAAAACAGGGACTGCTTAGACTACTGCAGGGAATACCCAAAGCACAAAAAAAATAAAAAAATTCCAAAATCAAAATACACTGCTGGACAATTGGTAAGGATGGATCATAAACGGCTACATAGCGCATAAAAAAGTAAGTGTGGTTGGATGCCAAGTGAAATAAAATAATGTCAGAATGCCAGGACATTACAAGAAAGACAATTTATTGTGCTCTGAAATCCAGAAGGCTTTGGAACGTGTTCAAGGGACAAACAGGCCATTTTGTGCAGAATATGTAAACGTAAAAACAATGCAATTACCGTCCGCAGGCGTTCCGGCGTAAGATGTCAATACGGGATATGGCCACCATGAAGGGCGATGCAAGATTCCACACGTCGTGTCATGCTTTGCACAACATTATCAAGCAGCTGTTGGGGTAATTTATCCCATTCCTCTGTCAGTGCACGAATGAGGGTGTCCTTGTTTATTGGAGGGCATTGGCGACCAGCAAGACTCCTCCCCAAAGCATCCCACACATTTTCAATGGGATACAGATTTGGAGAACGTGCTAGCCATACGAGGCGTTGAATATCCTCGCTCTCAAGACACTCCTGGACAGCAACTGTTCGATGACATGTTGCGTTGTCGTCCATGAAAATGAATCTATCACCGACAGCACCATGGAACATGCGAACATGAGGTAGCAGAACATCATTAGTGTATCGTTGGCCAGTCATAGTCCCAGTTGGCCCATACCATGACACTACATGTCGGATATCGGTCCCTTTCCTGTATGTTTGCTGGACAATATGCAGTACCACTATCACGCCAGATCAGTTGTCGTCTACAATCAGATGATAGACTGTATCTACTCTCATCTGAGAAGAGGACAGCAGACCAGTCGTTATCAGTCCAATTGCGATGTTGATGGCACCATTGCAAACGGGCGGTACGGTGACGTCTGGACAATGGGATGCACACAACTCCTTCATGCAAACGTCTGGCGACAGTTTTTCGGGAGATCCGCTTGCCAGTAGCAGCCATAAACTGATTTGCTACCTCACTAGCTGTGCTGCGCCGGTGTCTTTTTGTTGATAGCACTATGTACCAATCTTCTGCAGGTGTCGTACTGCGAACACGACCTCCCCCGTGACGTTTGCTACACTCTCCATTTGTTTGAAATGATTTCCAAAGCCTTGAAACAACACTGTGGCTGACGTCGAACTCCCTGGCAACATCTTATTTTTCACCCTTCTTCAATCTTGCCAATAATACGGCCATGCGTAAAATCAGTTAGGTGATGTCGGGAAGACATACTGAAAATTGCAAGTTCGTCAATTGATTCTTTCTTTTTCAACTTTGCGTTTGAACAACAACGGTCAATACGCGTCAAATCCTTTATATCTCTTATCAGCGCTATGACGTCACGAACAAGTTCAGCAATCCAAAATTTGCATACGCACAACACGACTTACTGTATCCCGCACTTATGCTAATTTCCACATTTTCCTGCCTTCCATTTTATGGTTGCTATCGTTGCTATTGTCATCCGTCCTTAGCAATTGTCTGGCAGTGTATTAAAAAGCTAAAAAAGTGTACAGAAATTGATTAAACAAAGCAACTTGCTTGCAACTGTCCTCAAAACCTTATTTTTTTTGTAGGTCTCTAATGAGAAATTTGACATTGTTTATACTCATTTCCAAGAAAAACGTGCAATTAACGCGAAACTTAGCAAATAGCTACAGGGAGAGCAGACATGCAAATGATTAAAGTTTTTGCGACTCTGCATGCCTGCAGGTCCACGACCAGCACTGCAATCACAATTCTTGGGGCTTATAAGGTGCCGCACAGGAGACTGCACATTCGTGAAATGCACAGTAAGAGTCAGGTGAGATCCCTGAGTGATAGGCATGCCAAGGAGCTGCCGTAGATGTACATACAAGCAACTGACAGAGTTTTAAACAAGGCTCTATCAACAGTATGAGAGAGGCAGGGTGGCCGGCTCGCCGAATCGGCCGCCATTTGGGCCAGTAGGACAGTACGGTGCAATCGTGTTGGGAGTAATGGACACGGGAAGGCATGCAGACACAGCGGACGAACGGCTCTGGACAACCTAGACACACAGCAGAGAGGATCATGAGAGTGGCACGCACAAATGCAACGACATCCTTGTCCAATATCAAGAGGCATGTGGTGGCTATACAAGGGACTCCTGTGTCCTCCAGAACCATTCCCTGACACCTGGGAAAGACTAATCTGCACTCTTGACCACCCTTACAATTTCTGCTATTAACACCTGACAGCCATTGTCACCGTTGATTGCAGTGATGTCAGCAGCGAACAACGTGGAATGCTACGGACTGGTGACATTAGTGTTCTGCGACTAATACCACTTCTGTATAGGAATGGACAACCACCGTGTCAGGGTGTAGAGAACCGCAGGTGAGCGCTACAATCCCAACCTCACTGTACAGTGGCACACGTCCCACACTGCAGGCATGATGCTCTGGGAAGCCATCACGTATGACAGCCGGACTTCCCTCGCAGTGATCCAAGGGACGTTGACAGCCCAGCACTATGTACAGGAGATCCTGCAGTCCCATGTGCTGCCTTTCTTGGTGGGACGGACCGATGCCATTTTCCAACAAGATAATGCCCGTTCACATATGGCTCGAGTACCTATCACTATTCTCTTATATAAGGGAAAAGGTGATCAGACTGACTGCAAGAACTACCGTGGTATTAGCCTACTGAGTGTGCCAGGAAAAGTGTTGGTAAGGTCGTTATTGAAAAAAGTACGAGGTCTTACATCAGAAGAAGTGTGGGATGTTCAAAGTGGTTTTATGCCTGGTAAAGGATGTACTAAATAAATTTTTGCATTATGCATGATGATTGAAAAGTATCTGGCTGTTGGTAAGAAAGTTTTTGCTGCCATCATAGATTTAGAAAAAGCTTACGACCGAGGAAATACAACATTTTCGTGGAACGCATTGAATAAATATGGTGTTACTGGAAATCTACTTAATAGTGTAAAAGCCATGTATGCTGGCAGTAGAGCTTGTGTATGAGTGAATGGTGTTTTATCAAAATGGTTTTCTATTAATACAGGAGTCAGACAAGGTTGTGTAATGTCACCATAGCTGTTTAATTTATTTATAGATGCGTGCATGCATGATGCCAAAATAGGTAATACTGATTGGTGACATCTGTGTGTGCAGATTGCTGTATGCTGATAATACTATCCTGTTGGCAGAGAGCAAAAGTGAGTTGTAGAGTATGTTGTCCTGGATGTACGAAGTTTGCATGAAATTCAAGCTTAGTATAAATAAGGGAAAAGGAACTGGTAGCACTGAATGTAATATAAGTCTAAATGGCACAGTGATTGACCAGCTGAATGAGTTTGTGTATTTAGGAAGCATGTTTGACAAAGAGAACAAATTGGATGGTGAAATTAGTAGACAAGTGAATTCTTCATTGAAATTCATAGCTGCTTTAGGAGGATTTCACAAGAATTATGGGTTTTCAAGAAAGTCCCACATGGCTATGCATGAAAGTGTAACTGTTCCTACTCTGATGAATGGTAGTGAAACCTGGGTACTACAGAAGAAACAGGAGTTGTTTGCATGCTGGAGAAATGCATTACCTATGGGAGGGTTGTGGCAAGATCTGATTATGTGTGGAATGAAGATGTGTTACAGTTGTGTAATGTGAAGCAAAATGTTGTTAGCAAGGTGGAGACTAATATGCTTCGATGGTTTGGCCACGTTGAAAGAATGAGTGATGAGATGCATACTAAGAAAATCTTTTCAGCCCAAGTGGCAGTAAGGAAAGGCAGAGGAAGGCCAAGGAAATCGTGGGAGGATCAGATTCAGGAGGGTCTCCATGAGAAAAAGATTATGAAGTATAGAAGATCTTGTGTACAGTGTGTAATGATGTTAGTGAAGCCGAAGTTGTATGTCAAGATTGCTGTAAATGGAGAAGTTTGATACTGCAGCAGCAAGTAAAAATTATTTGGTAGCTTGTATTTCTCTGTGGAGCTAACCTCTGAATCTCAGAGAACAGCTTAGTGATATGTATGCATGTATGTATGTAAAAATGATGTCTTTTCAAAACTGGTTAACCATTAATTTGGATTTGCATGACACTAAAACTCTTAAGCATTTGTGCCATTTCAGTATGCATTGATTTAACCATAATCAACCTTGGAAATTATTGCGCGTGAACATTACTACCATGTTCTCTAGGCTGACATTATAACAGAGTTCTACTGTATTTCAATTCAAACTTTCATTATCATACATAGTGGCACAAATATGCCTTTACATTCTATGAAACTTTCACACTACCAGTTTAGTAACTTTCAGTGTTCTCAATAGATAAGTTTTAGGACATATTTAAAAGTAATCCAAATACTAAGTCTAAAATTCTCAACTTATCTACAAAGTATGGAATTATCAAGATTTGAAAATCCTAAAAATAAACTAGACAATCACCCAACTGTCTTACAAGTCTTCTTTTTATACATTTTAAAAGCTGGAGCTAAGAAATCAATATTTCATTGCTTTTGATAACCTCTCAATTTTAATAAAATGAAAGAATTCTAGTGAGAACACTGCGTTGAACACTTTCTAAGACAATGAAACTGACTACAGCATACCGCTCGACTGTAGCAAGGCTTCTAGTCGACACTGGGTTTCTGCATCAATTCCACTATCTCCAACATCATCAGTCAAAAGAAATTTTGTACCTTCTACCATGGAATCATCTTCTAAATCACCTTGATCAAGAATAAAAGATTCAACCTGAAATAGAAAAAAAAAAGTTTAATACAAAAGGTTTATCCAAGCACATATTACTGCAGATAAGTGATAAGAATTGCCATTAAATTGTAGTCTACATCAGAATCTACATCTACAGTCAAAGTTACGAAACTTATTTTCAAAAATACGATCATTTTTCAACAAAACCCAAGTATTTCTACAATCAATTATACTTCACAATGAATTGCACAATAAAAAATATTTTTGAGCATTCTTTTACAAAGTAAATTACACAATTTGTGCAATTACATATCCCACATTTCATTCAGCAAATTTTAAACTATAAATAGCTTCCAATTTTCATTATGAACTACAAAATTTCTTTTAATGCACTACAGGGTGAAAAATAACCGAAATATTTGGGGAGTAATTTTGCTCCTCAAATTTAGCATTGCAGAGCAATTGAGTAATTATGTGGAGCACTTTTGAGACTTATTTTTCTTTTGATTTAAGTAAATAATTTATTATCAAATAAAACTATAACTAGCACCTTTCAATATCTATCGAGAATACTCTACAGTCAGTAATGAAAAGTAACATTTAAAAATATTTCAGTAGATATGTAAAAAGTACAAATTTTCTTTCTATGGATATATGGTGAAATGTTACCTGGCCACACATTGCAACAGATACTTGCTGTCACTTCACAGTGAAAGTACTCCTGAACTTGTGGTAGCTTAAGGTTCTGCGTCTGTTCTCTTTCTTTTTCTGTAAGACTTCATAGTTGTGAATCAGGGCTTCTTTTCAAAAAAATACCCCTCCACAGCTTGTTCAGGGTGAAACTCGCATAGTTCCGTTCCTTCCAGCATTATCCGCAAATAGATGGTTCAAAGCATCAGAATTCATCCTCTTACGGAAATCTGTCTTGATTCTGTTCATCGCACAAAAGGCTCTGTCGAAATTAGCATTGGATAAGGGCAACAATTTCATATTTATCATGTGCTTTTGATTTGGGAATTCATCCGCATACTTTTCTTTCAAACATTTCCATAACTGTTGCAGATTTCTTAACCAAAAGGTTTTGAAATAATCGCAGTCCTCTTGAATTTTATAGTTGTCAATGTTGTTGGCAGTCAACAACTCACTGAAATGTTCAGTAAATACAGTAATTTGATCATCACCAAAATTTGCAAGAGTAGATTTGTCTGTTGGCCAAAGCTTAGGTTCTAACAGCTTGGCAGAGTTAAAAACCTAATTCATGCAAGTCACCAAGCTGGGTATGTATGCACACACTGATGAATATGATTTAAAAGATATTCACAATTTTCATAGAATACATCTACTGTCAAATTACAGCTCAGCTCAATGCCACAAAATTCTACAGTTTTCACTGAATCATAGTCACACTGGAATCACAAGCTGATACGTTTGCTAAGTCTTGTAAAATTTTGGACAGGTCGGACGAAAACTTTCTTTTCTTCATAATTTCAATAGAATCATAGAATTTTTCTAATGCGTTCAAAATACAAGGTACGTCCACATCATCCAACTAGAAAGGAAGAGGTAATTTTGACAAACAATATAAAATATTGCAAAGCAACAAACAGCTCAGACAAGTTACAAATTTGATGGACTTAATTTTTTTCAAAATGCCTGTAATCTGGGCTTTTTCTCCTTTTGCTTGATGGATCCACAACAATATTTTCTAGTTGTACAATAACAAAGTAATTTAATTTTTTTATCAGTGTCTCTGTACAGATGTCAAGCCCATCAGGTGCCATGGACTCACAAAGCTGGTGCATCTGATTCATCTTCCTCGAGTAGGCCTATTGTTGAGAACTCATGAAAGTCTCAATTTGTTTGGCACCTTTTTGATAAAAATTATGAACATCGTCCATCAACTTATGTACCTCTTGGAAATATGTTGACATCACAAATCTTTTTATCTTTTAGATATGTTGACAGCACAAATCTCTAAGCAATGACTATGGACTGACACTAAACAAGGACAGTTTTTTTTTCAAAAGAGCTGCAACACCCTTTTTCTGTCACATGTCAACATTTGCTCCATCAGCTAAAAATCTAATCAATTTATTTTCAAAATTGACTATTCCAAATTCTGCAATGGACTCTACAATTGTCTTTTTGATATCATTAGCATCAGCATTTTTCAGTTCTTTTAATACCAGGAATGGGAATTTGGTATCTCCTACTTCATTGACATACATGATACAAATAATTTCGTTTTCAGATACACTAACATATCTGTACTGCTATCAATAAATGAAGTAAAATAGTTTGTCTTTCTTAAGTCATTGAGCAAATAAGTTTCGAAAATATTAGTAATGCACTCCGGGAACTGAGCACACATCACGGACAAATGGCAAGTTTGCCCTACATCAACACCATGGCATTTCTTTAACTCTTATAATTTTATGAAATTTTGAAAATGGAATTTCCTCTTTGGCAATTGTATATGCTATATCAATTAATTTTCCAATTCGAGCTTACGATGCATTGGAAGCAACAATCATTTACTTAGCAACAGATGTTCTTTGATAAAAATCAACAAGTGATTTTCCTTTATGTTTTGCCTTAGAGACACTGGCACGGTGAATTTCTGATCTGGTGTGCTTTACCACATTTTCTTTTTTAATAATGAATCCAAAAACTCCAATAAAAGAATTGAAATTTTTAAAAAAAATTATGCTGTAACATTCTTCAGACAACGTTTGCAATAGGCAGAACGGATGGAGATTTTATCGGCGTCAACATCATAGTGTCACCACCTACCTTTTGGATCTTATTCCACTATGCACCTTGTCATGGTTGATATTTTCACTTTGGTATCCATGATTTCAAATAACAAAGAGTAAAACAACAAAACTCGCATCCTTCTAAAATTAAGTGGCGGCCAAACCAAAACAGCGATAAGAGCATCAGTCGTTAAATGACTCGTCATGCAGACAGGCGGGAGCGTGGAACCAATCATAGATGCTCTTTGGTCGGACGATGACCACCTCATCACTGCATAGCTAGAGCTACATGAGGAAGCTTTTACCAGCTGAAAGCAAACAAAGTATTCGTAAAGTTATGAATACATGAATTTTATTTTTCACGCGAAAGTAAAATTGAATTTTCGATAAACGAGTTGCTCTACATGTAGATTGAACATTTTAATGAAAATTTCATTTTTAAACTTTGCATCGTGGTTTTGCAATTCAAATGTGAATTTGCATCGCAAGCTGTGATGTGATACCGCTTATTTTTTTCCCTGTTCACTATATCCAGAGTTGACTGTAACCTGTTAAAAAGAATTGAACACGAACTCCGAACAGAAAGAAAAATTTTATCAACGAAATCAGAGGAAATTCTGCACCAGGCATCTGGTGCAATTTAGGCTTAACTGTGACTAAACATCCATCAGCAAAAGCTTTATCAAGACAATTTTATGTAGGGTGAGTATAGGTGTGAATACACATACACTCACCCTACAGTCATTGTAGGAACTTTTAGCACATTTATGTCAATTTGCGATAGGAACCAAGTAATACTTATAAGGATGATTCCACAATATTGTGCATGTTGCGGACGTGACACGAACAAAGTTAAGGTGCACCACATTTTTATAAAAAATTGAGCTAGGTGAATAATTTTTTTACAACTCTAATAGATGTCAATGTTTCCGGTTATATGTAGATTAAATACCGAAATGTACTTCTTACAAAAAAAATATTTTAGAGTCGTTGCGGACATGACTCACAGAAGTCCCACTTTTTATGAGTGCTGATATTTTTAAGAAAATCTGTAAATGTAAGAAATAAATTTAAAAAAATGTTGGATAAGGATTTAATCAGCATTTATGCAAATGAAATTAGTAGAATTAAAAAAATTGTATAAGCTTGGATTTATTTATTTTAAAAAAATCTGTGTTGCAGACATGACATAATTCCTTTAAATGCTTTCTACTATAAATGATATATCAGTTATGCAAGTGTGAGAAAAATGGTAAAAAAAAGTTTCTCAAACAGTCTTTAAGTGGAATGCTGCTGCCTTATTGTTGGTTGTTATACCACATAATTTTCATAAATTTTTACCAAATTATTAAATGCCAAAAATGCATAAAAGACATTTTCATGAAGTATGGAAAGGCTCAAAACTAAGCTATGAAGAAAGTATAGCTGACCAGTTCTATTCTTCACTATACTTTATTAGCAATGCACTTTATCTTCAGTGCAATATTCAAATCTGTGGTGGGGGATGCTATTTCATCAGGTGACAGGTCACACATCAACACAGACAAATAGCTATGAATTGGAATCGTTTCGAACTGTGGCTTTTCCAAATACTTAAAAGGAACAGTAAACTCATTTCGAGCAAAATTTTTTTTCTGCGCGAAAATGTTATGTCAAAAGAGACATGAAAAATGACGCAATCAGAAATGCTTTATCGTAAGTATTGGGTTGTCGGAAAAGTCATGACGTATTTTGGCACCCGATGGCGGTTGGGCGATTTTGGAAGTACTAAAGGCATGCGCAGCTCTGTTATCACTATGGCATTCGACAGGTACCAGTTCTAGCTGCAGTCTAAAAGGAATAATGAGCGATTTGGTTGATTTGCAGAGATTTAACATCAAGTTGAAGATGGAAGACCAAATTGTGCATTTTCGCCATATTTTACTTCCGTAAAGGGAAGAACGCACGTCAAGCTTGTGAAAAGTTGCGTAAAGGGTACGGTGATAATGCTCTACAAGAATGTCAGTGTCAGCGATGGTTTTCAAAATTCTGTGCTAGTGATTTTTAACCTCAACGATGCTCCTCTGTCCGGGAGGCCAACCGAGGTTGACGACTACCAAATCAAGGCATTGATCGAGTCAAACCCACATTACACAACACGAGAGATTGCAGACACATTGCACATCCATCATTCAAGCGTTCACGACCACCTGAAGAAGCTGGGATACGTAAGCAAGCTCGATGTGTGGGTTCCTCATGAACTCAAAGAAGCTCAATTAACGGCGCGTATAAACATCTGTGACATGCTCATTAAACGTGAGGGAAATGATCCTTTTTTGAAGCAAATGATAACTGGTGACGAAAAGTGGATTGTGTACAACAATGTGCTGCACAAACGGTCTTGGTCCCGACGTGCTGCTTTGCCTCAAACGACATCCAAAGCAGACATTCATCAGCAGAAGGTTCTGGTCTCAGTGTGGTGAGATTTTAAAGGTGTCATGTTTTTTGAGGTCCTACCACGAAACCAAACAATCAATTTGAATGTGTGCTGTCGGCAATTGGACAGTTTGAACGAATCCATCATCCAGAAACATCTAGAGCTCGTTCATCGTAAAGGTGTTGTGTTCCATCACAACAATGCGAGACCACACACAAGTTTGATCACCCGCCAAAAATTATTGGAGCTTGGGTGGGATCTGTTGCCACACCCAGCATACTCGCCTGACTGGCTCCACCAGACTTCCACTTGTTTCGCTCTCTTTAACAGTCCTTGCGTGGTATAACGTTCAATTCAGATGAGGCTGTAAATCAGCACCTTGTACAGTTTTTTTGTTTTGTTTTTTTTGCCACGAAAGACAGGTCCTATGAACGAGGCATTCTGCAGCTCACTAAAAGATGGCAAAAGGTTATCGAACAAAACTGGCATTGTATCATTGATTGATCTTTGTTCTTTCTATCAATAAATGACCTTTGCAAAACATGGCTAAAATACGTCATGGCTTTTCCGACAACCCAATAGTTCTCCCGCTAGAGCATTTTTTAAAACCAGCAGTGACGTCACACTAGACAAGAGACCGGACATTAAGCATGCAGAGGGCTCCAGTCGGTGCTGTTAAGCATTCTGTGCAGCGCAGTTGATCTCATCAATCTGTAAAACAGCTAGTGTAAATCCTTATTCATTTGAACCACGATATTCTGCGGTACAGTACGAATGTTTAACAAGGAATGTGAAAATAAATTTCATGGTAGAAATGGTAATCTTGACTGGCACCACTGTGATATCTACGAGAGAATGTCAACAGTTGCTGAATGTTTGTTGCAACGAGAGTGTTCAGATGAAAATAAAAGCTAGCGGCCAATGTATAATAAACCACGAATCATTCTTAGACAGTGTTGTTTTAAACATCCACACCTTACAGGCAAGTAGTCATCAAATGATTCTTCGGGCAGAAAAAAAACGAGAAAAAAAAATATGAACTTGTATGTAACAAACTAAGGAGACACGTTGCATACAAACAATTTGTATATTGGGGTGAATGCCTGGATATCTGTAGAGCGAAAAATCAGAAAAGTAATCCCTTCTTGTGTTGTGAGTAAAATTAGAGAATGTTTTCCTGAACCTAATGAACAGTATTCGGGTTTTGTTTATTGCCCTGGAAATGACCCAGACTATTTCGATTAACTTCCACTGTCACTAAAGATTTGTCAGCTTGCTGTCTATATACAAGTATATAAAGGTATTTTCCATTGAACTAAGTGCATATTTTGTTTTTTAGTTTCTCCCATTGTCATAGGAGAAACAGCTTTATGAGATTCTTTGATTAAAGCTCATGTTGAGAAATGGCTTCCTAGTTTCTTAATTCAATTATTAATCTAAAACAACTATTATGGGAATTTTACTAGGAAATTTCTTCATTTAAATTGCAAATTTTCGGAGAAAACTCTTCTTCAGGCTGTCTTGTTGTTGTCACTTAATTCCTGTAGCTCCAAGTTTAGAGAACAAAGTTAAAAAAATTCCCTAAAATAGTTCAAAGAGAAGAAGATATTTTAAAAGTGCAAAGAGTAGTCTATGAAGTAAAATGTAGTTGTGGACTATCTTACATAGGTGAAACAGGTCGCAGACTAGAAACTCGTATAGCAGAGCATAAAGCAGCTATAAAAAATTGTTCCAACAAGACTGGATTAGATAGGCATGTTAGAGAAACTGGGCACAGCCTGGATTGGAATTCCCTTAAAGTCATCAGTTTCCAAAGCAATTTTCAAAAAAGAAAGCTGAAAGAAGGAATAGAAATTGAGAAAAATCAAAATTCCATCATCAATGACTGCAAAGGATTTTTCCTGCCTAACATCTGGCAGGATTTGTTGAAAAATAACCTAAACCGTCAAGGTTAAAAACCGTAACCGCGATAGTGACAGGAATAAGTGACAACAACCTGAAGGAGAAAAGTTTTCTCCGAAAATTTGCAATATAAATGAAAAAATTTCCTAGTAAAATTTCCATAATAGTTGTTTTAGATTAGTAATAAAACTGAGTATTTCTCGTAGCCCAAGAGCAAATGTCATTAATAATTACTCCTCCCCACGAAAAAAAAATAATGCAATAGTTGAACATGATATATAGCTCTAGAAATAACAGTTAGATAAAAGGCAGTTTAACTTATTTCTACTGTTATTACTGTATGGTAGGTTAGTCACAGATAGAATTTTTCTAAAAGCAGTTCAGCATCTCCATTACATGTTTGAGCTGACCACCATAAATGGTTGGTTATACTGGACCGCCATTGCTTCTAGTAAAGGAGCTTTCTTTTCAGCAGCTTTTAGATTTTTATGGAAATTTTTGGCCAAGTGCCACACATCAAACTGATGATCAATTTGGCGATATTTTTTTCTTCATGAGGGCACGAATGCTTCTATATCTATCTGATAAATAAAAAAAAAAATGGTATCCTTATTTCTTCATGGGGGCCTGAGAGTAATAAATCTCATGCATTTTTTAAGTCCCCGTCAAAAACACCTTTTTGGGCAACAATACAAACAATATTTTCCTTGTGAATATCCATAATGGAATATGTACAGTATTTGGGGCAAAAACCTGGCGAATCACCCTGTCCATCTCCGCTCACCCAAATTTCGGAATCGCACAATTTTAATTCATCAGTAATTTGTATTTTCATACTGTGCCACATAAACTTGATTGTTAGGGATTGTAAACCAAGAGTTTCAGTGAAATCTGTAAACTGCTTAAAATTTATCAGTTGTGTAGACTGCAGCAGAAAGTTTGATGACTAACGAACAGGACACATGCAACACAAGGAGAGAAATTCCTGACACTAATTACCTCGTACTTTCCCTCACAAGCCCTACCGTGCCGAGTACACAGATGCTGCTGGTGCGAGAAGTGCTCTGACTGACCGCTTGTCTAGTGTTACATCACCAGAAACTTTGTCAGCTGTTTACTCAGCTCCCAATGGCCGTAGGAAAACAATTTCAGCTCTATGAGCATCACCCTAATAACATGACAGCGAAAATTCGTATTTTCGAGGGGTTTTTTGTTTGTTTTTTAAGTTTATTGTTCCTTTAAATTTGTTTTCAGCTATGGGCTTGAAAATGTGTTTTACAGTCAATTGTTTTTGGTCTACATCAACTACTTGACTGGGTCACCAATGCTCATCAAATAGGACTGCAATCCATTGGCCTTCTTGTAAATCTATTACCTGGGAAGAAGCTGTTTCAGAAGCTTGAGGAACATTCTGCAGAACAGTTGCAGGAAATATGTTTTGTTTAATCTCTTGGGGACATGAAAATGGAGAGTTGAGGGAATATTCAATTAAATTTGATCTTAAAGGGAGTATAAAATGTAGTGATCTTGTATCAGGTACAGATAGGTACAGATTTGCAGGTACTATGTCTCTCTTTCAGTTTTAACACTTTAGCAGAATCTTTACTGTGTCAAATCGTCAGAGATGGTGGCATGAGATTGGTGCTGCAGAATGCCATCTGGCCCTGCAAAATATGCAACACAAGTATGACTCGTTATACTTTCGGCAGCCCAGTGTGCACTCATGATCTCCGGATCATGCTTTATCACATTTTCTGCAAAGTCAATGTACATGATTATCTCATCATTCAGAAGGTGTTTTTTTAGATGGTGCAGTTCTGAATGTTGCTTTGAAGCATTGTATACATGTCTTGTAAAGGTATGCAGTTGTACATGCTGTAACAATCTGGGCAGTCCTTGGCACTGCCCAGATCTGTTACAGCATGCCTTTTTATTGTGTAGCCTTAAATTCAAACAACCATACAATTCTGCTCACGCTTTTGAAATGTTCTCAGATGAACGCAAAATGTTGATGCTATATCAAAAAAGAACAGTTTATCTTATTAATGACTCAGCACTAACCAACAAGTATATAAGTTTAACTGTTGTTGTTTTTTTGGAATAATTAATATATAGCCAGTGCCGTTAATGCCCACCAGATGGAGACGTCTCAGTAGCTGAACCCATCTTACAGATTTATGTCAGAAGCTGACAGAAAAATACATAGCGTCGGGGATTGTTGGCCATCGTGGTGTAAGGCGAACGCGCTCGGCTCGATATCGAGAGATCCGGGATTCAATCCCCCGGCGGTGACCAAATAATTTTTTGTTTGGTTTGTGTTGCTAAAACGTGGAAAGAGCGACGTTTTTGTTTATTCACTGAGGCCATGTATTTGGAGGATTTTCACTAAGTATGTAAGTGCAGGGCTTGCAAAATATCTGAAGTTTACATGCCCAGCCAAGCATGTGCAGAATTTATTTACCTGCCCAGAAGTAAAAGCTGGATGCCCAGAAAAAATTATCTTTTAATATTTATAAAAATTCAAAAGAGTGGGTTCTGATTTAATAATTTTAAAAATTATAATAAACTTTTTTTTTTTTACATCTTTTGCATTACCACACATTTTAAGGGTCTGTATTCAAAAAGGTTCAATGCATAAAAGTGTATCTTAAATTTTAAGATTATTCTGACAATGGTATGAAATGGGTAGTTGAGAAATTTAGTCATTCTGCCATACTCCTTTCATTAAAGTTTTCGCCCTTTGTCACTAGGCAGCAGAGGCTAGTTTCATCAGAGGCAGGCATTCATTCCATCGCTGATTGTAAACATTTGGAACAAAAAAAAAAAACCACATATGGTTCCAATTTCTGGACCGACTGCATAATATGATTAAAGAAGTGATATTATTCTGTCCTTTGCACTCCGTAACAATACAACTTCAGGTGATGAGCAGTGAAATGAAATGCGACAAGCGATGATTTTTTTCTTGTTGTAGGAAATTCTATTCCAAACTATTTTTTAAATTTTAGTTGCCCAGACTGAGCAACCAGATTTTTTTACCTGCCCAGATCAATAATTTACATGCCCCAGACATGGTATTTTTCAAGCCTTGTAGTAGTAGTCTTATATACATACACTATAAATTTCACTAAATTATGGGTTTTACTGAGAAATGTAGGAAATTACTTAGTCAAATTTTCGGGTAGCACTCCTACCCTTCTTCAGGACTACACTATACTACGAGATACTGCTGTGCTGAAGAGGAGTAGGAGTGCTACCTGAAAATCTAGCTGTAAGAAATTTCCTTTATTCCTGAGTAAAACCCATAATTTAGTGAAACAGGATGTGTTTATGTGTTGAGAACAACACCGTCAGAAGCGTACAACCCAGACTGCCTGCTCCCAACAGTGCGGCATGGTGGTGGTTCTCTAATGCTCTGGGCTGTCATATCATGGTTTTAATCAAGTCCCCTGATCACCTTGAAAGGGCAGATGACTGGCAGGGTGTATGAAACCATTTTGGATGACCAAGTCCATCCAATGGCTCAGGCATTGTTTCCTACAGGGGGTGCCATCTATCAAGATAACACCCCAATTCACAGAACTTCGAAAGTCCAATCATGGTTTGAGTAGCGTGAGGACGAACTTTCACACCTTCCTTGGCCTCCCCAATCACCAGACTTGATCATCGAGCCACTGTGGTCTGTGTTGGAAACGGAGTAAGATCCCGTTATCCTTCTGCATCTCTCAAGGACCTGGAGCAGTTTCTGCATAAAGAATGGTGTAACATCCCACTAACCACCATCCATGATTTGTATGTGTCCATTCCAAGAAGGATTCAAGTGGTTTTGAATGCCATAAGGTGCTCCCACACCCTATTAGGTGCATAAAACCTTTTCCTAGGTGTTACATTATTCTGTCAATTTGGAAGAAATTTTACATTCATATAATTCGCAGCTGCACATAATACACATAAAATTTAGAGACAAAAAAAAAAAAAAAAAAAAAAATGCTTACTCATAATCCACAGATCATGAAACTCAGAAAAAAAGACACTACACAAATTTGGATGATATGAATCCATTTATTGGTGTAAACATGGCATGGATGTTAAGTCAGATAATATCTGAAAACTTGAAAATTTTGTCGTCCTGGAGAGGGAATCGAACCCGCATCTCCTCCATAGCGCCTGAGTATGTTAACCACTACACCACCTAGAACAACCAAGTTTGGAGTTTCCGATTAATTTGAATATAACCTTGAAACTTGGACGTTCTGGGTGGTGTACTAGATAGCATACTTAGGCACTATCAGGGAGGCGTAGGTTCGATTCCTGTCCAGGACGATGATATTTTCCAGTTTTTGGATATTATTTTACTTCACATCCATGTCATATTTACACCAATAAATGGATTCACATCTTCCAAATTTGTACTGTACAATGGTGTAATCCCGTATTTCCTTCATTAAAAAAACTTCATTTTTTTTGTATATTTCATATAGACCAATAGAACTTAAAATTAAGAGGGGGAGTATCGTCATCTAATATGCACCTTATATGTCGATCCCGAATCGTAATTTCCAAAAGAAAAGCTGCAGTTCTCAGAATGTTCATAAGTAAAAAGAAAAACAAAAAAAGATTAACCAAATGGAATAAGAAACAATCTCTTGAATAAAAAAAGGTATGTCATTTTTAAAACACTTTTGCTATTTTCAACTTAATGTAAAGAAATAAACATCCCTAGCTTTTCTGCATTGCCGTTGTTCATTATTTATACCTAAAAATCCGTAAAAACGGCAAAAAATTTATATTATTTGTCATTTGTGAAAACGTTTCTGAAAAACTGAGGAGCGAACAAAAGACAAGTAACGCAATTAGCATAGCAAAGCTAATGAATGCGATTCACAAAATAATTACTCTACCAATACTGCAACGATTACGTACTGTGGAATAATTCAGCGGTCTTCCCACAGCACTTGGTCATCAGTAAGCGCAAATAATACCACTTTCATTGCATCATATTTTATGTCAAAATGCTCCTAAGTAAAAATACAAACAAATATCGGTTCCATACCTTTGTACTGTGTTACATTTTTTCAGTTATTAACACATTTTTGATATTTTTCCAATACCAAAATCACCCTTGACTCCACATTAAGTTTAAAAAATAAAGTGCAGCCAAAAAATATTGTTTATGGTGTACTCGTATTATCCACAGAACATAAAACTAAACTTATAACTTTTTAACAGATAATCCTTGGATTATGAGATGGAAAAGTACGGTATTTACAGCAAATTGGAAGTAAAAATAAAATTGGGTGCCAGTGCCCGATTTCTAGGTGCCACAGTGACCTGTCGCCCATTATTTTTCCAGCCCTGATTTACATAACCAAACTACCTTAGATTAGTCCTACTTCTTCATGAAAGAAAAACTCTCATCACTGTGCTCTGAATGAGAGGTTTTACTTTTCATAGTTCTCCATAAAGGGGGAGGGATATTTACATAAATTTACAACAGTTATACAACTTTCAAAATTTAAATGGAAAAATTAAAACATCTCCTACACAAAATATACTGGTACATAACAATTTAAGTGTTAAAGGGATTCTTAAAAATTAAACTGTGGTTACACGAAGTGAAGCAAAAATCACGAGGGAGATATTAATCCATCCCACTTGTTTGTCATAGAAAATAATCAAATGTTACACTCTCAGCTGTTACCGATTCAAAGTAAAAACATTTTGCCGAGATGCAAAAACACTAGATTTCTTTTATCTTATTCTAACCATATTATTTTATTACAATTTATTTTAACCATATTATTTATTCTTTCTTCCATTCTATCCTCCTTGATTATACAAGGAGGCTAGAATTGATGGAGTAAGGCTGACGTCACAAACTTGAAGCACTTTAAGCAGACTTTAATTCTCAATCATCTCACCAACTTGGTGGCAGAGAATGTGACTGGCAGCGACTCGTCTCACCAAAATGGCAGCAGTGGCTGCGATTGGCTGTGACGTTTTGGTGGCTTTATTTTGATTACAGGAGGGGAACAGCTGTAATTAAAATGGGCCCTTATTCCATTTATTCTAACCTCCTTTGTATAATACCCTAATCTACTTTAGCTGTTATTGACTCTACAATAACTACAATTTATCAAAAATTATGCAAATACTGTGGTTAAATTTATTACAGATTACAAATAAGTAATCTTATTATAGATCCATCTACTTTTTGCGACTGTTGTTCCCAGGAAAAACATGGACATAGCTGCTACTTTGTATGAACAAAAAAAGATCAAACTGCACAAAAAACTAAAAGCTTTTTAAAACTGCTTAAAAGTGACTTGTAGAAAAAAAAATGCTAAATTGCCTAAAGAAAGCAAGAATAAATACACCACGCTGCATCAGTAAGAATGTATTTGCCTTTTGTTACACTATTACATTAAATAGGTCTGCTTTTCAACCCAGTTCAGCACATTATGAATAAGGATACGTAATTTTCGTATTTACGAAATATATGCAAATAAATGCGAAATTTGCCAATATAAATAAATAAATACGAAAATTTGATTTTAACTACTTTTACGCGACATCTCGATAATGAAAATTTGTGAAAGCGAAAATAGGACGTAATTTCGTGCATCACTTGTGTCGTGCGTATCCTACTCAGCGTGCGTATCCTACTCAGCGTGCGTTACCCGGGAAATCCCAGGCAACGCCTCTTTCCCTCTTGGTGAGTCAGCCAGTGCTGCTCAGCCGCACTGGCTGGCCAGCCTTGAAAGAATACAAATGAGCACATGTTTGTTTCTGCATTTCGCTAGTAGACTACAAACTACAATGCTCGCGATCCGTTTGATAGAGGTATATCAATATGGGCCGCTCTACGAAGGAATTAGTTGATAGAATGTAAGAGTTTGACCACGAGGTATTGTATTTAAGCGATACAAATATTGTGATGTGCAAATTTTGTAATGATCGTCTAGAAGGGCAAATTGACTTGCCACATGACATCCAACGCAACAAATGAAGCCTACCAGCATATTGGCAGACTTTTTTGTCCATCTGTAGCCACGACCACACCATCTTTGAACACAAATTTCTTATCGGAAAGCTTCTCTAAAGCACCATTTTTTAAAGACATACCACGGGATGAGCTCATAGATGGATACAATGATTTTCACAAACAGCTACTTACAGTGGTCAACCAAGACTCCTCTTGATGACATACAGATTTTAAAAGCAACAAAAATGCTATTTAAACTATGCAAAGGCAGCTATTCAAAGTCTCCATAATTCTGTTAACAGCGTGGATGCTGAGAGATATTTCAGTATGCATAACATCGTTATTACTGAAAGAAGGCAAAGGCTAAAGGAAGAGAATATAGAGACTACTACAATGTTAGCTTTTTAACTAAGTATTTTGGTACCTAGCTTACCAGTAAGTAAACTTTGAAAAACATTAAATAAACTTTGAAAAAAAAAATTCTGTCTTCACTTTTTGCAAATAAATGCGAAATTTTTGATTTCAAAATATTTTCTTTGCAAAATTTCGATTTTTATTTTTTTGGCGAAATTTACATATCCTTAATTATGAACTTCATAATTCTTCAACCACTCTCCAGATGCATTTTGTCGAATTTTGTTAGAAATGTTGAACTTGTAAAACAACTTGGTTTTAAATATATACAACATTTTGCTACCATTAAACCACGTGAAGTGGACATTTAAGACAAAGAGGTATTGTTAAAAACGTTTTTTTTTAAGAATATTGATAATAGCTCAAGGTGAATTTTAAAACTTCAATGCAGCTACTCTTTAAAATTGCTTTTTTTTTTTTACAATACAAATTACTGTAGTTTGTAATTCATTAGTATTTTGTTCAAATACAGAGAAAAATGTAAATATATTTTATTCCTCTCTGGCTTTTATGATAAAATGCATTCATATGCAATTTTAAAGAGCATATTAAAAAAATAAATGTAAATAGCCTAAATGATCAGAGATGAACTTCAGTTTGTTCAATATTTTTGGGTTTGGTGGGTCTTAAACAGCAAGGGTACAACCCAAAGTATTTTAAATCCTCTACTGACCACTAATAAAGCAAAATGTACAGAACAAAGTTAGCCACTTTCCTTAGATAATGCAATTGTTAAATCAGTTTAAACTTAAGAATATTTTTGTCAATGAAACACTGATTTTCTACAAAATGCTGATCTATTCTGTAACTTTCTCTCCACATTCATAACTGAGCCACGAAAAAAAAAGGCTACACATAAGCAGTGTTAGCCGTACTCACACAGCTTAGCATTTTATTTAATACTACACAAAGCACTTGTGGCAATGAATAGCATTGAATGGTCCATGAAATGAACAAAATGTTAGATTCAGTAGTCTATCACATGCTGGGAAGAAAACTCAGTTGATAAAACCACAATTTCCCTTAAAATCCATAAACATATTCCTTTAGACAAAAACTACTGTTATATACAATCAGGAAATTTTTGTAAGCTAACCACCGAATCAACAAACCATCATTAACTGCAAAAAATCTATGACACACTGTTTTGCAACTCTTCACGTTAAGGAAGTTAAGTAACAGCATGAGGCCATATTTGGCAAAGTTGTAATGAGCAGAATATGCAAAAGGCAATAACATAGGGCTAGATGAATGTGACAGAAAAGGTTGAAAATACTTAATACACAATATGAAAAACCACACCAAAATTCAAGTTTGCACTGTTCACCCTTTCCACAACAAATTCATAACATTCGCATTGGCTTCATAACGTTTGTTGCACAAAAGATACATTTTTGACTATAAGTCATGTGCATAGCATAATTTTAATGAGTGATGATTCCATTTAAATTATGGATGAATCCAATTTTATTAGTCATGCAAAAACATGCAGATCGGCAATCGCACAAACAAAAACTGCAAACATAATGGAATTAACTCTTAAATTAATTCTTCTACAATGAAAAATAACGCAATGGTATACTTAAAAATTAATAAATCAATGCTACTTGGGCGTGAACGTCCGATGCCTCTGTACACCACAATGTATAGAACGGGAAGGTCAATTTATTTTTGAACTTTATTCTTTTTAAACAAAAAAAGAGACTAACATCTGCTTCAAAACATAGGCACTACACTCAACTGTTACTTATCTAAACTTCATGTAAAACCATATGAACAGACGCGTGACGCACAATAAATAGCTTTATCAACAAGGGTATTATTTAATAAGCGAGTCCTATGCTGAATGGCCGTAAGACAGGTCATTCATGTAACTTTTTCAAACGCAACAGACAACGTCGTATATCACACTTCAAGCAGTACCTGCATTAATTAACACTTCCTGCTACATATATCTAGCCGATATTAATATATAATTAACGATAAACAAATTATAGGGGTTAACAACCTACTGGTGCTACTTACTGCGTACATATGCGAGAAGTAATACTGAAACGTGACTTACTTCAGAAACATCATCATCGTCGCTTTCCGATAAATCAGCCATGAAATTCGATTGTAATGATGTAAGACTTTGTCCTCTCTCCACACTGAGGTTTCCACTAAGAGGCGACGACGAACCTGAGTGTTCTTTACCAACCTCATTTAGTTCACTATCTCTCACACCATCACACTTCGAATTGTGTACAACATTCTGCATTTTTTTAGTAGTAAATGTTACAGAATTACAGTTTTTCTGAACCTAATAAGAAGTTACGGTACAAAATAATGTGTTTACAGTAATTTATAAATTACTTGAAATTCCTTTTACCCTTACATATCGCCGCCATAACTGAAGTATCTCACCAACCAAGGGTCCCGGATGCGAATATGTGCGGTCCTGTTTTCAATCTCTTTGCCTGGAATTTATCTGCGCCAAATTTTGTAAATTATATTCCTTGCTTATTACTGGAATAACGGCGAGACAGAAATAAATTCCAAAGTATTTTGACTAAATTCATCAAAATGTACCTAACTTTAACAGCACACAATCTAGAATTTTCATGTTGCAATAGCTAGGGGTGCGGCAAATATACAAAGCACTACTGCAAATAAAGTTATAACTTTAAACTGTCCGAATATAATACTAATACAGAGCAAGTCACCTGGTGTTTATTTTACACGAAGTAATACTTTTCCAGTTTTACATCAGAAATCATTTGAACTGAAAACACTGCTTGAAGATTTATGTGATTGGAATAGATATTTCTCTTCCCACCCACTTACTGAAATACTATATCATCGTTTAGTTGCTATATAAGATTATAATGCTGAAGTATCGCAGTTCTTAGGAATTCTGTACTGCACAGTCTGTACTTTCCGTAAAGTTATATAAATACAGATCTGACCAAAAGATTGTTACTGAGATTCAGCACGCACCACAAAGTAAGTAATTAAATATCACGAATTCCGATTGTGAACGTGATCTTTATCTTGAATGAATAATACTACATACATATGTATATAATATTTCTTGAATAAACATTTATTGATGCTGACCAAATAAATTTCAAGGCTCGTACACTTATCGCTGAGGTTCAAAAATCTGGTGAATGGGCTGAACTCTAAGGCTGAGGATCCCACCAATCAAGTATCTTGATGCAGATACATGAAGTATATCTATAATGATTTTGTCAAGGAGGTTAGAATAATACTTGCCGCCCCGGTGGCTCAGTGGTCTAAACGATGGCCTCTGATCATTCGTCCGAAAGGGGTCGGGGTTCGGGACCCGGTGAGGCATGGATGTCGTTGTCTTACGGCACTGGCTCTCTCCCTTCCCTGGAACCAGTGACGCTAAATTAGGGACGGGCGACTGCTTATAGCCCATTGAGTTGTTCACGGTGGGCGTTAAACCTCTAAACAAAAAAAGTATAATACTTCTGGAGATGCCTCGGTATCTTTTTTTTTTTTTTTGGAGGTTTAAGGACCACCGTGAGCAACTCAATGGGCTATAAGCAATGGCCGTCCCAAATTTAGGGTCACTGGTTCCAGGGAAGGGAAAGAGCCAGTGCCGTAAGACAAACAAAACATCCATGCCTCACCGGGATTCGAACCGGGACCCCGTTCGGACGAATGATCAGAGGCCATCGCTTAGACCACGGCGCCACCGGGGCGGCTGTCTCGGTATCTTAACCGTGAAGTCGCAAGGTGTGGGAATTTGCCATTGTTTACATGCCTATGTAAATTCATCTGTTTGTATTTTGGAATTGTGTGGTTTTTAGTTGCAGAAACCAAGTTAATATCAAACCGGAATGAATTATACTTCTTACACAAGTAAAGTTTACGCAGTGGTCTAAGGCGTTGGCCTCTGATCATTCGTCCGTAAGGGGTCCGGGTTCGAATCCCGTCAGGCATGGGTGTTGTGTTTGTCTTACGGCACTGGCTCTCTCTCCATTCCCTGGAACCAGTGACCCTAAATTAGGGACGGGCGACTGCTTATAGCCCATTGAGTTGCTCACGGTGGTCGTTAAACCTCCAATAAAAAAAAAAAAGTTTACAATTTTGACGTTATGTTTTGTTTAGAATTCGCACTAATGTTCGTGTATTTCAATTTAAAATAAAACTGGGAAGGAGCCTCATAATAATTAAATTTATAAACTGAGCATTTTCTCACACATTAGCAAAGAAGAAGAAGTTAATTTCTTAGAAGAACGAATCAAGGATGCAAAAATATATAAAGACAATTTCGTGTTCGATGTTTATTTCAAATGCTGCAAGAGAGCATCATCATTATTCATCATGCAGTCTTTAATGAAGCGTTTTTCACATACGGTATATTAAGTTTTCATGTTCTTATTGTCAAACATTAGCATATCATAGGAAACATAAACTTGAGAACCTTTTTTTGCAAACCAAAACATGTAGAAGCCGAGACAAATTTCGTTCTTTGGGGGAAAATCGTAGAACCTAATTCGGATTTACCGATCCTAATGTGCCATCAGTTTTCTCCTTCTGTTTTTTTTTTTTTTTTTTTGGAGATTGAAATGCGGAAGAATACTACGAGGTTTCAACTGACTTTGATTCGCAGTGTCATAATATCCAAAATCTTTTTCGTTAAAGTGAGAAGAACATATTGGAGAATGAACATTGGAATGGAAATCATCGCGTTTCATTTTACACATCCATTCCTTTAACAATTTCGTCCTTTTGAGAGGAAAATTATGGAAAGTTATTCCTTGCTCTATATAATTTAGGTGGCAGGATTTGTTACCACAACCATACGATGAGCAAAAGTTTGACATGTCGTTCAGAAATTTATGAAAATCGCAATTTTCCTGAACCCTTGCGACATAACATAATGTTAAGCAATGGGAAAACGCAATTAACAAACCATTGTTGGTCCGCTGCCACGGAAAACTTTTCCATAATGCAATGCGAGGTGAATAAGGTCCATTGCCTTGAAAACCATAAGCTTTTCCACACTTTTACGGTCGTTGCTCGCGGTTACAGGCTTTCGGCAAAGTGGTACTGCTTCATTTAAAAGGGAGCCTCCAGATATCTTATTCTAACCACCTTGGATTTTGTCGGCAGTTCGAGTCATTTTGTTTGTTTTTAATCTGCACTGCTGAATTCAGAGGCACGCCGACATAGGGGTCCAAAGAGTTCGGTCCCACCCCTTTAAATAATTTAAATGATAGTTAAGGTTTAGCTGACCAGAAGTCGAAATTTTGAGGACAGTCCTCGAATTTCGTTTAGTGAAACGTCTGATACCTTTAGGGACGCAAAATGTTCTCAAATTTTGGTGTTTGTCCTCAAGTGTCCTCGAATTTGTACTTCGTGTATCAGCTCGTTAGATTTCTAAAGAAAAATGTTCTTAAAAAAAGTTTTTGTTGTACTAATTTTCCAAAACGTTTCGTGTAAAAAATTTTTTTGACTGTTTCCCCACCCGCTTTTTCCGAGTTTCACGACCACCCTGAGCAACTTTAAAGACTAACAATCACTTTTCTCTAATTTGAGGACATTCGTTGTAGGTAAGGGACAGAGGAAGAGGAACTGCTGTAAGACAAACCCATCACCCATGCCTCATTCGAGACTCGAACCCGTACCGACTTGTACGAATGGTCAGTGGCCAGCATTAAGGGCGCTGTACAACTGGAACGTCTAAATTTCGACTTTACTTGTTCTGAATCCCTCAACAAAACTTTGACGAGATGAAAAATTCTCCATGAAATTAGTTCATTAGGGTACACCTTGATTTTAACTCAGCACATATACCTAAGGTGACCAGATATTGAAACACTGATTTGAGGAGAAAAGGGTGTGGCGTCCCCAAATCGTCAGTTCATTTGGGAACATATATGTACTGAAAATAAATATGCAAATCTTTTTGTCACAAAACTGCATTGCTTCATTAACTGTGATATTACATATGAAAATTCGTGTCTTAAAAGGATATATCTTGTAGAATGTAGGTAATTTGTATTAACAAAGAAAAACTATGATGGCGAGAACATATTAGCAAAAATGAAATGCTTTACCTTAGGTACCTTCTAGACGCTATACCTTAGGTATATGCTGCGAATTCAAATCAAGCTGCACACCAAAGTAACTGCATGGTGAATTTTTGATTTTGCCAAAGTTTTATGAGGTTAGTACAGTCGAAATGTGACCGTGCCAGTAGTGCACTGTCCTAGTGCTGGCCACTGACGATTCGTACAAGTTGGCACGGGTTCGAGTCCCGAATGAGGCATGGGTGGTGTCTTTGTCTTACAGCACTTGCTCTCTCCCTTTCCTAGAACGAATGTCTCTAAATCGGAGACAGGTGACTGCTTATAGTCGTTAGAGTTGCTCGCGGTGGTCGTTAAACTCTAAAAGAAGAAAAATACAGTCAAACATTGTTTTCAAAAAAAGCATGTTGGAAAATTAGTGCAAACGAAAATTATTTTTAAAAACTTTTTTCATTAGAAATCTAACGAACTAATGAGGAAGTGTAAATTCGAGGACATTTGAAGACAATAATTAAAATTTGAGGAGAGCTTCCGTCCCCAAAGGCATCAGTCGTTTCTGGGGACAGTAAACTAAATTCGAGAACTGTCCTCAAGAATTGGGGACTTCTGGTCAGCTTACTTATACCTAAGGTAATAGGGGCGCACCCAAGTATTCGGAATGGATCCGGCTCTGCAAGTGAAAATGCTTATGTATGGTACTTACGCGAAGTGACTGTTATAATGAATGTTTTGATCTGTGAAAGAATTTAATACACGGTATTCATGACTGGTGTTTTCACTGTGTTTTTTTTTTTTTTTTTTTTTGCTTATAATAAAAATACATATTTCAGAAAAGGAGTTAACCACAAATGCAGTTATTTTATCTATTGCTATATTATAGTTTCAGAGAATGTGTTTTAGAACAAAATCTATAATGCGTGATTTAAGCAATAATAAAAATTGAAATACATCAATTAGGAAAATTGGAGAAGAGTTTCTCGTGTCGGACACCGAGTGTCTCGGAATCATATTACAAAATCCTTGGCCTCATGGGGTTGTCCGGTCCAGGAAATCCCCCTCGCGTTCCTGTGAGGTAGAGTATTTCACTTTTGATAATACATTCTCGCCGTCATAGCTATGTTTTATCAGTACAAATTGCCAACATTCTACAAAATATGTCCTTTTAAGACATACATTTTCGTACATAATATCACACTTATAGAAACACTACACTTTTGTGACAAAAAGATGTATTTAGAGTACGTATGTGTATCTGGTCACCTTAAAGTGGTTCCACCTAAAATCTCTGCCTTATGTTTCCAATGGTAAAACTTCTGTATATATTTTTTTCACAATTAATGTATTCTCAAGGATGAAAATGTGCACATCGATAAAACTAACTTTAAGTTATAGCCTGAGATACCTAAATCTTGCTAAAACATAACCATAATTAGCAATCCAACATTTATTTCTCTACTGACGTCTTCAATGTACACGTCGCGCCATCTATTAACAGGTCTGAACATAACTCAATGAAAAATTATTGATTTTTAATATAATTATGGTTAGGTTTTAACAAGTATAAAGTATCCCATGCTATAACTTACAGTTAGTTTTATCGATATGCAAATTTTCATCCTTGGGGATACATAAATTGCGAAGAAAGTACGTAAAGAAGTTCTACCATTAGAAACATAAGGCAAAGATTTTTTTTTTTTTGATTGGAGGTTTAACGACCACCGTGAGCAACTCAATGGGCTATAAGCAGTCGCCCGTCCCTAATTTAGGGTCACTGGTTCCAGGGAAGGGAGAGAGCCAGTGCCGTAAGACAAACACAACATCCATGCCTCACCGGGATTCGAACCCGGACCCCTTTCGGACGAATGATCAGAGGCCAACGCCTTAGACCACTGCGCCACCGGGGCGGCGCAAAGATTTTAGGTGGAGCCACCTTAAATAAAGTTGAAGGTCTGCGTTATGAAGTGTTGGACGAAATGAGGAAAAGCGAAAGTGACTTGCAAGTGATTTCGCTTTTCTCTTTGATTTTGCGTGGTTGGAAAAGCTCATTTGATTATTACACTTCTTTATGAGCATTTCAACGTACTTCTGACTCAACATCCATGCCTCACCGGGATTCGAACCCAGACCCCTTTCGGACGAATGATCAGAAGCCATCGCGTAGACCACTCCGCCCCCGGAGTGGCTATGCCACAATAAATGATTAGTTAAATGTCGCCAATCTGAAAACCCCTGACAATCTGTTAGTTTGTTTTGTTTTAAAGCAAACAACTTGCACCAAAAGCAAAACGCCGCCCTGGTGGCGCAGTGGTCTAAGCGATGGCCTCTATTCATTCGTCCAAAAGGGGTCCGGGTTCGAATCCCGTAAGGCATGGATGTTGTGTTTGTCTCACGGCACTGGCTCTCTCCCTTCCCTGGAACCAGTGACCCTAAATTAGGGACGGGCGACTGCTTATAGCCCATTAAGTTGCTCACGGTGGTCGTTAAACCTCCAATAGAAAAAAAAAAAGCAAAACACATTATTGGATTTTGTAGAAAAGATTAACCAAGCTCCTTGAACTTTTTCACCGTTAGGTTAAACTCGCGTTGCCAACGCGAGTCTAGAGTAAATGGTGGTTCCGCAAATGTACCACAGAAAGAGGCCGCTCCGGCCGCTCCGGCCGCTCTTTGAATTTGGCCGCCTGCGGGCATGCACGCACTGCACACTGGCTAGAACCGACCCTGCTCCTAAGACGCATATGTAGACAGACAGTCGAACGGACAAAGTATTTGTACGGAGTGAGAGTCACCTATGATTCCAAAAGGCGATTTATAAATTTTCAATCCTTCATCTTCAGATATTCATCGAAAAAATAGGACAAAAGGGCGTACCAGTGGGAGGGCAGAAAACCAAAGTGTAAACATGGTGCGATAATTACGTTTGGTTCAGGGCCGGAGCCAACTTTTCTTATCTGGAAGGGCGAGACTTGAAATTACGCACCTTCCCACACAACCAGCGACGTCTAACGCACGTCCATATTATATCCACCTGATCCAGTAGACGTCATACTCATAGATTAAATATAGGCGTCCAGTGGATGTCCGTATTATGGACGAATTCTGGAGCTACCACATCTGGACGTCCATTGGATATCGTTCATAAGACATACAATGGATGACCTTTATGGGTGAATTTTGGAGCTATTTGTGAATGCGCATCTTAAATATCAATAAAGTACGATACAACTGAGCCAAGTCGAATAAACGTTAATAATACTTTGAAGTTGTTCACTTATACAACCGAAAACCTTTAAGATACATAGACTCAAAGTTCTTGTTTGAATGAGTGACAGCAATTGTCAACACTTTAATTGCACAGCTTGTACGGCAAAACGGCATGTTTCCTATGTGAACAACGTTCATTAAGCTCTTTTACCTGCGATAAAGAAGGAATTTTACTCTGTTATAATACTGCGTATTAAATTTTTTCAATGGGGGATAAATTGGACAGTGCACCTTTTAACTTACGATTAAAAAAACACCATTTTCGTAATTTTGCGGGATATGAAATAACTGAAGGAATACGTTGCTTGTCGTACGTGTAAAATATATTTCTGCTTCAGTTGCTTGCAAACTGCGTGATCTAGTTGCATGAAATTGGTATTTTTTTTTTTTGAGGTTTAACGACCACCGTGAGCAACTCAATGGGCTATAAGCAGTCGCCCGTCCCTAATTTAGGGTCACTGGTTCCAGGGAAGGGAGAGAGCCAGTGCCGTAAGACAAACGCAACATCCATGCCTGACCGGGATTCGAACCCGGACCCCTTACGGACGAATGATCATAGGCCAGCGCCTTAGACCACTGCGCCACCGGGCGGCGAAATTGGTATTTCACACTCCAAGTAATGTCAAAAATCGTTTTAATGTGGCCATTTGTTTATTCTTAAGAAAAGTTGCCCAGAACAAAACTTTTACCTGGAGGTTTTTCCCTCAGTATTATGAGTTCGTAATAGCTACTCAACGGAAGAAAAAATATATAAAAATAAATAAGATAAAAAAAGTTCCCTCTTCATATAATTTAGAGTTTAGACAATTTTAAATCTCGGGGATTAAAAGTATCGGAAAAGAGCTTTGCTTAAATTGAAAAATTTGTAGCTTAGTAAAAAGTTTTATTTAATTGAAAATTTGTTTAGCTCATTATATCTGGCTGTATTATATTCTGAAATACTTTACAATATATACATACTATCATAAAAACAAAAAATAATAAATTTTACTGGTTATATATATTAAAAAATGGATGTAATTCATATAAACACGCGAACGCTTTTAGCAAACAACGAGATGTGACAGATTCTTGCCCAAATGTCGCACGGTTAACTTATGATTTTCCGGTCTATGTACCTTAAAGGTCTTTGTTGACAACTCATTCGGAATATATCAAGAAAGTAATTCCGGAAAATGTCTTAGCCTTGTGCTACGAGAGCGTTCCACGATTTTTCCACGAAGTGTCCCAAACGTATTATTTAAAAATACTAGTATCTACTTCTGTCATAAAACATTTTATGGTGGTTTTGTTTTGTTTGTTTGTTTAATTGTTTGATTGGAGGTTTAACGACCACCGTGAGCAACTCAATGGGCTATAAGTAGTCGCCCGCCCCTAATATAGGGTCACTGGTTCCAGGGAAGGAAGAGAGCCAGTGCCGTAAGACAAACACAACATCCATGGCTCACCGGGATTCGAACCCGGACTTCTTTCGGACGAATGATCAGAGGCCATCGCTTAGACCACTGCGCTACCAGGGCGGCATTTTTTTCTTTTTTATGGTGGAGAGAGCTTTGATAACACATGCGGGACAGGCTGATACCAAGGAGGTTAGAATAAAATATCTGGAGATACCCTTCTTAATGGAGCCGTACCACTTTGGGTGAAGCCTGTAACCGCGAGCGACAACTGTCGAAGAGTGAAAAAACCAAGGAGGTTAGAAGTAAGAGGAGCTGCCAACAGCCCCTCTCCCTGTGCTTCTGGCGTGACGCCACTTTTTATCAGCTGACTACGCCAATGCGACCAACCTAAGAATCTCCTGTATACCTCTATGGGTTACGGCACTGGCTCTCTCCCTTCCCTGGAACCAGTGACCCTAAATTAGGGACGGGCGACTGCTTTTAGCCCATTGAGTTGCTCACGGTGGTCGTTAAACCTCCAACCAAAAAAAAAAAAAGAAAAAATATCTCTATGGGGATATTGCGATTTTGAACGTGTTTTTCGGACCCTTACTCTACCCATACAGGCATGAACAAAATTGAGGCTAAAATTTTCATTTCCATAATAAAAAATTTCTAGAAAAAACAGAAAAATATGCGTTGGTATTTCCTTAAAAAATTAAACAAAATAATGATTTTTTGAGCGGAAGTGCATAGTGCGAATGGTTACTTACTGCCCATGTGCAAGTAACCATGTTCAAAATATAACCAAAAGCCTAATGTTAAGAAATAAGAAGTCCGAAATATTCCTTTTTTCCATCCTTGGTTTGCATGCGCTAAGCAAAACTGCTTAAGCCACAGGAAGTGACGTCACTTTCCCGAACTCTCGTAGAGCAGACTGCCACCACCTCAGAGAGAGGACAGAAACAGGTGATCTGTTTTGGCTTCACTTAAAACGGGTCTCTTCACGTTCTCTTCTTCTAACATCCTTGGGAAAAACTGATGGTTTCCAATGCTATTACAATGCATGAGGATGTAGCACGTGACGTCATCGAGAAGTTTCAGTGAAGTGGCAACAGTTTCTGCAAGTTCCTGAAGGACAAGCACAGTGGCTGTCCTGCGGTTAGTGTGTCAGTGTGTAAAGGGCGATCATTCGCGATCCGTGTTTATAAAAATTTGAAGCCAAAATGCCTAGATTTTATAGGATTATTAACTGCGGGAGTAGAGGAAATCGAGACCGCAAATTCTTTTTAAGCTGCCAGCTGCTGTCAATAAAGGTAGTACCAAAAAGATTCGCTTATCTGCCAAACGATGGGAGATCACTTCCAAGAGCTCAGGCATGGACGTTGTGTTTGTCTTACGGCACTGGCACTCTCCCTTCCATGGAACCAGTGACCCTAAATTAGGGAGGGGCGACTGCTTATAGCCCATTGAGTTGCTCACGGTAGTCGTTTTTTGTTTTTTTTTGATTGGAGGTTTAACGACCACCGTGAGCAACTCAATGGGCTATAAGCAGTCGCCCGTCCCTAATTTAGGGTCACTGGTTCTAGGGAAGGGAGAGAGCCAGTGCCGTAAGACAAACACAACATCCATGCCTCACCGGGATTCGAACCCGGACCCCAGACGGACGAATGATCAGAGGCCAGCGCCTTAGACCACTGCGCCACCGGGGCGGCCGGTAGTCGTTAAACCTCCAATCAAAAAAAAAAACAGAGTCAGGCTCTTCCAAGGCAGAGAACCTTCTAAAGGTTAGGTAGAGTAGAGAACCTATCTTTTACTTGCTCAGATGCTGTTGGCGTACAGTGCTTGCACTTATTGGGACAGGCGTTTCACTCGTTGATTCCAAGTTTTCAAGTTGAATTTAAAAGCTGTTGATTGTTTTTTCGCGTAGGTTTTTTTTTTTTTTTGATTGGAGGTTTAACGACCACCGTGAGCAACTCAATGGGCTATAAGCAGTCGCCCGTTCCTAATTTAGGGTCACTGGTTCCAGGGAAGGGAAAGAGCCAGTGCCGTAAGACAAACACAACATCCATGCCTGACCGGGATTCGAACCCGGACCCCTTACGGACGAATGATCAGAGGTAGGTTTTATTCCTACTGACTATTTTCTTACAGAACACCTTTTTTTTTTTTTTTTTTTTTTTTTTTTTTGATTGGAGGTTTAACGACCACCGTGAGCAACTCAATGGGCTATAAGCAGTCGCCCGTCCCTAATTTAGGGTCACTGGTTCCAGGGAAGGGAGAGAGCCAGTGCCGTAAGACAAACACAACATCCATGCCTCACCGGGATTCGAACCCGGACCCCAGACGGACGAATGATCAGAGGCCAGCGCCTTAGACCACTGCGCCACCGGGGCGGCAGAGAACACCTTTTAGAGTTTGCCTCTTGGTCAAAATGTTTTTTAAATCAACGCTTCAGTACCCAAACGGCACTTCTGCGCACGTGGATTTTTCACCTGTAGGGACTTCTATTCAGAAGGTTGCTGGTTGATCTAGGGGGTGTTGAAACCTTTTATAGGACTAAAAGTTAATTTGTTAGTCAACCTGACTTTTAGTCAGAAACAACTCTCTTTGCCTGTAATAAATTTTATAGGAGAGCTCGAGGACTCCGTCCTCCTTATTAACTTTTTTTACAAGTTTTCGGCTTGTCACTTAGTATTTTAACTTTTACGGTTATTTGGCTGTCGGCGTTGGGGGCTTTACTTTACCAGTTTGTTCTATATGATATTTCCTCCCCAAACCATCGTAATTTTATTTTTAGTACAGTTGAATTTTATCTGGAGCTGAAGCACACTTTTGCGAAAAAATTCAAATGATGGATAACGTTTTTGTACAAATAAAACTATTTTTGGTGTCTACGTCTACTCACAGACCGGTATTATGCTGCTAAATTTATTTACGGATAAATAAATTAATGTGCAAATCAAAGTTACTGAGTTTTTTCACCACAGTTTTGCGTGAAAAAACAGATTTTGTTCTAAATTTTTAAAAGTCTTGGAAATCGCTTGATATGTTTCTAATTACTCATAATGTATTCATCAAGGGAATCAAAACACCTTTAGTTGATTTTTTAGTCAAGCTATAACAAAATTTGAAGCATAGAGTTATTTAAGTTTTGATAGTAGATGTTTAGAAAAGTTTTCAAAAAAATTATCAAAACAGTTCGAATCCAACAAAGCCACGAATTTAAGATACAATATCACTGATTTTAATTTATTGACACTTCACACAAACTGAAACAACTCTCGCGAAACACATACTATTATCGGCGGAAGCAAGTGAGTGACTAATGTGTAGTCCTGAGCAAACCGTTGCCAAAGCATTCCCTTTCACCTGCTCATTCATGTTGTCATGGAAATGCTAGCTGGCGATCGTATTGAAGGTCTTCGGTTCAGAATAGCGAAGACTGACTGGTAGAGCTGTTTGCGATACGATGACACCATCGCAGGAGACCCGTTGATCTTTGCTCGCCAGATAAATTTTTTTAGTCAAAAGAAGCGAATCTGCACCTTTTTTTTTTGTAGCGAAAGCATCGACATATCTTAATACTATTGCTAATTGTCTTTTATTTGCATATATTTCATATACTTTGATTCGCAGCTAGCCTCTAATATACGCCACTGCTGATACTGAGCTTCACTTGGACACCTTTGTGACATTTTGCAAATGGATGTAATTTGCTAGCCTATTCAAGTTTTCCTATGCAGTGAATGAGACATACTTATTATAAGTACTAAAAGGAATAGCAAAGTGTAATTGTTTTGTCCAAAACTAAAATCACGTGAAGAAATCACCCATCACAAATCTGTGGTTGGCCGCCCCGGTGGCGCAGTGGTCTAAGGCGTTGGCCTCTGATCATTCGTCCGTAAGGGGTCCGGGTTCGAATCCCGGTCAGGCATGGATGTTTTGTTTGTCTTACGGCACTGGCTCTCTCCCTTCCCTGGAACCAGTGACCCTAAATTAGGGACGGGCGACTGCTTATAGCCCATTGAGTTGCTCACAGTGGTCGTTAAACCTCCAATCAAAAAAAAAAATCTGTGGTTGCCACAAATAAGTGTTGGCACCTGTCATGTACGTAATTCTAGGTGACTGACTGTTTTCACACATCCTCCACAGGTGATCTCTATGTGTGCTAGTACTTTTCCTCATCAGCACAGAGAAAGGCAATTGAAGAGCAATCATTATTTACAACTCATTGCAGAGCAATCGTTTTACAAGCCATGCAGAGCAATCGTATTATTTGCAATCTTTTGCAGAGCAATCATATTATTTACAATCCTTTGCAGAGCAATAGTATCACAAAATATTGCAGAATGATCGTATTACAACCCCGAGCCAAAGAGCTTCAACTGTAGGAAATCTAGTGTTTTAAAAGTGAAACTTGACATTTATTAGCTAAGTTTATCTTAAAGGAAAATCTGACATCTTATAGCTAAGTTTAACTTAAAGAAAAATATGAATCTTTGGGTTAATTATTATTTTTTTCCATAAAATTATAACTAGCAGCTGCAGCTGCAGCATGCCACTTCATTACCTAGTAGTTATACCACTGGTACAGCAGTGCTACAAATAGAAATATATAAGTATTTCTCGATATATCAAAATGGAAAATCATGAAAAATATGCATACAAAGATCTCCAGAATTTGTACCTTTAACTTAACCTAAAGGTATCAAAAGTAGCTACTTTTAAAAAAAAACGTAGTTGTAGCTGTAGTTAGGTACTTTTCAAGAATGAGATTGTAGCAGTAGTTAGCTACTTTTAAAAAGTAGTTTTTCAATTACTAGTATAAATATACAATATGCAAGACATGAATACGAAGTCTTCCTCCACACATATGAGATTGGACTGATGTGGCCGAGAGTTAAGTGACCGTAATTTCTTCGCGCAGCTTACCTCCGCAAATTTGCACACATTTTAAACCTATTTAATCAGTAAAAAACTCATGTATGTTTCTAAACAGCCACAAAAGACGTGTACGGCATGCCGAAAGTACATGCTGTCTCCTATACTAATTTATAAATTCTTCATTGGCACTTACTCAAACATACTTACCGCTTGGCCTAAGTAAACATTTATCACAATTCACAACAGAGAAAAAATTCTCATAAAAACAACCTACTGAACAGTATACGGCGCCATCTAATGACAATAATTCAAAGTGCAACAGAATATTCCGTGCAGCTGAACAGGAAGACCTCAATCATCAAATTCCTACTCAAAGAAGACCACTCCCTTCCAATCGTTCGGACCAATCACAGAAGGAGCGGCGTGGACCTAGTCTGCTTGTATATAGCTTGAAGTTTACAGAAAAGTAACCAAAGCTCTCATGGAAACAGGATATTTCTGAAGTTAACAGAAAAGTAACCAAAGCTGTTATGGAAACAGCGACAAAATTAGCTGGGTCTAAGAACAAGTTGCATGTGAACAAATTATCAGGAAAAACCAAAATGTTGATGCAAAAAAGAAGAGAGATGAGGACAACTAAAGAACATGTGACTTCCAAAGTGGAATAAATAGAGCTATGCAAGACAGTACGAAAAAGTATCACTGAAAACGTAAGGATATTCAACTGTGAACTAGTGAGGAAAGCAATTGAAAACAACCAAAGCCTAAAGATAACAAAGGGACATCTCAGTATAGGAAGAAAACAAATTATGGCACTGAGAAAAGAAGATGGTTCTGTAACAGGAAATAGAGGCGAAATTTTGACAAGAGTGAAAGATTTATACTGCAAATTATATGATAGGGATGATACATGTACTCCAGACACCATGAAAGGTACCAGAGTTCTTCCAGTCCTCCCAGCAGAAGTTGCACATGCAATCAAGAGCATGAAACGGGGAAAAGCTCCAGGAGAAGATGGAATTACTGTAGACATCATACAAGAAGCATGTGGAGAAATCGAAACAGTACTCGCCCAAATTTTCGCTCAATGCCTTAATGAAGGCAAGATTCCTGAGGATTGGAACAACGCTACAATGGTCCTACTACATAAAAAAGGTGACATTGAGGATCTCAGGAACCACAGACCTATCAGCCTCCTATCAGTGGTTTATAAAATATTCACTAAAGTTCTTTCATACCGCTTGAAGGTGACACTGGACATGGCTCAACCGAGAGAACAAGTTGGATTCAGGAGTGGCTACAACACAATAGATCATATCCACATACTAAGAGAACTAATTGAAAGAGCGAGGGAATATGAACTTCCATTGTGCATGGCTTTTATCGATTATGAAAAAGCCTTTGATTCGGTGAAATCATCAGCAGTTACAATGGCTCTGAAATCCTGCGGTATTGAAGATGCATACATTAATATTATTAATAACATGTATGAAAATGCAAGTGCAAAGATTCTGCTATTTGAAAATACAACACACATAAAAATTGGAAAGGGAGGGAGACAAGGTGATACCATATCTCCGAAGCTCTTTAATGCCACATTGGAAAATGTCTTTCAATCACTGAACTGGGAAAACAAAGGGATAAAGATTAATGGAGATTATCTAACTCACCTTCGTTTTGCAGATGACGTAGTCATTTTTGCAACTACCCCATCAGAGCTGCAGAGTATGATCCAGAAACTTGCTGACAAGAGTAAAGAAGTGGGATTAAAAATGAACTTTCAGAAGACAAAAGTGATGTTCAATGCTTTTTCAAGAAATGAAGATTTATCGATTGATGGAGAAAAGCTGGAGATAAGAGACACGTACGTTTATCTTGGACAGCAGATATCAAGTGAGGGTCACATTGATGAAGAAATTAATCGGTGTACAAAACTTGCCTGGAGAGCTTTTGGAAGAAACAGCATAATTTTCAAGAGCAATATGAAATTATGTCTTAAAAGAAAAGTGTTTGATCAGTGCATCCTTCCAGCGCTTACGTATGGTGCAGAGACGTGGACCTTAACTTAAAGAGACATACAAAGGCTGCAGACAACTCAAAGCAGCATGGAGAGGTGCATGCTTGGTGTAACCAGGAGAGATAAGAAGAGGAACTCGTGGATCCGGAAAATGACAAGAGTGGAAGACATCATGATCAGAGTTAAATCCCTGAAATGGCAATGGGCTGGACATACTGCCAGAAGGACAGACTATCGATGGACAGCCAAAATTTTAGATTGGATTCCAAGGGATAGGAAACGACCCAGAAGATGACCACATGGGAGCTGGGTAGATGAAATTCGTAAGTATGTGGGAGTGACATGGAGGAGACTGGCACAAAACAGACCGTTGTGGAGGAAACTTGGGCAGACCTTCGTCCAGCAGTGGATTGATAATGGTTGACAATGATGATGATGATATGCGATTACCAAGGAGTGTCCCACAATCCCAAAATATTATACATGATCCAGGTCTTGTTCATAGGGAAATTTAACAGATTGCAAGTAGGGAAACTTTGACCGAAGTTAATAGTACCAAAAACAATCTGTACTAGAGAATCATCGTCGCTCTGATCGCAGGTCAATTTTGCCGAAATGGCTTGTTTTGTCAGTCGCAATCATTTAAGACAAATGTGTTATTTGATCCAGAAATTCAAAGTGGCCGACAGAAGGTCTGAGAATATTTTAAAATCAATCCTTTTGTTGTATCATGTAAAAGAAAGTATGTGCATAATATTTTGTCGTCTGCTGCGGTATTCCGCAAAACGCAAATTTTTATTTTATTTTTTTCGTTTTGTTTCTTTTGTCATTTCCTTCTGCTATGCTATATTCTTGTGATCATTTTCACTTAAAAAAAAAAAAAAGTTGAATTTCGTATAGTAGTAAAGGGCAGAAACGTTTACTTAAGTCAATCAATTTTTCGGTTCTTGCTAGAAACGAATAAAATTGTGCAATTCAGGGCATTTCATGTTACCAAATATTTTTGCATTATAATATGTGTAATATATGATATTTGTTCGGGATAATATGTATGTTTTACGGTGAATTATTGGTTTGGAGTCCAATTTCTGGTTTCAAAGGAGTGCTGGATTTGTTTAGTTAAAGGTATATTGCATATGTCAATTCAAGTTGAAGTCCATCTCAGGTAAATCTGTTGTATTTGATATTTTAAATAAAAAATGGAATTGTAGATATATGAACTCGTGACGACCATATAACGTGGGATCAGTTTTTTGCCTGAAGTGAAAGTAGCCGCCTACCTTGTCTAGGGTGACCATATTTCCTAAGTCCAAATGAATTACAGATGAATGGGTCATGTCAGGTGGTTGAAAGTACGACCTCCCCCCCCTGTCCTGTTGGGGTAGGGGTTAAAATACAACATGCTTGACTTTTGTTACTATATGTATTTACCTCTAAAATGAACAATAAAAAATAATCATAGGTAGTTTGAATCAAAATGATTACTTCCAAAAATATCAGTTTCATTAAATTTGAAAAAAACTACTGGTTCCTTATTAATAAGTTTGACATTGAAGTGGTTGACAGTGTGTAAGATCGTACTTCTCTGACGAAGATAACTTATTTATGAGCACTTTGTCCTTTTTTATTTTTTCATACATTTCTATACAAGATTCAGTTGGATGATAAACAAGGCTTCAATTGTCATTGACAGTTTCTTTGATCCCCAGAAATTAATATCCGTCCAAAGTCAATCAGCCAAAGGTAATTTGCTTTTTTTAATTCTCCCACACTTGTGGATATACCTCGTCATTGTCTTAATAAAGCCACTCGAATGGGTTTCATATGATCACGCCTTATACACTGGCGTGGAAAAATTAAGGACTAGACAATTTTTCAAATGTGACGTCGTGCAGAAGTGCTTCACATCGACTCAAATCATACCATAAGATCCCCAAGATGTAAGAATATGGGACAAGTGAGCAAAACCGTCCAAACAAGGAATCCAAAGGATACAAAGGCATTTTATTGAAAAGGTAGCTTGGAGCACAACTGGACAGAAGACAAAAACGTCCATGTGACAGGTGGCTGCCAAGAAAAATCCAGTCTTTAGTAGGGGATATGATCGCCCCTGACTGCGTTGCAGGATTTACAATGTCTGTCCATGCTGAGGACGAGGTTGTCAAGGAGCTGTTGAGGCATCGCGGCCCATTCCTCTTGTAGCGCCAATCGCAGCTGCGGAATTGTTGCTGGCAACTGGTGACGCGCTGCCAAGTGTCTCCCAAGAAGGTCCCACACGTGTTCGATTGGATATAGGTCCGAGGACCTTGCGGGCCAATCCATGCACTGAATATCTTCACTCTCCAACAGCTCTGTGACAGCCACTGTACAATGAGGTGTAGCGTTGTCGTCCATGAAGAGGAACTCAGGTCCCACAGCACCTCTAAACAGACGCACTTGAGGCAGGAGAACCTCGGTACAATAGCGGACACCAGTGACTGAATCTCTTTGGAAGATGTGGAGGTTAGTACGGCTACCAAGCATGATAGCTCTCCAAACGAGAACTCTGCCACCTCCGAACCAGTCCCTTTTGATGATGATGGAGGTTTGATTGCGTGTTCCCTGCTCTCTCCAGATGTGTATACGTCCAGAATCATTCGTCAGACTAAATCAGCTCTCATCCGTAAAGAGAACTCTACCCCATTGCTGATGTGTCCAGTTCTTGTGTTCCTGGCACCACAGAAACCGCAGTCTCCAATGAGCAGGCATTAATGGCACACACCGTACTGGTCGTCGTGCAAATAGACCACCTTTGTGCAGCCTCTTGGCCACGGTAAAATGTGATAACGGATGTCCATTTGTCTGTTGCATGTGTCTTGCGATTCCGCTGTCTGCCGCCTGTCTCTTTTCGCCTGTAGGACAATATACCGGTCGTCCGCCGCCGTGGTTGCTCGTGGACGACCACTGCTAAACTCTCGGACAGCTGTTCCTGTCGTTTGAAATGCTCTCCAAGCTTGTGAAACGATGCTGTGAGCGATCCCAAACTCTCGGACACACTAGTCACACTTCGACCTTCCAACTTCCCAATGATGCAACCTCTGGTAAAGTCATCCAGATGTCGTCTACTGGATTGGCTGTTGGCCAAATCACATGGTAGTAGCAACTCGACATCGTTCAAACCGATGTACGCCATGCAATAGCTTTCACCGAATTGCTGAGAGTACCCCCCCCCCCCTACGTAATGCTGCATATAAGCGCATGCCCTACCGTACCCGACCCTAGTCTATCTCCTGAGTGGTCTTTCGTTCTATTCTGCCTGCTCGTTCCGCTGTTATGCTAATTTCTCCTCTTCGTCCTAAATTTTTACACCAGTTTATGTGAATAATTAAATCGGTGAAATTCGGGATTTTTTTTTCTTCGGGACACCAGGACAGACTTCTGAAATTCGGGATGTATGGTGGCCACCATAACGATGTCAGCACTATCTTTTTTCTTTTTTTTTGTTAGTTTCATGACGACAGCAGTGGTTCCCTATAAAGATAGTTGTTCTCATGATCATTAGGAAATCTAGGAATTGCTATTGCTTGCTGGGATAAAAAGAACTGTTAAATTAAATAGTACACAAGCAAAGCTTTGAGTACTTATAAACTGATATGCAGTTTTCATCCTGTCCTCCTTGTGAGCTATTTGAAAAGCTGTTTTTCTCTTTGAAGTTCTTCAAATGTTGCAGTTTTATGTGGATCCAGGTAAACTCACACACCAGTAAACTCCTACACCTTCTCATACTATAAATGGATGCATGCAAGTTGTATTTCATTCGAAGATGTTGCCAACTGTGGGAGTTTTCCTAGTTGACCAAAACAAAATGTATGAGTTCTAGTGATATAAAAGCATATGTACGATTATAGTGACACAAGGTTTTTGATTTAAGAACATCTAAAAAGGCCTGCATCCTAGGGGCTTTGTAAGCAGCTGAGAAATGATCTGTTCAGTGACCTAGTGTTGCTAAAATGTTTATAAATATAAAATATGTAGGTTATAACTTAAGTCTTCCAAGAAGGTCCTCAGCCTAGGTGCCTTGTCAGCACCTGAAAACCAATTCGTTGAGTCTTTTTTGATTAGCTTTTATTGCATATTATCACGTGCCAAATATTAAAATCATAACTCAAGATTTAGTGAGTCTGAATGCTTCTACATAAACCTTATGTCATTATTACATGCACGTTTATATCACTAGGAAAAGTCGTAGATTTAGCTTTGTTCCACTAGGAAAGCTCCCTCACTTTGACAAGATCTGTGAACAAAATGCAATTTAATTCCACTTAGTAGTTCTAATTCTGACTATTATATAGCTCTAATTATTCTACTATTCTCTTTTACGTGCGATATTTCAAAGTAACTTGTACAAAAATCTAGCGGATAATGCTTACCTTAGCATTCCTTTCTAGCGACGGAAACATTTCGCGCACGTGTTTTCCGGTCTTTGTTGATGTTATTGTCCTAAAGTCCGTTGTATGCGATGACTGGCTTTACTTCTCACACTTTTCGCTGGGTATACTCATTGGATCTTTGCCTTAGGATTCAAACATCAATTTTTACCGTTCTTTATACTCAAAATTAAACTTGATACGGAGAGCGTACACACACACATCTAACAACAGGCTAAAAAATCAAGAGCTAGAGTTTATCTCGAAAATATCACAAGAGTATGGGTACCCGAGCAAGCTAATTAATAAATGGATACATGAGAGTAAAAAGCATATGACTCAGAGTAAAGAAGGCCAAGAAGTGCACAACCAAAGGAAGAGGAGGAATAAAAAATTGAAATACATTGGAGCTTTCCCATACCTGGAAGGAGTGAGTAAAGAAATCAATAGGCACTGTGCTAAATATGACTTACAACTAGGAAGCTCAGTGCACACCGTGAAAAGTATGACTGTCAACAAAAAAACAGAGGAAAAAATGCTAGAAGAATCAGGAACCTACGAAATTCCAATTGCACACATACCCCCAATATCGTACATTGGAAGTACGAAAAACAGATTAAAAAAAAAGACTTAAACAACACATATCTAACTGGCAAAAAAAAGAAGCCAAAACTGCTTTAGTGCAATTCTGCATGGAAAACCGGACATTCCCAAAGTTCGATGAAATTAAAATGCTAAAAAAGAATAAAAAATCGGAAAGGCAAATGAGGAAGGAAGAAGCAATATTAATCTACAAAAAATAAAGCAAGGGTATGTAACCAGAACGACCCTAGCACATTATCGGGCCTGTGGAAAGAACTAATAAGACAAGAAAAACAACAACAAAAGAAAAACCGGGAAAAAAAGACAAGAAAACCAGGATAGGAGAAGAAAATTAAAAAAAAAAAAAATACAAAAAAAAAAAAAAAAGTGTTTTTAACGAAACATAGATGGCGCCAGCCGGGCTTGATAACGAAATATATCCAGAAAAGTTTTTCCGACGAATGGCAACAAGGAGTATCGGACTCCATTAGCACGAAGTTAACCACGAACATCTGTGGTAAAGTCGCCACGCTCCTGAAGAGGCCCAGAGAATGGGCGAAAATTTCGAGTATAAAGAACGGTAAAAATTGATGTTTGAATCCTAAGGCAAAGATCCAATTAGTATACCCAGCGAAAAGTGTGAGAAGTAAAGCCAGTCATCGCATACAACGGACTTTAGGACAATAACATCAACAAAGACCGGAAAACATGTGCGCGAAATGTTTCCGTCGCTAGAAAGGAATGCCAAGGTAAGCATTATCCGCTAGATTTTTGTACAAGTTACTTTAAAATGCAATTTGTGTAAATCCCCTTATGTGAGAAAGTGTAGAAGTCTACTGGAAGTTTTCTTAGCAGTAGAAGAAAGTGTGGGAGTTTACTGCCACCTGTTTTATGCTCTACGCTGAGTATTAAGAACTGCGTTTTAATAATTGATCTTAGTCCCCAACAAGTGTTACAATCTTGTCTTAATTTCTTTTTCTTTTCACTATTGTATTTATCCAAAAGCTCATCTCTTGCTTCATGTCCCAAACAATTTTTTATGGTGTTGCATGAACTATAAACTGATTTATAATGCCAAAAATATTGTACAGTTGATGTAATGTCTCCAAACTTGAGTGGTTTCGCCAGTGACATAAGTGAAACTGGTAGAAATCAATAAAGAGATAATTTTCAAGCATGTGAATGACATGATTTAACAAGTATTAAAACTTTAAAAGCATGCTTAAGTCACATAAAATACCATTTAAATAAGGAAGCTTTCAACTGATAACTTCAGTCATTTACAACCTTAGAAAGGTGGTGCTGGTAAGTGGTTGCCAGATCTGTCATGTCCTCTTCGTTACATTTTCTTTTAAAATTGTTTTCCATGTTAATAGAATACAAAATCTGCATTTTGTGGAATCAGAATTTCAGTTTCTGGGGAGGGGAGGGGAGGGGACAAAATTTCTGAACAATCCTGATAAAGTTAAAAAAGGATTGAGGAACCCTGATTTATTTGCCATTATTCCACATAGATCTTTGGGGAGTGGGGGTGGACTTCTGAAGTGTTACATAATAGTTTTCTGACCTTTTATTAGTTACATCTTTAGTTGTGACCCTCCATTAGGGGGGGGCACAACTTTAAATAATAACTGGCACATATGATTATTCTATCCTCAAGATATTGTAAAGAATTGCTACTACATGTGCTTGCAGGAGACTGATTAAACCCCTTACTTAAAGCTTTACTCAGATTAATATACTTAATTCTGTTCTATCTTGAAATCTTGAAGAGCTTTCCTTTACTTTCTTTTTCTCTGAGTTCTTTTGTTTTCACAGATGTTTCTGGCCTCTAGATTTTTGTCAAGGCCTATTTTCAATATGTAGAAACTGTTAATAAAGATTTGTTTATGCAGCAAGTGAAAACTGGCAACTAGGTTTAAATTCTTTCTGTATAAACAAATCTTTATATACAGTTTCTACACATTGAGAACAGGCCTTGAGAAAATCTAGAGGCCAGAAATGTCTTTGAAAACAAAAGAATTCGAAGAAAGTGAAGACATAAAGAAAAGTTCTTCAAGATAGAAGAGAATAGACATTGATTTTGCACCACAGAAAAAAAAAAGAAATTCTGAGATTTTTCACATTCTATTCTATGTATTTTATTCATGTTTATTGAAATATAAATATGTCTATATTGTTAAAAAAATCCGACCATGCTTTACAGTTCATTGTAAAATTATTTATGTTATGGAACCCGGAGAGCTGCAATCTCAAAGGTAAACAAACCCACAACCCACCAGCAACTGCCACAGAAGGATTCCTGTAACACTTCAGAAGTACTTCCTTTTGTATGTGTGTGTGTGTGTGGGGGGGGGGTTAATGACAACCAGTCAGTGTGCTATAAGCAGTCACCTAATTATGTTAAAAATCAGTCATTTTTCTTTGAGTAATGTTCAGATCTGTTAATAGATGGCATGATCTGTACATTGATGGCTTCAATGACAAACAAATGCTCAATTGCTTAGTTATGGTTATGTTTTAGCAAGTATTAATTATCCCATACTATAACTTAAAGTTAGTTTTATTGATGTGCAAATTTTCATCCTTGGAAATACATTAATTGCAAAGAAAATATGTAAAGAAATTTTATCTTTGGAAACATAAGGCCGAGATTTTAGGTGGAACCACCTTAAAGCCACTGTTTCCAGGGAAGGGAGAGAGCCCAGCGCCAGAAGACAAATACACCACCCATGCCTCATCCAGGACTCGAACGTAGGATCTCTTAGCCCACTGCCCCATTGGTGTGGCTCATACCGGCTTGGAAGAAGTGTCCTCTAAAAGTTAAGGAAGTCAATGAGGTATAGGAATTTCAATTATGAATACAATTTTTGTACATCATCAAATTACTGTTGATGTTATGGTAAGCACTTCCAGTGTAATATTTTTCAACAGAAGGCATTGATATTAGGAGGAGGTAAACTCTAAGAAGATTGAGGGCGGTTATTTTTTCTACTATACAGCCTGGGAGCAGAAACAGCACGACTCCCGTCGCAGATTCTCGTAAAGGTGTGCTGACTGTTTTTTCTATTTTCCTAACATTAATTGTTTTTAAGATTTCTTTAAATTTTAAAACCAAGGAAGGGAAATTTTTAAGTGCTTTTAACGTTGGCTCCCGTTCAAGACTTAAAAGTCTGTAATCGATAGATCACGCAGGTCAAAAACAATTGTTCTCCCCACCCATTTTACTTTAGCTTTCATTCTTCCATAATTTTCACATAGATAACTTCAACTTGATGAGATGTAATTGCTTTTCTTCAGGTTTGAATCTTGGAAGTGATAGCGTTTTGGCACTTTTGACCCGTACACGTTTGATGTGGCATTTCGGAAGCTAGTAGTCACAACTTTTCCCCTTTTTCTTCTCTTTTTTGGCATGGAGGCCTAAATTTTTATCTATGTAAAAGTTAAATTAAGGTGATTTCTTTCCTTCTTTTTTTTTTTTTTTTTTTTTTTTACAAGAGCCACATTTTTAAAGTGTTTTCTCTGTTTCTGCGGCCATCAGCATTCCGTAGGGTGGCATAGCAACTTTGTTTTCTTTTTGCTTTCAGATCGCTCCACTTCAGTTATATTGATAAGGTGGGGTTTATTTTGTTCTTCCTCTTTTTTTTTTTTTTTCAAAAACCATATTTTTACACATTCTGAAGACTGTGAAAACAGTCTTCTGTTTTTCACAGTCCAATTATGAGGTATTCCAGAAGTTGATGTTTGCGCTTTTGCCTTTTTTGGCTTCCAGATAGCTTCATTTCAGTTAGATAAAAGCTGGTTCTTTTTTTTTTTTTTTTTTTTTTACAAAATCCATATTTGTTAAGTGTTTGCAACATTCCCTTCCGTTTCCAAGGCTATGTGGCATGTCGAAAGTTGACAGTCTTCATTTTATTTTATTTATTTATTTACTTCCAGATGGCTTTATCTCAGTAATTTTTTTTACTAAAACTAGATTTTTGCGCATTTTTTAACACCTCCTGCATTGTTTCCAAAGCCATATTATGCGGCATTCTGGATGCTGCCGGTCGCAACCATTTTCTTTTAGTTATTTTCTTCCAAAATAGTTTCATCTCAAACTGATAAGGTGAAAAGTCTTCTTTTTTTTTTTTTTGCTTTATAAGGACCCTTGTTGTTTTCAGCACACATGTAGGGAGTTGGCTTCCGTAGGCCATGCAGAGTGCGCTGTACTGTTTGCTCGCTGATGCTGCTTAGGCCTCTAACATTTAACCTGGATGTGATTTGCACCGCCATTGTCAAGCGGTCGATCTGTACGAGCCTGGATAGTCAACATGGACCCTTTTCTTCAATGTGGTATGGTGGTATGGTCAGTCACCGCTTGCTCTCTAGGTGCTGGTACATCCATTAATGGTATACTCGCGGTACACCCATGATGTGGTTGCTCTCTGGATCCCTAGGGTTCTTACCACTTGGGCGACAGAATGATCCATCAAAATAGTATAACTATACTAATGATCCGAATTTCGTGGCGGAGAATAGTAATCAAAATTTCCAAGCTTTCACAAATCAACCAGATGGCTTTTTCAAGGAAGGTAGACAGCAAACTGTGACCTTCCTTGAAAAAGCCATCTGGTTTATTTGTGAAAGCTTGGAAACTTTATTCTTATTCTATGCCACGAAATTCAGATAATTAGTATAGATATACTAAAAATAGTATCAATGATCCGAATTTCTTGACGTAGAATATAAATAAAAGTTTCCAAGCTTTCGCACATCAACCAGGTGACTTTTTCAAGGAAAGTAGACAGCAAACTGGATAATGGAACATTTCAACAATTTGAATGTGGTGACTTGACTAGACAATAAATGAATAGGCGCAAATGTGATCAGACATTCAAAGAAACGAGGTCCCGTTGGTTGGGTGCACGGTACTGTGGTAGAAAACACAGCATTATTTGAAGAATTGATTCCAAACGCGTGGCAACTCGAGAGAGACGCTATCGTTACAAGCCTCGCTGTTGGTCAAGATATCCAAGGTTTCGCGAATGGCAGTAGATTTAGGTGTGGAGTATGAAGCTAATTTCTTGATATCATTCAAGAAATTAGCTTCACATCAAGAAATCAGCTTCATACTCCACACCTAAATCTACTGCCATTCACAAAACCTTGGATATCTTGACCAGCAGCGAGGCTTGTAACGATAGCATCTCTCTCGAGTTGCCACGCATTTGGAATCAATTCTTCAAATAATGCTGTGTTTTCTACCACAGTACCGCGCGCCCAACCAACGTGACCTCGTTTCTTTTCGAATGTCTGATCACATTTGCGCCAATTCATTTATTGTCTAGTCATGTCACCACGTTCAAATTGTTGAAATGTTCCATTATCCAGTTTGCAGTTAGCTGTCTACCTTCCTTGAATAAGCCATCTGGTTGATGTGCGAAAGCTTGGAAACTTTTATTTATATTCTATGCCAAGAAATTCGGATCATTAGTACTATTGTAAGTGTAATTGGTGTGCTGTTCCTTGTTATCAATTTTTTATTAAATGGATATACTATTTTGACTATGGTTGGTTTACAGTTCTTATTTATTATTATATTTGCACTTTTAAGGTATTAACCTCTTGCAAAGTGCGCATAGTTTACGTGCAATTCATAAATGAAAAAACCATGAGGATGGTTTTTTCAAACCATGAGGATGGTTGTGGATCCTCATGGTTTTTTCATTTTTGAATTGCACGTAAACTATGCGCACTTTGCAAGAGGTTAATACCTTAAAAGTGCAAATATAATAATTGAGAATTACACACAAAATTCTGAGCTGGGATAGTTGAGGTGAGGGGTTTGCAGTCGCTATCATACTCTGGGATTATGCGCTATAGGAATCAATTTCACAACTTCGAGATGAGAGATATTAAGGCGTTTAAGAAGGCTAAAATTAAATTAGTAAAGTCAGAAAATCAAGAAGAATTTTTGGTGACGTGCCGTGACCTAGAAATAACACCAAAGTATTTAAAAATACGGAATTGCCCAGTCACTGCTAAGGATAATAGAATAATCCAGGAGTGCCAAAAAAAGAGATTAAGAGCTGAAATTGTCAATAAAAGGAAACTGATTTTTAACTTGAATATGAAATGTTTACATTTAATCGATTTGATATGTTATAAAAAGTATAGAAAGTTCGACGGTAATTGGAGAGATGAGATTTTGGATGTAACCTTCAGAGAAATTTTTGACATCGTGGAATACGAAAAAAAATGCTCAAGAGCAGTCATGGAAAAAAAGTTGCACGTGATGATTGACAGACAACGTGTACAAGAACAACGGGAGAATATGTATGAGGTATATCAAAATAACTCCAACTTGACCTTGAGCTTCACGCAAAGAGCTATTTTGCAGAGAGGTAAAAAATTTGCGTTTCCACGGAGCCTGCCGAGGACGGAGGAATTAATACCCAACTTAGAAGAAATGGCACGCAGTGTACCAGCAGAAGAACGTGAAAATTTTCGAAGTAAACTGTATAGAATTGTTTTGAAAGAATTTAATGAAAAAAGTAAGAAAAAGAAATATCATATAGATAAAAATCAGTATGAGAAAGAACAACTGATTAAATTAAGAGATGACCCAACAATTAAATTCTGTGAAGCTGATAAAACAGGGCAAATTGTAATATTAAACACAACTGAATATGATCTAAAAATGAATAGAGCTATAGAAGAACTAAATTGCAGCATTCTAACAAAAGACCCAACCGAATCTCAAGTAAGGTACTTAGCTAGAATAAGAAATCACAGCACCTTGCCTGATGAAATAAAGAAAGCATACCCACCAATGGGTACTGGAATACCAAAAATGATTGCAAAAATAAAAACTCATAAGCCTGATACACCTATGAGAGTGATTGTATCAAAAAGGAATTCCCCACTAATAAAACTAGAAAAGAATATCTACAAATTTTTGGCACCTGTGTTCATGAAGACAAGGTTCACTGTGAAGAATACATACGAATTTATTGAGAAAATTAAAGTAATTAAACAAGATTTAAGTGAATATCATATGGCTAGTATGGATGTGAGAGCTCTTTTTCCTAGCACACCAGTACCTCAGGCAATAGAAATAATTATTGAAAAATTGTATGTGCTACAGACAATGAATGCAATACAAATAGAGGAGTTAAGAGAAATTTTATTGTACATATATGAAAATAACATTTTTAAGTTTAACAACAAGATGTACAAACAAAATCATGGTGGACCTATGGGGTCACCACTGTCAACTTTATTTGCTGAAATTATAATGAGTGACATTGAGGAAAAAATAATAAGTAAACTCGAGAATCCACCACTGATATACTGCAGATATGTTGATGACATTTTTCTGTTATCCAGGCTAAAAAATGATGAACTTGAGGACTTGACAAAAAAGTATAGTGAAATTTATCCATCTATAGAACTGACAGTAGAACAAGAACATGACAATACTTTGGCATTTTTGGACGTTTTGATTATTAAAACAGAGGAGAATTTACAATTCAGAGTGCATAGAAAATCTTCATATATCCCAGTACTTATACCATTTCAGTCATCACATCCATTAACACATAAAAGAAATAGTGTTAAAACACTAATTAAAAGAAGTTTAACACATTCATCAATTGAACAGTATAGAAAGGAAGAAATTGAATATATTGAAAAAATTGCATATGCTTTTGGATACCCTAAACAGGTATTAAAAAAATGGATTTATGAAGTAACTCAAGGTTACAATAAGGTCAAGACTGATAAAAAACTTGTAAAATATGTGGGAGCAATACCATATATAGAAAATGTTTCAGCAGAAATTAATAAAGTTTGTGGCAAGTATGGCATACAGGTAGGAAATCAGGTACTTACTGTAAAAAATTTAGTGATTAAAAATGAAAAAAATTAGCCAATTAGATAGAGCAGGAATTTATGAAATCCCAATAAACCAGCAACCACCTGTGTCATATATAGGCAGCACCAAGAATAAATTAAAGTATAGATTGAACCAGCATATTAATAATTGGAATAAAAAAGAGGCTAAGACAGCATTGACCCAATACTGTATGGAAAATCAAAAATGTCCAAGGTTTGAAGATATTAAAATTATTAAGAGCTGTAAAAACGAAAAACAGTTAAGAATTGCAGAATCAGTGTTAATTGAAAAAAACAGATCAAGATTATGCAACATTAATGAGCCAAATAACCTAAACGAACAATGGAAAGCCCTAATAAAAATTGAACAGCAGCGTAAAAGAAAGAGGGAAAAAAGAGCAGCAGGGACAATAGATGGCGCCAGAGACACAACGATTCAGAGATAGCGACTGGAGCCCATGCCTCGATGGCTCTGCTCACTTGAGCTGTGGTGGGCGGATGAGACACACCTGCCTCCTGAAGATGACAGGGACCTGTCGAAAGTACTAGAGGATTGGATGTGCGGGGCTGAATGGGTGTGACAATTGCAGTGGGAGTAGCAGAGGTTGTGAAACAGAAGGAGGAGTTCCATAATTAGAGTTGACTAAGGTTTAATCACCTGTGAATGTAAGGTTTATGTACATAGTTTTTACTTGAATTGTATGAATGAGTTGTATGTGTGTTTTTATCGAATTGACAAGCATTATAGTAACATATTATAAGGCAAAGGAAAAAAAAAAAAAGGAAAAAAACGATGTTTCACACCCGAAAATAAGAAGCGTAAGCAAGAAGTCTGTAAACCTGTGGAAGCCCAGCTACATCACGATGAATGACGTGTTGGAAGTGTGTGGTCCATTGGAGGTTACCATGATCTTTATGGTGAGTGGTTATTCCTCATGGTTTTTTCAGTTCTTATTTATTAATTGGAATGATCCATCTCTCTTGCGCCGAAAATTGGTCTACTATCAAAGTCGCTCAGATTACCATATTTACCCATGTTCATCAATTGCAATATATTGTTGGGAAGCCTTTCTGTCTGCCTATTTATTGCTGCATTTGGTATGGATCTGTTCCACTCTGCACCGGGGATACCCATGTCAACTGCCCATCACTCCTATCTCTAATGTTTTGTCTATTGAGTGTATTTGTACATGTTAAAGAATAATAAAGCATAAATACATTGTAGGTACCCATATTTGAGTTACATGATAATTTTCTTCTTTGAGGGGTCATAACATGAATCCCATGAAGAATTCCAGGATTCTTTAAAATTCATATCAAAAGAATTGTACATACAGTGTATAGAAATCTTGGATTTATCATGCGACATTCCAAGGATTTCTCGAATACTCAGACACTTTTTAGCATTTTTTAAGACTACGATAAGATCCTCACTAGAGTATGTGGCTATCATTTGGAGCCCTAGCCTCATAACTCTAGTAAATGAAATTAAGGAAGTTAAAAAAATAATTTCTTAGTCACCTATTTTACAAACCGACTGATGTTTATATAGCGGACATTCCGATGGCTGACATTCTTCAAGATGACCTCTCTGCAATCGAGAAGGAAGGCTCTCCAACTCAAGTTCCTGTACGGTACCATCAATGGAGATATTGATGATACTCATATTGTAAACCAGTTAAGTTTCTGTGTTCCACATTTACTGAGGACAAAATGTGAACTATTTGCAGTGCCATTTTGCAGGACTGATGCTGGAAAAAATTATCCGTTATGCAAAATTTATAGGCTTTACAACTCACTTGAAGAATGTCCGTATATTTTTAATGTAAGTCATAATTTTTTTTTCATAAAGCATGTTTTGCAAGACTGTAATGTAAACATCACTTGGTAATGTAAATATCACTGTAGCAATTCCTGTAATTAGATATACCATCTGTAGGAATGTGCTTTCAAATAAATAAATAAATTCCTTTTCAGGATACTTATGAAAAAATGTTGATATTTTAATTGAAAGATTTTAAGTTTTCATGAAACAGTCTGGATTTTTAGTTTCGTCTAACTTTACCATTAGACATCGCATTGAGGTAGGTGAATGCTAGCAAGAGATTTTCTGTCTAGACTAAATTGGAAGAGAACCTTGATGTAACTGTATGTCATTGCATGATTTAACAAACTATTTATTATGAAATTTTATTAGTTTATTTTCAGGTCAAAATGCTACACGAAGTGTACTTTCAGGCCATTCGTTGATAAAAAAACCTTAAGGAATCCTGAAATTCTCAAGAGCCAACAATTCTATAATGTTATCAGTAAGTACATATCGTTGAAGTTAACAAATAAATGTTTAAAAACTAACAAAAAGAAAAGAAAAAGAATTATCTTTTTCAAAGTTGTGTTTTATATTCCGTGAAGAATGCAGTATCAAGTGCGTGAAATATTATGTTGTGTAAAATGTAGTGTGGCTTTGAAAAAAAAGTAATATAAATGTGTGTTTAATTAGTTACCTTTATGCAGTATTGTGTAAAAATGTTATCGTGAATCACCATTTTTTCCACTTTTTTTCCTTGGAAAGTTTTCCCAAAATTCTCTTTACACCTCCAAGATAAATAAAAAAAAACAATTCTCTGATGATTTTAAAATTTGAAAAAAAAATGCAAAATTTTAACCAGGGTCTATAAAATAATGTCTATTGCTGCAATTCGTACCATTAAAGACAAATGTATGTATTGGAAATGGATATATAAATCCACTACAAAACACTTATCTCAAGATGAGATTTGCATTGGCGTCTCGCACCGCCACATCAAATCTCATCTTCAGTAACCTTCACTAGCAGCAGCAAAATGATTTCATTCAATACAACAGGCGCCACTGCAGGTATGAGTGTCTTTTTTCTTAAAAGGCTTAATCTATTTACCTACTCCAAAATAATGTCTTGGAAAGACATTTATTTTGGAGTAGGTAAATGTTTTATTATTTTTAAAATTTCATTCTAGAGATACCAAAAGTAATAAAATTTTGAAGCCGAATAGGCACCTTTAAATTTTCTTCTAGGAATTTGAAAGACTAATTTGTAACTTTTAACAGGTTATGAAAAACCCATTTTAATAGGCAAAATAGATGTTATTTTCTTTTGCCAAAGGTGTTCCTCGGATCCTGCAATTTGTTGTTTTGTCTTATGTTTCTTTTTAATAGTAAGTTTGAACTGCTTATAAAAATCCATTAGTTTAACCTGCAGAATTCTTGTTAGAGGATTGGACTCCTACAGTAATTGAAGATGTTTTCATGCATATTGCTTTGCATCTGTCACGCATCAATAAATCCAATGACTTTATCTGAACACTTAGGTGTAGACTAATTGGAGGGAAAAACCTACTGTTATGGTGGCCACGGGCACTTCCCACTGTTTTCATAAAAGTGTTTCATGTGGAACAATGACATTCATTTTAATCTTTAAACTGATGTTTGGCCCAGTTACTACAGCACATCATTCATGCAAAACACAATACAACAGGAGTACTTATGATGTTTTTCTGTAAGAAAAAAAAATAAATAAAAAATTCAGGGGTTCTTACCAGGTCAGGAAAGTCAAGGAAAGATCAAGAAATGACAAAATGGTCATGGCAGTTAAAAAAAGTCATGAAATTTGACTTTGGGATCACACATTGTTTTGTAAACATTGGGGTTTCAAAATTCTGATTAAAACATTGCTGCCATTGATAAAATCATTAATAGTTTAATTGTTTAAAATGACACCAGTTCTTCTCTCAGTTATGGTTTTTGAGAGAAAGAACTGGTGGTACTGAATGTAATATTAGTCAAAATGGCACAGTGATTGACCAGGTGAATGAGTTTGTGTATTTAGGAAGCATGTTTGACAGAGAGAACAAATTGGATGATGAAATTAGTAGGTGAGTGAATTCTTCACTGAAAGTCATGGCTGCTTTGGGAGGTTTTCACAGGAATGATGGGTTCTCAAGAGAATCCCGCATGGCTGTGTATGAAAGTGTAATTGTTCCTACTCTGATGTATGGCAGTGAAACCTGGGTACTACAAAAGAAACGTAGAAGTAGTTTGTGTGTTGGAGAAATGTGTTACCTACAGGGAGTTTTGCGGCAAGATATATTCTGATTGTGTGAGGAATGAAGATGTGCTGCAGTTGTGTAATGTGAAGCAAAATGTTGTTAGCAAGGTGGAGACTAATATGCTTAGGTGGTTTGGCCATGTTGAAAGAATGAGTGATGAGATGCTTACTAAGAAAATATTTTTAGCCCAAGTGGCAGGAAGGAAAGGCAGAGGAAGGCCAAGAGAGTCATGGGAGGATCAGATTCAGGAGTGTCTGCATGAGAAAAAGATTATGAGTATGGAGTATAAAAGATCTTGTGTATGGCGTGTGATGGATGTCAGTAAAGCCCAAGTTGTATGTGAAGATTGCTGTGAATGGAGAAATTTGTTACGGTGACAGTAAGTAAAAATTATCTTGTAGTTTGTATTTCTTTTTGGAGCCTACCTCTGATTGTCAGAGGACAGCTTAGTGATATGTATATATGTTTAACATTATGATATTTTCCAGTAGTAAAAATTGAATACATGTATCAATTAATATATTGATCATTATAATGCTCTTTTAGCTATTATCACCATGTTAAACTTAGCTGTTGCGATCATAACCATATTGGCAGTAGCAAAGCATGCGTCATATCCCACTCCATGAGTCCCTCTGGTCACCAAGAGAAGCTACTAACATCTCAAGTTTACAGCCAGCTAAGTGTGATTAATGCCACCTGCACGTCAATCACCATTGGTTGCTCTGTAGCTGACATCTACTTCATAGTTGTCCAATCGTGGCCATGGATCAGACAATGGAGATGTCCAATGTCACTATATTTAGAGAGAGAGGTGCTGTTTTTGTGTCCTTCCATAGTTCAGTCAGTAGTGTGCCTGGCTAGCAAACTGAGAGACTTGAATCGTAGCCTTCATAATAAATGCCTTCCAAGTTGTGAGGAATCTCTTTGCCTCAAGGCAACACATTAGACCAGATGCCACTGCTATAGGTCAAACCTTGCATGTTGTCTGATCATTTTGTTAGGAACTTAAAGCATAGCTACAATATGCTGGGAATGAATTCAATTTCTCTTCTTATAGGAGACTAGGATATAAGTCATCCACGCTCTCAATAAGCTAGAAGTTTTGATGAAAAGCATTTGTGTCAGTGAAGAAGCTTGTCCATCTTTAAAGTTTGCTCAAAGAATCTTTATATTGTTCCATGGTAGTGCTGCAGTAGAGGGATGCTTTTCAGTGAACAAGGAGTGCTTGTTTGAGAACCTGCATGAGGATCATAGCTCAGCATTCCTTCATATCCATTAGCTGCAATTTTATCATCAGGAGAAGTACATAGCATAAGTGTAACAAAAGGCCTGCATTATAATAATGGCTGTTTGGTAGGCTTCTTTGAAATGCAAAGAAGCGTTAACTTTTAACCGACTGGAACAAGCTAATTCGGAGTTAACAAAATGAGCTGAACTCAACTCTAACAAGTATATTTGCTGTCTAAAGCGTGTGCCAAACGCAACTGGAACAAATTCATTCAGGTTATGTTTAGCAGTCCCAAAGCTGCTCGTACAAGTTACCTTAAAGACTACAGCATCGAAAGAAGTTGCTTTCACCCTGAGATTTTTTATTCAGACTTGTCATTCGGACGTATGATTGACACCAATCCCATCTGACAAATTTACTGAAAGGACTATGACAGTGGAGATGAATTTAAGAAAGGAGAGAGAAGACATTTGAGTAACTTTTTTACCCAGTTGCATGATGTTCATTTCAGGGAGACTTGCCCTTCCCTATCGTATTTTAGGTCATGAAACAGAGAATATAGGACTAGAAGGGGGAGCTTAATACCTATAATGTGTTTATTTTCGCAGCTGCTGAGATGAGAGGGGTAAAGATAAATTATTTTACCGTAGCTTTCGTAAAACATCTTCGCTATGTGAATATTTCTGTTTGGAGGGAGCAAAAGTTTGGGGCACCGTTTAGTTCAGGCACAGTACATCAGCCACTTAATGGGTTAAGGGAAACGAAAAGTCAGCAAGGTATTGAGAACAAGAAATTAAATCTGCCTTATAAGTTAAAAAGCTGAAAAGGGGTGGGGAGAAAGTTATTTGAAGATGCAGAAGAGGAAACTCTTGCTACTGAAAAGATAATTAAAGCTGCTGAGAAAAAACTAAAACAATGTAAGAAATTTGATATATTTTTTGTGTGTAAATTTCTTGCAGGAAGTGATAAAACATGATCCCTAATTAGCATTGTTTTTATAAATAAGACTTTTTTCCTGGAATTCCATTTAAATAATTAGTGTTAACCATGAGGCAAGAACAAGTGTATATATTATTATTTGAGCCTGCATTATAAATCAGTTATTTATAACTGATTATATATAATGCATATGCTTATTTAAGCCTGCATTATAATCAGTTATTTTATACATGGCAAGTGGCAAATAGTAGTTTTTAAAAAAAGTGTCTTTCCACAGAAGTATCTGAATTTTCCTTTCATATTTTGCATATTAAATTCTGTATTTCTTCAGATGTAAGTCCTCATCTCTGAGTTGTTATTCTTCTACATTAGCAAAATGAGTAATCCCCCCCCCCTTCTTCCCTACTTAATTATTGGGTTGTTGGAAAAGTCATGACATATTTTAGCCATGTTTTGCAAAGGTCATTTATTGATAGAAAGAACAAAGATCAATCAATGATATAATGCCCATTTTGTTCGATAACCTTTTGCCATCTTTCAGTGAGCTGCACAATGTCTCGTTCATAGAAGGACCTGTCTTTCGTGGCGAAAAACTGTACAAGGTGCTGATTTACAGCCTCATCTGAATTGAACATTATACCATGCAAGGACTGTTGAAGAGAGCGAAACATGTGGAAGTCTGATGGCGCAAGGTCAGGCGAGTATGCTGGGTGTGGCAACACATCCCACCCAAGCTCCAATAATTTTTGGCGGGTGATCAAACTTGTGTGTGGTCTCGCATTGTCGTGATGGAACACAACACCTTTACGATGAACGAGCTCTAGATGTTTCTGGATGATGGATTCGTTCAAACTGTCCAATTGCCGACAGCACACATTCAAATTGATTGTTTGGTTCCGTGGTAGGACCTCAAAAAACATGACACCTTTAAAATCTCACCACACTGAGACCAGAACCTTCTGCTGATGAATGTCTGCTTTGGATGTCGTTTGAGGCAAAGCAGCACGTCGGGACCAAGACCGTTTGTGCAGCACATTGTTGTGCACAATCCACTTTACGTCACCAGTTATCAGTCTCTTCAAAACAGGATGGTTTTCCTCACGTTTAACGAGCATATCGCAGATGTTTATACGCGCCATCCATTGAGCTTCTTTGAGTTCATGAGGAACCCACACATCAAGCTTGCTTACGTATCCCAGCTTCTTCAGGTGGTCGTGAACATTGGAATGATGGACGTGCAATGTGTCTACAATCTCTCGTGTTGTGTAACGTGGGTTTGACTCGACTAATGCCTTGATTTGGTCGTCATCAATTTCGGTTGGCCTCCTGGACCGAGGAGCATCCTTGAGGTCAAAATCACCAGCAAGGAATTTTGCGAACCATCGCTTACACTGACATTCTTGTAGAGCATTATCACCGTACCCTTTACGCAACTTTTCACAAGCTTGACGCGCGTTCTTCCCTTTACGGAAGTAAAACAGTAAAATATCGCGAAAATGCACAATTTGGTCTTCCATCTTCAACTTGATGTCAAATCTCCGCAAATCAACCAAATCACTTAATATTCCTTTTAGACTGCAGCTAGAAATGGCACCTTTCGAATGCCATAGCGACAACAGAGCTGTGCATGCCTCTACTACTTCCAAAACCGCCCAACCGCCACTGGTTACCAAAATACGTCATGACTTTTCCGACAACCCAATAGTAATGTTTGTACTGCATAATAATTCTCAAGGAATGTTTATGAAAAATCAAGAAAAGGCCAAGAAATTCTTTCTTAACCTAGTAAACACCTTGAAATTAAGTTATCACTAAACATTTTGTATGTCAGACCTTTGTAAATAAGAATCCTTGAAAATACAGTAAAACCTATTTTAACCTATGCTTATTTATCCTGAACTCTCTGTTAACCAATGGCTCCAGTGGTAGGTGTTATTTTTTTTTATTTTTGTAATTTTCTGCTGGCGTCAATGTCATCAAGTGCCAAAGTTGCATACCATTCTCATTTCCTTATCTCTCTCTTCATTCATACACACACCAACCAAATTTTAGGAAATCAAAGAACTGTTATTTGTGTCAGCCCTTAAAATAGCCACAAATGGCAGCTATCAAGATCTTTTATAAACCTTCCATCTCTTTCCAAAGCAATTTTTACTAGTTATTTGATTTCCTAAAAATTGTTTAAAAATGATGTTGGTTTATGAGAGTTTTATAATGTGTTGGTAATTTTTTTTTTTTTTTTTTTTTTTTTTTCCCATTTTGCTATGTTATATTAGAGCTGAGACCGGCTGAGCCCAAGCCTGAAGCAGAGCCCGGCCCCGATTTGGGCTAGGGCTGTAAAATATTTATTGCGGTTCAGGCTCGCGCGGGCGCGGGCTCTTACAGAAGAGAGCGAGATAATTTTTTTTATAAATAAATGTGATTTTATATGAATTAGCACATGAGTCACTTTATAATCAATAAATGGAATTCTTCGGCAACTGGTTCTGGTTAGGGGCGGGCATTTGAGATGGCTATTTATTCCGGGCTTGGGAAAAAAATGCCATAGGCTGCGCATTAGTGTGTTTCTGCAAATAAGATAAAGCTTTTTTCAAGAACTACAGATATTGGATAGTTGATAGCATGACGACGATAATTTGCCCCTTATCTCCATGCAGTAGCTGCCTGCTAATTCTATTTAGCAACGTACATATTGTAGCGCATTATGGCGCGATAAAACATATTAGCATTATTTGAGCAACATACAATTGTAACACCTCCCGATCATTTTGGATACCCGGCCGCCCAAAGCAATTCAGGCGGAAACGAATGGTCAAAGAAAATCGCCCAGTTTCACTGTAAAAATAGAGATCTCTTCCAACCATTCCCTATTTGAGAAATGCATTGATTAATTGCAGGAGAAGAGAGTGGAAGTGTGCAAAAGGAGATGTTTTTTTTATTAATGTTTGAACATGTTAGCCAGTTTTCGGGCTCGTTCGGGCCTGTCTTGGAATATAAAATTCGGGCTCGGATAGGCTCGGGCTGATATACCACGGGCTCAGACAGGCTCGGGCTCCGAAAATTGAGCCTGAACTCTGCTCTAATATATATATATAAATGGCCCAGAGGACATCTCGGCGATATTTGATTTCACACCATGTTTTGTTTAACATCTCAGCAGAGCCAGAACCAATGATGTCCGTTATTCTGCTCTTCAATGTCTCGACATCTGGAACACCGCTACAGTAAACTTGATCTTCCACATAACCGCACAAGAAAAAGTCTAAAGGTGTTATGTTGGGCGTTTGAGGGGGCCATGTCATGGAACCATCATGGCCAATCCATCAGTCCAGAAATGTGGCATTCAGGAACTCACAAACCATTTTTGGCCAATGTGGTGGGGCACCATCTTGTTGGAAACTAACCAAAGGCTGGAGTGCATGCAACTGAGTACTACAAAAAGTTCGAGGATGTTCAGATACACGTTACATGTTTACCATGGGCTCTGTAAAAAGAAGGGTTCAATGATTCTGTCATGCATCAAACCGCACCATACATTCACTTTCAGGCTAACCCTCTGTTGCTCAGTGACATAATGTTGATTTTCTGATCCCCAGATTTGCATATTGTGCTTATTTGCTGTACCAGAGACATGGAATGTGGCTTCATCTGAGAAACGGACATGGTGCAGATAATCATGATCATGAGCAACATTTCCGTCTCAAAGCAGCAGGGCAAGGCCAGTCATCAGGCTGAAGAGCTGGAACGATCTGTACTTAAAATCCCAGTTTCATGCTTCACTAAAACTCGGATTCACCGTGGCACAGGGAATCCCAGTTTCCAGTGAAGCACGACAAATGGATTAGGGCTTCACAGAAATGTCTCCTGAACAGCTGCAGCTGTCTCTTGTGTAACCGGTGGTCAGCCCACTCGGGTGAGATAGCCATCACTATCCGTCGCTTTAAACTTTTCATACCAAGCTTTTATGCTTTTTGGTCTGGTGGCGATTGTCTGTACTCTTTTCTGAAATGACACTGGACAGTAACTGTCGATTTAGTCTCATAGAACCACGACATGCACGCCGCTTTTTCTTGCATGGAAGCCATTATCGATGAAGAAGTGCTCCTCTTGTTCGGCAGTAGTGCTCATCTAAAGAACAGAAAAAAAAACAAAAAAAACTTTGAGTTCTGCTATATTATTTTGCCAACCATTTTATTTTAACTTACATAATTTTTTTTATATTAATTTTTGTAATGTGGGGAAGACTTTATGGACACCTTGTGTATACACACACACGGTAGTCACCAGCTAATATCCAGAGTAACCACCGTGTACAGGACGGACAGCAGCTAGACAGGCTGGGAGTGACTCAATAAGGTGCTGGAAGGTGTTCACATGTATGTGGAGCTATGCTGACTGCAGTGCGTATGACAGCTGCTGGAGGCCGTGGGGTGGAGGATCCATAGAGCGAACAACACGATCGAGATGGTCCCACAGATGCTCAATTGGGTTTAAATCTGGGGAATTAGGAGGCCAGGGAAGTACTTTGAAGACTTCTTCGTGCTCTTCCAACCACTCTCGGACATTTGTAGCTGTGTGACATGTCACATTGTCGTGCTGGGAGATCCCATCTGCCCCAGGGAAGACAATCAGCATGTATGGGTGTACGCGGTCTACAGGGATGGATTCATAACGAATTCAGTCCACAGTGCCTTCTACAAGTATGAGTAGACCCAGAGAATGCCACAAAAACATTCCCCAGACCATAATGCTACCCCCATCAGCTTGTGTTCTTCCAGCAATGGTTGAAGAGTGTTTGTTCTTCGATGTTTCTTGCCTTATACGCCAACGTCCATCCGTTCGATGAAGCTGAAAACATGACTCATTGGAAGAGGCAATCCTTTGCCAATCAGCGGAGGTCCAGTTCCGATACTGCCATGCAAATGTAAGCATTTTCTGTCGATGCACCTTTGTTAGCATAGGTGTAGTGACCATCCATCTGCATTGGAGCCCCATACGCTGCAGGGTTCACTAAACTGTCATTTTAGACACACTTCCGGTAGCCCCCTGGCTCATTTGGCCAGTGAGTTGCTCCACTGTAGCATGTCGATCGGCCCTCACACACCTCGAAGCTGACCCTCACCTCTCACATCAATGGCATGTGGTGCTCCGCAGCTTCCACATTGCTTATTCGCAATGGTGCCATTTCTCCAATCACAATACACTTTAACCACAGCAGCACGCGAACAATTTACAAACTGCGCTGTTTCAGAAATACTGCCACCCTTGGCCCAAAAGCCGATAATCATTCCTTTTTTGCAAATCTGATAAATCGCTCCTTTTATCCATGACAGCAACGAGTGATATGTTTTCAGAATGCCTACAGCACACCTTATATACCCTCCAAGCCAGCTCACGACATGTGCCTTCTTTCATTGGCTACATGCTGTTGACATCAAAAGTAGTCGGTAGTCACAATAATGTGACTCGACTGTGTATACAAACACACATGTGTGTGTGTGTGTTTGTGTGTCTACATATGTAATTAATGTTTGGTCTTTTTTTTTCTTTCTTTATCATGTAATTCTGGTTCTGGTGCCAATCTTCTTAGCAGGAGATTTGGCTAAAAAAATACATACGGTAAGGGTAAGGTACAAATTTATGAATTGTTACCCTTTTCTTTGAAATATAATTATTTTTGATTTGAGAACAAATTCCTGAGAAAAAAAATCAGGCTTGGCAATGGATTTGCTATCTACATAATTTCTGGCCAGCTGCTGTGTAACTAAAGTAGAAGTAAAAGCACTGAGGTTTTTTTTTGGGGGGGGGGGGGGGGTCTTATATTTTGAGCCTGAACTTTACTCCCATGATGCATAAAGAAAAAACTAAATATACATGTCTATTCAAAACTACCAATAATAATAAAGTGTTGAACTATTGATCATATCATCCTGATTATACTAAATCTAAAGTGGCCTCGGAATTTTTGGTAGAGAAGAATGCTCATAGATCTTCATAAGTTAGACAATTTTTCAATTTACAAAATGAAAAATTGAAAGTCATCATGGAAGAAAAGGATTTATCCCTCCTGAATAACAAGGATCTGTATGAAGACGGGAGAGGAGAAATTCAAAAATTGCATTTTAACTTTACTGGAAATATAACTTACTTTAAAAAATCATTTGAGAATAATTTTAAGGTAAACAAAAAATGCATGCATGATAGATGCCTGGAATAAAATAAAAAAAATATTTACCTAATATTAAGCAAAATAAAAAAATATCCTTTATGTGAAGAAGTATACTACCATATAAAACATGGTCATTTCAGCCATACAGGTTAAAACAAGTGGTAGAACATAAAGCATCGCTGTTGTGGTGGCCCAGTAGTCTAAGCACTGATTTCCGACCGTTCGTCTGAGGTGGTCTCGGGTTCGAGTCCCTGATGAGACATCGTGTATTTTTCATATGGCACTGGCTCTTTCTCTCTCTCTTTCGAAATTAGGTACAGGCAACTGCTTATAGCTCATATCAGTTGTTAAACCTCTACACCCCCACCCCAAGAAAGCAAGAACAGAGGATATTGGAAATAAGGCTGGTTTCAACAGATGTGTTAAAAAAGACAGTCTACAAAATAAAGTGAAAATTTTTAGAAATTCTGGTCTTTAACAGTGGCAATTTTTAAAGAAAAAAATGGAAGTACTGGAAACTGAAAGGAGAACAACATTGAGTTTTTAATCATGTAGCTAGGGTGTCAACTTCATCATTATCACATAGTAGATGTTTTTTAAGAATTTATCAAAACATTTAATTAAGTGCCATGCAATTTGTAAATGTTTGATTGTATTTATAACAATGAAGATGAATTAAATATAGAACAGCATTTTACGAAGTTTATTTAGTGTTGAGCCAGATTATTAGTTTATTTTTACTCACAACCGTGCTAATGAGGTTTGTGTAAAATTAAGCGATGCTTGATTTCTGTTAAAATCAGTAGGCTTTCCCTTCTTTGGTAATAGATGATAAATTTTGAGTTTTAGGCATCTCAGTTAATCCATTCACTTATCACAGTTTATAAAAGATGCTTATTTTAAGTGATACTTAAATGGGTGACTTTGGTAAAGTAGTGTGTCAGATTACTCAGAAAATGCTATGGGTGGTATTGCAAATTGTATATTTTGTTGGAATCTCATTTTTTGTTTCTCTTTTTCTCAGTTGTTATGTATTTCTTTTGCTATGTATGAAAATATTTCTTTTGTTATGTATGAAACAGAGAAACTGAAAAAAAATCAGAAAAATAGAAAATTATATCTGTCTATCTATCCTATCTATCTGTCTGTCTGTCTGTCTGTATGTATGTATGTATGTATGTCTCTCTCTCTCAATATATATATATATATATATATATATATATATATATATATATATATATATATATTATTTATGCTCTATTTATGCAAATGCTTGTTGCAGGGAGGTCATTATTCATTCAGACTCAAGATACACCAAATCCAAACAGTTTGAAGTTCCTTCCTGGTATTACTGTCCTAGAATCAGGAACCGTTGACTTTCCTTCAGCATCATCTGCTATGAAATCTCCCTTAGCTCGTCAGCTGTTCAGAATAGATGGTGTGAAATCAGTATTTTTGGGACCTGACTTCATTACTGTTTCAAAGGTATACTGCATGTCAAAAAAAAAAAAAAAAAATTACATTTTTACCAACATATACAAGCGCTGTTCAATTAAAAATTATCATTGTTTAAAACAAAAAAAGTACTGTATTTTTTGTCTTATAATCCACGGCAATATATAATCCTCAGGCAGTAATATTCAGCATGACAGAGAAAAAGTCAATGTATAATCTGCACTGGTATATAATCTGCAGACAAAATTCATAGTAAAAGTTAAAAAACAAATTTATGCATAATCCGCAACAGAGTTTTATAATAAATAATGCAAAAAGTAATCGCCAATATTTTTGCTAAAACTTTTTTCCATCGCCCAAACTATTTTATTTATTTTTTTGCAAATTGCAAAGAATGCGATTGGCAGCGTGACCCCTGTATATTTATAAGGCATAGGCGCACAAATTTTTTAAAGTGACCTGTTATGTGTAAGTGCGTGCTTTACGTAACGCCCATTACGCAATTTTTGGATAGCTTCAGAAATCCGGAATTTTCATACATCTGGCACTTGTCCTGTCCGGTTGATGCCGGATTTTTGAGGTTTTACTATATATATACTTTCTTTCTATTTAATGAGTTTAACAAAATATAAAATCGCTGAATTTTTTTGAAAATTAAAAAAAAAGTTACTGTTACGGTACCCCGCAACTTTCAAACGGTTGTGATGTATATTTTTAATTCATGTGGCGATTTTGCTGTAATTCTGAATAATGCTTAAATTAGTACATCAACAACTGAAACACTGGATTTTAGACCGTAAATAATTTGTGATGATGTCAAAGTTCTCCCCTTCAATCTTGGAGCTGTAGTGTCAGATGCAGTCTCTTTGAAGTAGAGCAAAATAAACAAGTAGGAGTGGGGTTGGAACCTGGAGAATGTGTGTGTGTGTGTGTGGGGGGGGGAAATGACGTTACAGAGGTCACGGGTCAGAGCAGCATGGAATGGAAACAACACTCCCCTATTCAAGGTCAAGGTGCTTTGCTCCAGGCAATGTTTTCTCCTCTAACTTTTACAAAGCAGCAATCCGCAGAGAGGAAATGTCTACACGTAGATACACACATAGACGTTTTTGTCAAGGCCAAGGGGGAGATATGTTGATGCAGTGACACTTGGCGAATTATCGTCGAACACGTGGCATTCTTAAAGCTTTGACGTGATACAGATTTCCTTCATTATATGGCAAGGTATATAAAGAGCAAAACTGCTTCATTTTTGAAGTTTACACAGGGGGGGGGGCTCTGCATTATTCACAGTGGCTAGAATTTAAAGTTTTAGGAACAGATAATCAGCGGATTATGTGTCGGAAAATACAGTACCTTTAATAAATAATCAATCAGATTTTAATGGTATTTTCCAAAATATTCCTCGTGTGATACAGTGCACTTATTCCAGCGCCTCTGCACTCTTCAAAATCTAAGTGGAAGCCATTTCTTGATGTGTTTAAAGACCACCGCCTCCAGGGCCTTAATAATTTCATTTAATGAATGAAACTACTGATTTCTGAGCTCCCTCGTTAAGTTAAAGGGGGGGGGTGGCAAGGGTTCAGTGCCATAGGGGTGGATAAGGAACACATCTAACATTATTTTTTGCTAAATACATTGATGACCTAAGCAATATGAGGTCTCACATTGTTGTGGTGCAGTATTCATCTACCTGTGTGTAAGTGTTGTCTTATGTGATAAATGTGATCCTGCAAAGTATGCAATACAGCTCTGTTGTAGGTTCCCACAACGGGGGTATTATTTAGCACAGCATGCAAAAAAATTATTCCTTGCAATCACAGAGGTTATAAAAGAATACAATATTAGAGCTTTACTAAAAAGAATACAAGAAGTGATGATCATAACTTTCACAGCTGATGGCATAACTTCTGCTTTTTTCAGTGTCTGTGATGAAAATTACTTTAAAATATAACTTTGTTGTTTACTTTCTGGGTCACAATGGTATAAACCAGACGTGCGCAACCCGCAGTCTTTGGTCTGGTTGTATACGGCCCGGGCGCATACAATCCCAGGGGTGCACAAAACGGAAATTTGTCAAACATTTATAGAAAAAATGAAGAAATATAGGGATATGAACATTTTATGTGGGACTGGCGGTACACAAAAATATATAAAAAGGTATTAAATTTTTTTCGGGGTGTACTCAAATACACACCATATTTGCAGAACCATTCAGGCGCAGTGGTCTAAGTGCTGGCTTATGACCATTCGTCCGAGACAGGTCACGGCTCAAATCCCTGTAAGGCGTGGATGTTGTGTTTGTCTTTCAACACTGGCTCTCTCTTTTCCCTGGAGTCAGTGGCCCAAAATTAGGGATGGGTGACTACTTATAGTTCATTGAGTTGCTCACGTCGGTCGTCAAACCCCCAATCAAAAGAAAAAAATATTGAAATGGCACCCGTTGTTTTTCGGATGGAGCTTGCTGATCTTTCAGAATAACTGAATTGAAGGGTAAATTTACAGAAGTTTCTTTTCTAGAATTTTACATAAACGACTTGCCTTGTGAAATGAAGACATCAAAAATCCATGCTCAAAAAACTGAAACATTATTCGGAAGCACCTACTTATGCGAACAATCATTTTCTGTAATGAAACTGGTGAAATCAAGAAGGTGTTCTCGTCTAACTGATGAACCCTTGGAGGGAAACCTGCGGATCGCTGAGTGCGTCCAACATTGAACCACTCATTGAAAGACTAATAATAATAAAAAAAAAGTCAAATTCCTCAATAGAGACCTACAAGAAAAAACTGGGTTTTGGCGACACCTGCATGTTTCTTAAGCAAGTAAATTGTTTTGTTTAATTCATTTCTGCACACTTCTTTTTAGCTTTTTTTTTTTTTTTAATATTAAGGGTTTCGGGATTTTTTGGAACCTTTTGCTGGCGGATACTCCCTGCTGCCCGCCGTTATTCAGTTAATCTGAAATTGGCCCGTAGGTGTTAAAAGGTTGTGCACCCCTGGTATAAACTAATCACATACTCTGAAGTATGAACAACCAATCACATGTCTTTATTGTTTGAATGGATAACAAATCACACATGTTTGTTGTCTGAATGGATAACAAATCAGAGTCCTTAAACAAGTTAGTAAAATCATGCAATGCATTGATTATGATACGCTTTCCAACATACCAGAAATCATTACTCAAGTTATGAGGATAATGGCTGAGGAATAAATCTCGCTCCTGTGCCCTGACCTTTGTCCCCATTTCGATTATATTAAACAGAATTGGTTTAGTATACCTCCGGAACAATATACTCAAGTTTTGTTGCAATAGAAACATTTTTAGTCAAATTATGGGATAATGGCTGTGGAATAAATCTTGCTCCTGTGGTCTGACCTTTGACCGACCCCATTTCGATGATATGCAACATAACTGGTTCAGTATACCTCTGGAACAACATGATAAAGTTTTGTCGTGACCGAAGCATTTTTACATAAGTTATGACACATAAGGGCGATAGAATGGATCCCGCTTTTATGTCCTGACCTTTGACCCCATATCGCCCATTTTCAATAGGGTTCGTCCCCAGGTCGTCCCCTACCACATAATAAAATTTCATCAAAATTGAACCATTTTTACGGGAGTTATCGTGCGGACAGACAGACGGACAAAGCTGGAGCATATACGCTTCTTCCACCTACAGTTGGAAAGCGTAAAAAGAGTGTGACCGATGGTTAAAAAGGTGTAGCCAAGTCTCATCTGTGGTAATCACCTTTTTCAGGAATTTTGCTCCAGTGTCAATATCCTTGGATTTCAATTGTAGTGTGTCTACTTCCTACTGACAGTCTCAAAATCTTTGCTAGCTGTCTGACTGTTACACATCGATCTTCTCTCACAATTACAGCTGCAATGTTTTCATTTCCCACAGTAACAGCACTTGTTAGAGCACTAGGACCGCCTTCCTTTTAGACTGATTCTCAGCCATCTATAAACAATTGAACCACATACGAGCTAAGCTATAGGGAAGTTCTAATTCACCATGAGCTTCACCTGAGACATTTTGTTGAGATTGAAGCAGAATTTCAAAGCCACATACTTATCTGGTAGTTTGTATTTCTTTGTGGAGCTAACCTCTGAATATCAGAGAACAGCTTAGTGAGTAGTAGTGCATACTGTTCACCATTTGTCACTGCCATCGTAACATAAGCAAATTTTAACTAATTTCGACTTTAGCATCCACTGATGTCAAGGATGTGCACAAGTTTACTACACATCTGCGACATAACACAGCTTGGTTGGACCTTACTTTCTGCTCCTAAAGTGCAGTCAAAATGTACAAATTTTATTAGTGAATAAATTATGATAATTTTTCATTGAACAGCCTCCGTTTGAACAGCGTTTTGCATTATCAGTTGTTTTTTGTTACTTGTCTTTAGGAAGCCACCAATGTTGAGTGAAAGCTTGGCATCTTTATAGTTTTTGAACATACACCAATTAACCAATTTATTATACTGTTGTAATTTTGCACCTAGAATGAGTCTAAAAACATGAAACACATTTTTGTTTTTGGTGCATTGACGTGCTGACTTCTAAGACTGAAAACTTTTTTACAGCAGTTAAAAATTTTCTATTCTTGTCCAGAACAAGACAGGTGAAACTACTTTTAAGTATTTTAAAATGCTTTAACATCATATTTTATATATAAAAAAAAAACTGCTGTACAATTTTGATTAAGCATGTTCCATGTTTATTTCTGCATCTGTTTTCTCAAGTTTTTCTTTGAGAAAAATGTTTTTTTTTATCATATAAATATGATAGTACATGGGAAATTTGGAAACAAAGTTATACAGATTAAAGAAACTGAAATTGCAAATAAACAGAAGTTAGCATTCTTACAAATCTTACATTCATCTATGAGTGGTTGATGAGAACCTAGCATGCATGCACCTGTGTGTGTTACATCCCTTGCCTTTTTCTTTCTAAAATGTTGCTCGTTTGCTTTCATTTTCACATACTAATATATTTGACTCATCATACTAATGCAAAAATTGAAATAAATGTCAAGGAATATTTTCATTTGGCCTTGAAGGGATCATTTTAAAATTATAAATTTGAATGATTTTAATAAGGATTCTTCGTGCGCTAAACAATATTTTAATTAGAAAAGCCTTTCAGTGCTGAAAGGCTTTTCTAATTAAAATATTGAATGATTTTTATTATATGTTTTGATTTGGTCATACAGAAATTTTTCTAGGCAGTAAACTTGCACAGTTTCTTAATCTCATTATTGTTATTGTTAGACAACAAACATAAACATTACGTGGTTACTACATTTTCATTAGAACAAATAGGTTATTGTCATAAAAATTACTGTTTCACACATTGTATGCACAGTTTCTTGTTTCATTTAGCAGGTGTCAAGGTAGAGTGGTCACTTACATGACATTTTATTTGTATTATCTTTGTCCTCACATGGATTGCACGTGGGTGGAAATCTGTAATAGTTAAGGATCAGTGCTGAATTTGCCACTGAAAGCAGATTCTTAGGCATCATGTTAACAGAAATACATTTGTGCTTCAGTGTGAGTGGCAGTCAGGAGTCCTGACCAATAAATCATTATCTCACATGTGCATACACCCAGCAGAAACCAAATTCATTGTATAAAGCTGCCCTTCTTCCACTGTATAATGATAATGTGATAACTGCATGAGGAAAGAAATTAGCAGCTGTCTCAATGTAGTGGAGTTGTTGTTAGCTTTACTAATAACCTACTTTTGTCACCTACTTGCATTATGAATCAACACAACAAATGTTAATGTATGTAGAGCAGAAGATTACTTCTTGCAGTAATATAAGATTGTAACCACTTGATTCATGTCACCTCCAGATATGGTTTCAGTACAACATATGGCATCACTTCTGCTTTTAAGCTTAAAGTCAGTTCAAGTCATGTTGTTTCTAGATAGACCACCTCAAGATATGATGTCATTTTTATGTGACAGTTTCTTCACTTAAATTTTATGGCTATTCAACTTGAAACCTTTGGGTTCTAGAACTTTTTCATTGTTATGAACAATAAAAATTAGCTGTGAAAATTTTCAGTATCCCAGTTCATTCAGAAGTAGGCAAATAGTTGCAGTATACATGATTAGTTCTAATTGTTTTCAGTGAGCTTCAAAAATTAACTGAGAAAAAAAATGTGGAAACTTAACCCCAAAACTCTGAAGGTCTTGCATGTTTATTTTTTTTCTGTTACTAATAAATATTCTCTGTGAAAATTTTTAGCTCTTTTATTGTGTGAATACAATTAAAGAGGAGGTAGATGTTCAAAGCCCTGTATTGAAACATCTATGGGACAAAACAGGACTAAACTTTGTAGGAATACTCTCATGAACATGCGCTCTCGACTTATGAAAAAAAGTTCCATTTTGTGCCACCAGGAGATATGTGGCACTGCAAGTACCAGCAAGACATACAATTTGCATACAGCATGACGTCCACAGACAGTTAGTTGGGTGGATATAAAGACAACGAGTAATACAGCATGCCATTTGTACAAGTGGTACATTTTATGGCTCTTATCTTACCTGAATGTGTGCTGCTTGTCAACTTTTTTATCACACCAGTGGTAATGCAACTGCTGAGCTTCGAGAATTCTGACAACTGTAGCATATGAAGAAAGGCTCAATGACCATTACAAACCTGCTAAATATGTTCATATAGTTTTAGAATACCTGATCTTCAGTAGTGAGATCAGGATAAGGGCACAAACTGATTATGCCTCAAGCGGTGGAAGAAGTTGCTACTGCCATTGTGGAGCATAGAATGGGCAACACACCAGGTTCCAGAAGTGCACAAGCAATATCACAGCTACTGGGTATTCTATATACAGTTGTGGGGACGATTTTATTTCTACAAAATCCCCGACACTCAGCAGTTGCTTCATAGTGATACAAGAAATCTGACTGATGCTTGCTCTGACATTCCTGGCTTTCATGGAGGTGGACGACACATGTTTGTATAAGATCCATGGAGTGACAAGACTCATTTCCATCTGCATGGCGGTGGAAATGAAAATTGCATTCACATTGCCACATTTGTGCTGAGGAACTCTTGTGTGTGCCAAGAGATTCTATTGGACTCACCAAAAGTTACAATGTGGTGTGGTTTTATGGTAATATTTATCATCAAGTTGCATTTTTTTTTAAGGAAATCATTCAACTTGACCAGTGACTTGTATCATAAATGCCCAGAAGTATCAAGAGATGCTCTATAACTTTGTGGTCTGGCAACTTCAGCAATGATGATGTCTTGACTCAATCATATTTATTCAGGATGGAGCACCTCCTCATATTGCATTGTTGGTACAGCAGCAGTTACAACAGTTTACCAACAGCAGAGTAGTTAGTTGTGCAGTTCCCACAACCTGGTCACCTCATTCACCTGATCTCAGTCCTGTGGATTTTGGTTATGGGGACACCTCAAAGGCGAGGTTTATCAGGGCCATGTTCCCAATTTTGCAGTCTTGAAAGTTAGAATAACACAGCATGTGAAACATATTCATGCAAACAAGTTGCTTTCCACTGTGGAGAATGTTGTTCAGTGCACATAGTGTTTAGAACATCTGAGTGATCCATTAAACCATGTCTGTAACCTGTACCAAATTAAACAGCAGTCATACTTTTCAGTTAGCTTTTTAGTGTTTTCTGTAACCAATTACACTTTGCCACATGTGTAGTCATTTTGTGTTTTCTTATAGCAAGAGTCAATACTAACAAATAAAGGTAACTTGATCACGCTAGTTATGTTAAATGAAAAACTTTTACAAGAAAGTTCATAAGTTGAGAGCTTTCAACCTTATCTCAGGTCTTCATCACGCCAATGGAGGACTAAGATTGTTGCCAGATTCTTCATTTGAATTTTTTCTATTTTTGTTGCCAAAACTTAGAATTGATCTCCAGATCATCGGAATGTAGAAAGGAGATTCGGAATTGCAAGTCATAGAGTTGAAAATAATTTCCAGGCTTTCACGGTAACAGAGGGCAAAATGATTGTCAAAAGAAGCAATTCGTTTTGCTTCGTTCCAGTGGGGAACTGCAGATGTGTCTTCCATTGTCAAAATAGACAAGGCTGTATTAGGATTGGCTTTCAAAACATCTTTTTTATGTTCTAAAATTATATGGTTAATGCTCCTGTATGTGCTTCCAATGTATAAGTTATCCCCAGTTGAAGAAGATATAGGAATGCAGTAAACTCCTGGGAGGTCCAGGTTTTCAACTTTGTCCCTATCCCTATGTAGAAGTTTCAAGATGTCTGGGGTGGATTTAATGGCAAGATGGTAACCAAAACTTCTAAAAAGAATCTGTAACTTATAAGCATAGGAAGGATGGTAAGGAACAGAACCAGATAATTTTAGGTTTTCTTTCTTTTGTGGAAGGAGGCATTCAATTTTCAAATTGTTTTCATATTTCTTTATGAGGGAGTTGACTGTAAAAGCAGGGAAACCATGAGAGAGGGCTATTGTAGAAATTTTGGAGAATTCTTCTTGAAGAGAAAGTTGGTTATTGCAAATGATATGAGCCCTGTGGATGTAAGACTTCAATGCTGCAAGCTTGTAGAGATGCAGAGTGAAAGATTTGTAGGGAATGATGTTAGTGGCCGCAGGTTTACGATAGACGGAACGAGTAATGGAGAGATCAGCGTTTGTACAGATAGATACATCCAGGAAATCAATTTTGTTGTTTACTTCCTTAAATATAGTGAGATTAATGGAAGGAATTGTTTCTGTAATGGAGTTGATCGGTGTCTGTAGTTCAGACTCGGTATGTGCCCAGCTAATTAAAATGTCATCTACATATCTTAACCACAGGGAAGGTTGAAAAGGGTGTTGAGGAATGATGGAAACTTCAATATGTTGCATGTAGATTTCTGCAAGAAGAGGGGAAAGATATCTTAACCTTCCCTGTGGTTAAGATATGTAGATGACATTTTCATTAGCTGGCCACATACCGAGTCTGAACTACAGACACTGATCAACTCCATTACGGAAAAATTTCCTTCCATTAATTTCACTATATCTAAGGAAGTAAACAACAAAATTGATTTCCTGGATGTATCTATCTGCAGAAACGCTGATCCATGGCAAGATTTCATCTATTTTGCTCACTAGCAAATTTTGCTAGTGACCAAATAGTTTGTTAGCAAAACATTTGCATGACCAGCAAGTAAAACTAAATCACATCGTAACTTATTTTCTAATAAAGTTACACAGAAATTTAAATATGTGTATAAATATTTTGACTTACCTTTTTGAATAATGAATAGAATCTTAGATAAGTTTAGTGACTATCTTTATTATTAATTTCTAACAAATTCTCATACCACATGAATATATTTCACTGACATTCTAATTCAGATTTCTTCCCATATGGTTTACGCTCAGGGTGTCTGACTTTGTCATCATACCACTTTATAACTGCTGACCGTGGATTAAAAATCTCTTCTTGTGGCCCTTCTACAGTATTTCAATTGTCATCAGAGCATTTAATGTTTCAACAGACAAATTGTTCCTCCAATCCCCTTGTATTCTTTTTAAAAACTGAATCCCACCTCACAACATGCTAAGTGGAAGTATCGCACAAATTTCTGCTAAACTTCTACACACTTCATATCTGCCAACTACCACACAATGCCGTAGTTTCTACGGAATTAGTTGTCTGACTATGGAACTCACTATCAAAACTACGGATTCTACAAATTTTCATTTTGTTTCAAATTTTTCTTTTGCTATTATTTTTATGATATTAACGAGATTCTTACAGAGATTCGCGGAATGTAGCTTCATTTTTTTTTTTTGTTGTTGTCAGTTAGATCATTCTGAAGATCGATATTTGGGAGAGGGGGGGGTCGTCTTCCATCTGGAGACGAAATTTCGTGCTTCAAAACTTTCGAACACAGTAGTGAAACAGAGTAAGAAAATTTTGCCGTAATCGCAAATTTTTCTCCCAATGTTGTCTTTGTGTCCGCTTTTCTTGTTAAATATCATTTTATTGCATAAATGTTTGCATTTTAGCTTGAAACTGTGGAGAACAATTTGCAAAAACGGAAGTTGGCTGCTGCAAAATTTTTCTGTAATCTTCAGGCATGAGATTCTTCCGCGAATTCAAGGAATTCCGGCTTTTTTCGTTATTATTGGAATTCCGTCTTTACGAAACTAGAAAACGAAAGTTCGACGGAATTCGGATTTTTTCCGTAATCATAATTTTTTTTTTTCTCACGATGTTGCCTCTGTCAAGTATTATTGCTCATTAACATTTTACTGGATAAATATTTGTATTTCAGCTTGAAAATACAAGGAAAATTTCCCAAACCAGAAGTCAGACGAAGCAAAAGTTTCTTCCGTAATCGTTTACCCCCTCCACGAACACGTTTCGTAAAAAAGCGTCTATCTATGCCACGCAATAAAGGCGATCGCTTGGCTTAGGGTACGACAGGAGTTGAGGAAAAAATTCGTGGGGCAAAAGAAGGGATGGTGGCAGAGCAGGTGGTCAAACAACTGATCCATCCCAGAGCTCTGGGTTGCCACAGCAACCATTGCCGACGTCACGTTCAGTTTCTGTAATAGACCAATGAGGGCACGATGGAGAGGAGTTTCAATGCGCTTCTACGACAGTTTAGAAGGGATGAAAAATATGGGGAGGATGGGTATTAAGTGTCGAAAGGAAATTGGCGAAAGAGAATCGCTGATCGTCGCTGTTTTAACAAGTGATAATAGATACTGTTATGTAAACTTCGTGGATTAATAATGATTTTTGGTTACTTTAAATAAAGAAATTACCTTACTAGCAATATTTGCTACTGCGATTTTTTTTCACTAGCAAATTTGAATTTTTACTAGCTATTTGCTAGTTGCTAATCGGTGAAATCGCGCCCTGCGCTGATCTCTCCATTACTCGTTCCGTCTATCGTAAACCTTCTGCGGCCACTAACATCATTCCCTACAAATCTTTCACTCTGCATCTCTACAAGTTTGCAGCATTAAAGTCTTACATCCACAGGGCTCATATCATTTGCAAACACCAATTTTCTCTTCAAGAAGAATTCTCCAAAATTTCTACAATAGCCCTCTCTCATGGTTTCCCTGCTCTCTCTACAATAGCCCTCTCTCATATTTTCCCAACTCCCTCATAAAGAAATGTGAAAACAATTCGAAAACTGAATGCCTCCTTCCTCAAAAGAAAGAAAACCTGGAATTCTCTGGTTCTGTTCCTTACCATCCTTCCTATGCTTATAAGTTACAGATTCTTTTTAGAAGTTCTGGTTACCAACTTGCCATTAAATCCACCCCAAACATCTTGAAACTTCTACAAAGGGATAGGGACAAAGTTGAAAACCTGGACCTCCCAGGAGTTTACTGCATTCCTATCACTTCTTCAACTGGGGATAACTTATACATTGGAAGCACATACAGGAGCATTAACCATATAATTTTAGAACATAAAAAAGATGTTTTGAAAGCCAATCCTAATACAGCCTTGTCTATTTTGACAATGCAAGACACATCTGCAGTTCCCCGCTGGAACGAAGCAAAACGAATTGCTTCTTTTGACAATCATTTTGCCCTCCGTTACCGTGAAAGCCTGGAAATTATTTTCAACTCTATGACTTGCAATTCCGAATCTCCTTTCTACATTCCGATGATCTGGAGATCAATTCTAAGTTTTGGCAACAAAAATAGAAAAAATTCAAATGAAGAATCTGGCAACAATCTTAGTCCTCCATTGGCGTGATGAAGATCTGCGATAAGGTCGAAAGCTCCCAACTTACGAACTTTCTTGTAAAAGTTTTTCATTTAACGTAACTAGCGTGATCAAGTTACCTTTATTTGTTAATATTGTTACGTGTTTTGCCCATTATCGTCAAGAGTCAATACTGCATATATTGTCCAACTGCAATGTTGTCACAGGGCCCCGAACACCTTCTCTAGCATTGTAATCGCCCTTGTAGGTTTTTCTAGTGCTCATCGCCACATATCCAGTGGTGGCACAAAATGGAACTTTCTTTTCATAAATCACAAGCGCATGTTTGTGAGAATATTCTGACCAAGTTTTGTTGCGTTTCGTCCCATAGATGTTTCACTACAGGGATCTGAACATCTCTCCATTAATTGTGATCACCTAATATGTTTTACAAAGAAGAAAATGCATTTATTGCCTTTTGAATTTGCACATCTTCAATTTCCAGTTAAGCAAACATGTCTTCAGTCACTTGAAGTAGCTAATATAAATCATGAGAGTTCTTACTTTTCACAGCTATATATTACATGCTCGTCAATTGGGACAGGTTTTTCTCTATTACCAAACAGAATTACCTTGCCCTAAATTTCAAGACAAAAAATATTGTATGTAAGAATGCTTTGCTAGGGAAATGTCACAAAATAAAAGAAAAAATCAATCACTGAAATATTTTGTTAATTGAATTTTGAATTTGATTGCTGGGCATTTCTGATGCTAAACAATCATATTTGTTTCAAGACTAATAATGTTTTTGAGGGACATTTCTCAGAGCTTGTTTGGTTCAGATGATTAAAACTGTGTTGCATATATGTATATACATATATTATTTGTTTGTTTTAGGTCGATGATGATGAACTAGAATGGAAAGTCTTGAAACCACAGATTTTTGCTACTATTATGGATTTTTTTTCAACTGGTTTGCCAGTTATCACAGATGAACCACCACCATCAGACACAGGTAAATTGATGTGTTTCCTACCTTGCTTTCTTTAAACATCCTACTCTGTGTCTGATGCATTTATTGTCACATATTTTGAATGTCATAGTGAGGTATCTAAACGTGATCATACAGAAGAAAAGAAAAAGAATTTTTTTTGGTAAATTATATGTGCTTGTTTATAAATTTATCTTTGTTTTCATGTAGCATGCTAAATAGTGTTAATTGTTGGTAGCAGAAGTTAGTCGGCATGTAAAAGAAGACAACATAGATACAAGTATATATTGCATCGATTATTGATTTGCAAAGATGAAAATTTAATTGTTACCCATTCTAATCCCTTCCCTAAATTATTGAAGAGAATTTATTACCCTTTCTTTGAGAATTTATTATTAAACTAGTAGGTGTTTATGTCACTAGATGTCCCACCCCTTTAATGTGGCTGTTTTGGGCATGAATGTATATACATGTATGGAAGTATCTGTGTCCATTTTCTCTAAAAAAAAATTATGTATTTCTGCTGTAGCTATTCAGCCAGAAGATGATGAGACAGTGCAGATGATCAAAGAGTTATTGGAGACAAGAATTCGTCCTGTTGTCCAAGAAGACGGAGGTGATATTGTCTTCATGGTAACTGAATTCAAAATACTTTAGTTTTCCTTAGCCACCTTCTCTTATCAAACTTTGATAAAATACAATGTAGTGCTCTTCTCTTTGATGATATTTTTCATTAAAATATACTACACCCCTTCTTCTTTATGCACAGGCAGGGTTTTTTTATTTTTTTAATTCCATTTCTGTTTTGTTTTTTTCAATTTGTCATTTTATGATGCCTTTAAGGAAAGCAAATTGAGGAGGTGAGATTTACTGCATGATGAAACACTCAGAGTATATATAAAGGCTAAACTGTTAAAATTGAATTCATATTTTTGATGAAAAGAACTGTGCCAGATTGTAGCTTCAGTGAATATGTGATGGGTGAAATTACTGTTTGTCTGGATATATGATTACAGAAAGATCTATTCTATTGTTCATGTGTCACATTACATCATCTTTTTAATTGACAACTGATAAGTGTGGTTTGTCAGCCACAGTACTATTTGTGAGAATCTGAAAGTGACTTAAACAATATTAGAAAATTAATTAATCCTGAAAGAGCAAATCAACTAAGGGCCAATATAGTGATAATGATCTTGTTTTTAAATAATGTACTTAGTTTTAGTAATGTTCTGTGCTTTTATTAATAGAAGTTCCGTATCAAATGACATTGTAAAGCTAGTCTTCGGAATGAGACCGCCAGGGGCATATTAGAGTGGCATATTAGAAAAAAATGCTTTAATTTAATAAAAATGTATCAACTTACATTAGAAAAAACTGCTGGAATATTTCTTTTATTTTTCATTAACTTTTATTTTTTCCTGGCAGATTTCAAAAATGTCAATTTTTCATCCCCCTCCCTCCAAAAAAATATTCTATATATGCTCTTGGGGACCACACCTGTGTGTGTGTGTGTGTGTGTGTGTTTAAGGCTAGAGTATGTATGTGAGTTTTAAAACTCTGTTTCATACCTTCTCTTTTAATAATTCTTAAAATATTGTGAATAGGTATTAAAATAATGTAAGGAGAAAGAATTTATTTTAGATTCATAAAACTATTTTTATAAATTTAAAATGAGAGAGTGACTGTAGAAGAACACATACTGTATGTTTTTTTCCAATTGCCATTCTCAGGTAAATCTAATTTTGGTGAACTGCCTTTTGTGAAGATACAAGACCTTACAGACTAATACAGTTTTAGGTTATGTCAGCTGCCAAAACATTCAAACAGAGTAGTGCAAAAGTCAATATTTGATATGATTTAAAGTATGACCATGAAATTTAACCTTTTCTTGTAAACCAGGCTTACTTAATTAGGATTGTTACCTTTGCTGTGTCAGAATCATTCATGTTACCACAGCTTCTGCAACTCCATCCAGTTATTGAGTTTCAAGAAGACTGGGCTTCCTGTGCTTGGCATGTGAGGAAACTTTTTGACAAGTTTTCTGAAAAGTGGATTAACCAAGGAGGGCAAATATATTTTCTGAGTGTAACCCCAATGAATTTTTTCTTGTAAAGTTACATGAAAGACATAGCCTCTGCTACTCCAGTGATGAATCTTCAGGAACTTCCATGCCAGAGTTTTCAGTGTTGTTTGTATGATTACATATTGTATTGTATGCTACACATAAATTATACTGGACTGTTTGGGTGTTATTTATGAACTGATGGTGCTCATGTAGAAATCTATTATGTCTAAAAAAAAACTTCTTTATGTACAAGAGTTGTCCTAAAAGTAAGGCCTTTTTGCTAATAACTCCTGTGATTTTGGAAATATTTACATGAAAGTTTGTATCAATATATATTGAATTTGTGAGTAAATGTATACCTTTTTGGATTTAGATTGGTCCACAGAAAGAATGGATATTTGCCTAAAATAAAGAGCTATTGTTGAGCTTTTTGAAAACAGAAAGTTGCAAGGCGACAAAGATCCATACGAGGCTGAAAAAGTTTTATGCGCTAATCAACATCAACAATGTTGTAAGGTACATAGATGAAAAGGTTTCAAGCATGAGAAGCCTCAGTGGCAGACAAACAATAGAGCAGAAGGCCTTCAACTGCAGTCATTGACAAGAACCAACGGCCAGTTCATGAATTCATTCAGTGATCAATGTGCGTCAATTTGGAAGACCTGTGGTGCACTAGATTGTATTCATAATGCTGTGGAATCCATGATTCATTACCTGGGATATCAGAAAGTATGTGCAAAGTGGGTTCTATATCAATTAGCCCAGGATTATCAGGAGCAAAGGGGTAAAAAAGTGTGCAGAAATCTGTTGGCAATGTTTGAGGACAACCTGGACCAATTTCTTTGCAGTGTGGTTTCTAGTGATGAAACCTGGATGTTCCTTTATGACCGAAGGACAAAAATGCAGTCTATGGAATGGTGGCACAAGACCTGACCATTGCCGAAAAAGTTTGAAAACCTTAATAAAAATAATAATAATAATAATAATAATAAAAGTGGTGGCAATTTTCTGGAATGCTCGAAGCATCCTTCCTGCTGATTTTCTTAAACGAGGTGGCACCATCAAAAGTTCTCGCTATATTGGGACACCAAAGAAGGTCAGGGAGGCTATCTGCAAGAAGAGACCAAACATGCCTTCTTGTTCTGTCCTACACCACGACAATGCCAGACTTCACTTCAAACATCATGGGTCATTGCCAAAATGAGTTGGACAGTAATCCCACATCCACCGTATAGCTCTGATTTGGCACTTCCCGACTTTCACGTGTTTGGTCCCATGAAGCAAAGTCTATGTATTTTTTGAGGATACAGATGCAGTTCAACAGGCTGTGTGATATGGGACTGAAGAATGGTCCACAGAATTTTTCCAAACTGTTTATATGTGTTGGGTTAAATGATAGCATAAATGTTTCATTTCAATGAGTGACTATTTTGATAGCACCATTACATTCAGCAGATTTCAATGTATTTTTATACTAAATAAAATCAATATATCTCAACTGACAGAGGAGTTATTTGCAAAGAGGCATGATTTTTTCAACCTTCATACACTGACGGGGGGAAAAAAATCCCAACACCAAGAAGGGGTTGTGTTAGATAAACGACAGTTGGTAGGCGGTGAGAGTACATCTGTAAGATGACGTCTATGCAAATTTCGCGCTCGGCGCATACGTGTGGCGCTAGTAGCGCCTCGGAACATGCAAAGCAGGTTTGCTGTAAATACGTGCTGTAACGTTCGTGAGCGTTAGTTATCGTTGAGATTCGAAGTAGGGTGTTGATGTTAGTCAAGAATGCCTTTAAGAAGACGAAGAAGCCACTATCAATAGCTCACGGAGTTTGAACGAGGTTGTGTAATAGGGCTACGAGAAGGTGGATTTTTTCCCGCAATATTGCAGAACGACTTGGCAGGAATGTAGCCACTGTGTATGATTGTTGGCAGCGGTGGTCAAGGGAAGGTACTGTCTCAAGAAGACCGGGTTCCGGCCGGCCACGTGGCAGTACTGAGAGGGAAGACCGCCGTGTATGGCGTATGTCCGTGGCGCATCGTACCGCGTCGCGGCAGCAATTCGAGCTGCAGTTACCACCACAGTGACACAACGAACTGTTACAAATCGGTTACTTGAAGGACAGCTCCGAGCCAGACGCCCTGTAGCGTGCATCATACTTACTCCAAACCACTGCAGTTTGCGACGTCAGTGGTGTCAAGCTAGAGCTCATTGGAGGACGGAGTGGAGATCTGTTGTGTTTTCTGATGAAAGCCGGTTCTGCCTGGGTGCCAGTGATGGCCGTGTGTTGGTTAGGAGGCCAGGTGAACGCCTGCAACCAACCTGTCTGTGGCCGAGACACCCTGGACCTACACCTGGAGTTATGGTCTGGGGAGCAATTTCCTATGACAGCAGGAGCACTCTCGTGGTTATCACACGCACCCTGACAGCACAGTTGTATGTCGGTCTGGTGATTCAACCTGTTGTGCTGCCATTCATGAACAGCATTCCAGGGGTGTTTTCCAACAGGATAACACTCGCCCGCATACCGCTGTTGTAACCCAACATGCTCTACAGAGTGTCGACATGTTGTCGTGGCCTGCTAGCTCACCAGATCTTTCACCAATCGAGCACGTATGGGACATCATTGGACGACAACTCCAGCGTCACCCCCAACCAGCATTAACTGTCCCTGTACTGACCGACCAAGTGCAACAGGCATGGAACTCCATCCCACAAACTGGCATCCAGCACCTGTAGGACACAATGCATGAACGTTTGCGTGCTTGCATTCAACATTCTGGCGGTTACACCGGTTATTAATGTACCAGCATTTCACATTTAAAATGGCTCTTCTCGCGCTTACAATAAGCTGTGATCTTGAAACCTTAATCGATTAAATATGTTACCTATACAAATGTATTGCCGCCATTTCATTCCTCTACAACTGTTTTTTCGTGGTGTTGGGAATTTTTTTCCCGTCAGTGTAGATCCGGGGAAAAGTAAATGTAGAAATGTACATTGTTATATTAAATTTTCATTTTGTGATATAACTTTTCAGAGACACAATACAAATGCAAACCCAAGTACTGTTTGTAGTAAATTTTTGAAGTGTAATCCATGGCCTGTACCATATGCATTCACTTGTTTCATCATATTCTGTGCCACCCAGTGAAGTTTCTTGACTCAGGCTTACTTTAGCATTTGAAGTGATGATTTTCAGTTCTTGTGCAGTGTGAGGATTACTGTTATATGTGCTTCCTTTCAGATGGATACACAGAAAAACCTAGCAGAGATAGGGCAAGATATTTAGGGAACTACAAGCCCAGTGAAATGAACCATTCTTCTGAAAAGATATCATGGTGATGATAATTATTATGTTCATCCAGTATGACAGACTGTCCCTCTCACTGAAACTACACATTCGTCTTATCAACTTCCAACAAAGCTTTAAAATACCTTGACAATGTTCTGCTCAAAGAATATAGGACAAATAATCCTGTATTGTGAGAGAGCACATCAAACACCACTTTTTACTGAGTGTTATGGACTTCCACAAACCTGCCAGTTCTCTAAACTACATGGTTGATCATTTTGGCTGTTAAAATGGTTATGAAACTTTGCTTTATTAGTAAAAATTAATTATTGCTATGAACAAAGGCTTTAAAACAGTAACTGGTGATGTATGACAGTATGATCAGTAGGTTGTAATTCATGCATCATATGAACTGATCTATAGAATGGTTAAGTGGGCCCTAGGGATGATTTTAAGTGGGCCCTTTGTTTTCTGTACTAAATAATTTTTTTATCAAATTTCAATTTAATTGTTGAAGTGCTAACGACATTGAAGACAGTTTAAATGCTCAGTTGTGTAACTAAAAGTAATTTACTTTAGAATGGTTAGATAACTTTAGATAAATTCCTCATGATCTGAAGTTATCTAACCATTTTGTTGCCACTCGCATTAACACCAGCCTTTTTGCACCATTTATTGTGTCTCCTTTTGTTTCAATTTACACACCACCTTCCAATTTCCTTTTCACAAAGTGTTGCTGATGTGAATAATTCTATAAAATTGAAATTACATCAGCATCACTTTGTGAAGTGGAAGCTGGAAAAATATGTGTAGAAATTGAACGGAAAGCCACAATTAATGACCTGACCAGAAAGGTTGTCATAATTGTGAGTTGAAGAGTTGACTCAAGAGAGTAAGTGTTGCCACATGAGTGGCAACACTTACTCTCTTGAGTTAGTCCCAACAATGAGTTAAAGTATAACCTGAAAATTTGGTAAAAAATAATAAAAATCCATTTTAGTAACTCCTATAAAATTTAAATGATAATTAATGTCACTAAAATTTACTATAATTCTGTTAATACAAACTGTGTTTTCAGAATAATGATTTACAATGAAAAAAATTTTTATACATGGGTCAGAACCAACTTTCCATGATCGACTGCCGTGTTCTCCAACATCATACAAACTACCTACCTATCTAGTGATGACTCATTTAGGTCAGTTAGGTCTACTGTTGTCAAACGAAATGTCTTACATGCAGTATATAGAAACTCAGAGTAAGGGCTGTGCCATGAAATGAATGCTCCGTGGGTGTATAAGTTTAAAAGTTCTAGTAGTAGAGCTTGTTCACATGCTTATTGCCAGAGATTCAAATAATCAGAACTGTAGATGGTAGAGTTCTAAACAATTATTTAGAAATCTGTTTTAAAAATGAATACAAGAACAAATTCCACCAAATCAGTTATTGAACCATCTCATGTTTTCATTTAATGTGACTAAAAGGCACAGCTGCAATATCTTAATACAGTCGAGCCCGCTTTTAATGAGGAGCTCGGGACTGGCGAAAATGCTTGCTAAATCCGTTTCAGTGAGAAACCAACCCAATGTGGAAAAATAAACCTAAATGATAATGACAAGGTACATAGTACATGTAGTATGTATTTTCTTGCCTACAGTCTGCGGACTATCTGTGTTTTTTTGTCTGTGAAACTGTTGGGTGCGGACAATCTGGCAATCGTACCGTATTTATTGTTTTTAATTGTTGCACTCAAATACAGTAACATACATACTGTATGTACGTACCTCAATTTTCGTGCCCACCGCACCTTAAAAATTAGCATTTCAAAAACAATAGTTTTGCATTTGTAGACGGAAGCATACCAGGGCGAGCTCAGAAGAAAATTAAAACTTCACTGCCTGCATCTTTTTTCATACATGTAGAACAGCAGTAGCAAAGTCTGGGAGAGGGGGGATTCCTCTTCGAAGCAGCTGTTGGTCTTTCGCTGGGCAGTGTTTGATTGACGGAGGTCTTTCATCTACCCCCTGTTTCATACCCCTCCCATCTCCCCCTACTTGTTTATGATCAAGGCTCTGTCTCTTCTGAGTCACTGTTGTTTATTTGAGTTGGGGTAATAAAGAAGTAGGTAGTTATACTGCTGGATTCACACACAAGAAAAAGTATGACACCATTTGTAGAGAAAACAAACAATTGTGCGGCAGTTAATGAATTTAAAATGAACGAAAAAACGTTTGGGATCTGCACAGTTAAAGAAGTCATTTCTTTTTAGAACTTCCAGAGGCCGATTATTTGTTTAAAGCTTTTTTTCAATCTGTTTGCAGGTAGTCTTACCCCCCCCCTTCCCCGTCGAGAATGAGCGCGGTGCAACTTTTATCTGTGGAATGAAGGTGACTGACGCTTTAACCTCATTCTTCTAGGCGATTTACAAACGGGGTCAAGGTCGCATCCGGATCCATAAAAATTCTTTAAAGACATCAGTGACAAATAAAGGTTTTCTATCAGTAAAAAAAAAAAAAAAAAGTCACTGCTTTGGTACAAATGCAATAATTACCCCCCCCCCCCCTCTCGCTTTTTAACGAGTACGGACTATCTGGTAAATTTTTCTTTTTCGGAGGCGCAAATGGTTTTGTTTGGACTCTACGTGGGGCAGACTATATACAGGAAAATGCAGTATACAATTGTATACTGTACTATCCATAACGATTGCATATACAAATTAAATAAAATAAGTTTTTTTAATTAAAGAGAAACTTACATGAATTCTAAAGTACAGCAGCAACAAAACCTGAAGTGAATCTTAAAAGAATTATTGAAATCGTCATCACACGCGTAAGTTACGTTGAAAAATTATGAGCAGGACGTTTCGGTAGCGACTTCTACCTTCATCAGCCATGGAATGAGACACGTGGTAAAAGCGCCAGTTGTTTGCCAGATTTCAAAATTGCTTTCCAAATAATAGGGATGTTAAAAGGTGTGTCAGTATTGCAGGTGTTAGGGGTAAGGTAGATTTCAATGCTTCCGCGGTATCTGAGGGCATGCCGATTGCTGAACGGGGCGATTCGCTTAACATTGTGCCAATCGGGAGCCGCGGACGTATCGCTAATGGTTAAAATTAAAAGGGAGGTGGAAGGGCTACCTTTCTTAACATCAGCGATATGCTCCATCAAGTGCCGGCTTATGCTGCAGTAAGTACTACCAATATAGTGGGTAATGCCTGTGGAAGTGTTGATAGGGATAGAGTAGACACCTTGTAAATCTAGGGGTTTATTGAGATCTCTGTCCTTAAGGATGAGTTTGAGAAGATGTGGTGGTTTGACTGCAATCCTGTAGCCAAAAGACTTGAAAATAGAGCAAACTTTATGAGTGAAGGACAGGCTAAAGGGCAAAGTGCCAACAAACTAATGGATGGTGGAAGGTTCAGGCAGTAAACTAGATCTATTCTGTGATTCAAACCTCTTGATTAGTCTATGTAATAAGAGGGGTGGAAAGCCATGCAATTTGCCAGTGTTCTGATATTCTAGTTGAAGAGCAGAATGGCTGTTGCAAATAAGGTTGGCCCGGTGAATGTATGACTTAAGAGCAGACAGTTTCTAGTTGAAGAGCAGAATAGCTGTTGCAAGTCATACATTCACCGGGCCAACCTTATATTCTGAAGATCCAACCACACTGTTTTCAACCATGATGAAGTTTCTTTTGTATCCACTGATGATGCTTTCCCGCTAATTTTTCCAGAACAAATGTTGTTTCGTGTTTTGAAGCAGTGAAGCCACCCATTAGAACACGAAAATTTTTGTAACCAAGTTGAACTGCAAATTTTTCAGCTTGAATTTTCATTATTGGGCCATTTATTGGTAAGCCAGTGTTTCATTGAACAGTGAACCATTTTAATAAGGCTTCACCTATGTCAGTTTTCTGGCATTTCTTCAGTCTTTTGCTAGACGTAACATTGCATTCAAAAGCCTGCAACAATGTTTCCTTATTTTTAAAAAGGGAAAGGGTTGAAACGGTGGAAGATGACAGTCCATATTTTTTGCATATCACAACACTTTTTTTGCCATTTTCCAACTCCCTAATGATGGAGACTTTTATCTTTCATGGATAAAACTTTTTCTTAGACATTTTTTTAACTTCCTATGTGATTCCTGTTTATACAGTAACTAACATCGCACGCAGCACAGAGTAAGAAAATACAGTACAAGAAATGCCAGATGTGAGGTGACACGTGAGAAAAAATTCCAGGAAGTTAACTCTTGTTTCTCCTAAGGTGCAACCTTTCACATTCCCTCACTTCCCCACACACCTTTGTTCTCTAAGCACAAAAGCTGCTGGGTGCGACCTTGTAGCCTTGGATCCTCCCCACCACACCTATCCTCTTTCTACCCCATCTGAGGGGAAGAGGATTTGGTTTTCAACTTTAACTTTGGGACCCACTATCCTCCCACTCGCTCGCACTGGGGGGGGGGGGGGGGGCGCTAAGTGTTTGTGCATACCCTACACATTCTTTTTCCGTTACGGAGCTTTCACTAGTAAAAAGAAAAGATATTACTCAGTGCCTTTCCCTTCCCTCTAGAACCCTGAGCGTCAGATTTTCTCTTCCTCAAATTAAATGTGATTTCCTTAAATTCTGTTTTTTTTTTTTCTTCTCCCTTGTTAAAACTTGGGTTTTCATTAAACTTTGTAACTTCTCTCCCCCTGCAAGGAATGTTTTTAATTAATAAAATAAAATAATGTTTTCATTACAGGGGTTTGATGATGGTGTTGTAAAGTTGAAAATGCAGGGTGCATGTACCAGCTGTCCAAGTTCTGTTGTTACCCTTAAAAATGGTGTTGAGAACATGCTAAAGTTTTACATACCTGAAGTACTAGCTGTTGATCAGGTAAATATGAACTTCCTTAGAACAAGAAAAATGCAATTGTCTTTGGTATTTGCCTCATTACTACTATGTATGCCACTAATTTGAAAGGATTTTTTTTTGTGTTTTTGTAAATTAGAGCACATAGAGTGAATAGGGCACACACAGTCTTTACACGATTAAAAATTTGATGAACTCCTAAAGTTTACACAAGTTAAAAATTAGTTTAATACTAAAATGTTTACCTCGTTACTGTCCACCTATAATATAGTTCAAATTTGAAGATGAACCCACTGTGGGTTCGAAAGGTCTCATGTTCATATGTATTTTAAACATTTTAGTATTCAACTAATTTTCAACTAGTGTATAAACTTTGGGAGTTCAAGTTTTTAATCGTGTAAAGATATGGTGTGTGTTCTATTCTTTCTACATTACTACACAAAAATCATATTATTCTTAGAGCACATAATTGGTTAAATGTGTAGTTTAGTGTCCTAAATTATTTTGCCACAAATGTTGAAGGATTTCGAAAAAGTGAGACTTACAGATTTTAAAGTATGCAATTTCATGGCAATTGATGAAAAAATTCATCTGTAAAATGCATTTTAAAGATTTTTACTGTAAAACCTACCTCCAAGTACGACGGCACGAACACCGCAGCGGCCACGTCAAGCTTGTCTTTGCTGAAACGAAGGTCTCATTCCGGCGGCCATTCTGCTGGCGGAAGAGTACAAGAGGAATGGGGAACATTCTTGCCAGGAAAGCGTTGCAATTTGTAGTGCTACCCGACAGAAAATAATTCTTCACTTCTGTCGCAGTTTTTCAAAACACATGGTGAAAATTTCTTCATTCTTACGCATACGATACCCTGATATGAAATAGAAAGTATGCAGATGCCTTTCTTTCTTCTAGAAAAGCAAGTAGATGTGACATTCTCTCCAACGGAAGTTACATGACATCGGAAAATGAAAGTTTTGCTCCTCGTATTGACGGTGTGGTTCGCAGTTCATCCAAATTGGATTACAAAAAAGAAAACGTGAAGAAATGAGTTCATACATTGCACATCAAAGAATTTCATCCGATAAAAAAACAAAACAAGCAATTGTCAGATTGTGATGTGAAAAACTGAGACAGAAATGATGAGCTATTTTCTGTAGCTTAGCACTACAAAATGTAACACTTTCCTGGCAAGAACGTTCCCCATTCCTCTTGTACTCTTCCGCCAAGCTTGACGTGGTCGTCGCGGCATTGTGTTAGGCTTGCTGCATCCGGCGTTCACATCGTCATACCTGGAGGTAAGTTTTACGGTAAAAAATTCTTTAAAACGCATTTCAAGTATGAAATTTTTTTCACCATTTGCCATGAAATTGCATACTTTAAAATCTGCAAGTCTCACTTTTTCGAAATCCTTCAACATTTGCGGTAAAATAATTTAGGATGCTAAACTACACATTTACCCATAATTGTTCTTATAATATAGCACATAACATGCTGTGGAGAAGTTTATTCTACACAGGTTTGAGAAATATTGCATGTTTTAAATAGTACTGTACTCATGTGAAACAGTTGTTCCATAATAATAAAAATTGTCAGAATGTATTATGTATACTGAACATATTCCTTATTTATTATTATTTTATTATAATAATAATAAAGTTGTTACTGTATTATGTATACTGAACAATTTCCCTGTAAGAATCAATGAAAATAATCTGCTGCGAAAAAAAGTGTCTGAAAATGTTTGTGTAAACTGATTCTTAAGTTTTCATTTATTGAGTTCACTGTTACCACTACTTCACCTTTTCCTCTGAGTGTTTAATTTTTTTGCAGATGCTTCTGGCCTTTTAACATGTTCGCTGCATTACGACCCACCCGTGGGTCGTAACGCATTCACTTCTACATTTTTCAGAGGAGGAAAAAGAAAGCTTATATACATAAATCTGTAGTGGATATCTGTCATTTTATGTATATATCTTTAAACGACCCACCGGTGGGTCATAACATACTACAAAAAAATCGCCGAGAAACGTTGCCGCAGTGAATGTTTTAAGTAATTATCAAGGCCTGTTTGTCAATGCTTCAATCCATTTCACATTTGTTGTTGACATAAAATGCAATTTAAAGTTTGTTGCCAAGTACAACAAATAAGATTCAAGTAGAACATTAGATACATTTTACTTAAAAGATGTCATAGCATGAATATTTGATCTCGTTGTGTACAGCTGGGTGAGCCTGGAGATAAGCTCACCCAGTCATACGTGCCAAGCATGTCTGCCGTATCAACAGACTATATCTGCTGCTTAACCCTACAGCTATATCCTGCATCCATATAGGCTTGCGGACCTCCAAATCTGCCCTGTTGGGTTCGGCAGTGGACAGAAAAGTTGGCGGATGATTTTTTTTTTCCTTTATTGATTCCATAAATGTTTCCCAAAAAGCAAAGACTGAGTGACATAATGAAAAAGGGACTGTTCCTTTGGCCAAGGAACATGCACCCGATACTGCTACTGCTTTGTTTTCTTCATCCATTCTTTAGACACCTCTCAGCCTTTGAGTGCCGAAATATGTATTTTTAAAATTTTATAAAGGTGTGAACCCATGACAGTCCCACTTTCATACTTAGAGAATTAGTTAACAATAATGTGAAGTGTTGTATATAATTTTTAAAAATGCACTTTTTGATAAATTTGAAAAACAATTTTCATCTCAAACCCATATTGTGTTGTATATCATAGGAAAGCTCTTGGAAAATGCTGCAAAATGACCTCTCCTATCATTTTAGCTTAATTAGGATTTTTTGGCGATTTTTGACAACTTCACATCACCGTATTTTCAAAATGGGTCAACATATTTTAATAAAATTGGGTATTTTTCTTCATCTATATGTAGGCTACCTCTGTGCCAAGTTTCATCAAAATCTGAGATGGTGGGATAAAATCACTATGTTGACTTGACATGGAATGACTCTGCTTGTGCTTCTGTCTGTCTGCCACCAGGTGAGGACATGAGCATTTCTGATCTTGAGAGCATTGTAGATCAACTCCTTTCACCCATTCTTCTCACAAGTGATTTCAGTGCTCATAATCCTTTGTGGGTTGCCAACACTTCCACGAGCGAACAAGTTCCAATGTGATCGACTTCACCTTGGGCTCACCATCATTTTGTGCCAAATGGTATGGGACAGTGTGTAATGATCTTCATGGCAGTGACCATTTTCCGATTATGCTGCCGTATAATGTGAGTGTGCCGTCTTCATCCTCTTGCCCATCTTGATGGAAGATGAATCGCACCTCGGCAGTAATATCTTCTACCATGGCGACACAAGAGTCCATTGGCATGGCTATTATGAAAGTTACAGCATGTATTATTCATGCAGCTGATCTTGTAATTCCAAAGACATCCACAAAGCTCAAAAGATGTTCAAAACCTTAGTAGACCCCTGAATGTACAGCTGCTTGAAGGTCTGGTGCAAGTTTAGAAGTTAGTTATCCAATCAATGCAAAATCCTATGCTGAGTTGGTGCGTCAACAAAGTGAGGAAATTTTGGATTCAGTATGTTTATTCTATGAATTCATGTCAGTTCTAAAAATGTATGAAAAAAGATTCCCAAGATCCATGGAAGTGATAGTTCATATCAGATTTCTATACTCAATAGTAATGGCTGCACATACACTGATGTCAGGGAGATTTCAAATTGTTTGGGTGAAGCTTTTGCTGCCGTTTCCAGCAATTGAGTGTATCATACCTCATTTCAGTAAGCAAAGACAAGCAGAACATCAATCTTGTTTGCACCGTTTCATAGCAGTGTACCCCTTTAGTATGGTTGAATTGGGGGTGGCTCTGCATTGGTCCAGTGCCACATGTCTGGCCTGATGGCATTCATTATGACATGCTGCATCATTTCTAGAGAATCTTTTGTTCCTTTATAACAGTATTTGGTTACAGCATAGTTTCCCGGATCCTTGGCATAAAGTTTTTGTTCTTCCTTTCCCCAAGCCAAGTAAAGACCCCAAGTTTCCCTCTAGTTATCATCCAGTTGCACTCACTAGCTGCCAAGGTACATTAACACGTAAATTCCCGGTTAATTCATATTTTGGAAAGCAACCAAATTTATTATCGGAAAGTGGCTTTCTCCGACATCATTCACCTCCTGCACCTTGAGATATCCGTGTGTAAGGTTAAGGTGTTTGTGCACAGCAGCACCTGGTGTGTCTTTTTCAGCATAGAGAAAGCCTATGATCATGTATGATGGAATTGCATTCTGTGACCTCCATGAATGTGGTTTGCAGAGAAATCTCCTTACTTTTATTCAATTATTGTTATCATTTTTTAGGTCTGGTTTCCCAGGTACCATGCTCTCTGCACCGTTCCAATAAGGCCAAGGCTGCATTTTATCCGTAACATTGTCTACTTCAAAAATTTTCATGTGGTTTCAGCCACCGTTTATGGCCTACACATCTTCTGTTCATCCTCCAGCATGTATGTCATTGAAGGTAGTTGCAGTCTGCAATCAATCAGATCTGTAAAATGCCAAGCAACAATAACACCATTCTTTCTCTCAATTTGATAGCATGTGTACATTTTTGCCAGAGGTGCTCCCCCTAGAGCTCATCTGGGACCTACAGTAATTCCAGTTTTGCCGGAGAGCAGGTTTCTTGATCTGACTGTGTGTTCATGTTTTGTGCACACAATCAGCATCTTGAGACCCTGTCCGAAGGCTACATTCATTATAAAAATCCTTCAAGTAGTTTCGTAGGGTAGAGACAGGATTTCTTTATTCCTTACTTACCACTCCTGGATTGTGTAGTGTATGGTGCTGCATGTCATTCAGTTCGTTGGTCTTTGGACTCCGTTCATCATTCGGTGTTGCACATGTGTATGGGAGCTTTTTACGTCACCAGTTCCCAGCTTTTATACTGATGCCAACAAACTATCACTTGATTTGTATTATCTGCAGTTGTCCTTTAAATATTATCTGAAACTTCAATCTCTTCCAGAACATCTTTTATATGACAGGGTTTTCCACTCCCAGCAAGCATGCTTGTTTATTTGAGAACCTGCCCTCATGCATTCCAGCATTCAGACTCTGTATGTCAGCTATAGCTCGGGATTGACTTGCGTTGTCACTGACTGGAGAAACTAGGCACTTTGCGTGGCCTCCCTGATACAAGTTCATCTTTATACGATAAGTCCTCAACTCCTGTGTCAGTATACCAGAAGCTCTTCGCTGACCGCCGATTATTCAATTCCACGTTTCCATTTTTACCAATGTATCTAAGATGGGTGTTGTCAGATCTGTGGGCATTTGTTGTACCAATGAAGTTTCTGTACCCTGGGTATCAGACAAGGCCCTGGTGTTTTCAGCAGAGATGCATGCTGTGTATCTTGTACTTTACGTTCGGCTCAGCTCTCATCAGCATGCTATGCTCTGTACAGCTTTGCAGTCTCTCTCCTCTGCCGATTGTGGTGAGCATTTTTTTTTTTTTTTTTGTGAGATGTTTATCTGAATTTAATTAATACAGCAATCAGACATCTCTCAATTGCATATATTTCACTGTTTCTCACATAACAATCTGATGTGAGAAACAGTAAAATACATGCAATTCAGATGTCCGATTGGAGTGTTAATAATTCAAATGTATTTCCACATATTATGCAAAGAATATTTCTTCCACATTATTTACCCGAGTTGTTTATTTCATTCTTTACTCGAGGCCAGTTTCTGCTGGATCCCTGTTAGCGAGTCAGCTGGTGCCAAGTCTGTTTTGCCTTTGGTTGTCAAACCCTTACTGTTTCACTGGGATTTACATTTTCTTGTTTGTGAACATATCAAGTGAATGTGGCAGGGTCTATGGGATGAAGAGGTGGAAAACAAACTGCACCATATCAAGCCTGTTCTGGGAGTCTGGACTTTATCTTGTCACCAGAACTTTAGAGAGGAAGTTGTACTGGCAAGTCTCTGCACTGGGCATTCATTGCCTGTTTACTCAAAGCCATTTGTTGTGTGGTGAAACTGCCTCTACATGTGGGACATGTAATCTACTTATAACTGCCGTACATGTTTTATGTTTGTGAACATGCTAGTTATTTGCTTTTACACACTCTACCAGAAGACTCAATGACTCCAAGTCACCTTTTAAATGATCATCATGATGTGTTCTCTTTTCTTCGCTGTACTGGCGTTTTTCGTTTTGTGTAGAGCGTTTTTGTTTTGTCGGCCTTTTACACTGTTTACTTTTTCTGACATCCTTTTTTTTGTTTTAATGTATTCCATACTGCTCTTAACCTTTGGCCCACTTGTGTTAATAAACACAAACCATCCAACCAACCAACGTTGTGATATACAGTATGTATTTCTAAACTGTAGCCAGAAGTCATCACAAGCTACCATTGATCAGCCCTATATAGCATCAAAAGTACTGTACATAAATGAAATTGGTCGAACATCTGGAGATTTATGGTAGAGAGAACAGCCTAGTCATTTACTGAAATGGTTAGTTTCTTCAAACTGAATGATGACCTTTACAATGTTGGCACCTGTCCTGAGGGCGCTTAGATATTTAGTCCAAAAATCTGGCAGTATTACTCCTTCATTAATACCCACATAAATTGCTTTCCAAATAGTTTTTTTTTTTTTTTGTCCATTAAGTATGAGAAAATAACCTACAGTAGCGGTCATGTAAATCGCATCACATATGAGATATACCAGAAGTCAGTCAAGAGATGTGCAAAGTATGTATATTTAAGCTATGATCGTGATTTGTAATGTTGCCATATGTAGTACAGAGAATAAACCAAAGAAATGCAATTTATTACATATAATGCCTACATTTAGCTGAAATAAGTGCAATTTCACACCACAGGTGCACCAACACTGTTAGGGGAGCACTGTCGCAAGAACATGCTTTACACAGTTCTGAAATAACGAGAGAAAAAAAAAAAAGGTTCATAGTGTAGGTAGGCCTACAAAACATAACGTGAACGGTGGGGTTGTAATACTTCATAGGGCCACCTCGAGCCTTAACAACAGCTTTGTGGTGCCCAGGCATGGAATGGATGAGTTTCTTCAAATATTCTGTACCAAGCTCTTGTAATACACTCGTGCAGTTGTTTATTGTCCAGCCTCCGCTCTGCAACTTTCTTCGACATAAGTACCAGCAATTCTCAATGGGGTTTAGGCTACCTGGCCAACTTAGGCATCTGACCTTGGCCTCTAGTAAGAAATTTTTGACTTAAACATGTAGGTATCAAGTGAAATGACAATAATGCTAACAAACCATACAGGCATTACACATGAAAATTTTCTCGCCTTCCTGGTGTGGTGACATGTAGCAGAGTCGTCCTGAAAGATGCAGGATTCAGTGTCACCAAATTGTTCCTGAACTGCTGGGCAGATGTTTTTGTAGCACTCTGCATTCACAGACCCATATATATAAAGTGTAGTCTGCAGACACCTTTTCTGGATATGCATCCCCACAACATTTGACTCACCGGAAACTTAACAGAGATGGCTTGGTGCAGACAGTAAAAGGCCTCCCTTTTTCTACGCCTAACATAGGATTTGCCTTCAGATCTGTGCAGGTTAAATTTCGATTCATCCGAAAGCATAACAGAATTCCACATGCTCTTTAACTCAATAAGTTATTTGTGCATTTTACTCATCAGTAATGACTTCTTATATGGACGGTAGGCTTAGAGACCCACCCATGTTGCACAGACATCGTCACAGTTGGTGCACTCACTTTTAGGCCTGTCTAACTGCTGCCACTGTACCTTCAGTTTGGACGAACTAGCTGTACGTTCTCGCAGGCTGAGACGCTTCAGCATCCTATCCTGACATGACATACACACATGGTTACCCCCTGATCCAGCTTCTCTTTCCATGTTCGTGTATCCTTTGTAACAAACAATTGTTGAATGATGACATTACACTATTTCATGCAAGGATAAACCTTCAGCATTGAAAGCAATAATTACAGACTTTCTATGCGGTGTTAACTATCAAAAACTTTCCATTTTGCTTATAACAGCGAATCACCTTCACATAGGGTTTTTTATACCAATGGACGATACAATCACTGGAAACATTGCTGTGCCGCGGTAGTCTAAGCAATGGCTTCTGATCATTCGTCCGAAAGGGGTCTGGGTTTGAATCCCGGTGAGGCACGGATGTTGTGTTTGTCTTACGGCACTGGCTCTCTCCCTTCCCCGGAACCAGTGGCCCTAAATTAGGGATGGGCGACTGCTTTATAGCCCATCAAGTTGCTTGCAGTGGTCGTTACACCTCCAATGAAAAAGTGTTCTGATATCATGAAATTGTTTGTTACAGGTGATGCTATTTTCATGGCCACTACTGTATATCTGCTTTTAATTATTAGTCTGTAACATGAATATAACAAGCAGCAATTGTTTTAGCTGCTCATTTTATTTATTTCATATAAAATAATGTAATTCAAATTCTGTAAGCTGATGTAATTATTACTAATTCAGAAAACTATGGCCTTCATAACTAAATCATAGGTTACAGATGAAGTCGATGAGATAGCAGAGGAAGAATTTAGAAAGCTAGAGGAAAAATTAAGAAGTGATCCTGAAAAATGAAAGCATACATTTTGTGCAAACTATTTGTGTAATATAGCCTTTATTTAAATAGAAAAAAAATTGCTGTAATAAATAATTTATATGCATTATTTTGTGCACTTGTGTCATTCTTTATAATTTATATCTAGGTAGTTGAATTATACATGAAAAAAGAGGCAAATATTTTTATGTATGCAAAATAGAGTGAAATTAATTCCCGCAATGAATGTATTTTCCCAAGTGATTAATCTTTCAATTTTGTATATTCTGTTATTTAGTTTTGCTTTAGTCTTTATTTTAAAAAGAGTAAATGTTGATGCCATATGTACAGTTTGCTCTCGTACAGTGGTTATTTTTAAGCCATTCGCACGTGAAAAACTTTACATTAAAATTTTGTACGGTAATATTCCTTTACTATAGTAGAGCTGAAGATGAAAGGGGAAATTTTGAGAAAACTGACCTAAATGAATGGTAAAAAACTGATTTGCATTTAGACAGTGAACTCAATTACCATAATTTCTGTTGTATGATCTTTCGACTATCCAAGGTTCGTACTCTTCCAAGCAAACTAAATTCAAGCACTTTTCCAACCCGAATTATCGTATGTGTGCACTGTTGGTCAGTCAGTAGGTAGGTATTTTAGTAAGTTCAAACCAGCTGGGGCGGACACACCTTCAATGACCTGCCTATTAACCCCTTGCCCCCAGTTATATTTTATTAACTTGGAATTGTCCCTCCGTTTTGTTTTTCGAAATAATTTTATTTTGTGGAATATTTTGAAAGAGTACATTGTTTTCGTATTCATCTTCTGAACGACACTCACAGTTTGCTTTTATTTTTGATGCAGCCTAGAGACGAAGGGTCCATGCATGAAGCACAAGGAATTCCTGGAAGTTCCACCCTCCGACAAGAACACGTCCCTAACCGCAGTAAACAGAAACCCATCACAATTTGCGAATACATCATTCCACTTATTTTATTCACATGGCTGACATTTTACTCTGTAGTGATATCATAGCCAAGGCACCAGCTGTCCTGAGTTGACGCAAGTTCTGCACTATTTGATCAGTTTGGTATTTTTATCAGTACTACACAGAAATCTCCTATACATCATTTCAGCACAAACAATTATTTAACATATGCTCTTTCATATCATTACTTAAAAAACAAAACAAATTTTCAAGTACTATTTACTTAGCCTTAAACTTTTTCAAGGAGGTTACGAACCATGTTATCTGTTCACAAAGTTATAAATTTAATCTCTGTGAAAAATATGGCGCTTTAGAAATAAACGTTTTTGTCGCATCTCGGTTTTTAAAAAATTCACATGGTAATTATGCAGGATATGTGATATAATTGATAACATGTGTTAACAACAGAAAAATGTAATTGAATATGAAGATAGAAGTCTGAAAACCTTTTGTTTTTTCCCCCACTTACAAACATGTGGAATGAAGGCCCTTGTAGAACATTACATGCTCTGAGGAGCTTCCCACAACACAATCACTGTCATCAGAATCCCTTTGTGAATCTCATTTGTCGGTTTTTGCTGTGCTGATCACATTAGTTAAGGCTTTTGTTTACTCTAAGTTGAAACATGTTCATGGATGCGAAGCTGTCTGTAGTTTCTACAGATTTAACTACAGTAATGCTAAAAAAAAGTATGAATTTTTCCTCTTTATTCAGTTTTTTTAGAAAAAAATTAAGGAATTTTACTAATTTTTAAAAGGAAAAAAAAATTGAATTTTTGCCTACAGTTACTTTCTTACTTCTTTGGACTTGTTTCCCCCTCCATAATTTTATTTATTTTGCAAAAAATATGCAGTAAAGTAGTTGATTTTTTTATATAAAAATCAAGTGAAACAAGTTATTAATATAATATTAAAAACACAAATGTGTTCTATAAATACAACATTGAAATGGTCATGAACAGCAATTAGTCTTGCAAAGTCACACACGTGCACAGAAGAGCCAAAACATTATGACCACCTGCCCGATACGAATGATGTTGGTCCTCCTGTGCTGCCAAAATGGGCTCTTTCTTACCTGGTGAGGCGTGGACACTCCAAGATTTCTAAAGTTGTCTTGTGTTATCTGATGCCAACGCATTACTAACAGATCCTTTAACTCTCGTAAGCTATGTGGTTAAGCCATTGCAGATCAGATTTGCTATTCCAACACAAACCACAGATGCTTAATTGGAGAATTCAGAGGCCAGGACAATTCCTGAAAACCTTCATGTTCTGCAAACTATTCTCAGACCATCCGGGTAGTGTGACATGGTGCATTAGCCTGCTGAAAGATGGGAATATTAGAGGGGAATATTGTTGCCATGAAAGGATGTACCTGGTCTGTAATTATGTTTAGGTAAGTAGTAGATGTCATAGTTTCTTACACGTGAATGGCTGGACTCGGGGGTTTCCCAGCAGAACACTGCCCAAGGCATTACTCTTCTTCTGTCGGCTTGTTCTCGTCCTGCTGTGCATCCTGGTGTCAACACTTTTCTAGGTAAACGACGCACATGTAACCAGCCATCCGCATGATGCAACAGAAAATGAGATTCACCGGACCAGATGACCTATCAATCATTCAAGGTCCGGTTTTGATGCTCCCATGTCCATTGTAGGTGCTTTTGATGGTGAACCAAGTTTATCATGGGAACTTGGGAGTGGCCTGCAGCTACAAAGCTACATTTTCAGCAGGGTTTGATGTGCTGTGACACATTATTCCCATCACCAACCTTCAAATTACCAGTGAGTTGCATCACAGTATCCCTTCTGTTGGCTTGTACCATATGGGATAGCCTTCGCTGACCTGTAGCATCAATGAGCAATGGCGGCCTACACCTTTACTGGTGGTTCATGTTTTTCCCCACCTCCAACCAGTGTTCGAAAGTACTAACCATGAGCATTCCCCCAAGTCTTGTCATCTCAAAAATGCTCTGACCCAGTTGCCTGGCATTACGATGTCCTCTGTTAAGCTCACTTAAGTCTGCTGTTTTTCCCATCTGAAGAACAAGAATAACACCCCCTTGAGGGAGATGGGTTGAGATAAAGCCAAATTTTGCTACAACACAGTTTACGAATGTCAGGAAAGACTCGTAGCACTAAAATGCATTTTTGTAATGGCTTTTATCACATTTAGCATCAAGTTCTCATAATTTGTGCAGATTACAATAAGATATTGTTACATTTATGTAAAATGTGGTGAAATAATGTTCAGCGATAGTTTAGTAAAATATACTGCTGAAAAACAATGAAATTTCAGATTTCAACAATGATGTACTGTGACCCATTTTCATTACACCAAAATTTTTTACTTGGGATTTACTTTGTTACTGTAAGGAAAGATGTTTATAAACAAAATTAAATTTACACTTAAGTTACATAAAACTGAAAATGCACTATCGGAACTTTCAAACTGCATCTCTAGACTGTTCCAACCAAAGTTTTGGAAAGTAATGTTTAAGTTATTGTAAAATCTCCAATCAAGCAAGGAAAATCTGTAATTCCAGACTATCCCTTCCTTCCCAGATTTTCCCTAATAAGTTAAAAAAAGTATTAATCAATAGTCAAAGTGCTGTAAGACTCAAAACTACTATACTGAAAACAAACATGTCAGTTATATTAAATAAGCAAGTGAGATATAGGACTAAACTAAACTTACTGTAATTATCTCACATCGTATCTCTTAATAAAATAAACATTTCTGAAGCACATATAGAAGAATGACAGCTGACCAAGGATTAACCTTAAGATGTTTAACATTGAACCACTGAACAAATACAAGAACAGTTCAAATTCTTCATAAAAACTCTTGAAAACTAACAATAATATTTATAGAGGTACAGCGAAATCTCCATTTATGGACACCTCCGAACAATGATGACCTCAAGCAAGTTTTGGTGGTATTGAACAGCTTCTGTAAGATTAACCTCTTAACAGCAGTCAATGGACACCCCAGTCAGCCCCACGAGAGACCTAACAGACACCTTGTCCCTTGGATCTTACGTAGTTCCTTTGGCAAGAGGGATAAGATAGGGACAAAGAATATTTACTGCTAAAGGCATAATGGGTTAGATTATGATTGCTACAGTGGTATGCTCAAGTGAAAAGAAAAGAGTTAAAAGTTTAGTTCTATGTGAGGCGAGCTGTAGCTTCTACATGTGTTTCAATCTCCCCCGGGGATGGTTGATGGGCATGGAATTTTGCCTGTTGTAGACATTGTTTCTTGGTTTGGTCCCTGTGGGCTCTGTTCCTGCTCTACGGCGCACGGCCAGATAACTGTGCAGTTACACTTTACTAACATTTTTCTTTTTTTATTTCCTATAGCATACCCTAACATTAATCTCCTAGCTTGCTATTTCTAAGTGCTGTTTAATACCAGACTTCAGACACTGTTTTCTTAAAATCCTCTAACACCCAGCCCAGCTTCTGAATAATGATGACCACCACCTAAACAAAGGCCACTTTTCACTGGTCCAAGCAAGTGATTGCTATTCAGAGGTTTCACTGTATTTACAAAATAATTGCAAATTCTAATTAGTTAATTATTTTGTAAATAGCTGCATAAATAGGAAATAGCTTGATTGGATTCTACTAAGAAAAATTAAGCACCGATTTTGAAATTAAATTTCGCTTTAAAAAAAGAAAATGTGTGTTTTGATTTGTTTTGAAGAGACTGTTGCAAAGAAAAATTATGCATTTCATTGAAAAAAGTTCTTTAAAAATACTGTTTATCACTATTACTAACGATATTAAACATATAGAAAAATAATAATATAATCAGGAAATAAAAAAAAATGCAGCCTGGTAAAAAAAAAAAATAAAAATAAAAAAATAAATTGAAATTCCAAGAATCATGGTACATTATCATTTCTTTAAGAACAATAATTTCTGGTGGTTCCAAACAATCTTACCACTGGATGACATGATGATGTCCAAGAAATAACGAAAAGGCATTACGATACGGAAAAGATCCGTTTTTAGATCTTAAAAATACAATTGTGTAATACAAGGATTACTAAGATGACATAAAAACTACTTTTTTGTCAAATGTTCAGGTTGTTGTTATTGGGACTGACTGACTCAAGCGGTAATACCAAGCCATTATATTATGTTTGTTAATCGTAGCATTTCTTACAATTTGTAGACTTTCTTCCAATTTCCTTTTTGCACAGTGTGTTGTTGATGTGAGAGAACTTAAGTCCCAGTTAATTGAATGTCTGGTACTTGATATGTATGAAAAAAACTGCACTCAGTTTAACTTTTGTTTCCAAATGTTTAAAAAGACAAAACAATGTCCTTAGACGGAATAGTCGGATATCCCGTTTCAAGAGCAGAGAGAGAGTGCTAACGCTCTCTCTCTCTCCGCTCTTAAAACGGGATATCCGACTACCATCCAAGATCGATTGTCATTGGTCAACGACAGCACACGCAAATTTTGTCAGTGACGTGGGTGTTCGTTGCTTGCCAAATCGCATTTTCTCGAGGACGCGTAGTTCTACGTTACCATGGAAAGTAAAATGACGAAACGCAGAAGATATACTTCTAGTTTTAAACTAATGGTAATAAATATGTTTTTCCGAATCCTGGGAAAACTTCGACGATTATTTCGGGCTTCACTGAAGCAAACATTATTTCTAAAAACTGTGGTGAAACGCCAGAAGACAGTGAAAGTGATGCAGACGACCCCGAAGTTTTTTGTTTTTTTTTATGATGAGCTTTTAAAACTTTTTAATTCGGACAGAGAAGTTTCTGATTTTGATAGATTTGATTGAAAAACTATGTGTACCATATATTTTCAGAATGTTGTGCATGTATTTTTTAAATTCTTGAGGTATAAATGTTTTATAATTGGTTTAAGCGCCTTATGAATTCTTCGAGTAAAGTTTTATAAAATAGGTAGTGTTATCCTTAAGATTGAATCTTGTTTAATTGATATTTTTATTTATTATTTCAAAGGTCAGGTACTATATTTTTATCTACGTAATGTTTTTAAGATTCCGCCGTGGTACTATCCCACCTTACTGCGAAGGTGCAGTGTATACGGAGGTGCGGCGTTTCTGGCGATTTTTTTCCCATTCCGCCGCCTTTTTTTTTTTTTTATTGCTACGACGTATACGCCAGTGTAGCTTATTTACCTGAAATTACAGTACTTTGCTGCCAGAAATACTAAACCAAAATCTAGAAATAAATTAATAATTTTTTTTAAGCTCACTAAATCAATATCCCTTAGTTTGGGCAATCTTACACAATTCACAGAACTGGAGGAAATTTCATCTGATGTAAGTACTATTATATTGGTACAAATTTATAACACCCAATGACAGAAAATTTTCTAAAACAATTTATTACTAAATGTGGACATGAACTCACAGATTACAGAAAAATTGAATTTTTATTTTTGTTCTCATTATGACTCATCTTGAGTTTGGAAGTTTGAAAATGAGCAAAATTGGTCAGTTAATCAGCAACATGAAGCAAGTAGATTCTTTAACGTAGCTGCCATACATTTAGTATTTAACAATAATGGAACACTATATGCCAAACCATAATTTATGAAAATATTGAAAATAAGTAAATATTTAACATAAGTTAAATGTACATAACACCCCCTTTTCAAGGGTTAATTTGTTTCAGTGGAAATGATGATGTACAATCCCAAGGTAATACTTTAACAAAGTATTATTTAGAATTCAGACGGGCTTCAGTTTAAATGACATAATTGTCCATTTCATACTAACAGTTTCTTTCTCTTATATTAACATAGCTACAGTTCAGAATGCCTTTATAAAATCCTTGATTCCAAGTCTGTATTTTATCCACCTGAAAATAATATATAAATCATTAAGATGAACTGGTAAAAGTTTTCCACAGCAAATAAATATTGAATTGCAAATTATAAAAAAAAAAAAGAAAGCTGGTATTTTCATATACATAATGAGGCCCTGGGCCAAACTTCAGATTAGGACACACAAAATCATCATTAACTGTACTACAATGAATACTGAAAAGGAAATAATACACGCGGAGGAAAAGGCTAAACTGCTGAAGTTGCACAAGACAAGCTTAGTATACTATATATATTGTGCAAAGGTATATCATGTGCTGCATTGGTTCATGGAAGCTGTGTAGCATGCAAAAGTATTAAGTTACAAAAAAGTGAGCATAAGTAAAAATCAAACTTGCATAACAACAAAAAGGCAGTACTTTGGGGATCAGTGTACCCCACTAGCATAATGACAGCTTACATAAATACAAGCTATAATGTGTCGGTCTTTCAGAGATCTGGGAAATTAAGAAAGAACAAAAACAGATTATTTTTCTTTTAAATTCCAAAGACTTCTAAATTTGCCTTACTGTAGAGGACTGCATGGACCTGGCCCACACAGCCAGAGCTTTTTTTTTTTTTAAAAACTTTTCATCAATTAAGTAAAAAGTTCTAATAGTAGAGGACATGGGCCTGGCCTGCGTGGCTGGCCGGGCTTTTTTTTTTTTTTTTTTTTTTTTATTGCTTAAGTAAAATATTGAGGGTTTAGGCTAGGCCTGTACTGGAAAGTTTAGAATTTTGCTCCTGGATTAAAGAAAAAATATTTAAAATATTTATCTCACAAAATGAAGACTGACTAGTTAAATAATTATACGGTAAAAGATTGCTGAGTGAAACAAAAGAACCTCTTCTGCCACCGGATGCATTAACTTCAGCTGATGACAACAAGAAGGGTTGTAAGATGAGAGCTGAAATGGGATGGTTTATTTTTTTTAACACGTTTTTCAGCAATTTTTTTGTTTAGTACGTTACGACCCACTGGTGGGGTCGTAACTATTTCAATACAGTGCTGTATTGACACGCTGGTGGGTCGTTTAAAGATATATGCATAAAGTGACAGATATCCACTACAGATTTATGTATATTAACTTTTTTTTTCTTGCTCTGAAAAATGTAGAAGTTCACGCGTTACAACCCACAGGTGGATCGTAATGCAGCGAACATGTTAAAATTAAAATCAACTCCCGTTTTTCACTTCGCTCATTTTAAGGATTTGGCCTTTTTCTTCATCTGAGAAATAAATGGGTCCTCAGCTTCATGAAACCAAAAACGAGTTTTCTTTATTTGTTTGTTTGGAGGTTTAAAGACCACAATGAGTGACTCGAAGGCCTATTAGCACACTGATTCCACGGAAGGTACAGAACTAACATCCATACCTCACCAGATTTCATACACAGATTCTTTTTTTTTTTTTTTTTTGATTGGAGGTTTAACGACCACCGTGAGCAACTCAATGGGCTATAAGCAGTCGCCCGTCCCTAATTTAGGGTCACTGGTTCCAGGGAAGGGAGAGAGCCAGTGCCGTAAGACAAACACAACATCCATGCCTCACCGGGATTCGAACCCGGACCCCTTACGGACGAATGATCAGAGGCCAACGCCTTAGACCACTGCGCCACCGGGGCGGCATACACAGATTCATCTTAGACAAATGGTCAGAAGCACTTTGACCACTGCACTCTTGACACCTTAAACCACTGTTTTCAGTCCTGTGCTTGTACAACTTTTTTTTTTTTTTTTTTTTTTTTTTTCAGATTTGGTGGAACAACAAGTTCCTGTCATTTGGCCAAACATTTTAGAAACACATATTAAGTTTGAACATAAGCACATAACTTTAAATAACTAGTGTCCCCTCTAGGCCGATTTAGCGGAGCACAGTGCCCTGCTCTTTCTTGACTTTAAAATCCACCCTGCCCCTCTTTTAGATGGTGAAATGCCAGTTGCCCTTAGTCTCGCAATGCCCCTGCTGTCCATGACACGATACATCCATATTGCAGTGGCAGTCACAAACATACCAACGTCACCGTCTTGCTCAAATATGATACCTGCAAACCTTACAGTTAATGAGATCACATGGAAATTGCAAAACTTTTTTTTATTGGGGGGGGGGGGGCTTTAACAACTACCATGAGCAACTCAAAGGACTATAAGTAGTCACCTATCCTTGATTTAGGGCCACTGGTTTCAGGTAAAGATAAAAATTAGCAGTTGCCACTCACCACATGGTAACTGGAGAAAACAAAAAGCCAGTAGAAGTTGCTTTACTCGCCAAGCTCAAAAATTTCCCTCTCTGCATGGACTGGTGGCCAAATTATTTTTTCATTATTGAAGAATTCGTTGGCATTTTTTAAAACCCTCCTATAAATTAGCAAGTACATTTTCTATTATCCAACTCGCATCTGGCAGAAAAACAGTGCTCTTCTTAGTAAATAAATAGGTGCGATTTATTTGTAGATTCACCCTTTAAGAAAAGAGGATGCGGTTTTGTTTTTTCTATTGAAGTTGGGGCACAAAGCAGTGGTGTATCTAGGGCGGGGCAAGTATGGCACGTGCCCTAGGCGCCAATGTTAGGGGGGCACAAAAAAGCCAAAAGAAATAGTGTGTGTTTGCTGTTTGGTGAAGAAAATTAATTTTGAGAAAACTTGGTAAAAAACGAATTTGAGAAACCCAAAGTCATAATAAAAACGAAACATTCATTCTGAATGGCTGTCGTCAGCAGCATGGTGAATGCAGCGGCGTGCGTGGAATACCCAGAGACACTGCGTTAGACCGGCCGACTAGCGTGGCACCTCTGACAGGTGACACGTGGCGGCGGCAAGTGTCTTTGTCGGTCGGTTCGACACCTTTGTTTTCTAGTAGTTTCAAGAAGACCGACATTTTTTTCTTTAGTTGTAGTTCTTTTAAGTGTGCGAATGTTCTGGTGGCTTCCATTGTAATATAAAAATATTTTTACCAATTTCAGTCTAGTCAGTTAACAATTTAAAACCAAGGAGGTCTGATATTTCTATTGTTTTGTATTTAGTGATTATTGTTAAGCAAACGTTGTGAAGTTTGTTAAATTATATAGGATTCTATTTTAAATTTAGAAACTTGTGTAAAAAAAACAATGAAGCCTAAGAAGGAAAGTGGAGCTGAAGAGCAAAAATGGTATGCATGTTGGGGGGGGGGGGGCAAATTCCACACTTGCCCTAGGCGCTGTTTACGCTAGATACGCCACTGATACAAAGTATTGATAATGGACACCTGAGCCTTTGCTGGAACTCTGACGTCACAAGCTGGTTTCAGCAATTTCCTTTTTACTAAGTTTCTCCGAAAATGCATGGTTTCCCATTGATTAGTCATTTCCTGTTTATCAACAGATGGGTTCCAATTCAACTCGGGCAGGGTTGTACTATCATGGCTTCAGATTTCTCTAAAAAAAATAATTAAGGGGTGTTCCTTGACTTAAATAAGGACACCCATATTTTTCTTTCGGCAAAAAAAAATTTTCCCTTCGAGATACAGGGTTTCAAATCTTCCACTGTCAAACAAGCTCTCTACGAAACGGTTATTTTTCCTAAATTCAGTGAGTCATTGCAGCGGAATTAAAAAATATATCTTGTTCTAGTGTTTTGTATTACATTGTGTGTATAACATATAATAATATATGATGCTAATATTTTTTTACACATCGTATGATTAAAATTTTAAAAAATCACAAACTTTGTGATTTAAAAAAAAAATAGAATTTTTTTTATACTCTTTTTTTTTTTTTTTTTTTTTTTTGTTAAAATCATACAAATGTGCACTTTATTTGCAATTTTTTATACGCTTGTGAAACTGCTAGTTTCCGCGTTTCAGCAGCGTTAAAAACAGCTGATTTTGAAAAATCTTTTAACTTTGCCAACAATTTTCTCAAAAAACCCATTTTTTTTAAATTCTGAAATTAAATCACTGTTTTATTATCAACAGAAGAATATCGGTGTAAATTTTCACGTACCTAAAAACGCCCGTTTCCGAGTTAGGTGCGTTTGAATTTGGTTTTGAAAGCCTACGATTTTCTGTGTTCTAAAGGAGTCATTTTGGAAAAATCTCAGGCGCAAAGTACGTATTCCCTCCCCAAATGAGAGCGATGGATCAGCTGGCCCTGGTTGGATTCGTCTACCTCACCCTACCCTGAGCGATAACATGCCTAAAAAACGGCCTTGGTATAAAAAAAATCAAATCCATATATATAAAATTGAATGTTTGTTTGTATGTTTGCTATACAAATCTACAGTTTTCAATTTAGAACCACCAAACTTGGTATACTATCTCATGGTATTCTAACTTAGACCGTAGATGGTTTTGGAAGGGGTCGGAGCCCAAGGCAAGGGGTCCCCAAACAAAATTTTCGTAAAATCTGCAGTTTGCAATTTAGAACCACCAAAGTTGGTATACTATCTCATGATACCCTAACATAGACGGTTTTTGGAAGGGGTCAGGATCAAGTGGCCCCCCACACAAAATTTTCAAAAAATTTAGTTTTCAACTCACAACCATCAAATCAAAGAAAGGTGACTTGATCACGCTAGTTACGTTAACTAAAACTTTTACAAAAAGTTCGTAAGTTGGAAGCTTTCGACCTTATCTTAGGTTGTTACGTGTTTTGCCCATAATCGTCATGTCATCGTCACAACCATCAAATTTGGTATACTATCTCTTGGTACCCTAACTTAGACCGTAGATGATTTTTTATGTCTTGGTACCCACCCTTAAACGGTTTTTGGAAGGGGTCTGGGGCCGGGGTTCCCATACAAAATTTTCGTAAAATCCAGTTTTCAATTTAAAACCACCAAATTTGATATACTATCTCATGGTACCCTAACTGAGACCGTAAACTGTTTTTGGAAGGGGTGGGAGCCCGGGGTCAAGGGGCCCCACACAAAATTTCCATTAAATCTACAGCTTTCAATTAAAACCCACCAAATTTGGTATACTATCTCATGGTACCCTAACTGAAACCTTAGACAGTTTTTGGAAGGGGTCGGAGCCCAGGGTCAAGGAGCCCCCATACAAAATTTTCGTGAAATCTACAGTTTTCAATTTAGAACCACCAAATTTGATATACTATCTCATGGTACTCTAACTTAGACCATAGACGGTTTTCAGATGGGGTCTTGAGCCCGGGTGTCAAGGGGCCCTCATACAAAATTTTCATAAAAAGGTCCATTTTTTACTTTTAAGAACTGCAACACAATTCAGCACTTTAATACCTGATCTACGTTTTAAGTTAGAAACCGTAGATAGCAATGAAGTGCAAAAATCTGTTTAATAGTGTATTAAAAACAAATGAATAAACGTTAGCTTGCACCACCAATGGGCGGCTTAATCAAGCAGAAATACAATGCAATGTAGATAGAGAGTTCCAGATATTCAAAATTCAAAATGGTAAACAAAGGATGCTTTGCCTATGTCATGTTGCATGCATGCAATGACATAAGTACACTGCATTTCAGTGTCGCAGGATTCTCAGAAGCACACGCCAGATGTACGGCAGTTCTATAGATGTCTCCTCGAAGATAAGTATTTCCATTCCTTTTCCTTTCTTTTTTGTTTCGTAAAAGTAAATTAACTAAATCAGAATTATTATTTTTATTTTTCACATTTGCAGCCATCCTGGCTCCTTTTTTTTGGGGGGGGGGATGCAGAAATATTACATTAGCCAGTCATTGGCAGTGGCTGGCATTAATTTGGAGGAATCCTGCTCTTCACACGGACAACTCTACGTTGCCCTGCTCAAGGGCTGGCAATCCTAAAAATCTCTACATTTTTGCTCCCAATAGAAAAACTAAAAATATTGTTTACCAAAAAGCAATAACCTAAACGAATTAAAATAAATTTACCGAAAAATTACAGGAATATCGTTTTCATTCATTAACTTTCACCCGCTGAACTTGGCAATTACACGAATAGTAGTATTTACCCGGGAAATTCCACGTACCCCTGCTAGCAAATAAATAAAATTCTTGCTGCTCCACTAACAAAGTTGAGTTACAAAAAACAGTTGTTTGTTTACATATGCTTAAACATCGCATAAGAAACTATAAAAGAGTAGAAAATTTTTATTGCGAAATAATTTCAAGAGAAAAAATGCTAGGTTGATAGTGCTGGTAGCTACCCAATCTCTGAATAATTTATTTAACTCTGCATATCTAGCCTGCAAAACTTTAAAATCACAGTTGTAATGGCAATTGTCAAATCTACTAAATAAATAAAAATAAAATAATTGTGTATTCATTAGATATATAAAGGTGATTATATTTCCCAAACAGTTACCTGATTTTAGGACAAATTGAGTTGGCTTCAGGGATGATCTAGCGGCACATATTAGAAGCATGGAATTTAACTTGCGCTCGGTGTTAGATCTCGAGTTAGCCGTTGACCAGTTGCAACGGTCTATTCTTAAATCTTATCACCAAAACTGTCAGGTCAAGACTGCTAGCTTACCAAGGCAAGTTCCTTAGTGGAATAAACAGCTTAGCAGTCTTAGAGGCAAAACTAGAAGGCTCTTTAATAAAGCTAAATGTACTGGTGAGTGGACGGTATATAAGACTACCCTCATGCAGTACGATAAAGCCATTAGAGAGGCAAAACGAGCCTCTTGGAGAGATTTCTGTGGAAGTATTTCAGATACTCCCAGTACTGCCAGATTTATGAAAATCATGGCTAAGGGCAATGTAAAAAATAGCCTGAACACCATAAAACTGGTTGATGGGAGCTTCACAAAAACTGGTAAAGAAACACTAACAGAAATGCTAGGTGTACACTTTCCAGATTCAAGCATAATTGACCCCACTGGCGTATGCGCAGCTAACCTTGGGCACCGACATGCAAAAAAGGAGGACTGGATTGTTGCCGGGGAGGTGATTAATTGTTCTAGAATTAAGTGGTCCATTAATTCTTTTGAACCATATAAATCACCTGGCTGTCATGGTATTATTCACATCTGAATGCAGCAAGGACTGGAGATAATTACTCCATTCTTGTGTAAATTTTATCGGGCCTGCCTTGCTCTTGGTTATGTACCAAGTGCTTGGAGACAGGCTAAGGTAATATTTATTACCAAGTCAGTTAAGTCAAATTACCACAAAGCAAAGGCCTTTAAGACCTATTAGTCTAACATCTTTCTTTCTTAAGGCTCTTGAGAAGATGGTGGACAGGCATATTAGGGAGGTTGTTTTACTCCCTCAACCCCTCTCAAAATTCCAGTTTGCCTATCAGCAAGGCAAATCAACAGAAGCAGCTCTCCATGGCATAGTCTGTTGCCTGGAGAAAGCATTAAAATGTAAGGAAGTGGCATTTGCCACTTTTTTTTATATTGAAGGTGCCTTTGACAGAGTCTCTACGAAGACTATTGTGGGGGCTGTGAAAAGACATGGTGTTGATAGAACCTGCTGCCAATGGATTAAGGCCAGGCTCACAAGCAGAACGGTTGTGGCCTCGCGACTTGGAGAGAGACTGTCGGTCTCCACTTACCGAGGTTGCCCTCAGGGAGGAGTTTGCCCTCCCCTGTTGTGGTGCCTGGTGGTGGATGAACTGCTGAGGATCCTGGAAGGCTCTGGTTGCGACTGTTTTGGCTATGCAGATGATGTGGCCATAATTTTCAAGGGAAAATTTCCCAAAACAGTCTCTAGTGTAATGCAAAGAACACTGGGACTTGTTAAGGATTGGTGCAGGAAGGTTGTTCTACCAGTAAACCCCGACAAAACCACCCTTGTGCCTTTCACTAGAAAGAGGAATTTTGGATACCTTGGAGGTATTACTCTCTTTGGGAAAACAATTCCTCTTGTCACACAGGTTAAGTACCTGGGAGTCATTTTGGACAGAGGCTTAACCTGGAAACAGCACCTAGATTACTGTATTGCCAGAGCCAAGAAAGTGTTCTGGTCATGTAGAGGTGCTACTGGCAAATCCTGGGGTCTTAACCCAAGGATCTTGCACTGGATATATATTATGGTCACTTATGGCTCAAAGGTGTGGGGGCGCAGAGTTAACTTCTGTACGGTGCAGGCTGAACTTAACAAGTTACAAAGGCTGGCCTGCATAGGTATATCAGGAGCAATGAGAACTACTCCAACAGCTGCATTGGAGTTGCTTCTTGATATTCTGCCACTTCACCTTAATATTGAGGGTGAGGCTATTATGGGGGCATATAGATTATGCTGCAATGGCTTGTGGAGACCTTCGTTGTGGGTTGGCAGCCATACCAAGCCTATTCAGGAGTGTTTTTGTAAGGAGCCCATCTTTCAAATGGGAACTGACAACATGCAAGTAAAATATCATTTCAATAAAGCATTCAGTGTGAACTTTCCTAGTCGCAGTGAATGGGAAACATCCTTTGTCCCTGGATGCAACGGTGAAGCTGTTTGGTTTACTGACGGCTCCAGGACAAATGTAGGAGTTGGAGCAGGGGAGTTATCCCTGTCCAGAGGTTATGGTTCATGCCAAAGCCTTGGAAGGGCATGCTACCGTGTTCTAAGCTGAGGTGTATGTATGCTATTTTGGCATGTGCCTCAGAATGTCTGGTCAAAAGGCATCGTAAGTAATGTGCGTATCCAGATTTTTCAGACAGTCAGGTGGCATTACTGGCACTTCTTCAGTGCCGCATTTCATGCAAAATTATTTGGAACTGTCTCTAGACCCTAACTGAACTGGCAGACTGGAACAAAGTGCAACTATTCTGGGTGCCAGAACATAGGGGTTTCGTAGGCTTCTTGCTAAAGAGGGGCACAACAGGCTTTTTATGGTCCAGAGCCTGCATTAGGGCTTGCCTCTGGTGTGGCTAGAGGACTAGTTAAAAGGCTGCTGAGGACTAAGCAATTTGACCCCTGGCATGCTACCAAGTGACAGAGACAGGCAAAAGAACTTAATCAAGGACCCTTGCCTCGTAGAGCTAAGGAGCTCTTTAAACTACCAAAAAAGGATATTGAACTGATTGTCGGTCTACTTCCAGAACCCTGTCATCTTAATAGGCACCTTAATTTGATTGGGGTGAAAGAGGATCCACTTTGTAGAGGATGACATCTAGAAGAGGAGACTTCCTTGCATTTTCTTTGTGACTGTGAATTTTTTGCAGCACTTAGACTCATATAACTTGAAACCAAGTGATCTCTTTTTAGTACCAGTCAAGAGCATTCTTGCTTTTGCTCATGCATCTGGTCTCTTTGGAAATTAGGGCTGGGGATACACAACAGACCTTAGGTCAGGGTGCTGGGTTATTGTACCCCCCCCCAGTTACAATTAGCTGATTTTATACGTATGAATACATATAATCATCATCATCATTGTCAACCATTATCAATCCACTGCCGGATGAAGATCTCCCCAAGTTTTCTCCACAACCGGTTTATCTTGTGCCAATCTCCTCCACGTCACTCCCGCATACTTTTGAATTTTGAATTTCATTAATCCATCTAAAATGTGGTCTTCTTCTGGGTATATATATATATACTGAAGAGTAAAGCTGAAAACTAAGGAAAAACCCTTGAATTCAAAACGAAAGTTGCAAAATAACCCGAAGATCAAAACGCGCAACGCAGCAGCTATGAAAATTCAGAATTCACATTCTATTAAGAAGAGACGTAAGCAAAAAAAAAATATATATTTTGACTCATACCAAGTACAACATAGAAAAGGTTATGTATCTACCGGTGTGAGTAAAAGGAGAAAAGATAAAAAATAAAATAAAACAACTGAATGTAGAAAGTGTCGAGAATACTGAGCCTTGGCTTTATCAAGGACCAGCAAAAACTCTGCATTTTCTCACTTCCACAAAGACCTAGTTGGAAATGGGTTTCTGCAAGGCCATAGATGCAAGTAACATTCCCACCTAAAATTGTTTTAAAAAATATATATATGTCTTGTCCTCCGCAGAGTTGTATGACCTAGCACTAGTTAACAACTTCGCTTGCATCCAATAACCTTCCTGGCCCGACCCATGCTCTTCATCTGTTACTATTAAACAGAAAGAAGAAGGTTGGCAGATCTGCTTTAATTTTCTACACAGTTAATAATATGATTCTGACCAATCAAAGCCGTTTGGAAGTTGGCTAGAGGATGCCTATTAACTACTAAAAGGAACCTTAGTGCTATGGATATGAAGGTCCTATTAAAATAAAATATTAAATAATATAGACAAAATCACAAAAAAAGCTTAAAAATCTGTTTATAAAAGAAAATAAAAACAAATAAAAAAGAAAACTAGTTATTCACTCACTAGAATAGCTATACTAAAAATAGTAAAACTAACATTAAAATTAATAAGATTCTGAATAATCTATAGAAGCTCACTAAGGTGATTTAATACATGCAAAGATTATTAAATACACCACTTGTATATTTTATAATATTTCTCATGTATTCTGGAGAGTTAATTCTGCTCTTTCTGATCATACAGGTCCACAGTCTTAAGTATATATTTTTTCTCTGGTTAAAATCTCTGCGAGTTGGTTTCTTTCAGTGTGAGGAGGCCATCAGCCCCACCCACACTGCCCCCAGCGACTAGGGAGTGGCAGAGGTGTTTGGACATTTGGGGAAAAGGTCAACCATGTTTCCTCTTGTGTGGAGAAAGTTTAGTTGCATAAGAGGTAAGCTCTCTTCATTGTCTTTGTTTTAGGTTTTATAAGTTCAATGTTTGTACTTCTTGTACTTTTTTTCTCTGTTGTTTTTGCTTTTTAGCATTTAGGCACTGGCTAGTCTGTTAACTTTTTTGCGGGTTTTAACTCTTTCGTTTCTTGGTAACTTTGCGCGTTTTTAGGAAACTTAGGCCCAGCAGCTGGCCAAGCATAGTTCCTTTACATTGCGCTGTATTTTCAAAGTAGTTAAGTTCTTAATAACTACTTAATTATGCACTTAAAAAGCACTGCTGAAATACTTTGTACATATTGTAACTAATTGTTTATGTCATATAACTTTCACAAAGCATTTCTTTAGTTAATTATTGTCTTTAATTTATTCTCGTTTTTGTGTTGTCAGAAGTTGTGGAGTAGGGGGTTTTAGAATCAAGTTTTCTTTCAAAACTCTGAGTTTTAAATAATTAATATTTCCTTTTTTAATTGCAATGTAAGAATTTGGAATACTTTTGCATTGCTATTCAGGTTTAAATTCTCTCTCAGGCGAACTTGGCATTTCGTTATAGCTGAACATTATTTCTAATTATTATGTCACTCTCACAACTTGAGTTCTCTTTAATCTTCTTCTTTCTGTTTAATAGTAACAGATGAAGAGCATGGGTCGGGCCATGAAAGTTATGGATGTAAGCTAAATTGTTAACTAAAGCTAGGTCATACAACTCTGCGGAGGTCATGACATATATATAATTTTTTAAAACAATTTTTGGTGGGCTTATTACTTGCATCTATGGCTTTGCAGAAACCCATTTCCAACTAGGTCTTTGTGGAAGTGAGAAAATGCAGAGTTTTTGCTGGTCCTTGATAAAGCCAAGGCTCAGTATTCTCGACACTTTCTACATTCAGTTGTTTTATTTTATTTTTTATCTTTTCTCCTTTTACTCACACCGGTAGATACATAACCTTTTCTATGTTGTACTTGGTATGAGTCAAAAATATTTTTGCTTAGGTCTCTTCTTAATAGAATATATATATATGGAGGAGACTGGCACAAGACAGACCGTTGTGGAGGAAACTTGGGGAGACCTTCGTCCAGCAGTGGATTGATAATGGTTGACAATGATGATGATGATGATACAACTCATGCACTTGTAAAGATTTTCATCAATATGAACCACATTCAAAGATTTCAGTGGGGGGGGGGGGGCATAATTAATGGTTTTTCACCTGGGCCACGATAAACTGTGTACTGCATACGTACTGTTCTGCTCCCTTAGAAGATGATACTGGGTTGGGTTGCTGGCTGACCAGTGGAGCTTACCCCCTTCCTCTTCACGACGAGGGAAAGTCTCAAAAATGTTCCAAATTAGTTATGAATTTTATGATAGAAGTTTTTAAAGACTGCTACATATCTACACTTTCCCCTTGGCCTCTCTCTTATCCAAACGATAGGCTTTCAGGTTTTGAAGTGCTGGAATAACACATCTGTGTCATCACTATCTTGCTTCTTTAAAGAATGGCTTCATACACTTGAACCTACTAGCGTAAGAGGTTGTACAATTTTAAAAATATTTTTCAAAGGCAAAGAACAAACGTTCAGACTTCTGACACTTTCCAAAAGAAATCTGTACCCACTTGAAGGTCCCTGTGGAAGCATAAATGAAACTGTAACATCATTTTCTTCGGCGCTTACAGACGTTACTTCTGCAAGCCACCAGTCATGCACACACATTACAAAGGATCCTGTGCGAATATTATACATAACTTCTGCTTTCATTGGTGAAGGGATTTTTGTTTGTAGCTTTTGTTTGATTAACGAATGATTCGCATTTTGAGCAACATAGCTTTTGTTGTTTTCGATACCCAGTGTGTGTTTTTTGAATTCCCTTAACTGCAGTAACATTTTTCCATTCCAAATTTTTTTTTCATGAAACTCAGTTACAGTAGAGCTTGGTAGCAGAATTATCTTCATAGATGTGGCATCCTTATAGCCGTAACAAACTCTGACACATTTTTTATGCAGGAAATCGAATCATGCGACAAGGTTATATTTTGTGGCTAGATGGTTCACCACCCCACCTACGCCATCGCAGAGACCTCTCCCCGTGTCATGTTGGGGTAAAAATCCACTGCTTTTTGACTGAGCATTTTTTCAACTCGTGGAATTGAAACCTATTTATAAAATGGGCAGCAGCACCATCAGAAATAATCTTAATTTTATAGAAAATGTCCATACCATGGTGAATTAACATATCATCTTCGATATGCTTAATTGCCAGCAAAGCATGTGCAGAATTGTGAGGTTTGTCGTCACTAACTTTGTATTTCATTGCCGGAGTATGCAACTGCAGAAAATATGGAAACCTGATCATTTTTCCAGTGGGAACTTTGGATTTCATTTCCAGTGGGAACTTTGGATTTCATTGGGCAGAACAACAAACCAGTTTTCTGCAAAATTGACATGAAGTAATAAATTAACAGGCTCATCCTTGATGCGCATCTTTTCTTTTGAAATGGCTTGTCTTTGTACGTATTCGATATAACCGTGTGGTAGTACTTTCAAAGTGCATTTAATAAGTTTTGGCAAAAATAAATCGATTTTTTTAATTAAATCGCCATTTTCCCAAAATGCAAACGATACATCTCAGGCAGTATCTATTTCATTTATGCTAACCGGGCATCTCGCACATTCAAGGAGAATACATTTTTCATTTTCTAATGAGCGTACTAGACAATTAAATATTTTGTTGCAGATTTCATCTGTGGAAATATTTCCTAAAATGGTTTTCAGGGCTATTAGGCTGAGGTCAAAGTTAGCACAGTATACACATACATGCCAGGCCGGATGTGGTATGACAAACTTCGGCCAGATGCTATAAAATTTTGAATGGCCCATTTTGACATCGGGATTTTCTTTCTTAAAATTTTTATAAATTTCTTTTATGGAACGTGTGAGGTATTGCTTGGTTTTTATTTCTCTTTGTCATAGATGCCAACCTCTAAAAGTAGTTTTCAGTAACCAACATGTTCATTTTTCAGTAATTTTCAGTAACAATTTTTTTTTCAGTAATTTTCAGTAATCCAGTCTACAGCGGCAAATTTGGGTATTTAACACTGCAACAAATTTTAATCTGTCAGAACTATTAACAAAATAATAATAATAATAATACAATAAAAATAATTTGCTAGTGGGAAAATTTAAAAATACTGTCTACCAGAAAAATATAATAAATTACCTCCAGACATGAAGAAAAATTATTCCTTGGAATGTTGGCCAAATTATTATGATAAACTGGCTGTAGTTGCCATTTTGGCCTTCCTTAATTCAATTTGTGAAAACTTCTTCTGATAGTTCACTGTGTGCAATGCTATTTATTTTTTCTACCAATAAAGAAGACAGCACATGAGTACTTAAATTAGGTCTGAATTCATTCATGTTTTTTTTCACAATACTGAAAATTCTTTCTGTACTTGCATTGCTATGAGGGACTATTAAAATCATTTTCATAATTTTGCTTAATGATTCATACTTCAACTGGCCACTTTCATTTTTCATTAAAGAAATTCTGTGCCACACTTCATTCATTCTTCCAGAAGTAACAGCACAGTTAAAATTTTCAAACTGGTAGTGAGCAAATTCAGATTCCACCTTGTCAGATTCTTCTGGTTTCAAAACTGGAAACAGGGAACACATATATTGGACTGATGCAAAAGAAACACTTTGCCTTAATGCTACATCTGCAATTTCAGCATGACTCAGAAATTCATCATTAAGTGGAAATTTTCTTAAAATGTAATTGCAGCCTGCCTTGTAAAATTCCCTTACCTCAGAATAAAAAGTAGCCACTGTGTCTTCACTCAAATCTGCAGTTGTGCTTCTATATAAGATCTCGCTTTTGACCCAATTACGAGATCACAGTTTTCTTTTGATTTCTCCTTCTCTCAAAATTTCCATCTGCAAGAGATGTTGCTGTCACATCAAATGCCGATGGCTTGATATATCGTACAAGCAATTCAGATAACAGACTATGAAGTTTTCTTTTTATTACATGCACAAGCGGAGCTTCCTGCTGCAAGAACACGTTAACAGATGTAAATAATGGAAGAGTTGCAGATAAAAAAAGACAATAAAGTTTAGATGAAGGATTTCCAATCATACTTGCAAGGTTCTTATACTGTGAATTAGCTTCTTCATTGTCACAGAAATAATATTCTAGAGCCTCCCACTGTTCTAAAATTCTGTCAATGGATTCCAAAAGTGATAACCAGCGAGTATTGACACACTTTAAAATTCTGTGTGGTTTAGTACCACAAACAGCTTGACTCAGTTTTAGATTGTTTCCTCTTTGAACTTTTCTCCAAAAAAAAAAAAAAAAAAAAAAAGAACAACTGTATCAGAAACTGCTCAACATTAAATCCTTTCAGTTGAGTAGCAGATTTCGGTGCAGCTAAATTTACTAAATGGCATAAACATCGCTGCACTATGATTGCAGGCTGAACCTTCTTTATGTGAGAAACAACACCTTTCACTTGACCTATCATAGTGTTAGCATTGTCACAAGAAAATGACACACAGTTGCTCCATGAGATATTTTTTTTAACAAACTCATTGTTCAAAACGTTGAATATTACTTCACCTGTATTATTACCGTATATACTCGCGTATAAGTCGACCCCCACTTTCAGAGGAAAAAATCGTAAGAAATCGGAAACTCGTGTATAAGTCGATCCCGGAATGAGAAAAAAAAAAAAAATTCAATGAATTTATTCAAAAACATTTGAAAACGAAAAAAATTATATATATAATACTAAATTTAATTTGCATACCCAAAAAGTTCACCGGAACCCTTCAAAATCCGATTCCGAGCCAGACTCGCCAAACAGTTCAAAAAAGTCTTTCTTCGTCATTGGCTCGTCATCATAAACATCAGTATTCCCGTCTATGCCTGTGTCATCAGAATCACTGTCATCATCACTCATAAAAATCTCATCATCCTCTGTGCCATCAAGTTTGTTACTAATGCAACATTTCTTGAACGATTTCATGACCATTTCCGCAAGTATTGCATCCCAAGCATCCTTGACCCATCGCACAATCAAAACGATATCCGGCTTCTTTAGTTTTTCGCCCTTGGTTTCAGTCGGCAAATCGGAACTTATCCAATCTGCCCAATACCTCCGCACATTGTCCTTGAAGGGCTTATTAAGGCAGACATCTAGTGGTTGAAGAACAGATGTCAACCCACCTGGGATGACAGCAAGAGTTTTTGAATTTTCTGCAGTTTTTTTCACTTCTGCACAACGGTGTGCAACAAACATATCCCACACCAAAAGAGAAGGTTTCCTCAAAAGTGCACCTGGCCTTTTGTTCCACACATTCTTTAACCAGTCAATTGTTCCGGATTCGTTCATCCATCCTTTTTCATGGGCACGAACGAGCACACCAGACGGAAAGACAACGCTTTTCGGCAGAGTTTTGCGTTTGAAAATAATTACCGGAGGTAGCTTACTGCCGTCGGCCAAACAGGAAAGAACAACCGTGAAACTGGATTTTTCGTGGCCAGTCGTTTTGATCAAGATATTTTTTCGCCCTTTTGGTTCACCGTCTTATTTCCAGGAAGGTCGAAACACATGGCGGTTTCATCCATGTTTCCTATTTCGGAAAGTTCAAAAGCAGTCTCTTTTCTCTTTTGAATTACATACTTTTGAAATTCCATTATCTTTGCTTCGAGGTCACGAGGTAACTTTTATGCAATTTTGGTGCGCTGGCGTAGACACAACCCATAGCGGTTCATGAACCTTGTGCACCAACCTGGTGAGGCACGAAAAGTGTTATTTGCGGCTGCAAACTTTTCATCTTTTGCGAGCTTCATTGCTCGCAAACGTATACCAGTTCACGTTACAATGTAACCATTTTGTCTGAGCCCACAATCCAATCATTCAAGACACTTTCCAGCTCTGGGAAAGATATCGTTCCACGGCGCAGCGCCTTTTGCAATTTTGGGATTTTCACCAAGTCCGTTTTTTTTTTTTTTTACGCCAATCTTGAATCAGTTTTTCGTTAATGCCAAATTGACATGAAGCAGCACAGTTGTTAGTATTTTCTGCAAAAGAAACCACTTTCAACTGGAATCCTGCGTTATAGGACATCCGTTTCTTTACACAATCCGTGTCACCCATAATAGCAGAAGCGAGACACGTGCGATTAAGAACAAGAAAAACACGTGCAATTAAGAAAAAGCAACACCTAACACTGGCTGTTGCATGGCTCCGTTACGTCGAAGATCAGTGCAATCAACTGGTAGTCGGAAGGGCGGAGCTTTCTATGCGCGGCTGTGACTGCACTATGGATACGCAAAGCCAGGAGAGAGGAGACTTCTCAAAGCGCGGAGAAATTCGGAGGTTCGCGATTTCGTAATTCTACCACCGGCGTTTTTCTTCCTTTCTTTCTTTCTTTTTTTCTTTCGGAGGGTTGCGATTTCGTAATTAATACCGTATCGGCATTTTTATTTCTTTTGGGATGGATTGCCTTTTGCCTCACGGGAAGAACTTTTGGACTTACGATTTTTTAGACCCCGCGTATAAGTCGACCCCAATTACTTTGAAGCTCTCAATTTGTCCCATATTTCTCGACTTATACGCGAGTATATGCGGTACTTGATTCAAGCAATGATAACAAAACAGTTAAATTTTTCCCTATTTTTTCGTCAAAATATGTTATTGTAATGGGATACAGTTTATTTGCGTGAACATCATTACTTCCGTCGGTAGATAGAGAAAAAGAATTTTTTTAACTTCAGTAACAATGTTAATTGTAGAAACACTGGCCATGTGCTGAATTAGTGCAGTAGCCTTGGTTCTTCCACACGAATATTTTTTTGCGATCGCTGAATCAGGAAACATGGCTTGAAATAACGGTTTAGCATGGTCAGCAGCTGCTATGGGTAAATTGTGTACCACAATAAATGAAGTGAACATAAGTTCTGCATTTATTACACTGTTCTCCTTTGATGCAAACAAATCGCTCACTGACTGAACTTTCAACTCACCGAAAGATTTATGCTTTTTCGATTCTGCGTGTCTTCGACAATCATCCCGCCCACCGTGCACAATACTAAAATCGCATATACAAATTCTGCAAAACACGTGGTTCACAGAAACTTTTGATTTCTCAAAACAGGGCCAATCTCTATTGTAAGTTTCTAGAAAACACTGTTTCTTCTTCAACGACGAAGGTTTGTCTAAAGAACGCTTCATTCTAAATAAATGACAGAAAACAGCAAAAAAACTTCACAATCGCCTCACCCTTCCGTGATGTAACAGTACGGTAGCACGTGCAGCAGAGAGAACCAAAAAGCATCAAGGACAATAAAGCAAAGCGCTGCCTACGAGGAACGAAAGCAACTGTCCTGGTTGCACGCAGGAGACACGAAGTGCATCATGGGAGTTCGGAACGAATGCCTAAGCAGCGTCCACACAGAGCTAAACTGCGTAGTTGCGTCCGGCATGGAATGAAACACTGAGCCAGCATAGTGTGGTTGCTGCTCAGTCTACGGTAGATAAATTGCCAATTAAGATGCAGAAATCTATAATACACAGAATGTAGCATTTAATCCCCCCCCCCCAGAAAAACTTGAAGAACCAACAAAAATTTTTAAGTTGATAAAAATTTGCTTTCTATCTCAGAAAATTAAATCAAATGGCGATTTTCCGTAATTCAGCGGTGTTTCCATACTTCCGTAACAGCAACCAAAAATCCGTACTACTTGGCATCTATGCTCTTTGTCCATTTTCAATTATTACTGAAATGACATCGGATTTGTTGGGGCTCTGGTAGGAGCAATCAAAATTATCATCCAAGGTAGTACTGTAAAGCGATTTTAATATTACCTTGGCTTAGCAGATTCCCATTATATGGATCAGGATCTCCAAAGATACCTTTAGATTTTCGAAGAATTCACGACTTATCAATCATATGTTTCATAATTGAAGGGAAATTTTGAAGAACGTTGGTTTTGGACATATGTGGCGGAATTAATGTCATCAGACGAATTTTATCGTTATATCTTATATCCGATCGGACTGCATCATTAACATTTTTATTAATTTGGAATTATGTGGTACTGGACTCGTATTTTCTCCTGAGTGAGAGGTTGGCGGTAAAATTTCGGCTGGTGCTCCACAAATAGTAGATATTTGGCTTGAAATTGTTTCTTTAAATGCAGATAACAATTGTTGCCATTTCAGAGTAAAATATGCAGATCGCTGGTGTCTCTTTAATGAAGAAGCTAATTTCAAAGGACTTACTTCCATTTGAAGTGTTGTTGCAAGAGCATTTATATCTGCAACTGGTTCTTCAGAAGTAAATTCTGTTTCAGCATAAGAAGGCAACAACACATCCGGCTCACTGGGTGACAGTGATTAACTTTCGCTAGCAACTAACTTTGTGAAATGTACCAAACAATGGTGGCACAAGTACTCTTCTGATGAAGGAAAAAAAGACAGTTTTTTGTTAATAATTTTTTGGCATAATTCTTTCCCAACTTTTTTGAACTTCCATTTATTTTGTTGGTACATCACCTCATGGCGGTTACCATAATCGGCACATTTAATATAACTAGTACTAAACAAATGAGCCATTTTTTCGCTCTGCAAGCATTCAGGTGACTTCTCTAGTTAAGGCATTCTGACTTCGTTTCATGTATTAAGAACCATAATAGACAGCTGAACTTAGTAAAAGATATACATGCATTTCCTTAATATTTATTTATTTTTGTGATGCAGCAAATCCAAAGATGCACGCCGGATGCGTTTATTGGAAGTGGGGAAAGAGGGGGCATTCTACAATAAATTGAAAGAAGCTGCTCTGAAACCAAAATATAAGTTTAAATCTCACTTTTTTTGCTTTTGTGATGCGGCTAGTCATCAGATCAGCAGAAGCATGCAGGGAACAGCCATTACGTGGGTGAGTCACATTACCAACCACTATAATGTAACAACCGCGGCCCCTCCGACTGCAGTCTGAAGAAGTGTAAATAAACACGGCTTTCCCCAACAGGCTATAAAATGTGTGTGTTGAATGCTTGGCACAGCTTTAACGAAGCCTTGAGTGTGAGCGCGCATGTGGGAGGAGGAGGGAGTCACAGCTGTCGACCTTCATCCATGCCCTGTACATCTTAAAACGTTAAATATTACAGGGAAGTCGTTTCACAACTTGCATCAACTCCTCATAGAAAAGGATGTCGTAAATCCACTCCACCCCCACTCCATTCGTTTTCAGTGCCATATTCTCAATTTCATAGTAAATACTGCAAAGAAAGAAAATTTTCGGCATATATTTTTGCTTCCGATTTTTCAGTGTTAGCATTCAAAATAATTCATTTATTTCCACCATCACAGTTATGTGCATTACCGAAATTTAATAATACAATGGTATGGTCCTTTATATTTATCTTTTCATTTTTCCCTTCAATTATGCTGTTACTTTGACCCCACACAAATAGTTAACACTTCAAATATATATATATATCAGAACTAGTGGTGTTGGATTTATAATAAACAAGAAACTGAAGGATAAAGTTGTAGAAGTTGAAAGTTCCTCTGACAGAGCTGCACGACTCGTTATCCAACTCTTGAGAAGATACCAGGCTCAGATTATTCAAACTTATGCACCCACCACAAGTCATGCTGAAGAAGAAATTGAAGAATTTTATGAGGAAATTCGTGATCTAAATAATAAAGGTAAGCAGCACTTGAAGATAATTATGGGAGATTTCAATGCAAAAATAGGGCAACGGCAACAGAATGAAACTTCAGTAGGTAAATTCGGTCACGGCAACAGAAACCAGCGTGGAAATACTCTCGTAGAGTTTGCAGAGGCAGAAGGGTTTTTCATCTTGAACTCCTTTTTCAAGAAAAAGCCACACAGGAAATGGACATGGAGACATCCAAATGGGACGACAAGTGAAATTGATTTTATTATGTGTAACAAAAAATTCGTCATAGAAGACTGCAGTGTGCTAAACAAGTTCAACACAGGCAGTGACCATAGATTGGTGAGATGTAAGATGCACCTCAACACTAAACTCGAACGTAGCAAGCTCATAAGACAAACAAAATGTATTGACATAACCAACCTTAAAAAACACCATAATACCTTCAAATTGGAACTGAAGAACAGATTCTCTGCTTTAGAAGGCCTAACATCGGAAGAAGTGGATATTTCTGAAGTTAACAGAAAAGTAACCAAAGCTCTTATGGAAACAGCAACAAAATTAGCTGGGTCTAAGAACAAGTTGCATGTGAACAACTTATCAGGAAAAACCAAAATGTTGATGCAAAAAAGAAGAGTGATGAGGACAACTAAAGAAGATGTGACTTCCAAAGTGGAATATATAGAGCTATGCAAGACAGTACGAAAAAGTATCACTGAAGACGTAAGGAAATTCAACTGTGAACTAGTAAGGAAAGCAATTGAAAACAACCAAAGCCTAAAGATAGCAAAGGGACATCTCAGTAAGGGGAAAAAACAGATTATAGCACTGAGAAAAGAAGATGGTTCTGTAACAAGAAATAGAGGCGAAATTTTGACAAGAGTGAAAGATTTCTACTCCAAATTATATGAAAGGGATGATACATGTACTCCAGATATCATGAAAGGTACCAGTACCAGAGTTCTTCCAGTCCTTCCAGCAGAAGTTGCACATGCAATCAAGAACATGAAGCGGGGAAAAGCTCCAGGAGAAGATGGAGTTACTGTAGACATCATCAGGGATCATAGCATACTTCTGGAAAATTTTAGGTAGGAATTTTAGGAATTTTTAGAAAAAATTTAGGAAAATTTTAGGAGTGTATTTCAATAAAAACTAGATGTATATTTGTATACATCTAGTAAAACAACTTTGTATACATTGTAAAGAGTTTGCTTCACACCCTTCAACCATATATACTGATAGACTGCGCATGACATCAAAATTTCTGGCTCCAACATAAAATCACATGACAACAGTCAAAAAGATGGGTTACACATGCTGTGCTTATGGTTGCTCTGAGCGATATAGTAAAGAAAGTTCTATGATTTTTCATGGGTAAGAAACGAATTAAATACCTAAGTCAATAAAGTTCAATTACTTAACCAGAAACTTGCAACTATTGATATAAAAATATAGTAACTTAAGAAAAAAAAATGGAATGCATGTTCCAAATTCTTCGCAAATGTTCATCACATTATAAATCACAAGATGTAAACAACCCAATCATGCATGTATATAGCTCATAAGTAAACTTACCTGAAGAGTTTTCATTATATATGAGGCGCATTCACATAATACACCGAAAACACTGAAGTTCTGCAGCGTAAATTAGTAATCATAACAGCATCTTTACACGACTTTGGAGTCTGATGATGACGTGCCCAATGTTTGAGCCATGGCGGCTTTGATGCAGCTATTGCCAATGCGCAGTCCATTAGTATATATGGTCGAAGTTCACACCCAAATTTTTTGCATAACCTCTAATGTCTAAAAGTTTAAGTATGATTTACTTCTAATGTTCAGTTCTTATCTTTTCACGTGTTATTATCATATTCAAGTATATTTACCACATTCAAGTTTCACTTTGAACATTAATATGCTGTTGAACCAGAAGCAATTGACGATTTTCACAGTAAAGTTTTCAGGTTTCACATTAAATTATAAGATCCTAAAAAGGTAATTGAAAACCAAGAACTATGTACAATTGTTCACTGAATTACTTTTTTCATATTATTGTTTTAACCTTTTCCTGATTAGCCTATCTTTTTCTGCTTCCACCACAACTAATTTACTTTCAGTTTTCTTTATTTCAGCTGAACCTTGTATGATCAAGTTAGAGGCAACTGCTATTTCAACAGTATTTTGTTTTTCTACAGCTTTTCTCATTCTTTCTGTTCCCTCTTGAATTACTGCTAGGGAGGCTTCTTTATCTTTTTTAAGCCTATTTATTTCTGCATCATTTTCTTTTATTTTGTCATCAAACTCAGCTTTTCTTTTTTTCTCTAGCTGCTTTTCCTTATTTTCCCTCTCTTTCTGCTCTCTTTCTTTTACCTTTTTTTATTCTTCTTCCTTCAGCTTATCAACATACTCTTTATAAAATTTATGTGAATCACGAACACTATTTAACAAATTTCTTGTTATGGGAACTTTACTTACACATCCATAGTGTTTAATGGCCTCTTTAACTATTCTTAATGATGTTATAGTTGAGTCTTTTAAGTTAGCCTTGTCCTTCCTTAACAGAGTAGTGTTAACCGAAAATCCCCTTTCTGCATCAGCATTACCATGAGGTAAAACTAATATTGACTTGATGAGTTTAGCAAGATTCGAGTATTTTTATTTTCCGCTAGAGTCTTTAATACTAAATATATTACGCCAGTAATGCTCAATCCGCACGGGAATATGCCCTTCCTCTGAAAATTTCACTAGTTCATCTAGAGTTGGCTTATTGCAATTTAAAAGTTTCCACTCTTCTCTTACTCTATCAATTTGTTCCTCAGAAAGATGCAAAACACTTGAAATTCTGGTTATTTCCGAAAGTCCTTCAGTGACTGAAAGTTGAGTTGACTCTTTTTTTGGTTCTTTTACCTTTAAAACTTCTATGCCTCTTAGCTTTTGATTGCAGAATGGCAAATTTGACTTTAAATATTTTGTGGTTGCAATTAGTGATGATCTTACATCTAAGAGAAATAATTTCTGCCTGGTCTCCTGAACATTCCTGAGGAGATTTTTGTCTTCATACCAACTTCTAACTCCCCTAGTTTTTTCCATGAATTTTTGTTTTCAAAATCTACATTCTTTAGGTCTTCTCCAAATTTCCCTGCAATAACATCATCTTGGATAAACTGAGCCATAACATTCCTCATTAAAGTATTTAAATCAGAATATAACTGGTGTATTTTTGGTTCTTCACTCTGATAACATAATGAAAACTTTTCAAAATTTTGGTGTGAAAATGAAATTAATGCTAAATAGCAAGGAGTTAGCTCATTTTTCAGGAAACAGTGAATTCTTTTATACCTTGCCGAATTGCGTAGTTGTTTTTCAAAATTTTTTTGAGATGGCAAGAAGTTTAAAAAATATTCTGTAATATTTAGCCATTGATCCAAGAGCCTCTGGGCTACAGAACCAACGGTTAACCATCTGTTGCTGACATGACGCAAAAGAAATTTGGCTGTGACCAATGTTATATCCTGGACAGATTTATAATCCTCTCATCTTGCAGCACTACTCTTTAAAAAGTAATGCATATCAGTAGCAAATTCGTCAAAATCTATATTTAAGCTTGTCAAAAAAAATTTAAATGCATTACTAACAACATGAAGGTTGCAAAAACCTAGTTCCAAAGATTTCTGGCCTGTTTCTTGTTTTACAACTTCATTGAATTTGCGTAAAAAGCACTTATTTACATTTGGGCTGTCCATGGATACACAAATAATTCTGTTCAACGAAATATTGAAGGATGATAACACATCAAGAATTTCTTTTAGCAAAATATCTGCTGTTATATGACCCAGAAAAATGCTTGTTAGGTATCGGCAAGAAACTGAATTTATTTCTGAAGACCAGTACCTGAGATACACATCCAACTGCCGTTTCACTTGTGTATTTGTAGTTTCATCAAATGCTATAGTAACCTTTCCTGGGCTACTAGATGCAATGTCTTTTTTCAAATCCTCTTCAAAATATTTTGACAATCCATGTGATATCACATAAGCAACTTTTTTTTTCTTTAAGTTGCATTTTGGCTGCAATAGCAGAATCAGGAAACATTTCTTTGAAAAGTTCAACTGTTTCAGTGCATGAAACAAAAGACATATTGTCCTTAGCAACTTTCATGGCCCATAATGCTTCGGCTTTAGCCAACTGTAAATCATGACTCAGTACTTCACTAATATTTGTTTTGGGCTGAAGATCCCGTCCTCCAAAGGCTTTCAAGGATGGACTTATTTTGAAATTTACTTTGAAATTTCTGCAAATGTTTTTTCCCTTTATGATGCGCTTTTACTTGTGAAAAGCCACTATTAGAAATGTTGAAAATTTCTTATCACAATATACACTTAGCAGAAAATATTGTTTCAGTTGCAGAACACCATTGTTTCAACTTCACTCCGTCCAATTCTTTGGCGAGCCACGCATCTTGAAATTTCGTTTTGGATTTAGGCATCTTAAACACTTGTATTACTAACCAGAAAATGAAAGGGAAGTACAAAAACACGTTCCAATATTGCAAAACCAGACAACTTTCCGAAATTTGGCTGTGAGGATGTCAGAAGATATGAAAAAAAAAAAAAAAAAGCAGGTCACCACTAGAGAACTGAACCTGCACACAGCACAGAGAACACCATAAAAGACGCAAAACCAGAAACTATCATACGCATCTCACGCAAGTTCAGTCAAAGCGAGTCGGAGCCGAGATATATTGCGCATCGAAGGTCGCTGTCGCCGACGCATGAACGAAGGTCAATGATCACGTGCTCTACTGCCTGCCACGATAACACTCAGCTACCATCCTATCATCATTACCGGAGGTTACGGAAGGAGACCACATGTTTCCTCTTTGCTTCCACCCACCTGCGGTTTACAATAACAAAACATCAGCAGAAAGAGGAGGTTCCACAAGGCATGTACAAAAATAAAGTACGATCTTCTGCGTGCCACGGAGTTCGTCTGCAAAGCGCAAACCAGGGGTGAAAATGCCCCCTCCCCTTTTCCCTTAGATCTCTTGTTACTCTCGAAAACTGTTCGAAGGCAAAAAAGTGGAGCGCCCGCCCCGAAGCAAGTGCATCTCGATGGCGTCATTTTCCCCTCCCTTCAGCAGCACAGCATATAGGCTGTGTTTCTACAATAACAGGTCTTTTTACCTTGCCGTAATGGTAAATTTATTGGCGTTAATAACGGTTGTGTTTTTAATAAAAATAAGCTTACGAAAATTTTAGGATGAATAGCAAATTTTAGGTATAATTTTAGGAATTTAAGGAGGGTCACAAAATATTAGGAATTTTAGGAGGAATGCGATCCCTGCATCATACAAGAAGCAAGTGGAGAAATTGAAACAGTACTCGCCCAAATTTTCACTCGATGCCTTAATGAAGGGAAAATTCCTGAGGATTGGAACAACGCTACAATGATCTTGCTACATAAAAAAGGTGACATTGAGGATCTCAGGAACTACAGACCTATCAGCCTCCTATCAGTGGTTTATAAAATCTTCACTAAAGTTCTTTCACACCGCTTGAAGGCGACACTGGACATGGCTCAACCGAGAGAACAAGCTGGATTCAGGAGTGGCTACAGCACAATAGATCATATCCACGTACTGAGAGAACTAATTGAAAGAGCGAGGGAATATGAACTTCCATTGTGCATGGCTTTTATCGATTATGAAAAAGCCTTTGATTCGGTGAAACCATCAGCAGTTGCAATGGCTCTGAAATCCTGCGGTATTGAAGATGCATACATTAATATTATTAATAACATCTATGAAAATGCAAGTGCAAAGATTCAGCTGTTTGAAAACACAACACACATAAAAATTGGAAAAGGAGTGAGACAAGGTGACACCATATCTCCGAAGCTCTTTAATGCCACATTGGAAAATGTCTTTCAATCACTGAACTGGGAAAACAAAGGGATAAAGATTAATGGAGATTATCTAACCCACCTTCGTTTTGCTGATGACAGTCATTTTTGCAACTACCCCATCAGAGCTACAGAGTATGATCCAGGAACTTGCTGACAAGAGTAAAGAAGTGGGATTAAAAATGAACTTTCAGAAGACAAAAGTGATGTACAATGCTTTTACAAGAAATGAAGATTTATCGATTGATGGAGAAAAGCTGGAGATAACAGACACGTACGTTTATCTTGGACAGCAGATATCAAGTGAGGGTCACATTGGTGAAGAAATTAATCTGCGTACAAAACTTGCCTGGAGAGCTTTTGGAAGAAACAGCATAATTTTCAAGAGCAATATGCCATCATGTCTTAAAAGAAAAGTGTTTGATCAATGCATCCTTCCAGTGCTTACGTATGGTGCAGAGACGTGGACCTTAGCTAAAAGAGACATACAAAGGCTGCAGACAACTCAAAGAAGCATGGAGAGGTGCATGCTTGGTGTAACCAGGAGAGATAAGAAGAGGAACACGTGGATCCGAAAAATGACAAGAGTGGAAGACATCATGATCAGAGTTAAATCCCTGAAATGGCAATGGGCTGGACATACTGCCAGAAGAACAGACCATCGATGGACAGCCGAAATTTTAGAGTGGATTCCAAGGGACAGGAAAAGACCCAGAAGAAGACCACATGGAAGATGGGTGGATGAAATTCGAAAGTATGCGGGAGTGACATGGAGGAGACTGGCACAAGACAGACCGTTGTGGAGGAAACTTGGGGAGACCTTTGTCCAGCAGTGGATTGATAATGGTTGACAATGATGATGATATATATATATATATATATATATATACTGAAGAGCAAAACTGAAGACTAAGGAAAAACTTTAGAATTTAAAACGAAAGTTGCAAAAAAACCTGAAGATCAAAACGCGCAACGCAGCAGTTTTGAAAATTCAGAATTCACATTCTATTAAGAAGAGACCTAAGCAAAAAAATACATATATAATTTTGACTCACACCAAGTACAACATAGAAAAGGTTATGTATCTACCGGTGTGAGTAAAAGGAGAAAAGATAAAAAAATAATATAAAACAACTGAATGTAGAAGGTGTCGAGAATACTGAGCCTTGGCTTTATCAAGGACCAGCAAAAACTCTGCATTTTCTCACTTCCACAAAGACCTAGTTGGAAATGGGTTTCTGCAAGGCCATAGATGCAAGTAACATTCCCACCTAAAATTGTTTTAAAAAATATATATATGTCTTGTCCTCCGCAGAGTTGTATGACCTAGCACTAGTTAACAATTTCGCTTGCATCCAATAACCTTCCTGGCCCGACCCATGCTCTTCATCTGTTACTATTAAACAGAGAGAAGAAGATTAAAGAGAACTCAAGCTGTGAGAGTGACATAATAATTAGAAATAATTTTCAGCTATAACGAAATGCCAAGTTCGTTTGAGAGAGAAATTAAAACCTGAAAAACAATGCAAAAGAAATATAAAATTTTTACATTGCAATTAAAAAAGGAAATATTAATTTTTAAAAAACAGATTTTTGAAAGAAAACTTGAGTCTAAAACCCCCTACTCTACAACTTATGACAGCACGAAAACGAGAATAAGTTAAAGACAATAATTAACTAAAGAAAACTTTGTGAAAGTTATATGACTTAAACAGTTAGTTGCAATATGTACAAAGTATTTCAGCAGTGCTTTAAGTGCATAATTAATTAGTTATTAAGAACTTAACTACTTTGAAAATACAGCGCAAAGAAAAAGAACAAGCTTAGCCATCTGCTGTTCCTAGGTACCCCAAAAGACGCGCAAAGTTACCAAGAAAAGAAAGAGTTAAAACCCGCAAAAATGTTAACAGACAAGCCAGTGCCTAAAAGCTGAAAAGCAAAAAATCAACAGAGAAAAAGTACATGAAGTACAAACATTATATATATATATAAAGCACATGGTTTGTACCCTTCTAAGCAAAATAAATTCAAGCACTTTTCAAGGACTTTTTAAACCCGAATTATCATACGTGTGTACTGTCAGTCGATCAGTAGGTAGGTATTTTAGTAAGTTCAGACCATTAATCTCAGCTGGGGCGGGCACACGTTTAATGACCTGCCTGTTACCCCTTGCCCACAGTTGATTTATTTTATTAACTTTGAATTGGCCCCCGTGGTTTTGGTGTTTTTCAGAAATTTTAATTTGTGGAATATTTCGAAAGGTACATTATTTTCATATTCATCTGCTGGTATGACACTTATTGTTTGCTTTAACTTTTTATTTTTGATGCATGACTTAGATGCATTTTTTGATGCAGCCAGAAGACAAAAGGTTCATGCATGAAGCACAAGCAATTCCCTGGGAGTTCCATTCTCCGGCAAGAACGTGTCTTTAACCCCAGTAAATAGAAATCCATCATAATTTGCAAATACATCATTCCACTTATTTTACTCACATGCCCGATGCTTTATTCTGTAGCGATATCATAGCCAAGGCACCAGCTGTCCACACACTCCCCTGGGTTGAACACAAGTTCGGCACTATTTGATCAGCTTGGTGATTTTATCAGGACTACACAGAAATCTCCTATACATCTTTTTAGCAGAAACAATTATTTAGCATATGCTCTTTCATATCATTACTTAAAAAACAACAACAGCAACAAATTCAAGTACTGTTTACAGAGCCTTAAACTTTTTCAAGTACTTTCAAGGACTCGAAAATGAACTTTTTATTCAGGGACTTTTCAAGGTTTTCAAGGAGCGTACAAACCATGAAGCATCAGATTTTTTTCCTTAGAGGAAAGTAGCTGCATTGGAGAGATTTGGTAAGGAGATTATTTTTTTTTTTCATGCATGTGTCATTTCGTTTATTTGTACTGCATCTGTTTTACGTACTTTAACAAACAGGAAATACTTCAACATTTCAGGGGGAGGTTTACTAATTCAGATGTCCAGTGGCAAACACATAGTGAATGGCATTTCTTCGCTTTTTCTCTTTTTCTACATTTAAGGTGGTTCCACCTAAAATCTCTGCCTCATGTTTCCAATGGTAAAACTTCTTTACATATTTTCTTTGCAATTAATGTATTCCCAAAGATAAAAATTTGCACATTGATAAAACTAACTTTAAGTTATAGCATGGGGTACTTAATACTTGCTAAAACATAACCATAACTAAGCAATCCAACATTTGTTTGTCTACTGATATCATCAATGTACTGCATGGGTGCAAGTTCTGAGATGTGGCCAAGACTGAAAATATTTTGAATATCCCCCCCTCACCATGCACACTCAGACATAAACACAATATACATTAAATATTATATGTGGTTAAAATTCATTATTAAATCAAAAGAGCATAAAACGACCGAACATTAATGCATATACATGTAAACAAAATTTTATTATTAGGTAGGAACTACCAGTTGAAATTTAACAAATCTCCAATATTCCTTATCTTTGCAAAAGAAATAAAAAAGATCTTGCATAATATTCAAATCCAATCTACCTATTTGCTGCTTATATAGCATTTTAAGCCCATAATAGAAATATGTTAACCAAATTATTGAAATTGTAATAAATAATACATAACATACCATGGAAGATGTTTCAAATATTCTTTAGTAAATTCTGTTGAATCAAATAAGTGTTGCACACTTTTAAAAGAGTCATTTAAATTGTAAAATTACACAAGGATAAAAAAAAAATTATAATCAAGATTATGCATGTTCAACTGTAGTTGTGTACACAGAGAGCTCGTTTCATTAATTCACTTCACCATGATCACAGTTTTATAGTAACCATCACAAATTTTCATAGGTGAATTATTTTTTTGAACAGGAGCGACTCCAGGCAATGTTTATGTATGCTGCTGTGATCGTACACACTTTTGATGATCAGCATCCTTACTATGTCTGAACAGCACTTTTTTACCATTGCTTCCATAGTTTAACTTTTTGCTGCAGAAAACACAAAAGCTAAATCCTGGTTCCTTAATTTTCCGGCACCAAGAACCAAATTTGACGTCATGGGCAGAGATCATGCTAGGATTTTTCAAAAGAGTAAAAATACTCCTTCACAATTTTTGAAGGAGTATTTTTCTTTTCAAAGGAGTAATTTTAGAGAACGAACAATTATCGCATTAAATTTTTAGCTAAATAATATTTTATATTAAAACAACTAATTATATCTATATATAAGTATGTAAACATGAATTAGCATGTAATTGATTTTCTTTTATATAAAATAAGTCATAATTTATCAAAATCTTACCTACTTGTCTTGTTTTATCCATGAGGCTGCAAAAAATTTTGTTTTGCCTTCGAAAGACCGTACCAAAACTTGTGTGTGTGTTGCTTCACAGATTCAGATTCTACACACTCAAACTTCAAAAAGAGTTCTATTGTGGAGGAAGGAAATCTACAGTCTATCTCAATCACAAAAGATAAAATAAACCTTCATTGGACATTGTGATGTGCAAGTTTAGTATTGCAAAGGTCAACTAATTTATTATTTTTGAACATGTTTTCCTTCAGCTCTGAAAAAAAAATATCTTGAATACTATGTATGAGATGTTTACAGTTAACATAATTGAGAGTTGGTTGATTCAGCCATTCTTCTGATATGAGGAATGTCCAGTTTCTCCCTTTGCAACTATTTATAGAGGGAAAATAACATTTAACAATAATTCAGGACAGTGGAAACATCGCGAAAAAAAAAATTATGATTACGAAAAAATCTTCGCTTCGTCCGACTTCCGTTTTCGGAAATTTTCCCTCCGTTTTCAAGCTGAAACACAATTGGTTATCAAACAAAGTTATATTTTACAAAAAAAAAAAAAAAATGAGCAGAGGAAATATTGCGATTACAGAATAAATCTGCAGTTCGTCTAACTTCCGTTTTTCGAAAGTTTTGAAAGACGAAATTCAGTCACCAGCCTGACCCCCCTCCACCACGCACCCCCCCAAAATTATCTTTAGTTTTGATGACAACAAAGAGTTACTCTTCGAATCCGCGAGAGAAACTCGTGCCTAAAGTTTACAAGGAAATTTTTGCTCCGTCGAACTTCCGTTATCGGAAACTACTGTCTACACTTTCAAACTGAAATGCAAACATTTATGCAATAAATTGATATTTAATAACAATACTGGACAGAGGAAACTTTGCGAGAAAAAGAAATTACGTTCGCGGGAAAACATTTCACTCCGTTTAGCTTTCGTTAGTTCTGAAAAACGGAATACCGTTCCCCAGGCGGAAAACGAGCCCCGCCTGATTTTATATTTATATATATATTTTCTTAAAATTTCATAAGGCAGGAGAATTCCGCCCTGAAATGGCAATTAAACGAACTTCAAAACACGTCGCTTTTCACTTCCTCCACGCCAATGTTTAACGGCACCACGATGCACCGATACACTAGCGCCTCAATCCCGACGCGGCTGAAATGCGCATGCCCATCGGTTGAGCTGCTCTTTCCCACACTGCCTGAAGGTTCTTCCGAATGATTGCCAAAAGCCGATCCCTAGCTGAACAGCTCGGCAATGGGAACCAAATCATGATTTTTTCATAAACTGTGACATGAAAGTTAAGATATCATTTCTTGATTAAAAAAAAAAAAAAAAAAAAGTCATTTTTATGCCATAATCGCGGTGTAATCACCGATTATAAAAGGAAATTTCATATGGTAAAACAATGCGTAAAAATACGTATTTCTAAATTTTAAAGCATATTCGGCGTTTTTAAGGCGTGAAATACGCGTGTAGAGGCGTTATCGCGATCTCTGGTCATGGGAATCAGTCTCATCTAACCATTCCCATCGCCACTTATTTTTAACACTGCTATCGTTCAAAGCCGACATATTTTTTGAATCTATGAATTCGATAGCTGACTGCATGTTGAAAAAAAGGAATCACAAATTTACCAATACTGGGTTAATTTCGCATACGTAAATTAATATAGAAATGCGTACGCATACACGCGTAAATTACGGCAAGATCGACTGGTACTACTCACTCCAAAGATTAGCTGTGACCTACGGCGGCAGAGCCAGTGGTCGATGGGTGAACCGGTTATGTTGCGTGACGTACCCGTAGCTGGGGCACTAGGGGTTATGACGTAGGCGAGGATCGGCGTAGAACCTCCAAGGTAGCTGCTCCACGAATCCTCTTCAACCAGAATGTCCCTCTTACCCAGAATGCATCAGGCGCCGCTGCTACTCCGAGTTTACGATAAACAAGGTACTACGGTACGAGCGTGGTTGCCGATGGCGTACTTACTTTCAGGAGTAGAGCGTATGGATAGAAAGAGAAAAAAGAAAAATATATATTTGGAAATTTTATTTTTACTGATATTTTCTTCCGTCCCGCTTCCGTCTTCGGATATTTTCAAAAGACGGAATTCCGTCCTCTGGACGGAAAACTTGCACCCATGATGTACTGTAGTGCCATCTATTAACAGGTCTGAACATTACTAAAAAAAATTGATTTTTAATGTAATTAGGTTATGTTTTAGCAACAGGGTTCGTACTCTTTTTGGGGGAAAAAATTCAAGGACTTTCCAGGCCTTTTCCAGGCCATATACAAAAAATTCCAGGATGATTACTACGCTTTACAGTATCATGCTCAAATTAGTTTTCAAAAGCAATTTCAGTTTTAAGTAATAAAAATGATGAAAGATGCAAATGGATTAGGGATGATAGGGGGAAGGGAATAGAACTGTCCATAATTAGCATGTTCTCGTTGCGCTAGGCGCTTAAGCACTGCTGAATTCAGTCAGACCCCCAATGGTCAAATGATTGAAATGTGCTGATGTTCATGGAATGAAATGGTTGATCAGCTATGATAACCGCATAAAAGTTCGAAGGGGGCCGATTTCTTTTTTACGTTATGCAACATTCTACATTACTCCAGTATTTATCTTGTCATCCTCAACAATAGCAATGTAACTACCACTTACGATCGCGGATATCGGCCAACTGAAAATCTGCCATACAACTAAGGGATACAACACACAGGTATCATGTTACAGTGTATTGTAATTGAAAAAAAAAAAAAGATTTCAGAAATTAAAATCGAAAAAAAAAAAAACTTTCAGAAATTAATATCATCAAGTCATGGTGTTTCAAAAATCCGCTTTCCTTTATAATGTTTAAAAACATGTAATGTTTTTTTCTTTTTTACCTGTCGTGTATAATAAAATGGGTTGATTTTTTTATGGAATCAGACGTCCATATGTCCAATTGTCTTCGTCTGAGTTCACACGTTAGCTACTGTGTACAAGTAGACATATTTTTTCAGCTCAAAAATATGTAGTTTTGTATGTATTCACAGTATAACTCATTCCGTATTCCCACAGAACAAAATTCAGCAGATACAAATGAAGAACATCAAGACCCAACCAACACCATGTTTCCGATTGTCTGCTGTTTATATTCAAGAAATGCGAATATGGATCATTGGTGAATGCAGCAACTATGGTTTTTATTTATTACCAAGAAAAAAAAAAGGAGCCTGAAAGCTGTAAAGCTGAAACGGATATTTCTCCCCCTCCCGAAAACATTCCGATTAAGTTCAAACAGCAGGAGCACGCGTCCACGCACACTCAACCTCTGGAATGTCCTGATGGAACGGCTTCTTTTCATTTGGCACATCGCCATAAATCACCACCTGCAGCTCACTGAAGTGTCTTCCTCCTTCACCCTAACTATAGGAGAAAACGCAAAAAAAAAAAAAATGCTGCCCAATTTTCGCCAAAATGACCAAATTTACGTCATAACGTTGCAATTTACTAAAATACGTTTATCTGCTGAATTTCGCCTAAATCCATTGAAAACTTTTTAATTAGATTTTTTTATTAAAACAGTAACTCAGACATCTGAATAAAAATGTATGTTTGTAATTAAAATAGAGTCCATATCATCACAGAAACAAAATTTAAGGATCACTCTGTTTAAATAAACCATGGCATCTAAAAAAAAATAATTTGCTTGCTTTTCCCGTAATTTATAATTGCCGTTTCTTTTTTTGAATCCGATTTTGCAACGGAAGATTTTTTTTTTTGCATCTGCTAAAGTTTCAAACGGAATTCGGCGAAATTTGCACTAGAACTTTATTGTGATGTATTTTAACCACTGTAAAAATTTTACTGTGTTATTTTCAAAATTCCGGAAAATGGATTTCTGAAAATATCTCTTAGTCCTTTTGAGCCGTGGAAGTGATAAACAGGTGTTTGCTTTCTTCCCAACCAAGGGCTTCGGATCAGCGCTCCCAGCTGTCAATCAACCGTTGCTATGGTAACACCCTTTCTGCTCAAGGCTCACTGTCTAAAGAGGCACACATAATAAAAATTTCCAATGCTAACTTTTTAAGTTTTAAACCGATTCAAATGGAATTTTGGGAGTGAGCTTCTGTAATCCAATTATAGTAAATGTAAAAATTTCAGCCACTTTTGTGAAAAATTCGCAAATATAGTTTTCTTATTTTTTATCATAAGTAGCCGAAGTCTCTTGAGGGGTGGGCCGGAAGCAAGCGTCTTAATGCAATAAACAAGGAGCAGATGAATGTGTTGTTCAGACATACTCTTCACTGGTGGATGCCAGCTGACTTGGTAAACACGCGACCCCCTTGCAAATGCTAAATGTCTTTTCTTTCCCCTTCTGTTGTTCTCAGTAGTTGTCGGACGGACATCAAGCTCAGGGCTAGAGAATGCATCAAGCTCCCCTTCCCTAACAGACCTGCTAGTAATCATCCAATTTTATTGCACTGGAAGTAGTGCTTCCCCCCCCAGCCAAATTAGGATTTGGGCACATCCGAAACACCACTGTAGCCGGCGGTTTCTTTGAGAACAGAGGAGAGGAACTTAAAAAAATTAAGGGGTAACAGTCAGTAACACGATTTCCTAAAAGGGCATTTTTTTAAGCACTAATTTCAAATTTCAAGGCTTTTCAAGACAGCATTAAAAAAATACCGTTTTTCCAGGATATTCCAGGCCTTGAAAACGTAATCATGATTTTCCAGGACTTTCCAGGTTTTCAAGCACGCGTGCGCACCCTGTAGCAAGTATTAGGCACCCCATGCTATAACTTAAAGTTCGTTTTATCGATGTACGAATTTTCATCCTTGGAAATACATTAATTGCGAAGAAAATATGTAAGGAAGTTTTAGCATCAAGGCACAGCTAAGGTGGAAACCTAGGTGGAACCACCTTCATTAAAAGGTATGAAATATTTCAGATTTCTGATATTTAGCTAAATCAGAATATTAAGTTCTTGTATTTGTACTACCAGATCTATCGTGTTTTGTAGATGGTATAATCGAAAGTGTCGCAACCTTGAATGCTTGCATTCATTTGTATAATAGATCTTTATTTCAGAATGAGTTCAGGTAGCATTTGGGAATAAATTAATGCCTAAATAATAAATATTTTCTGAAGCAAACGTGTAAATATATGGAAGATTCCTTTAAATAATTACATGTTTTCTTTCTGTTTCTCAACGGACTTCTAAAAGCAATCATCAAAAATAAAGGGGGTTGCAAGAATTAGGACGTACTTTTAGGAGGGGAGGGGTATCAACAATCGGACAAAATGTGACATGGGGGAGTCTAAAAATAGTAAAAAATCACGGACGTACTTTATGGATGGCCCCAAAGGGAATTATCACCGTATTCATATAAGGAAGGTAGTTGAATACGGTGATAATAATTTTCAGTTGGGGTTGATTATACAAAAAGAAATGCCAGATACATGTATGGTAGAATTTATTCCATGGCTAGCATGCATGCTATGGCCGCAGGTATCTTACGGACCAGTGGAGTGGGTGGCGACTGGTTCGACTCTTGTTACCAGCCAACTAAGTTGAAACATTTTTGAAAGCTACCTAGCTTTGAGACTTCTCGCCACCACGTGAGAGGGAGGGGGTGGGGGTCAAAGCTCCGCTGCTCAGCCATCAACTTAGTGTTATCTTCTAAGAGAAAGAGGACACGGGCAGTACATGGTTTATTGTGGCCCGGGTGCAAACCAGTAAGAACACAACTCCTCCCCCTCCCCTTTAAAAAAAATTAAATCTTTGAATATGTTTTAAATAGATAAAATCTTTACACCTACAAGTGTGTAAGATGTATATGTATTCTACTTATCAAAATCAGCTGATTGAACAGGAAATATACTCAACTTACATTTTATGAATAAGCGTGCATGCGTATCTGTTAATTGTTACTTTTTTAGTAGATTAGACAATTCCCATTACGTTTTGGAGAGGAGGTATGCAGAGTTTGGGTAGCGACCAGCGCTATCAACCTAGCAGCGAGGTCAAGAGCATTGCACCCCCTCGCCCCATTCACAGAAGACAAAAAAAAAAAAAAAAAAACTCTCGAGCGAATTTTAACAACTATAACAAAACAGCTACTGCTCTTCTGAGTGTAGCCTACAGTTAGTAGCTCCCAGGAAAACTCAAGGGTGTTTGGCCCTCAAAAATTACTTACGTACAGTATGTGTGCCCGCATTTTTATTTTCTTAAAATTATTTCACAACAATAGTTTTCTACTCTTTTATAGTTCCTTATGCGATGTTTAAGTATATACGTAAACAAACAACTGTTTTTCGCAACTCAACTTTGTTAGTGGAACAGCAAGAATTTTTTTTTTCTAGGATTGTTTTTTAGGCACGTTATCACTCGGGGAAGGCTGATAAATACTGAAGAATCCAGCCAGGGCCAGCTGATCCAACACTCTTATTTGGGGAAGGGAATATGTACTTTGTGCCTGAGATTTTTCCAAAATGGCGCCTTTATAACATGAGAAATTGTAGGATTTCAAACCACATTCAAATGCGCCTAACTCTGAAACGGCTGTTTTTAGGTACGTGAAAATTTACACAGATATTCTCCTGTTGATAATAAAACAGTGATTTAATTTTCAGAATTTTAAAAAAGTTTTTTTGGGGGGGGGGGGGGAATCGTTGGCAAAGTTTTTAAAGATTTTTCAAAATTGGCTGTTTTTAACGCTACCGAAATGCAGAAACTAGCAGTTTCACAAGCATATAAAAAATTGCAAATAAAGTGCACATTTGTATGTCTTTAACAAAAAACAAAAACAATTATAGAAAAAATTATATCCGAACCTGTTAAAAAAATCTTAAAAAATTCAATTTTTTTAAAATCAAAGTTTGCAATTTTTTTAAATTTTAATCATACGATGTGTAAAAAATATTAGCATCATATATTATTATATGTTATGCACACAATAAATACCAGAACAAGATATCTTTTTTAATTCCGCTGCAATGACTCGCTGAATTTAGGAAAAATAACCATTTTGTAAAGAGCTTGTGTGACAGTGCAAGATTTGAAACCCTCTATCTCAAAGAGAAAACAAAATTTTTGCTGAAAGAAAAAATATAGGTCTCTTTATTTTAGTCAAGGAACACCCTTAATTTTTAAGAGAAATCTGAGACCATGATGGTACGACCCTGCCCGAGTTGAAATGGAACCCATCAACAGACAAAAAGAGCAAGCATTATTAACTGCAGTTCAATATTGGAGCTTTCACTTTCCATCACTGTCTTTCATCCCTCGTTGAATCACGTTTCCTCTGCACAGTGTGCACGCAGTAGCATTTTTGGAACATTAATTTTGCTTTAAACAAAATACACAAATTTTGCTCTGCCCTTAATACAGCAAAATGTTACTACACATTAGGAAAACATGTTTTAAGCGAAAATTTGCCATTGTCCACATTTTTTGCCAATGTCCACTGCTGAAGTCAAATGCCTGTTTTTGTAGGTTGAAATCATTTTGACTGATCACTGAAATCGACTAAAGGTGAAAAATGTAGACAACTTCTTGGCCATTGAATTGAATGGTAAAATTTGTTTGCATGAAGCAGCACAACACTGGATGATTGAAAAGAAAAGAAGGTATTTTCATAGCTTTATCTGGATAGCCACATTTTTATAAAGCCACACATAAATTCCTATGGTTAAAATGTATGAAAACAGATAGTAAGTGAGCACCTCTCAAGATAGCAAAGAACACTTCATACAGCTGTTTCCAGACAGTTTCAAAACTCGCTTCTAGGGCAACTGTTCAGAAGACAGCAATCAAGTTGAATGAAGTTTATTTCTGTGATGCAGCAAAACACTGGAAGGTTCAACAGAAAAGAGGATCAATTTCATGGTTTTATCAGGGTTACTGTGGTGAATTCAACAAGTTAGAAAAATAAGGGCAATCTGTTGGCCATCAAATTAAATGCTGAAGTTTCCTTGAAGCAGCAAAACACTGGATGGAAGCAAAGAAACGTTTTTTATTTTTTTGTTGTTTTTACTTTTTTTTTTTTTACTTCGATTATTTGGTTCGAATAAGTTAATTTCAAATAATTTTATCGTTGTAAGATCAAAAATTAATTATTCATGAGTGTATTTCATATTTTGTGCAATCAGCATAATTTATGCCTATCCATAAGGAAAACATGTGACATGTCCAGGTGTAAGAGACTGACATGCCACATGTTCACTTATAAGAGACTGAATTTTGCTTCAGAAAATTACTTCACCTGCTCACGAAGAAAATAACTTTCTTTTGAAGTCATTGTTTCAAAACTGTAAGTGCCTGGATCAGTTCGGATGGCGCCAACGAAGCACGTGGAGAACAATCTTAACAGAAACATAGCATTCCAGAAAGCACTTAGTGGCTACGTGAAACAATCCATTAAGACGTTTTCTCATCGAGCTGGACAAAGCACAACAACAAGAGTCGCCAGACTGTCTGGTTGACTATATTCTTTTCATTGTACGCGAACAAGTAGCTAATGGATGCATATTGTATCAATGCACCTTTTATGGGGTCCGGTCTTTAGCAAGAAGGGCTAAGTTGAAAGTGACATGTGGAGATCCCGAAAGGAGATAAGAGCGACAGGTGTCCGCGATAGTGAAAGTCAGGTTGGGTGTGGTGATCCGAGTTGGGAGGCATTGGAGCAGGGGGATCGCACGTCCCGAGGAACAAAATTTGCAGTCAGGTCCTAGTGCCTCGGGGCAGTGAACCGCAAAGCATGCTGGGTATTCTCCCAGTAGGAGGATGAGAAAGGGGGCACGTGATCTAGAGAGAAGGAGTGTAAAGTGCGGGGAGATATAGTTCAGTTATGTGGAGCGAAGTCTCCCATACAAAAAGTCGGGAGAAGGGATGGAGAGCGCTTCAGGTATGAAGGCTCAGGACATTTACGACACGTGCTAGTCAGGTGTACGGAGCCACAGTGGATTCCAGTAATGAAAGACGTAATGAAGAGCATCGTGGCATGGAGGAGGTGCCGAAATATCTAAGTAGATTCTCAATGTCCTTGGCTTGATAAGTTAAGCCGATTATAGAAGCACAGGGTAGAAGTCACGTGTTGAACCACGGAGACTGCAGGTTGTTTTCACGAAGCCGTCGATCGCAATAAATTGGACTCTGAGATAGTGAACATTCTTCATTAAACTTGTTAAGTTTTCAATGCTGAGTGATTACTTCAACAGGTGTCAATTGCCTTATTAACCCCCCCCTTAATTAGCAGATAACAATAGTAAAGCTGAGGAAGAGAGAGCCTGGGCATTCGTTTCATATACGAGTGTTACATAAGAACGAACCTCATCCTAGTATGCTGTGCACGGGTATGTACCAAGCAGAGTAAGCTGACACCCCAGAGTGGAGGTGAGTCACAGAGGCCGCGCGGTAACGCTCACCCCTACAATTGTATATTTTCATGTATTTAATAATCCATTAATTAGAAGTATGGTGACATTTTCTTTTCTTATTTTTAATCCATGAATAGGCAACTAAAAAAATTGTTACACTCTTTCGGTAATGGAAAAAAGTAGATCTGATTCTCCAAGTATCAGATCTTTTAAATGAATGTTGTTAGCAAAACTATTTCAATAAATTAAAATAATTTTAAATTTATTCTTTGGTTTTCATACAAAAATATATTAAATGCAAAAAAAAAAAAAAAAAAAACCCATAGAGCACATTGTTAAAATGTTCTACCTCACCACTGTATGCAATGGTATCACGTTTAGGATAAGAACAGGGTTGGAGGAGCATTTCAGGCTATAGATACATAAAGTGCAGGGGTGACATGGAGGAGACTGGCACAAGACAGACCGTTGTGGAGGAAACTTGGGGAGACCTTCGTCCAGCAGTGGATTGATAATGGTTGACAATGATGATGATTAAAACTTTAAAAACAAGTTTAAATTACATAAAAAAAAATTTAAAGTAAGCTTTCAACTGCTAACTTGTCTTTTTCAACCTCGAAACTGATGTACAGGTTTCAACTATTCTAGTTGCACACCAGCTGCTTTACAGGTGAAAAGGCACTTACAAAGACGTGGAACTAATAATGGCATTGGCGTAAATGCCACAGGGCCAATAATATAAGCTCAACTTCAGTGCCTTTTGCTGCAAATTCTGGTACTTAGCACCACACACACTGAACAATATAGTAGAGCAAAAATGTCAATTACAAAGCTGGAGAGCATCTTTCATTTGCTATGAATTGGTCCTCTGGGAATTTCACAATAAATGACTATGAAATTCTAAGAGATCTAAATTGCGGGAGTCAAAAAGTGAAATAATGCTGTGTACCAAGGAGGAAAAATTACCTAAGGGCATTTCCAAGTAGTACAATATCATTAGATTGCTATCTAGAGATACTCCTAAACTGAAGAAAGGAGACATGGTGACACCAAAATACCACATTCACACAAAACTCCACAGTAGTTTTCTTCAGTTGCATCCCATCTAGTTGCATCCCATCTATTTGCATGTCATAATCAAAGTAGTGTTTGAATGGGGACGAGACAATTTCAGTGTCACGGTGTATCCTTCCTTATGTTTAGCAGGGAGTCCTGTCATCTCTAGACAGCAATTCAATGACACTGCACTGCTTAAAAATGTCCTAGAATACTTTTGTTTTCTCAATATACAGCCTAAAGTTGACTGTTGCCCACAATCAATTTGTAGCAAACGAATAATGCTTTCTAATTTTGTATTTAACATTTTAGCTGCATCTATATTTTTGGAGTTTGGTGAGCTAAGTTCACAAATGTGGCACTAGGGGTGCTGAAGTCAAGCTGATGGGACCAGCCCCCTAGCACTTACACTAAGTCTGTCATTATGAGTCCACAGTTTGCCTGTGAAACAGCCGGTGTATGCTTTACTATATACCCTCTGCATATCTCCATAGAAAAGCATTTTCAGCCCTACATTTATTACTTTTTTTCGTCAGAATTGATCTTAAATAAAGCAAGTCCATATCTTTGGCCAAATATTTTAAAAACACCCTGTATATGATATGTAAGTGAAATGCTTTATTTTTAAGCTTCATTATATCTACAGCACATCCATAATAAATACATTTTTCCAAGTATTACTACATTTTACAGCAGTTATTTTTGTCGATATACTTTGTATAAATATCTAGGAGATGGTTCTATCATTTCACCTTCCAAAACTCAAAAATTTTTCTGATTAGAAATTTTATGATGATTGATGCATTAAATTTAACATCACATCCACAATAAAAGAGTACATAGGACCAGTTCAAGCACATGCATAATGTAAATTCAAGAATGAGTAGCTAAGCAAAAAGTGAACCAACAGCTTTCAAGCATATGGAGGCAAATAGCTTATTTAGCAGCATTCCAACATACCTCTTTCTTTCCCCATGTTATTCCACTTTTACTTCAACAAGACTGCCAACAACATTGCATGAAGACTGTGAAGAGCAATCACGATAACTTGAAGTAAAGAGTTTGGGAGTCACTTCAAGAGCGAGTTCATGACGGGGAAAGAAAATGGCACATCTTTCCAATATTTTCATTATAATTGACAGTTTTCTGAATTGCCTATAAGAAACACTGATTTTCTTTATATATTTTTAAACATTAATTTTCTGAATATATTTACCGTAATTTTCGTCATATAATCCGCGGATTAATATGAAAAAAGTTACAAATATACGTTCTGCGTATTATACACTGATGCAGATAATACGCCGATTAAAAAAAAAAAAAATTACGACCCTTCGATTTTTTAAAAATCTGCAGCGTAATTGTGCAAGGGAGGGTATAATTGGAAAAGGAACTCTCTTGGAAAAAATTTTCTCAGTTCAGGAGTTTGTACGGAGCGGGGAGGTCGGGGAGCATGGGGAGGAATGTCGTAACGAAAGATTGGGAAAGTTGTGGGGAGGGACGGCAAGGTCGTTTTGTATCGTTGAGAAGATCGTGCCGTCTGTTTTTGGCAAAAAGCCAAAGAAGTACACACAGCGCTTGCCACACGAACCTATGCGTTCCATCTTTCGGATCTCGTGTGCGCTGCCTTGTGTTTAGTTCGTCTTTCGCCGTTTTGACCATCGTCGTTGCTGCTATTTTACGCCATTGCTATTCATGATGTTTTTGAAAAGGAAACGTTTCAGTTACACTGCCAAATTTAAACTTGAAGTGGTGGACACAATTGCGAACTATCGCACAGTAACATGATATGATCATGTCACTGCGCGATAGTTTTGAGGTCAGAAAACAATCGCGCAGCAACAGGCGGAAAGGAAAGCCTCTGTGCCGCAGTTTAAAATATAAACAAATCCGTAGGTAAATTCCGCTGGAGAATACACAGGTTCTTTTATTGGCCCACGTATAAGCCGTTCCCCCGACTCTGAAAGCAGGATTTCCCCAAAAAACTTTTGACTTATATGCGAGTACATACGGTATTTCTATGACTTGTTCTGTATCAGCCTTTCCTTATTGGCAAGATGTAATGCAATACTCTGGAGCGGCATTGGCGTGATCTATGGATGCCACATACTTTATCTGTCCGGAGATAGAAATATGAAAAAGTAGCCTTTCAAAATTAATTTTTTCATTTAATAAAATAGGTTTTTTTCCTCTCTTACTTCTTTGGACTCGTGGGTCATCATGTGACCGACTTTGCTGTTGGAAATTCCACTTCCGGTTCAACATCTATGATGTGCAGATTATACGGCGATTTTTTTTCCTGAATGTCACAGGCTGCGGATTATATGCTGCCGCGGATTATACGAAGGAAATTTTTTTTTAATGTGAATTTCGCAGTAATACGATGAAAATTACGGTACAAACACTTTTTTTTGTATGAATTTGTTAAGAGCCACTATAGTTGCAAATTCATTTTTCTCAAAATATTTACATTTTTGTGAAAAACATCATCATCATATCACTAAGCTGTTCTCTGAGATTCAGAGATTAGCTCCAAAAAGAAATAAACTTCCAGATATTTTTACTTATTGTTGTCGTATCAAACTTCTCCATTTACAGCGATCTTGACATACAACTCATGCTTCACTAATATCCATTACATGCCGTACACAAGATCTTTTATACTTCATACTCATAATCTTTTTCTCATGCAGACACTCCTGAATCTGATCCACCCATGTCTTCCTCTGCCTTTCCTTCCTGCCACTTGGGCTGAAAAGATTTTCTTAGTAAGCATTTTATCACTCATTCTTTCAACATGGCCAAACCACCGAAGCATATTGGTCTCCACCTTGCTAACAACATTTTGCTTCACATCACACAACTGCAATACATCTTCATTTCTCACACAATCATATCGTGTCTTGCCACAAACCCCACGTAAGTAACGCATTTCTCCAGCACCCAAACGACTCCTATGTTTCTTCTGCAGTACCCAGGTTTCACTGCCATACATCATAGTAGGAACAATTACAGTTTCATACACAGCCGTGCGGGACTCTCTAGAGAACCCATCATTCCTGTGAAAACCTCTCAGAGCAGCTATGACTTTCAAAGAAGAATTCACTCGCCTACTGATTTCACCATCCAACTTGTTCTCTCTGTCAAACATGCTTCCTAAATACACAAACTCACTCACCTGGTCAATCACAGTGCCATTTATACTTACATTACATTCAGTGCTACCCATTCCTCTCTCAAACACCATAACTTTAGTTTTCCCCTTATTTATACTCAGTTTGAATTCATGCAAACTTCGTGCATCCGAGTCAACATACTCTGCAACTCACTTTTGCTCTCTGCCAACAGGACAGTGTCATCAGCATACAGCAATCTGCACACACTGATATTACCAAGACATAAACCACTATTATCTATTTTGGCATCACGCATGCATGCATCCATAAATATATTAAACAGCCATGGTGACATTACACAACCTTGTCTAACTCCTGCACCAATGGAAAACCATTTTGATAAAACACCATTCACTCGTACACAAACTCTACTACCAGCATACATGGCTTTTACACTATTAAGTAGATTCCCAGTAACACCATATTCATTCAATACCTTCCACAAAAGTGTCCTATTGACTCGGTCGTAAGCTTTCTCTAAATCTATGAAGGCAGTAAAAACTTTCTTCCCAACAGCCAGATACTTTTCAATCATCGTGCGTAATGCAAAAATCTGGTTAGTGCAGCCTTTACCAGGCATAAAACCACTCTGAATATCCCACACTTTCAATGATGTAAGACCCCGTGCTTTTTCAATAACAACCTTACCAAACACTTTCCCTGGCACACTTAGTAGGCTAATACCATGATAGTTCTTGCATTCAGTCTGATCCCCTTTTCCCTTATACAAGGGAACAATGATAGCATCCTTCCAATCCCGAGCGACCATTCCTAACTCCCACTGGCAAATTTCAGTTAACCAGTCAATTATAGAGTCACCACCATATTTCAACATCTCTGCAGTTATGCCATCAACTCCCGGAGCCTTGCCATTCTGAAGAGATTTTAGAGCTTTACACACTTCTCTTGAGATCCCTCCTGTGCTTCCATCCCTCATTGTGACATCGTCTGCATCTGTCTCAGAATTATCTTTGCTTTCCTGATCTAATAACTCACAGAAGTATTCACCCCATCTTTCAGTTAACTCATTGGACTCCCTTATCATTTCCCCAATCTCATTCTTCACACAACTTACAACTTTGTTTCCCCTATTTTTCCTGAGTCTCATGTACTTCCAGAAGGACTTCCTATCATTCCAAAAAGCCAGTTCATGCCTTTCCACTTTCTCCTTCCTATCTTTTGCCTTACTGTGGCAAACCAGCTTCACGTTTCTTACAGCGATATTCATCCACAGAGACTCTACCTTGCAACATCCCCAAATAGGCTTCCTTCTTTCTCTTTACTGCCTCCTCAATCTCACTATTCCACCAAGCATCACTTCTATTGTTACCCACTATTGTGGTGCCACAGACCTCTTTACCAGCAGTGACAACACAGTTCTTAAAACATTCCCACTTCTTTTCTACATCCCTCTCACCAGACTTCAGATCCTTCAGTCGTTCTCTGAGTAAGTCAGAATACCGCTGATGATCTTAAAGGAGCCTATCAACCTTTATTCTTTCTATCCTGGGTCTCTTCCTATTCCTTTTCCTCTAACCAACATTAAGTTTCACTCGTGACACTACTAAGTAATGATCAGAACCAACATCCGCACCTCTCATCACACGGGTGTCAACAACTAAGTGCTTCAAACGCTGATCGTAGGCAACAAAATCTATCACATTCTTCTGACCAAGAGTACGATCTTCCCAAGTATATGTGTGGATATACTTGTGGTTGGAAAATGTATTAGATACACACAAACCATTCTCAATGCAGAGTTCAATTAATCTTTCACCATTATCATTCACACAAGGATCATTAAACTTACCCAGAACATTGTCAGAAATTGCATTCTGCACACCTACTCTAGCATTGAAATCCCCTGCTATTATAACTTTTTCTTTAGCACCAAACTGGCTCAAAACAGCTTTTAGCTCATTCCAGAGCTAAAAGAATGAGCTGGACCTTCCATATTTCATTTTACCATCAAAATGGCATTAGTGCTTTTTAAAGTACAATTCCTCTAATAATGCGTGGTTTTCCATTGCAGTTCCACTTCCGGTTCAACATCTATGAAGTGCAGATCATACGACGATTTTTTTTTCCTGAATGCCACAGGCTGCGGATTATACGAAGGAAATTTTTTTTTAATGTGAATTTCGCAGTAATACGGTGAAAATTACGGTACAAACACTTTTTCTTTATGAATTTGTTAAGAGCCACTATAGTTGCAAATTCATTTTTCTCAAAAAATTTACATTTTTGTGAAAAACATGGACCTTCCATATTTCATTTTACCATCAAAATGGCAATAGTGCTTTTTAAAGTACAATTCCTCTAATAATGCATGATTTCCCATTGCTTAGTCACTTACTGCTATATCAACAGACAAAAACAGCAAACATTTTTCCTTTCATTTACCAAGAAATTGGAACTTCAACTCTCCATCGCCGTCTTTTGTTCCCCAAAATGCCTTTTTCTCTGCACGGCGAACACCCAATACTGTTTTTCAACATAATTTCACTTTAAACAAAATAAAACATGCTTGTTCACAAGTTTTAAGTGAAATTAAATATCAAAAATAGGTACTGCATTGTTCACTTTGCTGTGAAAACAATTTTATGGTTATGAAAATTGCTGATTCTACTATGGACAGGTTCAACGTGCGTACTCTTCCAAGCAAAATAAATTCAAGTACTTTTCAAGGACTTTTTAAACCCGAATTATCATATATACGTGTGTACTGTCGGTCGGTCAGTAGGTAGGTATTTCAGGGATCATAGCATACTTCTGGAAAATTTTAGGTTGGAATTTTAGGAATTTTAGGAATTTTTAGAAAAATTTTAGGAAAATTTTAGGAGTGTATTTCAATAAAAACTAGATGTATATTTGTATACATCTAGTAAAACAACTTTGTATACATTGTAAAGAGTTTGCTTCACACCCTTCAACCATATATACTGATAGACTGCGCATGACATCAAAATTTCTGGCTCCAACATAAAATCACATGACAACAGTCAAAAAGATGGGTTACACCTGCTGTGCTTATGGTTGCTCTGAGCGATATAGTAAAGAAAGTTCTATGATTTTTCATGGGTAAGAAACGAATTAAATACCTAAGTCAATAAAGTTCAATTACTTAACCAGAAACTTGCAGCTATTGATATAAAAATATAGTAACTTAAGAAAAAAAATGGAATGCAGGTTCCAAATTCTTCGCAAATGTTCATCACATTATAAATCACAAAATGTAAACAACCCGTTCATGCATGTATATAGCTCATAAGTAAACTTACCTGAAGAGTTTTCATTATATATGAGGCGCATTCACATAATACACCGAAAACACTGAAGTTCTGCAATGTAAATTAGTAATCATAACAGCATTTTTACACGAAATTTGGAGTCTGATGATGACGTGCCCAATGTTTGAGCCATGGCGGCTTTGATGCAGCTATTGCCAATGCGCAGTCCATTAGTATATATGGTCGAACTTCACACCCAAATTTTTTGCATAACGTCTAATGTCTAAAGTTTAAGTATGATTTACTTCTAATGTTCAGTTCTTATCTTTTCACGTGTTATTATCATATTCAAGTATATTTACCACATTCAAGTTTCACTTTGAACATTAATATGCTGTTTAACCAGAAGCAATTCACGATTTTCACAGAAAGTTTTCAGGTTTCACATTAAATTATAATATCCTAAAAAGGTAATTGAAAACCAAGAACTATGTACAATTGTTCACTGAATTACTTTTTTCATATTATTGTTTTAACCTTTTCCTGATACGCCTATCTTTTTCTGCTTCCACCACAACTAATTTACTTTGTTTTCTTTATTTCAGCTGAACCTTGTATGATCAAGTTAGAGGCAACTGCTATTTCAACAGTATTTTGTTTTTCTACAGCTTTTCGCATTCTTTCTGTTCCCTCTTGAATTACTGCTAGGGAGGCTTCTTTATCTTTTTTAAGCCTATTTATTTCTGCATCATTTTCTTTTATTTTGTCATCAAACTCAGCTTTTCTTTTTTTCTCTAGCTGCTTTTCCTTATTTTCCCTCTCTTTCTGCTTCCTTTCTTTTACCTTTTTTGATTGTTCTTCCTTCAGCTTATCAACATACTCTTTATAAAATTTATGTGAATCACGAACACTATTTAACAAATTTATTGTTATGGGAATTTCTTGTTATGGGAACTTTTTTTCTTTATGATGCGCTTTTACTTGTGAAAAGCCACTATTAGAAATATTGAAAATTTCTGAACACAATATACACTTAGCAGAAAATATTGTTTCAGTTGCAGAACACCATTCTTTCAACTTCACTCCGTCCAATTCTTTGGCGAGCCACGCATCTTGAAATTTCGTTTTGGATTTAGGCATCTTAAACACTTGTATTACTAACCAGAAAATGAAAGGGAAGTACAAAAACACGTTCCAATATTGCAAAACCAGACAACTTCCCGAAATTTGGCTGCGAGGATGTCAGAAGATATGAAAAAAAAAAAAAAAAAAAACAGGTCACCACTAGAGAACTGAACCTGCACAGAGAACACCATAAAAGACGTAAAACCAGAAACTATCATACGCATCTCACGCAAGTTCAGTCAAAGCGAGTCGGAGCCGAGATATATTGCGCATCGAAGGTCGCTGTCGCCGACGCATGATCGAAGGTCAATGATCACGTGCTCTACTGCCTGCCAAGATAACTCAGCTACCATCCCATCGTCATTACCGGAGGTTACGGAAGAAGACCACATGTTTCCTCTTTGCTTCCACCCACCTGCGGTTTACAATAACAAAACATCAGCAGAAAGAGGAGGTTCCACAAGGCATGTACAAAAATAAAGTACGATCTTCTGCGTGCCACGGAGTTCGTCTGCAAAGCGCAAACCAGGGGTGAAAATGCCCCCTCCCCTTTTCCCTTAGATCTCTTGTTACTCTCGAAAACTGTTCGAAGGCAAAAAAATGGAACGCCCGCCCCGAAGCAAGTGCATCTCGATGGCGTCATTTTTCCCTCCCTTCAGCAGCACAGCATATAGGCTGTGTTTCTACAATAACAGGTCTTTTTACCTTACCGTAATGGTAAATTTATTGGCGTTAATAACGGTTGTTTTTAATAAAAATAAGCTTACGAAAATTTTAGGATGAATAGCAAATTTTAGGTCTAATTTTAGGAATTTAAGGAGGGTCACAAAATATTAGGAATTTTAGGAATTTTAGGACGAATGCGATGAATAGCAAATTTTAGGTCTAATTTTAGGAATTTAAGGAGGGTCACAAAATATTAGGAATTTTAGGACGAATGCGATCCCTGGTATTTTAGCAAGTTCAGACCATTAATCTGCTGGGGTGGGCACACCTTCAATGACCTTCCTGTTACCCTTTGCCCCCAGTTGGTTTATTTTGTTAAATTTGAATTGATCCTGTGTTTTGGTGTTTTTCCGAAATTTTATTTCGTTGAATATTTTGAAAGGGTACATTATTTTTGTATTCATCTGCTGGTATGACACTTATTGTTTGCTTTAACTTTTTTATTTTTGATGCATGACTTAGATGCATTTTTTGATGCAGCCAGAAGACAAAAGGTTCATGCATGAAGCACAAGCAATTCGCTGGGAGTTCCATTCTCCGGCAAGAACGTGTCTTTAACCCCAGTAAATAGAAACCCATCATAATTTGCAAATACATCATTCCACTTATTTTACTCACATGGCTGATGCTTTATTCTGTAGTGATATCATAGCTCCAGCTGTCCACACACTTTCTTGGGTTGAACACAAGTTCTGCGCTATTTGATCAGCTTGGTGCTTTTATTAGAACTACACAGAAATCTTCTATACATCTTTTTAGAACAAACAATTTTTTAACACATCTACTGAATAAAAACTAGGAACATGGTCAGAAAAATATAAAAAATAAGAATATAATCTGGAACAGAAGTGGGCAGCTTGATCAGAAAAATTCAAAATTCTGAAAATCATGTGACATTACCCTACAAATAAAGGTAACTTGATCACGCTAGTTACGTTAAACGAAAACTTTTACAAAAAGTTCGTTAGTTGGAAGCTTTCGACCTTATCTTAGGTCTTCATCACGCCAATGGAGGACTAAGATTGTTGCCAGATTCTACATTTGAATTTTTCCTATTTTTGTTGCCAAAACTTTCTTGATCTCCAGATCATCGGAATGTAGAGAGGAGATTCGGAATTGCAAGTCATTGAAGTTTTGGCAACAAAAAATAGGAAAAATTCAAATGTAGAATCTGGCAACAATCTTAGTCCTCCATTGGCGTGATGAAGACCTAAGACAGGGTCGAAAGCTTCCAACTTACGAACTTTTTAGTAAAACTTTTCATTTAACGTAACTAGCGTGATCAAGTTACCTTTATTTGTTAACATTGTTACGTGTTTGCCCATCATCGTCATGACATTATCCTATCTGCTAGAACAATCATTTTCGGCCAGAAGGCAGCACGTAGATGTCAAAAAATGCCACGATATTAGAAACATCCAACAAACAATCCATAAATGTTTAATAAATATTAGAATCTTGAAAACATGAAAATAAACTTTACAGAAATGCTGAATTACATTACTTCACTGAAATTTCCTTAGGTTAGATATTTTCCAGACTCCACAGCGGGCCAACGATTCCTGCAGTAACTACACAGAATCTGTAGCAGGCCAACGATTCCTGCAGTAACTATACAGAATTCATAGCACTTGGAATGTCTGTAATAGTAAACAGAAAACATGTTGCACAAGAAACAAAAATATTCACAAAAGCTGGACATTTTCTAAATAAAGGAGAGGGGGGGGGGAGAAGAAAAAAAAACTGATTCCCAACACTGGGTTCAACAACCAAACAAAATCTGAATAAATCAGGATACTTGTAAGCTATGCCACACTTTGGGGAAATTAGTCTGTTGTGGAAATTTTTCATATTTGCTGAGAATATTGTTAATTATGCAGCTTCACAGACAAATTAAATACCAATATTTGAGGAAGATATTGTTAACTACACGGATTTTAGGGAGAAACTCTGGCAACCCTGCCTAGATAAACAAAACATTTTACTTTGTTTTAAAAAAATCATTCAATTATTTTCCCTGTAGCATGAAACATAAACAATATCTTGAATCCCAATGTTTCAGTACGGTCTAAAAAAAATCATCACTGTAATGGAACTGGGTGTTAACAATTCTCTTTGACCTAGTGCTGGTGCCATGCTATTTTGCACCCTAGGCAAGGCCAACTGCTTGCAACCCTTCTCCCTACAGTTGCTTCAATTTATCACAGTCTCAAAACGAAAAAGAAAACATATAAAAAGGATAAATAATAAATAGCATACACAAATTTTTTGTAACATTTTATAATTAATTATCTTTCATAGCACTGTTGTAGTATTTAAAATAAAAAATATAAATTGTTAGTTGTATTTTTTACATAGGGTAAAGAACTAATCTCTATAGAAATTTGCCCCTCAAAGGTCTGTTTTGCACACCTCTGGGGTCTGCATCTTAGGCAGCTGCCCAGTTGGCCTAATGGTAGCACTGTCCTTACTCTCACCTAACGCATGAAATGTAAATCATAGAAAAATAAGGTCCTTCAATATGTGAAATAAGGGATCATTCATATTATCCCCAAATGAAATTATGCTTGTCATAAGAAACATTTTTAAATGGTACAGCAATTTACAGATGAAATTATTGGATGTCTGGGAGAAAAAAAAACAAAAAAAAAAACACTGCTTATGATACAACAGTTTCACTTACCTTGAACCTCGAAAGAATCCAAGCTAAATTTCAAAGTACAACATACCATCATTTTGAATAGTTTGAATCCATCTGTTTACCAGTTGTTCAATCTCTGCACAGTACCAAACTCTCAGTTTAGAGGCAAAGAAGTCAACTATTTGCCATGAAGAAAATGAACTATCATTCAAAACAAGTGGTAATCTGAAGGAGCAAGCTTGAGACTGTATGCCGGTTAAGGCAGCAGCTCGATTCTATGCAGTTCTTGAAGTTTAATTTGGGTCCGATTAGCAGTATGAGGTTTTGCATTGTCTTGTTGCAGCAGTGCTTGCTTTCAGTTGACTAAGGCAGGATACACATCCTGCCCACTTGCTGAGAATACAGTTCTGCATTGATAGATCATCTGATATAGAGTTCTGCATTGATTGATCATTCAGAAGCAGCTCAAAGTGAATTACACTTTCATAATTCCACAAGACACACAGCATCAACTTTTTCTCAAAACATCTGTGTTTGGGTGTAGGTAAAGCTGGTTCACTTCTACTTAGCTACTGTTGTGAAGAATCTGGATCACAGAACTATATCCACTTTTCATTCCTAACTATTCATTTGATAAATCAAGTATGATGTGGATTTATGAACAGTTCTTTCCATACCTAGATACATCATTCAGCTTGACCTAGGGTGAGCTCATGTGGTACCTCATGGCATCGCCTGTAAACCTTTCTGATCTTGTGCAGGTACAGGGTTCCCACTCAAAAGTAATAAAATAATTCCCTGACTTTTCCAGGTTCTCCAGGTGGTTTTTAAAGTTTTCCAGAGTGGCATGTTGCAAAGAATTGTTACATTTCATTCCATTCATTTTTCTCACCAAAGCACACACTTGTAAATTCTTTACATAATTTGTCTATAAAAAAAATTACCTGCTTTTCATTAATAACAACTAACTGTGCACATTATTTTCTGTACCAAAGTTCCGTGAACTTTTGTGAATACTACCCACACGGAATTTGTAAATATATTCCCATAGACACAGGTCATATGTAAGAAAAAATCTGTCAGTTGAATACTTTCAGTTTTTCTATAACACAATGCAGCTAAGCTTAATGATGGAACTTTGGCTTTGTTCAAAGAAACGTGTTTCAAGAGAACCAACAGACATATTAGATGTTGAAACTGGCAATACCTATAAACACGCAATAATAAGACTTTGATCCATCATTTGGTTGGTTCTCTTGTGAAGTGTTTCTTCAAGCAGGAACCATTGTGCCTAATTGTTCCATGTTATAACAACTGCCTGCAGAAATTGAGCAAAAGCTTAACTGCCAATTTTAAAAATTCAATTTTGCATCTTTTATTAGAGATTAAAGGAAATACTTAATATAACTGAAAGTAAGATCTACCAAATTCTAGGTAGGCAGAATTGCAAGCCAAAGTTATTGAAAATAAGTTTTTTTTGGCAAAATAAAGTATCCATTGACTTTTACAAAAAAAAAAAAGGGGGGGGGGTATTTTTTCCTTGAGTTTTCCCTGATTTTTAGAACCATTTTCAAATTCCCTGAGAATTCCAGGTTTTCCCTGTTTTCCTGGTTGAGTGGGAACCCTGAGGTATTTAGCATTAGTGGATTTTTAAACTTCCAGTTTTTCTGACAATCTGTGAGAGCTTGTTCATGGATTGTCCTCCACAGCCACTTACTTGTAGGGCGTTTGAATCAACAGCAGAGGGTCTACCCAAACCTTTCTTTCTTTTTAGGCTCAATTCACCAGCTGTAAATTTCTTGAACTATGCTTGCACTGTTCAAGTAAGTGGTACTAGGCCTTCAACTTCATTAATTTTTCAGACTGCTTATTTCAAACTTTGTGGCCACTACAATTAACCATGGTACAAGTTAAATGCGTATGTCACAACATCTATTTCACACCTCGTTAAATTCCCCACCAAATGTGCTTTCAGTCATCGGCAGCACAGGAAAACTGCCCTGCCGGAAATATGCATATTTACATTGTGGAACTGTCCTATACATAAACACAATTCTTTTCTGGACACCTCAATATTTGAAAGAGCTAGGTCCATCAAAAATTTATTTGGCGACACAATATACTTTCATCTCTTGCTTCACTAAACAGTGAAGTCTCAACTATTTTTCTTATTGGAAAGAGTTCTATATAGCAGCCAAATGGAACACAGCATTCAAATTACCCAGTGGTCCGCTGGCCATTGACTAGTATGAATTCCATCAGACCACTGAAATTTTTTTGTTTCTGGCCCTAGTGGCCAATAAGGGGTTTTTTTTTTTTCAGTTTGTTTTGGAATTTTTAAGTTTATAAAGAACTGAACCACAGATTTCAAAACATCCAGGTTTTGTTATGGTAGTTTTCAGATTTTTGAAATTCAAATGTATTTTACTCATAAAATGGCTCTTGCTTCACTAAACAGTGAAGTCTCAACTATTTTTCTTATTGAAAAGAGTTCTATATAGCAGCCAAATGGAACACAGCATTCAAATTACCCAGTGGTCCGCTGGCCATTGACTAGTATGAATTCCATCAGACCACTGAAATTTTTTTGTTTCTGGCCCTAGTGGCCAATAAGGTTTTTTTTTTTTTCAGTTTGTTTTGGAATTTTTAAGTTTATAAAGAACTGAACCACAGATTTCAAAACATCCAGGTTTTGTTATGGCAGTTTTCAGATTTTTGAAATTCAAATGTATTTTACTCATAAAATGGAATTTTGGAATTGCGAACCATACTTCATTTTTCTGATAATTTTGGCCTGTGCGAAACCGAGGTCAGACTCAAAATATTTGGTTTAAGACAGGCCACTTTTTTGCCCAAGTGGTGACCGCAGAGTATGGATGGGTCATTTATATTTTTCCCAACTGGAGGTTGAAGAACCATTTATGCTCTGACTTTGCTAAATTGTGTTTTTCTCCACATGGGAGAACCTCCTGCCTTTCGCACTGAAGCAAGGTATTCCATGAAAGTGGCTTTTGGTATGTTGCACAGTGCTTCATCTCAGTGTACTTATAATCAGGGTACGGTTCTGGATACTAGCACCATGCGAATACAAAATGTATTAGTATTTGTGTCATTTCTGGACCAGTAAAAATGAGTGAACTCCTAACTTTTGGTATATACTGGTCAGGGTTTATTTTATTTTTTTAATTCTACCACTGCATAGCATATTTTATGTTTTATTTATTAGTACTATTTTCATGTGTACATGCACATATTCAGCTCTGAATTTGCGATATACTACTCCAATAAAATTGATTTGTTTTTTTTTGATCAGACCAGTGATTTGAAAATTTGAGTGGTCCGCTAAGCCGGTAGATTTATTTCTAATTCTAACACTGGAACACATCTGTTTGCTAGAAATTCAAACTGGCACTATAAAAGAATATAACTTACAATGTAGTGTGCAGGCACATGGAGCCGGCTGACAGCATAGCGCTGCAAGCACTTCCATGCTGATTACCGAACAACCAATGGCAAGGCAGAACCCTGCTATAAAGAGCGCCGGGCTGCAGAATGCGAGTGTAATATACTGACTGTTACAGTGTGAAGTGAAATGTAACATCAACAAGTGTGAACCTTGCTAGTGCCTGGACTTTTCTTTTGGTGTATCGGAATAAAGCAATACGACCTCGTATGTATCTACTGGTGACACGGCATCAATGACCAAAGACAATTCTCACATGCGATGGCTAGGTTTACAGTTCTGCACTAGTGGAACTGTGCTGTCAGCCGGACTCCATGTCACTGTTAGATGATAGATATGCCATTATCTATACTAGAACTACTAATCCTGGGAATACCACCACAAAGGCAGTGCTCATGTGGGCTGCAATGGGTAACTTTGGAAGCCAATATCTTGTAAAGTTTTGTAGCTCAGCCGTGGCGGACTTCACTTGTAGAATCAAACATGTACCTACCCTCTGCGTGCCAGGTCTCATTGGGCTACTCAACTTACAGTAGGTACTGTTTCCTTGTCAGTATACAAATTTGCTCTAAAAGAAAAGCAAAATTCCCTCAGTATAGAGAACCTGCAGACATGTTTTACAGATATCAAAACATGTTTAAAAAAAGAATAACTAAGCACTGCACACTTACCTTGTAAATTATGCTCTTTCATCTTTTTCTCCTTAAACACTGGCAGCTTTTACTTTTGGGATGAGGTGTTGAAAAGGATGGAGTTCACCCTGAGAAATTTTTTTAATTATGACCATATGAACTGAAAGGTTTTTTTTAGAAGAAAATGCTACATAACCAAGAAAGAAATTAGAAACTACAACAATAATATATATATTTTCATTTTTTCAACAAAACAGAAAGAACAACAACTGCCCTTTCAGGATATCATTGTACAAAATTTTTATGCCAGTTTTATTTTGAAATAAAAACCACAGTAGAAGAATTTCTTTCAAATAATAATAATAATAATAATATTTCTTTTCTTATTTCTATATGCCATTTATACTAGCAACTTTATGTATCTTAGGACCACTACCTGTTAAGTCACTGTAATGTAACTCTGACACAAAAACACCATCAAAAGCAATTTATTTATTTGTAAAAAAATTAGTTACTGTTGTAATGTTCTTTCATTATATCTCAATAACATTTCTAATACATTAAAAGTAGAAATATATATTGTTCAAGAAAAAAAAATGCGCAGAAATCTAGAATTTTTTCACATTTTTTTTTTTTTTTTTTAAGGATGCCAAAAAAAGCATAATGCAAGTAAAGGAGCTCAGTGCATTTCATTACTTTTCAAGAACAAACTACCACAGCATTGAAGATGGGGGATGGTTTGGTGCACATTATCAATAGTGTTGAGTTTTAGGTTTTGAAAAACATTTACACCTGGCAGATTCCTCAGCATTTAACACCAAAACTGAAGAAATAATAACATTGTGTATTTCATACTTCTCAGATGATATGAGGTCGTATTGCCATGCATGTATTTTGCCTATTGCCTATGTGATGATAAAAACCATATACATTGCATGTTATGCCTAGCTATGTTATGATAAAAACCACATATGCTGCATATAATGCCTAACTTTTATTGAACAAATAATCTCATAAGAACACGAGTAAAATCGCTTTCTTCTTGATCTATTCATTTTCCCACATTTATATGCACGTTACTTCCTCCGACTGTCCGTTTTCTTATGTCAACAGGGAGGGACAGGTGGACAGGCTTTCATACATTAAGTAGTTAATATATACTTGATCACTTTAAATAATATTTTTTTATTTTATTAATTTTTTAACTAATTTTTAAAAAAGAAATAACTGTTAGCCTTTTTTTAGCAAACTACTATTTTAATAAATTTTTCGTAAGTACTTATTTGTTAACTTTATTATTACACTATTGTATTAGTCTATTATAAAATATAATAACAATTAATATAATGGATGAAACCATACATACATTTGTCCCTCTTTTCACACCTGGATTGAAGGCAGTCAGCTTACATTCGACCGAGGCCTTTTTGCCACGCTGTGTGGCATTCTCAAAACCATATTACTTTCTGGATCTTTTTAAGCCCTCGACCTACTGATAATGTTATATATGCGGAGCAGTCTTTTTGGCACATATTGTTAACAAATTATGTTTTATACATTCCTTTTTGGTATTATGTGCTGCGGTCTCATGATCATTCTTATTGCTAATTTTTACGAACCATTTTTTTATGGTGTATGTAGTACGTTTTATTTATTTATTATCATTTTTATATATTTTTTAAAATTTTTAATACAAATTAACTATCTTAAATTTTTCTTCCGTGAATTAACATTTTCTGTGTAGCAGCAACACTGGTTGGATCAATATTAGTATATATTTACTACTTAATGTATAGCCTGTCCCTCCCCAATTACATAAAAAAACGAATGGACAGTCGAAGGAAATGGCGTGTTATAAATGTGGGGGAAATGAATAGATCAAGAAGCATAGGTGAGTTATGCTGATATTCTCACAAGATCATTTGTTTAATTAGTTTTGATTTGACACATTTTACTTTTTATTTCTGACATCGTTACAGGTAATTATGGCTCATGCCTAACTATGTATGCGACGATAAAAATCGAATACACTGCATTTCATGGACTTGGATGGTCCTCCAAACCAGTACACATTTTTTTTTTTATTAAATCTCAAACACATCAATTTGTGCATCTTAAAATCTTTAAACACCTTTGTTTTGTTTTTAATATTAACCTTAAAATTTCATCTTTTAACAGAACTTTTTGCAAATTGAAAACCATGTGATCCCAATTATATAATTTAATATTGACATGAAGAAGTATGGTGGAAAAGAATGCCAACACAGACATCACAGGGCTTTAAAAATATCTGAAAAGCTACATGCCTGATTGGGCATGAGCAGAAATTATTTACCTGTCCAGGTAGTAAAAACTGGATGCCCAGGAAAATTTGTCTTTTGAGATAAATTAGAACCCTTACTTTTTTTAAGTTAAAAAACATGAAACTTTTTTACATGTTTTGCATTTCTGTTTTACGGGTTTGTGTTCAAAATGTTCAATGCACAAAAGCGTGCATCATTGATTTTAAGATGCTGAAATTTGTATGAAATGGTATGACTAGGGGCAGAAAACTATTCTGAAATCTGGTGACTTTTTAGTAGACAGAATCAAAACATTGGACCAGGAAGGGGTACATAATATCAAAGTCATATAAACATCCGTCCAAAAACGTAATGTTTTACCCTCAGCCATTAGTTTATCTCTTCCTGGAAAAGAAAAGAAAAAACAGTACTTACTCATTTTTTTTTTTTTTTTCGGGACTTGCAAATTCTTGAATTGCATGTTCTTCACTGAAGTTTTCCATGGCAGTCCAGACAATTTTTTGGAAGGGGAGGGGGTCACCCTGGGCTACCAGGTGACCGCATTTTTCAACACCTGGGTATGATGATGAAATTGGTATTTTGAAAAATTTAGTGATTCTGCTATGCTCCTTTTGTTAAAGTGTTTGCCCTTTGTCGCTAAACATCGGAGGCTAGTTTCATGAAAGGCATGCATCCAGTCGCTGAATATAAACAACATTTGGAGCAAAAGTACATATGGTTCCAATTTCTGGACCTACAACATAAATATAATTAAAGAAGTGGTATTCTTTTGTCCTTGGCATTCAGTAACAATAATACAACTTCCGATGATTACCAGTGAAATGAAACATGACATGCAACGAATGTCTTTTTTCTTCTAGTAAGGAAATTCTATTCCAAAGTTTTTCAAATTTACTTGCCCAGATCGGGCAACTAGATTTTTTATTTACCTGCCCAGGCCAATAATTTACATGCCTGGGAATCTCGGGCATGGTATTTTTCAAGCCCTGCATCAGTTTACAAAAAAGAAAAGGGAGCAGTATCCAGTTAGAGACTGTACTGATTAAATCGGAAATTCAGAAATGACACCATCGCCCTGCCCACAATCATTGACGTAAAGTGTACTACAGGTAATTCTTATTAAATGTAATTTGTTCTACTTCTGAAGCTAAACAGCCTCAAGGTGGCTACTGAATTAGATCTTGTTTGCAATGATTGACCTATACCAGATGTGTTAGTTCTTTGACAATTATACTAACACACCAACACTCTGAAAGAATGTGACTAATCAAGCAATGTATAAAACTGCACTTGACAAAAACACCTTTTTGTCAGAAATGGTTTTTCGTTTAGCCTCTGTAAGGGAACTACAGTGATCTTTTTCTGTGATTTAAAAAAAAGAAAAAAAAAGAAAACTGAGCTCTGTACAGGAGTAAACATTTGAACAGAAGCCAGGGGAGGAATGAAGATCATGCTGCTGACAGGAAATTTGCAACAATATATAGTTAATGATTAAGATCCCAGGAAATATGTGAAATGAAGGTTTACCGGCTTCCACAATACAGCATTAACTCTACTACTCTGTGAAAGCGGAGAGATAAGAGATAAATGATTCATCTACCCAGTAGATAAAGTATTACAATGATTAGCTGCGGTTGCTCTGGTGTTTTTAGTTTTCACCAACCCATTCGTCAAATCAATTGTTTTTTCTTTGCCAAAGTATTAAATTAATACAAAAAGGTAAATCACCAATATTTTCAGCAAAACTTTTTTTCCACTACCAAAACATTTTTTTTAACAAATTGCAAGGAATACGATTAGCAGCGCAACCCCTGAATCAGCGGGGGGGGGGGGAATAAAAATAATAACCCTGGCTCTTGATAGTTTTATTGCAAAAAAAAAAAACACCTCTTCATTCAAGAAAGAAAATAAAAAATAGATTAAATAAAATAAATGAAATTTGCTCATTTTCAAACACTTTTGCAAAAATAAAAATTTCAGTTGTCTTTGTCTTTCCCAAATTCACTGATCTTTTTAATAAACTGTGATCTTGCGCATTATTCACCTTCTCTCTGTGAATACTTAACATAAGACTATCCCTCTGGCATTGTAACACAGAATGTACTACTTTGGCCACCTTGAGCTCTGTTCAGCTTCAAAAAGTCATTACCTCCTCAAAGTACTGGAAGATCTTCCAGTTGTACAGATAGTTGGATGTAGTAAAAGGAATATTATTAGAGCCTCTAAAAGGCAGGGGGGGGGGTGCTGTGATGAAGTAAATCACAAATGGATAAAACTTCTAACACTATACTAAATCTGTTTTCTTCTTTACACAATTTGAACCATAAATTGGCAAAAACTGATTGACAAAATTTGGTGTACAAGTTATATAACATTTCTTGAATACCAAGTCACAAAAACGTCTTCCACAGACAAGAAGTGAATTGCAGCACATCAATTAGAACACATGCCCAAAGCTTTTGTCACTTTTCATATTGCACAGTTACGCAACACAGTGAAGGCAACAAGAATGAGTAGTGTAACATCATTTCCACTACATTTCATCAACTTCAATAATTCTTGTGACACTACCACAATGTATTTTTAATTTTACATCATTTGGACTTCATCGAATAATTAAAAATTTTCTCACGAAACTACCAAACCTCTGGTCCACCTATGTGCTACTTGGTAATCATTTTGTTTGAATTGTGATTGGTTTAATAATTTTGTGTGTTGCTACTTTTGCACATAAAAAACACCTACAAAAACCTAAAGGTGTAACACACATCTTTTATAAAAACTATTTTATTAAATGTCAGTCTGCAATGCAATAAAAGTGGGACCCAACCATGTGCAAGCAATTAGTGCAAATATTTTATGTTAATTTTCGGATTTTTACAGATCGTTTTAGTAAAGAAATATGATTCCTTCCTGGTTCTAGTGTTTTAGATCAAAATTTAAAGTAAGAATTGATTACACTGGTTAAAAACTTATACACACGTTTAAAACACTCATTACAAATACAGGGGTCAATCCAGGTTTTTAAAGATGATACCCATATTTGCGAAACTCTGCCTTTTTGTGAAATTTGCTTTATGTTTTTGTGAATTTTCCCTTTTTTTGAGTTAAGAGCAAATTCAATCCTCTACAGTCATTCTGACAGTAATTGTTGTTTTATTATGTTTTCAGTTATTTTTTTATTCATTATTACTAATCATGGTTCACACTTCCCCAATTTGCAACAAATTTACTGTTCTAATGACTGTGTATGCAGATAGTGTGTGTTTTTTTAAATACAACTCTTCTGTTATTATACTCCAGCTGAGATCTCGAAGAAAAAATAACAGCACAAGATTGTATTAAACCAGGAAGTCATCAAAGGTCAAAATTTTTAAGTGCTGGAAAAAAAAACAAAAAAAAATCATTAACTGAAATATACAAAACAAAAGGAGCTGATAATATGTCACAGTGCGACATATATTAAGCATACGATCAGCACTTCCCCATCATGCTCCTCACCTCACAATTGTATGTTTTCTGGAATCCGGCATGGCCAGTACAGCAAAGATTAATCTGAGTAGGCATGTGGGAAAAAAACAAAAAAACATCGATGTTTTGGAGCCTCATTGTTTTGCAATGATAATAATTGATGTTTGAAACTGCAAAAGAATATTTTCTAAGATGTATTGCAGTTGTGTGATGTAAAGCAAAATGTTGTTAGCAAGGTGGAGACCAATATGCTTCGGTGGTTTGGCCATGTTGGAAGAATGAGTGATGAAATGCTTACTAAGAAAATATTTTCAACCCAAGTAGCAGGAAGGAAAGGCAGAGGAAGGCCAAGGAAGACATGGGTGGATCAGATTCAGGAGTGTCTGCATGAGAAAAAGATTATGAGTATGAAGTATAAAAGATCTTGTGTAAGGCGTGTAATGGATATCAGTGAAGCACGAGTTGTATGCCAAGATCGCTGTAAATGGCGAAGTTTGATATGACAACAATAAGTAAAATATCTGGAAGTTTGTATTTCTTTTTGGAGCTAACCTCTGAATCTCAGAGAACAGCTTAGTGATATGTATGTATGTAGTAAATGAATTCTTTTTGTTGCATATTTTTAAAGAGGAAGGGAATATATTTCTGCAATGAATTGACTATTTTTTCGCTATTTTGTCGCCGAAAATCAAGTTCTTATCCTCGATATTACAGGAGCGCATACATCGAAGAAATATTGAGATTTCCCACGATCAAATTTTTAACAAATACTGTTTCTCAATGTTGAATTGGTGAGTTATCTCCGATATACTAAGCAGCGATTTTACCCATTGAGGTGCCCATTAACACCGCACATGGAAAGGATGCGAGTTCTTCAGCTTTTTAGCAAATCATCGAGGTTTTCGCTAATACATCAAACATTTCCACCAATACTTCCGATGAATGGATGTTTTGGGAATGAGCATTCACCAATGTCCAACATCCATGTTTCTCACCTATGTGCCCATCCCTACTTCTTCTGAGTTAGCCATAGAAAATGCATGCAAAGTGAGGCCACCAGAGGAGGAAAAAAATGCTCCAATAATGCATTGGGGCTCATTTCAATGAGCATCGCCTCGGTTGCCAGTAGCATATCTATCGTTGGTAGTGATACGAGGTAGTGATTAATAGGCATCTATCAAAGACTGTTTTACTGAGAACTGTTCATAACGACAGGAGGAAAAAATGCACAAGTTAACAAGATGCCCTAGCACCAAAATATTCTTTTAAGATACATTTTTACTGATAGTGACGATACTGTTACAGTTCAAAATATTTTTTGAAAATACCGTTTCAGCAAAAATTATTTTTGTGAAGATACTGCCCAGATTGACCCTTGAACCACGGGAGGGGGGTGAAAATATTTCATATGTTTTTAGTTGTGAGCTTTGCCCCTGGACTATATTTTAGCAAATGTGCACAAACACGGGGTAGGAGAAGGCCTCTGAAGATACCTTTGCATATATGGCCCCAAAGCTGCCACGGTCAGCCTCTGCGTGAGACAATAATAAACGTCCCCTTTCAATTCACTCTCACATGAACTCAAAAGGTATAGAAGAGTAAAGCAAAACTCTTGGGCTAGTTAGTAACTAGTAATAAAATAGACCGAGAAATATCATTTACAATTACACTACAGAAAAAAGTTTTATTAAAATGTCTATGAAGAAAAGGAAAGTACTATCAAAACTTTTCAATGTGGTGGCAACCGACCAAGTAAAACAATTCATCATTTGATATAAAAATAAGTCTCAGAATGTGGACTTCCACAGAAAATTCCACAAAATTGTGTTTAGATATCAGCAAACCAGCAACTCACACCATAAGAGTGCAGTTCTTCATTTTACAGCCTACAAAATTTAAAAGAAATTTCTCCCAGAAGGGCCAGGTGAATGTGATATCAAACAAAATAAAATCCAACTTGTTCATTTCCCACTCAGACACAAGAATGTTTACAAATTTATGAGGAAACTGGTTTAACTAATTCTCAATTATTAATCATTTATGTGCTCCTATGTGAAAGTGCTATTTGCTGTTCTGTGTGATATATATGTCTTATCAATGGGGCACCAAGGAATTCCTGTGTGTGTGTGTGGGGGGGGCTAGATGTATATTTAGATATGTGTGTATACGCACATAGTATATATCATCATCATCATCATTGTCAACCATTATCAATCCACTGCTGGACGAAGGTCTCTCCAAGTTTCCTCCACAGCGGTCTGTCTTGTGCCAGTCTCCTCCATGTCACCCCTGCATACTTTCGAATTTCATCCACCCATCTCCCATGTGGTCTTCTTCTGGGTCTTTTCCTGTCCCTTGGAATCCAATCTAAAATTTCGGCTGTCCATCTATGGTCTGTTCTTCTGGCAGTATGTCCAGCCCATTGCCATTTCAGGGATTTAACTCTGATCATGATGTCTTCCACTCTTGTCATTTTTCGGATCCACGTGTTCCTCTTCTTATCTCTCCTGGTTACACCAAGCATGCACCTCTCCATGCTTCTTTGAGTTGTCTGCAGCCTTTGTATGTCTCTTTTAGCTAAGGTCCACGTCTCTGCACCATACGTAAGCACTGGAAGGATGCATTGATCAAACACTTTTCTTTTAAGACATAATGGCATATTGCTCTTGAAAATTATGCTGTTTCTTCCAAAAGCTCTCCAGGCAAGTTTTGTACGCCGATTAATTTCTTCACCAATGTGACCCTCACTTGATATCTGCTGTCCAAGATAAATGTATGTGTCTGTTATCTCCAGCTTTTCTCCATCAATCGATAAATCTTCATTTCTTGTAAAAGCATTGAACATCACTTTTGTCTTCTGAAAGTTCATTTTTAATCCCACTTCTTTACTCTTGTCAGCAAGTTCCTGGATCATACTCTGTAGCTCTGATGGGGTAGTTGCAAAAATGACTATGTCATCAGCAAAACGAAGGTGGGTTAGATAATCTCCATTAATCTTTATCCCCTTGTTTTCCCAGCTCAGCGACTGAAAAACACTCTCCAATGTGGCATTAAAGAGCTTCGGAGATATGGTGTCACCTTGTCTCACTCCCTTTCCAATTTTTACGTGTGTTGTATTTTCAACCAGCCTAATCTTTGCACTTGCATTTTCATAGATGTTATTAATAATATTAATGTATGCATCTTCAATACCGCAGGTTTTCAGAGCCATTGTAACTGCTGATGGTTTCACCGAATCAAAGGCTTTTTCATAATCGATAAAAGCCATGCACAATGGAAGTTCATATTCCCTCGCTCTTTCAATTAGTTCTCTCAGCACGTGGATATGATCTATTGTGCTGTAGCCACTCCTGAATCCAGCTTGTTCTCTCGGTTGAGCCATGTCCAGTGTTACCTTCAAGCGGTGTGAAAGAACTTTAGTGAAGATTTTATAAACTACTGATAGGAGGCCGATAGGTCTGTAGTTTCCGAGATCCTCAATGTCACCTTTCTTATGTAGCAGGATCATTGTAGCGGTGTTCCAATCCTCAGGAATCTTTCCTTCATTAAGGCATCGAGTGAAAATTTGGGCGAGTACTGTTTCGATTTCTCCACTTGCTTCTTGTATGATGTCTACAGTAATTCCATCTTCTCCTGGAGCTTTTCCCCGCTTCATGTTCTTGATTGCATGTGCAACTTCTGCTGGAAGGACTGGAGGAACTCTGGTACTGGTATCTTTCATGATGTCTGGAGTGCATGTATCATCCCTTTCATATAATTTGGAGTAGAAATCTTTCACTCTTGTCAAAATTTCGCCTCTATTTCTTGTTACAGAACCATCTTCTTTTCTCAGTGCCATAATCTGTTTTCTTCCCTTACTGAGATGTCCCTTTGCTATCTTTAGGCTTTGGTTGTTTTCAATTGCTTTCCTCACTAGTTCACAGTTGAATTTTCTTACGTCTTCAGTGATACTTTTTCTTACTGTCTTGCATAGCTCTATATATTCCACTTTGGAAGTCACATCTTCTTTAGTTGTCCTCATCTCTCTTCTTTTTTGCATCAACATTTTCGTTTTTCCTGATAATTTATTTACATGCAACTTGTTCTTAGACCCAGCTAATTTTGTTGCTGTTTCCATAAGAGCTTTGGTTACTTTTCTGTTAACTTCAGAGATGTCCACTTCTTCTGATGTTAGGCCTTCTAAAGCAGAGAACCTGTTCTTCAGTTCCAACTTGAAGGTATTATGGTGTTTTTTAAGGTTGGTTATGTCGATAGATTTTGTTTGTCTTATGAGCTTGCCACGTTCCAGTTTAGTGTTGAGGTGCATCTTACATCTCACCAATCTATGGTCACTACCTGTGTTGAACTTGTTTAGCACACTGCAGTCTTCTATGACGAATTTTTTTTGTTACACATAATAAAATCATTATATATATATATATATATATATATATATATATATATATATATATATATATATAAGTAAGGGAAAAAAACAGATTATGGCACTGAGAAAAGAAGATGGTTCTGTAACAAGAAATAGAGGCGAAATTTTGACAAGAGTGAAAGATTTCTACTCCAAATTATATGAAAGGGATGATACATGTACTCCAGACATCATGAAAGGTACCAGTACTCAGAGTTCTTCCAGTCCTTCCAGCAGAAGTTGCACATGCAATCAAGAACATGAAGCGGGGAAAAGCTCCAGGAGAAGATGGAATTACTGTAGAGATCATACAAGAAGCAAGTGGAGAAATCGAAACAGTACTCGCCCAAATTTTCACTCGATGCCTTAATGAAGGGAAAATTCCTGAGGATTGGAACAACGCTACAATGATCTTGCTACATAAAAAAGGGGACATTGAGGATCTCAGGAACTACAGACCTATCAGCCTCCTATCAGTGGTTTATAAAATCTTCACTAAAGTTATTTCACACCGCTTGAAGGTGACACTGGACATGGCTCAACCGAGAGAACAAGCTGGATTCAGGAGTGGCTACAGCACAATAGATCATATCCACGTACTGAGAGAACTAATTGAAAGAGCGAGGGAATATGAACTTCCATTGTGCATGGCTTTTATCGATTATGAAAAAGCCTTTGATTCGGTGAAACCATCAGCAGTTGCAATGGCTCTGAAATCCTGCGGTATTGAAGATGCATACATTAATATTATTAATAACATCTATGAAAATGCAAGTGCAAAGATTCGGCTGTTTGAAAATACAACACACATAAAAATTGGAAAAGGAGTGAGACAAGGTGACACCATATCTCCAAAGCTCTTTAATGCCACTTTGGAAAATGTCTTTCAATCACTGAACTGGGAAAACAAAGGGATAAAGATTAATGGAGATTATCTAACCCACCTTCGTTTTGCTGATGACATAGTCATTTTTGCAACTACCCCATCAGAGCTACAGAGTATGATCCAGGAACTTGCTGACAAGAGTAAAGAAGTGGGATTAAAAATGAACTTTCACAAGACAAAAGTGATGTACAATGCTTTTACAAGAAATGAAGATTTATCGATTGATGGAAAAAAGCTGGAGATAACAGACACGTACGTTTACCTTGGACAACAGATATCAAGTGAGGGTCACATTGATAAAGAAATTAATTGCGTACAAAACTTGCCTGGAGAGCTTTTGGAAGAAACAGCATAATTTTCAAGAGCAATATGCCATTATGTCTTAAAAGAAAAGTGTTTGATCAATGCATCCTTCCAGTGCTTACGTATGGTGCAGAGACGTGGACCTTAGCTAAAAGAGACATACAAAGGCTGCAGACAACTCAAAGAAGAATGGAGAGGTGCATGCTTGGTACTCCCGCAAACTTTCGAATTTCATAAACCCATCGCCCATGTGGTCTTCTTCTGGGTCTTTTCCTGTCCCCTAGAATCCAATCTAAATTTTCCGCTGTCCATCGATGGTCTGTCCTTCTGGCAGTATGTCTAGCCCATTGCCTTCAGGGATTTAACTCTGACCATGATGTCTTCCACTCTTGTCATTTTTCTGATCCACGAGTTCCTCTTCTTATCTCTCCTGGTTACACCAAGCATGCACCTCTCCATGCTTTTTTGAGTTGTCTGCAGCCTTTGTATGTATCTTTTAGTTAAGGTCCACGTCTCTGCACCATACGTAAGCACTGGAAGGATGCATTGATCAAACACTTTTCTTTTAAGACATAATGGCATATTGCTCTTGAAAATTATGCCGTTTCTTCCAAAAGCTCTCCAGGCAAGTTTTGTACGCAGATTAATTTCTTCATCAATGTGACCCTCACTTGATATCTGCTGTCCAAGATAAGCGTACTGTCTGTTATCTCCAGCTTATCTCCATCAATCGACAAATCTTCATTTCTTGTAAAAGCATTGAACATCACTTTTGTCTTCTGAAAGTTTATTTTTAATCCCACTTCTTTACTCTTGCCAGCAAGTTCCTGGATCATACTCTGCAGCTCTGGTGGGGTAGTTGCAAAAATGACTACGCCATCAGCAAAACGAAGGTGGGTTAGATAATCTCCATTAATCTTTATCCCGTTGTTTTCCCAGTTCAGTGATTGAAAGACATTTTCCAATGTGCCATTAAAGAGCTTCGGAGATATGGTGTCACCTTGTCTCACTCCCTTTCCAATTTTTATGTGTGTTGTATTTTCAAACAGCCGAATCGTTGCACTTGCATTTTCATAGATATTAATAATATTAATATACGCATCTTCAATACCGCAGGATTTCAGAGCCATTGTAACTGCTGATGGTTTCACCGAATCAAAGGCTTTTTCATAATCGATAAAAGCCATGCACAATGGAAGTTCATATTCCCTCCCTCTTTCAATTAGTTCTCTCAGTATGTGGATATGATCTATTGTGCTGTAGCCACTCCTGAATCCAGCTTGTTCTCTTGGTTGAGCCATGTCTAGTGTTACCTTCAAGCGGTATGAAAGAACTTTAGTGAAGATTTTATAAACCACTAATAGGAGGCTGATAGGTCTGTAGTTCCTGAGATCCTCAATGTCACCTTTTTTATGTAGCAGGATCATTGCAGCATTGTTCCAATCCTCAGGAATCTGCCCTTCATTAAGGCATCGAGAGAAAATTTGGGCTAGTACTGTTTCGATTTCTCCACTTGCTTCTTGTATGATCTCTACAGTAATTCCATCTTCTCCTGGAGCTTTTACCCGTTTCATGTTCTTGATTGCATGTGCAACTTCTGCTGGGAGGACTGGAAGAACTCTGGTACTGGTACCTTTCATGATGTCTGGAGTACATGTATCATCCCTTTCATATGATTTGGAGTAGAAATCTTTCACTCTTGTCAAAATTTCGCATCTATTTCTTGTTACAGAACCATCTTCTTTTCTCAGTGCCATAATCTGTTTTCTTCCCTTACCGAGATGTCCCTTTGCTCTCTTCAGGCTTTGGTTGCTTTCAACTGCTTTTCTCGCTAGTTCACAGTTGAATTTCCTTACGTCTTCAGTGATACTTTTTCTTACTGTCTTGCATAGCTCTATATATTCCACTTTGGAAGTCAGATCTCCTTTAGTTGTCCTCATCTCTCTTCTTTTTGCATCAGAATTTTGGTTTTTTCTGATAATTTGTTCATATGCAACTTGTTCTTAGTACCAGCTATTTTTGTTGCTGTTTCCATAAGACCTTTAGTTACTTTTCTATTAACTTCAGAAATATCCACTTCTTCCGATGTTAGGCTTTCTAAAGCAGATAATCTGTTCTTCAGTTCCAATTTGAAGGTATTATGGTGTTTTTTAAGGTTGGTTATGTCAATACATCTTGTTTGTCTTATGAGCTTGCCACGTTCGAGTATAGTGTTGAGGTGCATCTTACATCTCACCAATCTATGGTCACTACCTGTGTTGAACTTGTTTAGCACACTGCAGTCTTCTATGAAGAATTTTTTGTTACACATAATAAAATCAATTTCACTTGTCATCCCATTTGGATATCTCCATGTCCATTTTCTGTGTGGCTTTTTCTTGAAAAAGGAGTTCAAGATGAAAAACCCTTCTGCCTCTGCAAACTCAACGAGAGTATTTCCACACTGGTTTATGTTGCCATGACCGAATTTACCTACTGAAGTTTCATTCTGTTGCCGTTGCCCTATTTTTGCACTGAAATCTCCCATGATTATCTTCAAGTGCTGCTTACCTTTATTATTTAGATCACGAATTTCCTCATAAAATTCTTCAATTTCTTCTTCAGGATGACTTGTGGTGGGTGCATAAGTTTGAATAATCTGAGCCTTGTATCTTCTCGAGAGTTGGATAACGAGTCGTGCAGCTCTGTCAGAGGAACTTTCAACTTCTACAACTTTATCCTTCAGTTTCTCGTTTATTATAAATCCAACACCACTAGTTCTGCCTGTACCTGTCCCACGATAGTAGAAGAGATGTCCACTTTTCAGTTCAATGAGATCTTCTCCTTTTCTCCTTACCTCACTTAGCCTGACGATGTCCCACTTCATCCTCTGTAGTTCTTCTTCCAATTCAAGAAGCCTTGAATCAGAAGATAGGGAGCGTCCATTATACGTAGCCAAGGTCAGCATCAGATGGCAGCCTAGTTCGGTCCTCCGGGGATTCTTAGCAACCTCTGCCTTCATGTTGCACTGTTTTTGTTACAGGTACATTCTAGCTGCCGGAGACTGAGGGCCAAGATTTAAGTTGTGGAGTCATTTTGGAGGGATTTGGCCATACCTCAACACGCTGGCCAAGCGGGTTGGTGAGTGTGGGATAGCATTTCCTCTAATCCCAATGGTATAGTTATACCGCTATTGGCGGTGGTCAGAGCCCCTTTAGTGGGAACAGGATGCACCACGAGAAGGCGGGGTTGACATCTGTCAAGGAGAGGCTGTGATGTTACGCATCACCTGACCTTACATCCCTATATATATATATATATATATATATATATATACATAAATATGTATGTATCAGTGTTTGAATTATGGTCCACTGGCCAAAATCCCATTGGGCCAGTGAACTATTTACGTTACTGGCCCGGGGGCCAGTAATTTTTAACCCCATTTATTTCAGAATTATCAAGTTTATGAAGAACTGAACCAAATTTCAAAATATCCAGGTTTGGCTATGACAGTTTTCGAATTTTTTTTTTAAATTCAGATATTTACTACTAAAAAACTGAATATCAGAATTTCAAACCATATTTTAGTTTTATGAAAATTTTGGACTGTAGGAAAGTCGTGGTCTGAATCAAAGTATTTAGATTTAGACAACAACACTTATTTGCCTAAGTAGTGACCCCAGAATATGGGTCTTTTATAATGCTTTCCAGCTGGAGGTTGAAGAACTGCTTATGCTCTGGCTTTTACCATTTGTCTTTCTGTCCTCATGGGGTAACTTCCTGCCTTTCACACTGAAGCAAGGTATTTCAGACAGGTGGCTTTTTGTATGTTGCAGAGTGTTTCATAATCAGTACATTGTATGGTTTTCCCCCTTACTTATTTTCTTCCTTGCAGCTTTGTGTGCTGTGCATGCGCATGTATATGCATGTATTGAATTTCATGACTTCTGTTGCTCTTAATTTGTGATATACAGCTCCTATGAAATGACACGTTATTTTTTGCATAATCTGTAAATGTGAAAGGCTCCTCTTTCACGGACCAGTGATTCGTAAATTCAAGTGGCCCACTGGGCCTGCAGAAGATTTATTTCTAATTCTAACACTGTGTATGCATACATTATATACTGTATATACTCTATAGATATGTATACAATATGTATATACACTGAGAGGCTACTTTATTATGACCACCCCCTCAGCACTTCATTGGGCCATCTTTTGCCTTTAATACTGTGTCGATTCTTCGTGGCATGGACTCCACGAGATGTTGACAGGTGGTTTGTGGAATCAGAGGCCATGCTTGATGAATAGCTCTTTCCAGGAGTGTGAGATTGCACGGTTGTGGATCCAGCTATCTGATGGCCCGTTCAACTTCATTCCACAAATTCTCAATGGGGTTGAGATCTGGAGATTGTGGGGGCCACTTATGAAAAGTAAAATCACCGGCATGTTCCTGAAAGTGAAACCAATCCTGTACCATACGAGCACTATGGCAGAACGCATTATCTTGTTGAAAGTATCCATTGGGATAAACCATCCACATGACAGGATGCACTTGGACCGCAATGATGTTTACACATGATGTGCCAGTCAGACGTTGATCAACACGAATTAAAGGGCCCAAAGCATGCCAGGAAATCATTCCCCAAACCATAACGTTGCCTCCACCAGCTTGAAGGGTTGTAGCAATGCATTTGGGGTCCATGCTTTCGTGGTGTTTCCGCCAAATTCTCACTTGGCCATCGGTATGGTGCAACTGAAAATGTGATTCATCGGACCACATAATTTGTTTCCAATTATCGACTGTCCAATCCTTGTGCTCCTGTGCGAACTGGAGACATTTTCTCTTGTTAACTGCAGACAGCAAAGATGTTCAAACAGGCCTTCGGCTGCCATATCCCATCCGATGCAGTGTACGGCGAACAGTGCATGCAGAGATTATTTGAGGGGATCCTTGATTAAGATGGTCTGTAATTTGCTGCACTGTTGCCTTTCTGTTGTCTATTACCAGTCTGGACACTCTCCATTCCGCTCGAGCAGTCACTAGTCGATGACGACCACATGTTGCACGTAGAGACCCAGTTTTCTGGCTGACAGTCCAGTCTTTAAACATATTAACAACAGCTGCTCTGGAACATTTTACGAATGCGGCGGTTTTGGCGATACTCGCTCTGATCTCCTACAATCATCCCACGTTGAAAGTCCGTCAAATCGCATTTTTTATCCATCTCGTCACCCAAAAATCACTTCTACTACTGTCGCAAGCACTAAGCTTTCCCTTTTTATGCTAGCCTCGCCCTCTGGCGGCAACAGCGTGCATTCATAGCTCATTTGCTTAAAACTGTCAGGTGGTCATAATAAAGTGGCCACTCAGTGTATATATAGTGCACAGGGTTGTATAAAAATAAAATGTATCTGCGTACCTAATCATTGAAACAGAAAACTTGTTGCAAACTCACGAAGGGCGAACTATTATTACAATAGAATAAGATAATTTAAAGATCAATTAATAAAACAATAAATAATTATATTAGAACATTAAAGATTTTAATGAGGACAAAATAAGGATATTACAATAATTGAATGTACAACAATGTGTGTGAAATGGACCTTTATGGCAAAATTTTAAAATATTGGACTATGAACTTCATAAAAACAAGACTAATTTAAAAAAGTTTTATATCCAAAAAACCAGTTCCACTAATGAACTTTCAAAAATTAGAAATTGCATTTTAAACAACTTAATTAAAAAATAGTAGACTTACAAAATACATAAGGAAAAGATTTTAATTTAATAACTGGCAACTTCAAGAGGAATTATGTAATAAAATCTAAATTCTGTGTAAATGATGAAAGTTTTGATACAGTTCCTGTACATTGAGAACAAACAGGTCTTGATAAAATCTAGAGGCCAGAAATGTCTGTAAAAACAAAACTCTGAAGATGTGGAAAATAAGTTCAAGTTAAAACAGAATTAAGTATATTAATCTTAGTAAAGCCTTGAATAAGTGTTTTAATTGCTACAGGTAAAAACATTTTTTTTTTTTAAATCTTCAAGCAAAAACTATCTGCAAAATCTGCTAATCATTTGGAAACTACTTGCGTACGTCTACATTCTGCAACTCTGATAGTGCATAAGATAGACAGATATACATTAGATAGATACATAAAAGAGTTGACGTACAGGGCTTTGGGGTGGGGGCTGCAAGACCCGTGCACCAGTAGGTCTTACAGCCTTTTTATTTAACTACAAAACATTTATTTCATATGGGATATCAAAATTCTATGAGGAATCTAGGGGTGGCTGTAAATCTGCATTGTCACTTACATTTAAACTACTTGAACTGCTTAACTCAATGGAGTTTATAGTTTTTAAGATACGAACTAATTTGTCTAAGGATAGCAATTTTTACACAAAACAAGTATTTTTCACTCCATTAATAAGTTTTGAAAGCACAAACATTATTATTAGTACATAAATACACATTCAAAAGCAAAATGCGATTTAAACATGAACTCACCCATCTCCAGGGTCTGCTGAGGTGTCTGGTTCCGTCCTCATGCGGTTAAGAGCAGCAGCAGCTTCGTCCAAGGCTAAACTCACTGATAAAGTTAATTTTTCCAGCACTTTAGGATCAGCAAAGGTTTCCTTCTTACTCAATGTGAGTTTAGATACTTCTGAAACAAATTGCTTATTACATGGTATACAACCAAGCAAAAAGTAAAAAATTCTGTGAGAGAACCACACAATCACTAAAGTAAAAAACTAAGAGAGAGAGAGAGAATACATTCAGCAAATAACATATAACACACCCCTCTGACTATCTATACCTTAGAACCTATTCTGCACCACCTCAACTTTTCAAAAGTTACACAGATGGCAGCAACAAGACAACTTACTAACAACTTATGTGGCAAATTCTCTAGTCACGATGTTTGTTTTTCAGAGAGTAAAACTAGCCAAATGTTATTTATGAAAAACTTCAATCGTGCAGATATGAAAGAAGCAAGTGTTTACTTCTTTTCTATGCAAACTAAATGGAAGGGCTACTTGCATTATATTTTATGCCAAAATGCTTACTAAGGTGGAATAAGGACAGGAAAAGTATAACTACATCCTACATCAGAATCAGAAGAGGAAAGATCCTGAATAAGTGATTATACCAATACTAAGAAAGTTCTAGACCACTCATACCATCCCACCTAAATTAAATTTTAAACAATGTGGAAAAAATATTCTTCTCATAATACGTGGCCAATACGTCATGATATATTCAACGCAGCAATCAGACATTGCCGAATTGACTGTAATTACTGTTTCACACATAATATCAATCACATCAGAAAACTTGAAAATTTCTGCTCCAGGGCAACGAAATTTTCAAGTTTTCTGATGTGATTGATATTACGTGTGAAACAGTAATTACAGTCAATTCGGCGATGGCTGATTGCTGTGTTGATTATATTATGACATTAAATTTTATTTGGCCACACAATTCCTAGAAAAAGTAGAGGCCCTGGATTTTTCAGAATTATTGAAGGAACTCCATAAAAAAAAAAATATTAAAAAGTACAGTTGCTAAAATTAATTACCTTTCTACAATGACAGAAAATTTTTAACAAAAAATTAAAGTTAAATCATAGACAAACAAACAATAACTTAAGCTAACTAAAAAAGGCACCTATCATAAAGGGTTATTTGAAAAGCTTGAGAGAATTAGCAAACAATTCCATGTTCAACTTTTTCCAGATCTAAACAATAAAACTAAATAAAAATTCCCATCCCATTAAGCAAAAAGAAACTAATGTCCAGCTACAAGGAGTGGTCAGCAGCACAAACTGCAATTATGGTAATACCTACGTAGGAGAAATTAGGAAACAACTTCAAACCCGTGCAGCAGAACACATAAAACCGCTATAAGGAATATTACCAACAAACCAAGACTTGACAGATGCATCCAAAGCACCAGACATTCAACTAACTGGGACTCCTCAAAAATTCTTTCATCACATCAACAGTACTTTTTGAAAAACGAGTTATGAAGAAGTCTACAAACTGAAAGAAGAGGAAACACAATTAATGAGCAGATAGGTTGGGTATTACTACACGAGTGGCAACGTCTACTCTCTTACATCAGTCCTGATGATTGATACGTGTGCAACCTGAAAATATGACAAGTAATAGGTTTTATCCTAGTAATCTCCACATGAGGTTTTAAAATAAGCAGTGACCACTTACATCTATTCTCTGGATTAATTTTGAAGTAAGATACCAGTGAAAGCATTAAGACATTGTGGTTGATAGGCCAAAAGCAGAAGTGATGCAGGATTCTAGATGGCACGTTGCTGAAGGTTGATTCCAAAGTTAAACCACACCCAGAAAAGCACCAATGTTGAAACAAAACAAGCATCAGGTTATTGAGATTGAAAAAAAAAAAAAAAAAAAAAAAAGCAGTTAGTAGTAGATATGGTAACTGAAATTAAGAAATATTTTTCACATATACAGTGCTGTGCAAAAGTATTGCATCAGTTGCAAAAACTGAATTTTTGCGTTAAACTCCTTTTTTTTAACTGACTAATTTTCACAGTTATCTCATAATTTGTATGTTGTTATAAGCAAAATTTAATGGAAATTTCAAAAATGTCTTTAGTTTTTCCTGTAGCTATTTATGTTCTTAAAATGCCTAACAAAAATCATGACCAAGTCAAAAATTATTATGAAAAGGATCATTTATCCAATACTTATAAGGTTTACAACAATAAATTGTTTTTTGTAATTCATAAGGAATCATATAACACTTAAATACAGAAATATAATAAAGGAAAATTATAAAACATACCTAATATTTTGTTGCCATGCCCTTTGGCTTTAATCACAGATTTGCATCTTGATGGCATACCATAAGCAAGGTTTTGTAAAAGGCTGGGTTGAACAATACGATTCCAAATTTGAATTACATTTTCAATGAGTTGAATTTTGGTTGCCGACTGCTTTTTTGATAGTTCATGTGACACTTTGAACCACAATTTATTTTATCAGATTTAAGTCCGGTGACTGTGGTGGCCAATCAAGATGCTGAACATTTTTTTTTCTTGAAACCACTTTTTCACTACTTTAGCACGATGACACGGAGCATTGTCATCTTGAAAAAAAAAAAAATTGCTGTCATAAAAAGTCTTCTAGATGATGGCAGCATCTTGTTTTCTAATATCCAGATTTATTCATGGGAATTTACTGTACAATCGACAATATGGAGGTTCCTACCGCTATGTGCACAAATGCAGCTCCAAATCATTACCTTCACCAGATGCTTAACAGTAGTCACTAAGCAACTTGGATGGAAGAACTTCGTGCTTGATTCTCCTTACTACTCTGATTCCCATTAAGGCAAAATTCTGATTTATTACTGAAAACATGGGTGAACTGTATCCCCTGCAACCCACGCAGTGCGGGTGGGGGGTGGGGGGGGGGGGCTAGCCTCAGCAGAAAGATTTTTCAAATTTTTTTGCGGAAACTTCATATGAAACTGGTTAAAGAAATAGAAGTTTTTGATGGCAGCTTTGAATGAAGTATTAAAAGAAAAGCAATTTTTGGTAATTTTTTTTAGTAAATAAGTAAAATCTTCAAGAAATCATTTTTACTTTAGTTTATAAAAACTGGGTGAAGAGAAAGCAGCTATTCCAGAGGACTTGAGGCCCCTTTTCACAGCGATAGCAATAGTTAAGTTTCTACAGGGGTGCAGAATTTATCCGAACTCGCGAACGAGGTTCGGGGGAAATTAAGGCAGCTCTGGGTAAATTTTTGCCCGCAGGTAAAATAATAATAGTAGTAGTAATAATAATAATAAAACAAAAAAATTGACTTATTAACAACGAATATAACGCGAAAGATAAGAGTAATTTACAGCATGGTAATCGGGTAATCATTTTGAAAAATGTCATGTCGTTATAAATACAAGAGGTTTTGAGCACAGTGACCTACTACAGACTGCCGCTGGCATATGATTCACCGAGCCCAAACGACTTTACTAATGCCAAGACGTAGACAGTGTGGCACGAGTAATAAGTATGACGCAACCAAGTCATGCTAATAAAATTTTTCTGAAACTAATGGCAGCTTATGTGTCGTAGGCGTCGATCTGAAAAATTATTAGGGGTTCCGCACATTTTAAAGCGAATAACCCAAGCATTTTTCAAAGGATTTAAGTCTAATTTAAATTTCATTCAGTAAAATTATCTGGCACAATTATATGCCTGAAATGCTAGAATGAAATAAATTATAGTTAATTGCAGAATTTTTTTAGCTGTTTATTTTTCAGCCTCTCTGCTCCACCACTGTTTTCACCTACACCCAAAAATGTTTCAGACATTTTAAATCTAAAATAAATATTAGATTTTTTTTTTCAAATTTTAGAGTAATAGGCTTTAAGGATTAGTTCTTAATCATCAACATATAGATCTAATACTCTCTTAAACTTGTATGAAAGTCCGCTACAGTTTTGGGGGAAATTTTGACAGAAAAAAATTGCATTCTGGGGAAATATTGGGCCCTGAAAATTTTCTGCACCCCTGAGTTCCTATACATGTATATTGACAACAGAATGTGCATGAAATATCAGTTGAATAAATGAAATTTTTATATCAATGAAGATAATGCGTTGTATATATTACTATTGTCTGCCCATAACTACACTTTTTTCAGAATATAACGAGCTATAAGTAGGTGTTCCAAATAGTTCAAAATGCTGATATCGCAATACAACTTACGTGGTACAATATATTAATCTATACTATTCATTATATGTAGTAGTTTGTACTGTTTCGCACATTGTAATAATAATAGTGTGGTCACTAGATAAGGACGATTAGGCTTAAAATATTGTTAAAATGTAGCTAAAAATTTTCGACTCACCTATTCTATTGCTGCAGCTCTGTATTTTCAGGGTAAAGCCTGTGATATCATTTTGCACATTGTGTAGACTTCCAGAATAAAAGCTTTTTAATAAAAGACCTGTAACTTACGAACCATGAAGTATAAAAATGTCTCCGAATTAAAATATGAAGAACCATGGGAACAAACAAGATAATCGACCATACAAAGTTTTGTTGAACTGAAGATTAAAAAGAATTTAAAAAACGAACCAAGAAGATAAAAGCCCAATCCTTTCCTCATCCAAAGAACCGCACCTTCCATACTAGTTTAAACCTTTAATCCTGTCATTAACAATGGAGACATTGAGTTCTAACGTAGTAGCCTCGGAAGCTCTATGTTGCCGTGATGACCCATCGTCAGCCTTGCCACGCTCATAAAACGTCAGTGTCGCAATACGTAGCCACTGATTCTTCAAGCAGCGCCATCTATTGAAGTTTCTATTTCTTAAAAGTTCTGTTTTGTCTTTTGCTTTCTACGTTTTAAAGTTATGTTTTTTTCTTTTTCAAGATGTTTCCATGCATATGGGATCTATACAGGTGAATTACTATTGCAACTTTTAGATTTAAATTTCTCAATAGCCAATGCCTCTGCATTAATAATCTGTCTTGTACAAAGATGTCTTTTTGTTGAAACTAGTATAGAAGGTGCTGTTTATCGGATAAGGAAAGGATTGGGCTTTTATCGTCTTGGTTCGTTTTTTAAATTCTTTTTAATCTTCAGTTCAACACAACTTTGTATGGTCGATTATCTGGTTTGTTTGTTCCCATGGTTCTTCATATTTTAATTCAAAGGCATTTTTATACTTCATGGTTCGTAAGTTACAGGTCTTTTATTAAAAAATATTTTATTCTTGAAGTCTACACAATGCACAAAATGATATCACAGGCTCTACCCTGGAAATACAGAGCTGGCGCAATAGAATAGGTGGGTCGAAAATTTTTAGCTACATTTTAACAATATTTTAAGCCTAATCGTCCTTATCTAGTGACCACACTATTATTATTACAATGTGCAAAACAGTACAAACTACTACATATAATAAGTAGTATAGATTAATAGTAGGTGTTCTTCGCAGAAACGAAAAAACATAGACCTGTGTCATTTTTTTTTTAAAATAACAGTCAAAAGAAAAGACTTACTACGTATATGTGAAACCTTGTAGCATTATGTTAAGTGTAATTTTTTAATAAATAATTTAAGTAATTATACTCTTTTTGTGCCACAATTCTTAATTGTTACTCTTTAATTTGCTTTCTTTTGTTCTTTACTTTCGCATAAATCAGAAAAGGTCATTAGGCACTCTCACATAGCCATAACATGTTTTGTGTGTTAGATCGTGAGGCATTTCAAAAAGGCTGGCCTTAGTTCTCTAAAAGAAGAAAATTTGTATGACATGATTAACTTTGGCATATGTGTTTTGTAATATCTTGTATTGGTAAAAAAAACTAGAGCAATTTTAATTACATGTACATTTGTGTTATACGTTTCAAAGAATTTGAACTAGGGTCATTCCATGTCAGATCAGCCAGATTTCTCAGATTTTTGTGAAAATTGGTACAAAGTATTGTACTGGTGAGATATGAAACCTGTTAAAAATTTATGTCAGTCGGTCCAGTACATCAGAGTAATGCCACTTTAAAAATTGGGTAGCTTTGCCTTTAAAGTTTTTGCACTGTGAGTTTTCACAACTACACTGTAGGACAAAAAAAAAAATGATAACTTCACAATAACTGTTGCAGCCACATGATTTTCTATCTTAAATGATTTGCATGATCCAAACATTTGGGAACAACTCGTCGCTGCACATTTTTTGAATTAAAAGAACACTATTTTTTAATTTAATGACAATAGACATGGAGAAATGTGGCCACATTTTTATTAAACAAAACAATTTTTTTCAAAATGAGCCCCCCACTTCAAATTTGCTAAAAATATTTTCATGGGTGTATTATAACATAACCTTTCAGTAGGAGAAAAAAATATTTTGGGCAATTCGCAATTTTGGCGAGGAAAAAAAAAAGAAAAAAAAAAAAGAGGCGTGTTTTATGTATGGAACATTCCGACATCATATTACCCAATTTTTTAATTAAGTGGTTGCGTGACCATTTCATACACTTTTCTCCCCATAGTTTAACCCTATCGGTGAATATCTCAAAACAATTTTTATTTTATTTTTATGTGTCTCCATCTTGGATATAGGTTCATTTTTCTTTTCTGAAGCATGCCAAAATAGGGCCTCACAATGGTTTTGAAAAAAGGCAATTGCTTTCCTCTTATTGTAGATCGAAAGTTCTGGTTTTCACTACCTTAAAGAGGACATTTTAGGCTTACAGAAAATGTATAGAAATGATAGAAAATATTATTTTTTTTAACCTTGCTTAAAATGCCGTTGAAATCTGCAATACTCTCAAGCATAAATCACCATTTTTGATGGACTGTTAAGGTGACTGGGAGTTGGAATTCCTAGTTGGGAATTTTTGTGTAATAATTATGGCTAATAGAGTTTTCAGCTATGGAGAACTTAAGTCTGAGTCCCCCCCCCACCCCCACACCCCTCCCTTTCTCAAAGTTGCAAAATTTTCAACTTTTGCAGATTTCAAGGTTATATATCCCAAAAGAGCACAGAAACAGATGAATATTTATGCTTATTTCTGTTTTCAAAATATTTTTTTAAGTCTTATGGAATTATATTTTAAACACCTTTAACCACCAAATACTCTATATGTACATAAGTTAAATAAAAAAACTAAAAAAAACTTACCAGAGCATATCGTACAGTTTGCGATTCACAAACTTTATTTAGCAGCAACACTTGTCTAGATCTATATAGCCTTACTTCTGCGAATGCGCTTGCAACTCACTATATTTGTTACTGTTGAATTTAATATTTTGACCAATTTCAATTTGTAACTGATCAAAATGCTAGCCTGCAAAGCCTTGCTCACAATCACCAAAGTTTTTTTATAGTTGCTGTGCTTAAAAATAACCGCGAATTGCAAAAAATGCGACCGACAGGGCCACCTATGCTATCCCAAGTTTTTTTTTTTTTTTTTTGAGAATACAAGCAACTGCAAATATTAGGTGTCTCTAAATTTCTTACTAATTTTAATAAAAATATAAACTAATGGAACAAACCATTTTATGAATTATTTTGACATTGAATGATACGTTTATGTATGATTTATAAATGAACTTTTCCTTGGTTTAATAAGAGATAAATGAATTCTTTTCTGTCAGTTTGAATTAAAACTAAACACAATTACCAATTTTCATATGAAAAAAAACTTTGACCGAACCGGGTCTGAAGCCTGTTTGGATAGGCTGTATGTTCTTCCTGCTGCAGTGTTTACCTCAACCAAGCATAATATATGTGTCAGAGGTACTTCACAATCATTATTAGGCCAATAAAAAGATGGAGAAGGCCCATGTGGGTGCATGAATTGAACAGTCACATCACCATCATAGTTAATCTTTTCAACAAATCCCACATACCAACAGGAATCGTATACACATGCTACGCAGCAGCTAGCACATAACTGTAACTCATCTTGAAAATTAGTTACACTGATTTCAGAAATAATACTGTAATATTTATCAGAACTTAATCACTTAGCACCAATTCTGAAATTCGGAAGTGGTGTAAAATGATGCATTGTGTGTGTGTACCAGGAAGAACTTTTGCTTTATCAAAACGGGGACTAAGCTGATTACGCACTTTGTTCATCTCTTCTGCACACACAAAAAAAAAATGTCATATCTTTTACATTATCTTTGCAGAAGTTATGCATTGTTGTAGCAGATGTATTTGTTGAGCTAAAGGTCGGTGCAAACTGGCTTTTGTTGTTAGCCTTTTTACAACCTGCACCAATACCATCACATGGTGACTTGCCATGCCTTTTTTTGAAGATGACAATCCGATTTTTGGCGTAAATGTGACAAGGATGGTAAGTCAGATAATATCCGAAAACTTCAAAATTTTCATCGTCCTGGAGCGGGACTCGAACCCGCGTCTCCCAGAAAACGCCTAGGTATGCTAACCACTACACCACCCAGAACGACCAAGTTTCAAGTTTCCGATCAATTTGAATTTAACCATCACAGGATTCGCTAGTCGAAGCAACCGGCATTCATGTTTAGCGAATCTGGAGGTTAAGAAGCCTATCCCGTGATTGCCCGGAGAAGCAGATAAATCATGAAAGAAATACGGGATTACGCCATATAACCTCCAGATTCGCTAAACATGAATGCCGGTTGCTTCGACTAGCGAATCCTGTGATGGTTAAATTCAAATTGATCGGAAACTTGAAACTTGGTCGTTCTGGGTGGTGTAGTGGTTAGCATACCTAGGCATTTTCTGGGAGACGCGGGTTCGAGTCCCGCTCCAGGACGATGAAAATTTTTTTTTCAAGTTTTCGGATATTATCTGACTTACCATCCTTGTCACATTTACGCCAAAAATCCGATTGTCATCTTCAAAATTTGTATTATATGGCGTAATACCGTATTTCTTTCATCATTTATCTGCTTCTCCGGGCAAACACGGGATAAGATTCTTAACCTCCAGATTCGCTAAACATGAATGCCGGTTGCTTCGACTAGCGAATCCTGTGATGGTTATATTCAAATTGATCGGAAACTTGAAACTTGGTCGTTCTGGGTGGTGTAGTGGTTAGCATACCCGGGCATTTTCTGGGAGACGCGGGTTCGAGTCCCGCTCCAGGACGATGAAAATTTTTTTTCAAGTTTTCGGATATTATCTGACTTACCATCCTTGTCACATTTACGCCAAAAATCGGATTGTCATCTTCAAAATTTTTATTATATGGCGTAATCCCGTATTTCTTTCATGATTGCCATGCCTTGTTGCAAAAAATGACCAGTTCCTTACCAATCTAAAAAAATCCTATTCATGATAGTGCAAGTTCAGAAACTTCTTGCAGTTTTTATACTGTGAAGAACTATCAGTGAAATACTCAATATTCTAACAGTCTGTGGTAATGCACAACCTTTTTCCTAAACTGAAGTAGAAACCACCACTATGACTAGAAATTTTAGCAGGAGGCAAAAACAGAGATAGCAAGTGAGGATAGAACTTTATTTTCAAGTCCTGTAAGAAAGAATGATTTGGGGGGGGACTCAACATTCATTAGTACACTGGCGTGCAAAAATTAAGGACGAGATGGTTTTTCCAATGTAACGTCGTGCAGAAGTGCTCCACATTGACTCAAATCATACCATAAGATCCCCAAGATGTAAGAATATGGGACAAGTGAGCAAAACCGTCCAAACAAGGAATCCAAAGGATACAAAGGCACTTTATTGAAAAGGTAGCTTCGAGCACAACTGGACAGAAGACAGAAACGTTCATGTGACAGGCAGCTGCCAAGAAAAATCCAGTCTTTAGTAGGGGATATGATCGCCCCTGACTGCGTTGCAGGATTTACAACGTCTGTCCATGCTGAGGACGAGGTTGTCAAGGAGCTGTTGAGGCATCGCGGCCCATTCCTCTTGTAGCGCCAATCGTTGCTGGCGGCTGGTGACGTGCTGCCAAGCGTCTCCAGAGAAGGTCCTACACGTGTTCGATTGGATTTAGGTCCGGGGACCTTGTGGGCCAATCCATGCGTTGAATATCTTTACTCGCCAACAGCTCTGCGACAGCCACTGTACAATGAGGTGTAGCATTGTTGTCCATGAAGAAGAACTCGGACCCACAGCACCTCCAAACAGACGCACGTGAGGCAGGAGAACCTCAGTACAATAGCGGACACCAGTGACTGAACCTCCTTGGAAGATGTGGAGGTCAGTACGGCTACCAATAATGATACCGCCCCCAAACGAGTACTCTGCCACCTCCAAACCGGTCCCTTTCGATGATGTTGGAGGTGTGAGTGCATGTTCCCTGCTCTCTCCAGATGTGTATAAGTCCAGAATCGCTCGTCAGATTAAATCGGCTTTCATCCGTAAAGAGAACTCTACTCCATTGCTGATGTATCCAGTTTTTGTGTTTCTGGCACCACAGAAACCGCCGTATCCGATGAGCAGGCATTAATGGCACACACCATACTGGTCGTCGTGCAAATAGACCACCTTTGTGCAGCCTCCTGGCCACGGTAAAATGCGATAATGGACGTCCAGTTGTCTGTTGCATGTGCCTTGCGATTTCTCCCGCCGTCTGCCGTCTGTCTCTTCTCGCCTGTAGGACAATATACCGGTCGTCCGCCGCCGTGGTTGCTCGTGGACGGCCACCGCTAAACTCTCGGACAGCTGTTCCTGTTTTAAATGCTCTCCAAGCTCGTGAAACGATGCTGTGAGCGATCCCGAACTCCTCGGCCACACTAGTCACACTTCAACCTTCTTCCAACTTCCCAATGATGCGATCTCGGGTAAAGTCATCCAGATGTCGTCTACTGGATTACCTGCTGGCCAAATCACACGGTGGCAGCAACTCGACGTCGTTCAAACCGATGTACACCGTGCAATAGCTTTCACCGAATTGCTGAGCGTAAGGCGCCCGTGTGCTTTATTATACCCTTCCGACCCCCCCCCCCAGTCATGCTGCATATATGCGCATACCCTACCGTACCGGACCCTAGTCTATCTCCCAAGTGGTCTTTCCGTCCATTTTGCCTGCTCGTTACGCTGTTTAGGCTAATTTCTCCTCTTCGTCCTTAATTTTTGCACACCACTGTACAAGCATTTCATGATTGATACAAAAAAATTTAGGTTAGACTGTTTTGTTGTTGTTTTTTCATTTTCTTAAAAGTACTCATATTTTTCATGCACTGCATTAAAAACTAACTAAAGAAAATTCCTGTACCTTATTACAACTTTACATTCAACAGGTTAAATGACTTTTTATTTTATTGCACATTTAATATGAAAATAGAATATTTCTCGTTATTAATTAGAATATTTCTCCTTGTTGAGTTTATGTACTACGTACTTATGAAAAAAATCTGAAGATCCAAAATAAATTATTTTATTTGCTGCTGATCTGAAACACACGAGTGTGTGCATGCAAGGAGCGTGTGTGTGTGTTCTCCCAGACTTAAGTTCTTCATAGCTGAAAACTCTATTAGCCATAATTATTACACAAAAATTCCCAACTAGGGATTCCAACTCCCAGTCACCTTAGCAGTCCATCAAAAATGGTGATTTATGCTTGAGAGTATTGCAGATTTCAACTCCATTTTTTTTTTTTTTTTTTGATTCAGGTTTAACGACCACCGTGAGCAACTCAATGGGCTATAAGCAGTCGCCCGTCCCTAATTTAGGGTCACTGGTTCCAGGGAAGGGAGAGAGCCGGTGCCGTAAAACAAACACAACATCCATGCCTGACCGGGGCGACCAACTCCATTTTAAGCAAGGTTTAAAAAAAAAGATTTTCTATCATTTCTATACATTTTCTGTAAGCGTAAATTGTCCTCTTTAAGGTAGTGAAAACCAAAACTTTCAATCTACAATAAGAGGAAAGCAATTGCCTTTTTTCAAAACCATTGTGAGGCCCTATTTTGGCATGCTTCAGAAAAGAAAAATGAACCTATATTCAAGATGGTGACACATAAAAATAAAATAAAAAAATTGTTTTGAGATACTCACTGATAGGGTTAAACTATGGTGAGAAAAGTGTATGAAATGGTCACGCAACCACTTAATTAAAAAATTGGGTGATATGATGTCAGAATGTTCCATATATAAAACGCGTTTTTGTTTTTTTCCTCGCCAAAATTGCAAATTGCCCAAAATATTTTTCTCCTGCTGAAAGGTTATGTTACAATACACACATGAAAATATTTTTAGCAAATTTGAAGAAGGGGCTCATTTTGAAAAACATTGTTTTGTTTAATAAAAATGTGGCCACATTTTTCCAAGTCTTTTGTCATTAAATTTTTAAAAAAGTGTTCTTTTAATTCAAAAAATGCGCAGAAACAAGTTGTTCTGAAATGTATGGATCACACAGATCATTTAAGAAAAAAAATTGTGGCTGCAACAGTTAGTTGTGAAGTTATGATTTTTTTTTTTGTTCCACAGTGTAGTTGTGAAAACTCATAGTGCGAAAGCTTTAAAGGCAGAGAGCTACCCAATTTTTAAAGTGGCATTACTCAAGATCTACTGGACCGACTGATCTAAAATTTTAACAGGTTTCATATCTCACCAGTACAGTACTTAGTACCAAGTTTTACAAAAATCTGAGATGGGTGGGTGACATCTCATGAAAATGCTGGGTGATTTGACATGGAATAGCCCACTACAGAAAGCCCGTCAAACGGAGTGTAATATGAAATTTAAAAATTTCAGTAATTCAAAGCATACAGATTTTTGGCAAAGGGGCCCTGAAGATATTTTTTTGCGGAGAAGCCCCAAGTTTTTCAGGTACGCCTCAGAATGAAAAACACATTTTCCCATTGCTTGGTTGTCCATGGTGTCTTCACAGAATATTTTTAGTAAAATTTTATTTCAAATAAAAATGTTAGTGTAAGAGACATTCTGAATATTGTTGTTTAACTAATGAGTTCTCCCCCCTGCTTATTTTGCTATGAAATGAAAGCAAAACAAAGCAGTTGGTCTTGATTGTTTACACACCAAGCCAGGAAACCACATTTCTTATTTATTTATATGCCTGAACCACCTATTTTGATGACTGCTGTTGCATCTAAGTAATGGCTTTGCGCACACCCTGATCTGATGATGATTCTCTTTAACAGTACACACGACTTTGAACCTCTGTGTACTTCTGAGGTTTTTGGTTTTTTTTAAATACTTTTAGCAAAATTGCTCTAGAAGCAAAAAACATAGGAAAATTTCCCTCAAATAGGCATGCTTCACAAAAATGGATATCAGTTTTAAAACCTGGATCGACACCTGCTTTACTCCTCAAAGTACACTCATGTGCAAAATTTTAAGCCACAAAAGGATTTTTCATTGTAGTAACAAGAGGAATGAAACTTATGGCCTGAGCCTTTTACAGAGAGTATAATAGACTGTGACGGGTACATCAGAGGTGGCAAGTTGACTTTGTGTGTCTCGAATGGTTGTCAACAGACTCAGGAGACAGTTCCAAAATACAGGAAGTGTTCATAGACGACCTGTACCAGGTCATCCAAGGTCAACTTCTATCCCCGATGATTGCTTTCTTGCCTTACCTGCAAGACGTAACAGAGCACGGCATCTTGTTAGCAGGCTTCAGAGCTGACGGCAGCAACTGGAAGATCAGTATCCCGCTGAACAGTGATCAGAAGGCTTCAGGAAAGTGGCCACTATGCAGGAAGCCCTGTAGTGTACATGCCACTAGCATCTACCCACAGGAGTGAGCCATTACGTCGGGCTCGGGAACACCTGCACTAGACACGTGAACAGTGGTTTACTGTTCTCTTCTGAATGAGTTGCATCTCTCACTGGAAACAGATTCCCGACGTGTATTCATTTGGAGAGAATGTGGCATGTGTTACCATCCATCAAACACCTGAGAGGGGGATACATATGGAGATGGTGGTTTTACGGTGTGGGCAGACATAATGGGTAACAGACGAACCAACCTGCACAATCCATACTGCTCGACTGGTGCTGCGATACCTTGAACGTGAAGGTGTTGCAGTCATCGGCAAGGTTTCCAGTTTTTTTCAGCATTACCATTGTTCATTTGTTACAACTAAAAATCCGTGGAAGCTGCGGCAATCCATAGTTTTTGGCATTTCAGAAAATGTTTTTGCAAACAAGACCCTTAACTAACGGGATTAGTGCAGCAAAACTAACAAATCCAATTCACAAAGTGATTACTTTACCACGAAGGAAACAATTATGTACCGTGAAATACCTCAAGGACTTTTCATTGCAGTAGATTTTCTGTCAAAATGCTTTAAGTAAAAGGAAAAAACTTATTTCCATTTTTTTATGTGCATTCTATTTTTGCTGTTGCAAACACATTTTTAATACTTTTCCAATACCACCAGCTACCCAGAATCACATGGATTTTTTGAAAACTTAAGTGACATAATTTTTTTAAAGTAGTGTGTTATTCACAGAACTTAAACATAACTTTTTAACAGATAATCCACACGTTATACAATGGAAAGTGTAGTATTTACTGCATATTACGAAATTTGAAGTAAAAAAAATCATGCACCAGTACTTAATTTTAGGCAACAAGGTACTTTTCCAGTCCCGATTTATGCTACTTTGGCATGAACTGATTTTTAACCATAATTGGCCTTGGAAAAATTTCACTGGAGCATTACTACCACATTCTCTAGGCTGACATTATAACTGACTTCCACAGTATTGCAATTAATACTTTCATTATCATACATAGCCACAACAAATATACCTTTATATTTCATGAAACTTCTACCCTACTAGTTTAGTAACTTTGTGTTCTCAATAGATAAGATTACAGGACCTATTCAAAAGTAGTCCAAATTAAAGGTCTGCTCAGGTCTTATTTAATGAACTCGGCCCGTCCCAAGCCCATGCGTTTAAAGCCTGGCCCGTGATGTGCTATTTGGTATTATTTTGTCTTTCTATTGCATTTTATTAAATTGTGAAAATTAAATAATGAAATGAGATAATAAAAATATTTAGTTGAAAATAAGCCTAAAAATATTAATTAAACTTTGGGAATTACCAAAGTACCTTTAAACAGAGAGAAAAGGGAAGATTAAGCGCTTTGAGAATCTTCTTTTCTCTGAACTTATGTAGTAAGCGGTAACACTAAAAGAGTAAATCCCTACACAGATAAGGGATAGGAGAAAAAAATCAAGTCGTTCGACTCTCTCATACAAACGCACACACATACGTACACACCCCACTGCAGACACCCCCCCCACACACACACACACACACACAACACACTCGCTCGCTCAGGGTCAAATCTTTTTGTTAACAAGCCCCAAAGTGGTTTTACCATCTTAATACCTACAGATGGTAAACACACTGTGAATGCCTCTCCTTGCTTTTGTGATTAATTATACCCTGGGCTATGTCACGAAAGTAAGTAAAGTTAGCATAACAGTTAAACACACCAGAAAATCAGGGAACATCATTTTCTTTTTTTTTACTTTACTATTATGATAAAAAGAATGGGTTGACTTGGCCCAGCCTGGTCATAAGTGTCTGGAAAAAAGCCTGGACCAGCACGTTGCTTTGTTTTTTAAACTAAAAAAAAAAAAAAAACACGACCCTCAGGCCTGGCCCATGCAGACCTCTAGTCCAAATATTAAGTCTGTAAAATACACTCAATTTATCTGCAAAATGTGGCATTATCAAGATTTGATAATTCTAGAAATAAACTAGACAACCATGCCTATTTCTTAAAATTCTTTTTTTTTTTTTTTTTACACAATTTAAAAGCTGGAGCTAAGATATTATTATTTTATTGCTTTTGATAACATCTCCTAATTTTAGTCAAATGCAAGAATTCTAGTGAGAACACTGAATTGAACACCTGTAAAACAATGCAACTGACTATAATATACCGTTCCGCGGTAGAAAGGCATTTATTCGGCCCCGAGTCTCTTCATAATCTTCCTTATCTTTGACATCATCAGCCAAAAGAAATTTTGAACCTTCTACCATGGAAGCAACTTTTGAATCACTTTCCTAGGGGGAGGAAAAAAAAAAAAAAAAAAACATAGTTAATACAAAGGTGTGTCCAAGCAGATATTAATGCAAACTGGTGATATGAATTGCCATTGAACTGCAGTCTACATATATGTCAAGGTCACATTATAAACAATTTTCAAAAATATAATTTTTCACTGAAGCCCAAATATACCATGTGGATTCCATCTATATAATATAAAAAACAGGCAACAAAATATTAGTAGAAATAAAGAAGTAAACGCATACAAATCATTTCCTTACTTACCACCATTAAGTTATCTACTGAAAAAGGAATGTAAAGAAAATATTATACATCTGGCTGAGACTTTCGTAGATAATGGCAAACTGACATACAACAACAAAACATTTTTATTAGAAAAATCAAGTGTATATATGATACCAACGATTACAGCCAATAACAATCCCAATCGTATATATATTGGTAGTAACCAAAAGGCGTTTTCGTACAAGATTACAGGAGCACATGCATAACTGGAAAATGAAAGACAGCAAAACATCCCTGATACAATATTGTGTGGATAACGATGTACAACCTAATTGGGGAAATGTGAAGATTACATCACACAAATCTCATAAGCAGATTTTAAATGAAGAAGCATTGGCTATAAAAAAATTTAAAACAAAAAGTTGTAACACTAATACACCAAAGAAATACCATGTGCATGGCGTTAAAAAGCAAAAAGAGAAAGACAAAAGAAAAAGAATAATTGATACGAACTGTAGGAGATAAAAACAGCAATAGATGGTGTTACTGGTCGATGCGGAATGAATAGATACTGCGACTACGACATATTTTAACGCATGGCATGGCTGACGGTGAATCAGCACAGATTCATTGAGCTGAAGAGATCTTGAGTTCAAACGCCAAATATTCCATTGAAGATGCCATGGCCTAATGTCAAAACTGGTTTGGAATCTGGTGGTGGAGTTGGATGAGGATTTCATGTTCTGTCTTTTAGAATTCAGGTTTTACTTTGTTTTATACATTGTCCTTAGAAATTTCCTTTAGACAAATGTTTGCATGGTTGTTAACTTGGTATTCCATTCCCAGTGTTCAATTAATTTTAGTTCAAAAGTGCTTTTATCGTACACAATTCGTTAACTACAGGATATTTTAACTGAAGATTTTAATAGTGAAGTTAGAACAAAGAACTGAACACTATATATAATCCACCCATAGAATACTAAGCTCCCAGGCTGAAAGGGTGCCTGAACTTTTTATCAATTATAGCAATAATATAGCCCTAAATGCATCCTTATCCAACAACCACTACGTTTGTAATAAAGCGTAACAATGATAATTGCTACACATTGTATGTAGTATTTACAATAAATAACAAATTTTCGTTCAATAGCTAATATAGCAATTTGAACTCTACAATATAATTTATGGATTTTGGAAGGTTTTCTTTATAAAATTTTGTTCGATGACTTCATAAGTTTCAATTGAGCCTTTTTTTATTATGGGTTGCGTACTGATTTAATATTAAAACTAGCAAAAAAAACCCATTATGAAAGCCAAACTAAAGATAATTTTGGATTAAATAGCAGTGTCACTGGAATAGATAAGCAAAAACTTAATCTTTGGACAGTAATATCACAAACAACGGAGCGATAGAATGCCACTGAATGATTGAACATCATCAACAACCAAAATAACAACTTCAACAGCAACAACAAATATAACTCCAAGCAGTGATGAAACACCAGGCAATTCGACAGTAGACTGATGGCATACCATTAAATTCAAGAATGACAATAACTTCAAGTGAAGTGACATCTGACACTGATACTTGGAATGAAAATAATATGAATGAAGGTGATAATATGCGGAAAACAGTTTGTAATAATGGTACAAGTAGTGAAAAAGATGGCAACTTTGATGCAGATGTTAATGACTCGAACAGTGAAGATTTTGTCGACTGTGATGCGGACCCTAACTACAAAACATAGGTTGGGAGGATCAAAGCAGTGAAACTGATTTACATAGCATTACTTTTACTTTTTTTTTTTTTTTTTATTGGAGGTTTAACAACCACCATGAGCAACTCAATAGGCTATAAGCAGTTGCCCGTCCCTAATTTAGGGCCACTGGTTCCAGGGAAGGGAAAGAGCCAGTGCCATAAGACTAACACAACATCCATGCCTCACCGGAATTCAAACTCAGACCCCTTTCGGACGAATGATTAGAAGCAATCGCTTAGACCACTGTGCCACTGGGGCGGCATCTTGTACTTCTAACACAGATTGTGAAAGAGATGTTTCTGAAGAGTGGACAAATGAGGCAAAAAGGAAACAAGAGTGGCAACCAGGGTTGAAAAAACCCAGGTTTTTTTAAACTTGCCCAACCCGAGTGAGTTTTATTCGGCTTTTTTTCATTTTGTTGGGATTTGGTTTTTATATCCTTTCATTAAGATAACAAAGATTAAATATTATTAATGAAATATCCATGCAACTTACCTATTGGTTAACAAAAACCTTCTTTTTATGTAGCCTGTTGAATTTTTATTTAAATCTACACAAAGGCTAAGATACTTTACACACCACTCACTGCAATCTATAAACTAGTATTTGATCAAACTCTAAACCCTCATTAAACATTTCTTAGATGTTTAATTAAATTTGAGTAAAACTACAAATTTCAATATTTTTTTTGTGACAAATTTACTGGTTTTTTTTTTTTTTAAATATTTGTGGATCTTGACAAGTTTCTGTGCTTTATCAACACCTAAGCGATTGCAAAGTTTTGACCAGACTAGTCCGCAAGTAGAAAATATACTTTCTACTGCAGATGAACTGGCTGGACAACCACATAGACTTGACATGTAATAGCAGAAATCTTTCAGGGTTCCAGCTTTAGTAACACTTGCATATCGCTTAATCAGCTGCCACCATTTGGCAGCACTGAAGTTTTGCACATCATTTACAAACACTGACTTTGGATAGTACTTTGTGTCACATATTTTAAAACCCATTAAAAAATTATCCATTCAGGTTTTATTTCTAATGCCCAGTTATCAGCAATTTGTTCTTGCTCAGGGCTTATTCTCTTTCCCTGGTATTTTGGATTCATTAAGTTTGCCAAGTAGTGGCAAGGCTGAAGTGCTTGATCCATCCTTTTTTTTATATATCATTGGTGTATATGGTTCAAGATCTGCATTTTCCATAAGATCTTGCCACAGATCCACTGCCTCAGAAATGTTTGTTTGTTCAGCCTGGAGAATGTCAAGTACTCTACTAACCTCTTTTAGCTGTTTTAGCATGTGCACTGCATCTTTATAAATGATTACATTCTCTAGAATTTTATTTATGTTTGGGGAATTTGCAGATCATTTGAGTGCTCAGAGGTTTGAATTTCCACATACTTTGGATAGTTTTTCACATAAACATTTATGCAATCCATTTGTGAATTCCAACGTGTTGCATTTGGCAGTTGTGGTATAAGTCCACCCATTTCTTTCAACAATCCGTGGGGGGGTCTGATGATTGCGGAAATACTTCTGCACCTCGACTATGTGCTTTAAAACAGTCTTTGTTCGTAATTTCCTCAGCTAGCAGATTGAGATAATGTGCAGAGCACCCATAAGTCACCAAGGTTTTGTATTCCAGTTCCAAGAGTTCTCTCATTTTTACCATCTTATTTTCATTATCAGTACATACGGCAAAAACATTTCCCCCGAGTGTAGTCTTGCAGTATTCAATTGCAGTCTTGGCAATTTCCACACAATACGTCGAAGTTTTTTTTATTACTCTCACAATCTATAGCACTTAAAAGAAAAAAAGAGCTTTTCCCAGTATAAATGCTTGTTGCAATTATGGCATTATTATTAACATTTGGCCACCCATCCAACATTAAAGTGATGCTACTGTTGTTATCCTCAAGATATTTTTTAAATGCATCAACTTCACCAGATACTGTATCCAACAGTTTCCCTCCTAGATCAATACGACTAGGGCCAGAATAACCAGGGCGCAAATTTTCCACCATATCTTTGTATTCTGCAGTAGTTGCTGAATTACAAGAAATGTTATTTGCATAAAAAAAAAAAAACCTGGCAATTTTTAAATCTAATGTAGATTTTTGATTATCTGTTGTTTTTACAGTAAAATCTGTCATCAGTTTTCGCCTTTTGGACAAACTTTCTGTGCCATGAATCTCTTCTTGTATCAAGTTGTGTGATAGCAGCATAGAATTCCTAGGAGTTGCTGATGTGAAATTTGGATCCATTTTTAATGGGAAATTATCTGGTGTACCAGGCATGGATCTTTTCAAACATCTGTTTAAGTGGCCTTAAATTCTTTCAATCTTTGCACTCACTTCTGAACCACAGTGATCACATTTTACTTTGTTCTTGTCATCCAATCTGCTAACTTCCAACCATTCTGGGGCACATTTTTGACCACTTCCTGCTGGCATTGTATGTAAAAGTATAACTGTAGCTCCTTAAGTTTTAAAATTTCAAATAACACAGTATAACATATACTGCAGCTGAACTGAAGGGGAAAATAGCTATGGTAGGATGCACAAGAGATAAGCATGAGATACAACAAAGGAATCCTATGACCTGTATCTGAAAAAGGTTTTTGTCAAGTCTCCAGCCTGCACCCCATCAGAATCTGATAGGTTGATTTTAACTCTGATTGGTCATTGGAGTCACCTTCCAGTAGTACTGGAGAGTGGGAATTAGAACTCTGAAAACAAGCCCAGTTTGATTTCCTGATTTCTAAAACCTAGCAGACCCCCCCCTTCACATACTTTGCCTCAGGCATTAGGGCATAGATAGCTTAAGAAACAGGTGTTTCACCCTCCTACAATGCATTTCTCAGGGATTAGCCAAACCTTCTTTCTCTTCCCTCCAGCCCCAGGGCATAGGAAACTAGTTCCCACCTACTTGGTTACCTCCTCAGGATTTCAGGCATTCATAGTTCACCCTGAAAAAGTATCAGGGAAAGGGTCTGTACTCCATATTAATGTAATGCCAGCCTTTTTAAAAGATTTAGACCAGTGTTTATGCACACACACATACAAGCAAGCATTTCCCCCTTAATTCATTAATATATTTCAAGAAATTATGTATAAACTTTTTTTCTCTGGAATTATCTGCAAAAACTATTTGCATGAACATTGAATTATAATTTGTACGAAAAATTTTATTTTTCTATATTTTATGCAGCAATAAATTATTTGTGCTGATGAAATCTAAAATATCAAGGAAGTCAAATGTGTCCTAAATGCCTGACGATTAGCTTTTAGTAAAGCATCCCAAATGAAGTGGCTTTTGTAACTGCATTATCAAATAACAAAATCTTTCTAATGTTTTTGTTTGCAAATGATGTACAAAATTTCAGGGCAACAAAATTAAGTAATTCTCAGAATTGTATGCAGTGAAACTTAAACAATTTTTATTCCCACATCTAGTTTAGCTCCAGAATTTTTATTTATTGCAAATTTTTATCAGTAATCAGTTATGGCTATCAGTATATCAAAAATCAAAAGAAACAAACAAGTTGAACAAATGCAAAAACATTAAAAATGAACAAATAGCATCTATGTAATAATAAAAGCAAAAAAGGCACAATTAAAAACCAATTTGAGCACCAAACTTTTCCATTTTTAAATGTTTCTTTTGAAACTCTGAAGAAAATATCCCAAAATTGCATTAAAACTCCAAAGTATACTCCAGTTTTTAAAAAACCCAATAAGACCCACTACAAAGTGGGTTTTATTGGGTTTCTTAAAGTTTTTTTTTTTTTTTAAATCCCGCCCGGGGTTTTTTTGGGCAAGTAGGTGGGTAGACAACCCTGGTGGCAACACACAATGTGGCATATGTAACATTAAATTGCGGAAAAGCAGATGGTAACTAGCACAATCCAAATGTGAAGAAACAAGAAAGGGACAAAAAGGATAAAAAACAATCTTTAGCACAAAAAAAAATGGTTAAAAAGTGAAACAAAATTACTCAGGAATACAGACATGTATAGGTACATCTCTTCATCTAAAACAAAACAAGCATTTCCAAAAAAGAAGTGAAACCATCTAGTGGTGCAAAATATAAGTTTAAATGCTCAACAAAAATTAGCTTAGAAATAAGGCAATAAATTTCACCAAATACTGGGCTAGGAACTAGATGTACCGTAATTTTCGGACTAAAAGTCACATCAGCGTAAGGGATGCAGGTGTGAAATTTTGCGATCTTGGAAGCAGACTAAGAGCCATATCAGCGTAAGGGCTGCACCTGTGAAGTCGTGGTGCTGCTCACAAAACTAAATTAGCTTCCTTATTTTCATAAATTAACTCACACCAAACGTGATTATATGTATACTTCAAAGGCTAATTCTGCAACTCAGTGTCGATCTGCTTTATGCACTTATTTTTTGTACTGGCAAAAGCTTTTATTTATAATTTTTTATTAATTATGCTAATGATGTTATTTGTTTGCCTTTATTAAATACTCAAAACCCATTTATATAATCAATATAAATCAGTTAATCTTAAGACTCAGATTAAAATATTGCATTCTTGTAAAGCCACACAACTGTCTAAATTCCATTCAATGTGGATATCTGCTACTGGATGGTTCTCTGTTCACCGCAATAGAATCCATCTATGAAGTAATCAACTTATAAATTATAGCTTGTAATGCTTTCGATTAATGTTTTCTTTAATATGTTCCTTCTATGTTTGTTAAGCTTTTTTCTCATCTACAGATGTTTTTGTTAGAATGACGTTACTTTCTGTATTCCTATGCAGCTGCTAAATGGGGTAGTTAAGACGTTTCTTATTCGCACGCTTCCTTTTACCAGCAGCCATGCACGTGTTCGCTGATCTCCCCGCCAACCACTTCAAAACAGCGGTGTCGCCTTTCTCCCTTTTTTTCTTTCAAGTGGGGTGACCTACTTTCATTTACTGCACACTGAGCCTTCGCGTTTAGCTCCACTTTTATGTGAATGGGAAAGCTCCCCCTTCTTTTTTTCTTTTGCGTTTGTGAAAAGATTTTATCTTCAACCAAGTATTAAATTAATTACCCATTGTTAACATCAGATGATAATGCTACAGCGCTTATTAGTGAGAAAGTATTTCTAGCCGAAGCCTTCAACTTCCACTATCATCAGTCAATAAAAAAGAAAAAAATTCAAATCGAAGCAAAACTCAGGAGCACAGAGCCAAGAAAAACCTGTATCACATGCCAGATTAACCAAGAAGAGTGAACAGAATTTGTCTTTCCATCTCACCAGTATTGTTTGGAATAGGTCACTGCTAATGGAATCATCCTGGGGCAGGCTTTTGCATTGTTCATGTTCTTAAACTTTTGTTCAAAGAAGTGCCCATCAAACTGGTCTTCCCACCCCAGTGAAAATCGATGTTCCTTCCCTTGGTTGCATCGCATTTTCCTGCATGATGTATGCTGCAGCCAACGAAAGAGATATCCTGGGCGTGCTCTTCACAAAAGCCTTGGACGTCACACTACTGGTTTGTGTGCTTATGTCCTCATTCCATGCCCCATCTATTAACATTCCATGCTACTGCCACAGGATGTGCTTCACCCACTCCCCATGCAAAGGGCATTTGAGTCAGGCATTCCTTTCACAAACAGACCTCCTAACCTTAAGACCTATGCGAGTATCCCCCCACTTCCCCTCCTAAACCAACATCAGGACAGCAGAGTTATCGTTTAAATAGATGTGTCTAATGTATCAGTAGAAAGGGAGGAAAAAAACTATCAGAGTTGAGTTTGTGAAAAAAACAAGACGTTTGAAAAAATTTACTAAGCCTCTGCATGAAAAAAAAGTGGAGGGAAGAAACAGTCTTATCGAAAACAAATCCGGCACAAGGGCCGCACACCCAAAAAATTTCACTTTTAGTAACCTAAGAGCTGAGGCTCTTAGACCAAAAATTACGGTAGTTCAACGATTAAACTTGTGCAAGAGCAACGTATGCATTTTTTTTTTTAAGAGCATCTCTTGATAACAATGATAGGCCTATCAGAAGTCATTGAGAAGTAAAGCAAAAGGGGGATTTGAAACAGATTACCATAGAAGACATATAAACGTAAGACTGTTGAACAAAATGTTAAGGAAGATATTCGTAGATGTATCAAGTCTATACCAAAAATAGAAAGCCATTACCTGAGGGCCCAATCAACTCGCTATTATGTAAATGAAAGAAAGTCAGCCTTTATGTCATGATTATATAAATGACTAAAAATCTCCCAAATGAAAATGACATGATGTGTCACCAGATATTCACGAGATTTCAATATTTCATTCTTCACTCTGAAGAAGGATCAATGCAAACTGTATTAGGCTTTTAAAAATGCTGAAGGTCCAGGTAATGTAGAACTGAGAGAACGTTATGGAACTCATATTCCTGAAAAAGACATGTCCCACATTGAGAAAGCTAAATACAATGAGATGGCGAGTGATACATTCATTGTTGCATGTTATCACATACAGGCTGTGCTTCTCTGGCCAAGGGAAGATGTATCCACTTTTTTACTATAAATCAGAACTTATAACTGTACCATTTGTGAGCTAAATAATGATGCAGTCTCATGTTTGGTACAAGGGGAAAGTAAACAGGGATGCCTCTGAAACTGGATCTTGTGTTTTAAAATGCATTGAAGAAACAACAGCAGGGAAAAGCAGTGACGCACAGTTTATTTTTTACACTGACAATTGCTGTAACCAGCAAAAAAAAAAACCATTAGGAATAGGTGATGAGGAAAAAGGGTTTGTAAATACACCAAGATACAAGTTGGTACTACTACTATGTTAGTACCTACTTGTATGATTCCGAGCGCAAGTTGCGCATCATATATATTTATATTTTCTTTTCTAAATTTGTGCATTCCAACTTTGTATCATACTCATTTCTTGGACATGAAACATTTAAGCAGCAAAATCAAAACTGTTAAAATTGGACATATATAAAAAATACTTCATGAGGAGAAAGAAGATCTGTTTAAAGTGAAGTACAAAACAACCTAACAAGAAGAGTAAGCCATATAAAATGGTTGATGTAAACAAATCTCTTCCAGGAACACATTTTCCACCCTGAATAGTTTTTCAAACATCAGCCTCAAATCCTTGTAGATACAACTTAAAATACCTGAGAAAAAGAAGGAAGATTTGCTGGACTTGGTCAAGCACATTCTTACCTACTATAACCATTTCCATCTCAATTCAGGCAGGTGTGACCAACATGCAGGGCCGGATGGAGCTTTAGCGGGGCCCGGGGCGAAATTTCATTGCAAGGCCCCGGAGCAAAATTTCATTGCTCGCACTAGGAAATAAATCTCATATTTTAATAAAGTCATAACGTGAAAGATGTCTGTAAAGAATACACAGGATGTGAAACCTACAAATTTGCCTGTGATGGCGACGAATTCGCATCCCTCTGCGATCCGGAGTTGAATGCTTTACCGATTAAGGTACATCAAAAGAATTTATCTCTAACTTGTCCTTTTTGACATGTGCTTCACCTCTGTAGTACTTCAAAATGAAAACTATCGGTAAAGACAAAATGATAATATCAAAGAAGCATTTGCTTTAAGCTCAAAAAATGACCAGAATATGCATTGAAAGTTCAGGGAGAGAGACAGAGAGGGGGAGAGTAAAAACTGTTAAAATCTACGATTTTCTTTCCGAGAGAGATGGAGTTGAAGTTGTATTTTCACTTATTGTATAAAAACTGCTTCACAAAATGACAAAAACCTACGTGCGTAGCGAAAATATTTGGATTGCGAATGTTTCAGTGTAGAAATAATAAAAAATAAATTCGTATAAATAGTTTTTTTCTCCTGATACATGTTTTAGCCAGGGCTTGATTTGTGCACGTGCAAGCACACAGGGCCTCAGAATTTGGGGGCCACCAAATTACCCCCGAAAATCAAATATATTTTTAAGTCCCTTCTTGCCAAATTAATGAAATAAGAGACTGCTTTGTTAACAATTATCTGGGACAACATTGCAACAAATCAACAAAAAAGGCACTTTTCTGCAATCTATGGGCAATTCGTCATTAGTTCTCCCATTATATGACTCAATTATTTAATTCATCCTGAATTTTGTGAGAAAAAGCTTCGAACTTTTCGAAAAAGAATCCAACCAGTTGCTAGGGAGAGAAATGGACTATGTATGAATACCCAAAAAGGAAGAAAATACCAAAGAGCCGACTTCTAGATGATTCATCAACTCTAGATGTTTTTAATAATAGAGATTTCTTCATCACTGAAACGTTTTACGTAATATGTGATAATCTTGTTTCACAGCTGCAAACCAGAAATAAGTCATATGAGGAATTGGACTCTAGATTTGGATTTGTCTACAAGAATGACCTAAGTGATGTGATGGAAGCAGCTGAATTGTTGCAGAAGCAGTTTTCAAATAAACTTGAAGAAGATTTTGCTGAAAAGTTCCTTCAGTTTCGAATGCTGACAAAAAAATCAGGGATCATAGCATACTTCTGGAAAATTTTAGGTAGGAATTTTAGGAATTTTTAGAAAAATTTTAGGAAAATTTTAGGAGTGTATTTCAATAAAAACTAGATGTATATTTGTATACATCTAGTAAAACAACTTTGTATACATTGTAAAGAGTTTGCTTCACACCCTTCAACCATATATACTGATAGACTGCGCATGACATCAAAATTTCTGGCTCCAACATAAAATCACATGACAACAGTCAAAAAGATGGGTTACACCTGCTGTGCTTATGGTTGCTCTGAGCGATATAGTAAAGAAAGTTCTATGATTTTTCATGGGTAAGAAGCAATTAAAACCTAAGTCAATAAAGTTCAATTACTTAACCAGAAACTTGCAGCTATTGATATAAAAATATAGTAACTTAATAAAAAAAAATGGAATGCATGTTCCAAGTTCTTCGCAAATGTTCATCACATTATAAATCACAAAATGTAAACAACCCGATCATGCATGTATATAGCTCATAAGTAAACTTACCTGAAGAGTTTTCATTATATATGAGGCGCATTCACATAATACACGAAAACACTGAAGTTCTGCAGCGTAAATTAGTAATCATAACAGCATTTTTACACGAAATTTGGAGTCTGATGATGGCGTGCCCAATGTTTGAGCCATGGCGGCTTTGATGCAGCTATTGCCAATGTGCAGTCCATTAGTATATATGGTCGAAGTTAACACCCAAATTTTTTGCATAACGTCTAATGTCTAAAGTTTAAGTATGATTTACTTCTAATGTTTCAGTTCTTATCTTTTCACGTGTTATCATATTCAAGTATATTTACCACATTCAAGTTTCACTTTGAACATTAATATGCTGTTGAACCAGAAGCAATTGACGATTTTCACAGTAAAGTTTTCAGGTTTCACATTAAATTATAATATCCTAAAAAGGTAATTGAAAACCAAGAACTATGTACAATTGTTCACTGAATTACTTTTTTCATATTATTGTTTTAACCTTTTCCTGATTAGCCTATCTTTTTCTGCTTCTACCACAACTAATTTACTTTCAGTTTTCTTTATTTCAGCTGGACCTTGTATGATCAAGTTAGAGGCAACTGCTATTTCAACAGTATTTTGTTTTTCTACAGCTGTTCTCATTCTTTCTGTTCCCTCTTGAATTATTGCTAGGGAGGCTTCTTTATCGTTTTTAAGTCTATTTATTTCTGCATCATTTTCTTTTATTTTGTCATCAAACTCAGCTTTTCTTTTTTTCTCTAGCTGCTTTTCCTTATTTTCCCTCTCTTTCTGCTTCCTTTCTTTTACCTTTTTTGATTCTTCTTCCTTCAGCTTATCAACATACTCTTTATAAAATTTATGTGAATCACAAACACTATTTAACAAATTTCTTGTTATGGGAACTTTACTTACACATCCATAGTGTTTAATGGCCCCTTTAACTATTCTTAATGATGTTATAGTTGAGTCTTTTAAGTTAGACTTGTCCTTCCTTAACAGAGCAGTGTTAACTTGAAAATCCCCTTTCTGCATCAGCATTACCATGAGGTAAAACTAAAATTGACTTTATGAGTTTAGCAAGATTTGAGTATTTTTCTTTTCCGCTAGAGTCTTTAATACTAAATATATTACGCCAGTAATGATCCAATCCGCACTGGAATATGCCCTTCCTCTAAAAATTTCACTAGTTCATCTAGAGTTGGCTTATCGCAATTTAAAAGTTTCTACTCTTCTCTTACTCTATCAATTTGTTCCTCAGAAAGATGCAAAACACTTGAAATTCTGGTTATTTCCGAAAGTCCTTCAGTGACTGAAAGTTGAGTTGACTCTTTCTTTGGTTCTTTTACCTTTAAAACTTCTATGTCTCTTAGCTTTTGATTGCAGAATGGCAAATTTGACTTTAAATATTTTGTGGTTGCAATTAGTGATGATCTTACATCTAAGAGAAATAATTTCTGCCTGGTCTCCTGAACATTCCTGAGGAGATTTTTGTCTTCATACCAACTTCTAACTCCCCTAGTTTTTTCCATGAATTTTTGTTTTCAAAATCTACATTCTTTAGGTCTTCTCCAAATTTCCCTGCTATAACATCATCTTGGATAAACTGAGCCATAACATTCCTCATTAAAGTATTTAAATCAGAATATAACTGGTGTATTTTTGGTTCTTCACTCTGATAACATAATGAAAACTTTTCAAAATTTTGGTGTGAAAATGAAATTAATGCTAAATAGCAAGGAGTAAGCTCATTTTTCAGGAAACAGTGAATTCTTTTATACCTTGCCGAATTGCGCAGTTGTTTTTCAAATATTTTTTGAGATGGCAAGAAGTTTAAAAAATATTCTGTAATATTTAGTAATTGATCCAAGAGCCTCTGGGCTACAGAACCAACGGTTAACCATCTGTTGCTGACATGACGCAAAAGAAATTTGGCAGTGACCAATGTTATATCCTCGACAGATTTATAATCCTCTCGTCTTGCAGCACTACTCTTTAAAAAGTAATGCATATCAGTAGCAAATTCGTCAAAATCTATATTTAAGCTTGTCAAAAAAATTTTAAATGCATTACTAACAACATGCAGGTTGCAAAAACCTAGTTCCAAAGATTTCTGGCCTGTTTCTTGTTTTACAACTTCACTGAATTTGCGTAAAAGCACTTATTTACATTTGGGCTGTCCATGGATACACAAATAATTCTGTTCAACGAAATATTGAGAGGATGATAACACATCAAGAATTTCTTTTTAGCAAAATATCTGCTATTGCATGACCCAGAAAAACAGCTTGTTAGGTATCGGCAAGAAACTGAATTTATTTCTGAAGACCAGTACCTGAGATACACATCCAACTGCCGTTTCACTTGTGTATTTGTAGTTTCATCAAATGCTATAGTAACCTTTCCTGGGCTACTAGATGCAATGTCTTTTTTCAAATCCTCTTCAAAATATTTTGACAATCCATGTGATATCACATAAGCAACTTTTTTTCTTTAAGTTGCATTTTGGCTGCAATAGCAGAATCAGGAAACATTTCTTTGAAAAGTTCAACTGTTTCAGTGCATGAAACAAAAGACATATTGTCCTTAGCAACTTTCATGGCCCATAATGCTTCGGCTTTAGCCAACTGTAAATCATGACTCAGTACTTCACTAATATTTGTTTTGGGCTGAAGATCCCGTCCTCCAAAGGCTTTCAGGATGGACTTATTTTGAAATTTACTTGAAATTTCTGCAAATGTTTTTTTCCTTTATGATGCGCTTTTACTTGTGAAAAGCCACTATTAGAAATGTTGAAAATTTCTGAACACAATATACACTTAGCAGAAAATATTGTTTCAGTTGCAGAACACCATTCTTTCAACTTCACTCCGTCCAATTCTTTGGCGAGCCACGCATCTTGAAATTTCGTTTTGGATTTAGGCATCTTAAACACTTGTATTACTAACCAGAAAATGAAAGGGAAGTACAAAAACACGTTCCAATATTGCAAAACCAGACAACTTCCCGAAATTTGGCTGCGAGGATGTCAGAAGATATGAAAAAAAAAAAAAAAGCAGGTCACCACTAGAGAACTGAACCTGCACACAGCACAGAGAACACCATAAAAGACGTAAAACCAGAAACTATCATACGCATCTCACGCAAGTTCAGTCAAAGCGAGTCGGAGCCGAGATATATTGCGCATCGAAGGTCGCTGTCGCCGGCATGATCGAAGGTCAATGATCACGTGCTCTACTGCCTGCCAAGATAATACTCAGCTACCATCCCATCGTCATTACCGGAGGATTACGGAAGGAGACCACATGTTTCCTCTTTGCTTCCACCCACCTGCGGTTTACAATAACAAAACATCAGCAGAAAGAGGAGGTTCCACAAGGCATGTACAAAAATAAAGTACGATCTTCTGCGTGCCACAGAGTTCGTCTGCAAAGCGCAAACCAGGGGTGAAAATGACCCCTCCCCTTTTCCCTTAGATCTCTTGTTACTCTCGAAAACTGTTCGAAGGCAAAAAAATGGAACGCCCGCCCCCGAAGCAAGTGCATCTCGATGGCGTCATTTTTCCCTCCCTTCAGCAGCACAGCATATAGGCTGTGTTTCTACAATAACAGGTCTTTTTACCTTACCGTAATGGTAAATTTATTGGCGTTAATAACGGTTGTGTTTTTAATAAAAATAAACTTACGAAAATTTTAGGATGAATAGCAAATTTTAGGTCTAATTTTAGGAATTTAAGGAGGGTCACAAAATATTAGGAATTTTAGGAATTTTAGGAGGAATGCGATCCCTGAAAAATTCATTGAGAGCACAGATTCCCTCATTTGCCTTGGAAAGTTGAATTTAGTTCATATTTTTCTCAATGTTGACACATGCCTCAGGGTTTTTTCAACACTGTTCACGCAAACTCTTGTTTTCAGTTCTGAAAAGAACTAAGCATAAACTTAGAGCAAGTTTAAAAGAACAGTAAATTCATGATTTTGGTATACTGTCCATTGAAAGTCATGTAACAGCAGATTTAAGTTTTGACGATATAATTGATGATTTTGCAGCCACAAAAGTTAGAAAAAAAGCCATTTTTTTTTAATGGCAATTCAACAATTAAAAATTATCAGGTACTCTTTAAATATTTTTATTCATACATTTCTAGTGGCTTGTTCAAAAACGGGGTGTAACTTATAATCATGCTCCTATAATGTTATAGATGTAAGCTCTACAGGTGCGTGGAAGTACAAGTGGTGTGAATGCTTGTCTATTAGAAGCCACATTTGCTATACAGTTGACTAGCATGTGGGATGTGTTTTAATGTTTTACTGCTAGAAAAACTGCTTACAACAAAAAATTGCGAGAAAATATTCTTTTCAACTGTTGACTGAAAATTTTAATCGAGGTGGCCCCAGACATAGGATGTGCATAGCAGCATTAGTACAATCTTCCGCAGTCAAGACACCAACACAACACTACATTACTGAATACACTTATGATACAAATAATTTCTGAATTTGTAGAATTAATAAAAAATTTGGATTACACAACTTTAAAACTAGTTCAGCAAATCTGATTTGCATAGAAATTATACATATTGACAATACTGATATTATAAGTTTGAAACAAAGCTAAGAGATTTGGATGTTTCACCCTCAAAGGAGCTGACTGAATTGACAGTGGAGTTAAGTTCTGATACTTGAGGTGGATGATGCAACATCTGATTGTATTACATCATCCAACACTGAAAGTCCTTCAAATGGACATATCAGACTGCCATGAATAATGACATGTTAGATTATGACTGCATCACTTCTCTAAAACCCTTAAAATGGGGCAAGGACACTATATTTTAGCAAAAAGACCTACAACATGAATGCAAATAAGAATTTGTTTTGAACATTTTTGGAAACTAATGGGGGTATTGCAGTTGCATAGTAACAATGACCAGCCTTTTTACTTTGCAAAACAATTATATAAATTTTTAATGTATTAAAGTAAACATATTTATTAAATGCATGTATTACTATTTCATGTTAGATTAAATGCTAAAAATATGACGTCCACAACTAGTATTTTAATAAAATCGAAATCTGAAATTTTAATTTTTTTGAGATCTACTGAAAGAATGGAAAAAGAAAATTGTGAATCAAATTGGAACTTTATTTTGCAATAAGTGGTTTGAGTAAAAAGAAAAAAAAATAACAAATATGGTTTACCACTTTTCGTTCCAGCGACATAACCAAACATGTTTTTGTTCATGCGTTATTGACTTCGTTTCACCTGGCGCCTAAATTTTGGACCTGGCTCCTAGACTAGAACATATTTGTCGAGCTCTGTGCATAGGGCCTCGACTGACCCAAGTCCGGCCCTGGTTTTAGTGATTGACTTTTAATGCAAAATGGAGTAACTGAGAAACAGTGACTTTTTAAACTTTTATACGCGCTCATATGTGATTTTTTTAAAGAAAAATTCCAGTAATGTTTTTAAAGTCACTGAATAAATGGCCTCCATGTGTAGCCCGAAACTTTGATATTGTTCTTTTTATTTCATTTAAATTTAAGTACCTGGTTTGCACGCAAATTGTTAAATATATAAAAGCAAGGGCCACAAAATGATGAAATTAAATTTGCGATTTCATGAATTCGAAAAATATCAAGGTCGTTACAATAATCACTTGAAATCTACAGATCTTCATATTTGTACAGCGAAGGGCGATAATCTATTTGAAAACCGGGGGATTGGAAACAAACAAACAAACAAAAAAACATCTTTTTAAGGGTCTCGCACCCAAAAACGTACGCACAAAAAATAATAATTGTAAAAAATCCTAACTAAATTTTTTTTTCTTCTTAAACTGCGGGGGCCCCTTAAAGGCGCAAGGCCCCGATTGCCCTTATCGTCTAGCTGGCCCTGCCAACATGTGTCAGTTGACCACCTCCAATTTTTTGAAAAAATTATGCTAGCTACTCCTAATAGAGGTATAAAAGTACTGCAAAAGGATTTTTCATAAAAAAAATTTTTGGTCGAGCTACAGCATTTTGAAAATAGGCAAAAAATACACCAGTGACGAAAATCATGTGAAACACCAAATTTTTAAGTGCACACAGCTCCTGAACAGGTAGAGACTCTATTTTTTATTTTGAAGCAACTGAATTGGTTTTTCTTCAAATGTACAGAAATTGGTCAAACGAATGTTGCCAGATGGCAAAAAAAATTACATTTACTACAAAAAATGTTATTTTCAAATAGGAGAATTTATAGGATGCATTTGGCGATAACTGGTGGATGGATAGGACAGATTACAAACATATCTAAAGAATTCAAGGACATAACAGTATTCTTCATGCACCCTCATGGACCAGCCAGAGGTTTTTGGTGGCCAGAAGAATATGGCAAGAAAACAGGCAAGTGTCCAGTGCCCTTAAAAAATGTACTTCGAAAAGTGAACGCCCCAACTCCTGTAGGACATTCTGCACTACTTCATACCTTTTAATGATAAGGAAATCAATAAAATCCAGCAGCGTTTCTCAGTTTGAATAATTTGTAGTTATGATGGTAAGCTCATAAGTTTTTTTGAGGCCTTTTTTCTTATGTAAATAGAAATTGAATCTTCACTGCAACTGAGATAATGTATTGTATCTGTATAGACTATGGATTTAAAAAAAATTAAACATGTACATAGGTGACAATTATTAAAAATCATAAAAATGACTTTAAAATATAGATTGACACTGCAATTTCGGATATATACTCAGGTAAAGTTTTCAGAAATATCTTTCAAAGTTTTTTTTTTTTTTTTTTTTTATAATAACCCAACCACGAGGCATTTGAGCAGGAGAGAAGTGCATTTTCAAAAATTTGTAGGAAAGTTTCAAGGCAAAAATCCAGTAACCTGATTCTCCCAGTTAACTACCTATTAGGACTTTATTTGGACAAAATTTCAGAATTTTTAAAAATGGGGTTTTTGAGATATTGCAATTCAAAAATGTTGATTTTTTGAAATTTTGTATATTTTAAAAATTAATTTTGAGTTGCATGCATCACAGGATAAAAATAAAATTACTGCTAAGACAACCCTAGTAGGAGTGCGGTTGGCACACTCCTACTAGGGTTGTCTTAGCAGTAATTTTATTTAAGGTGGGTTACCTTTAGTCTTTTTCTTAAAAAAACAAAAAAATCTTAAATTTGTGGAAAATAATTTTTTTTTTGCGATAAATATACTTTTTGCCATCTAGCAACATTCCTTTGTTCGATTTCTGTGTTCAATAGCTTTAAAATAAAAAAAAATTCAAGTCTCTACCTGTTATAGTACATGAGCAGTGTACATTTACAAATTTGGTGTTTCAAATGATTTTCCTCACAGGTGCATTTTTTGCTTATTTTCAAAATGCTGTAGTTCGACCAAAAATTTTTTTATGAAAAACCCTTTTGCAGTACTTTATTCCTCTATTAGGAGTAGCTACCATAATTTTTCACAAAAAATGGGGGTGGCCAACTCACATCCTCTGCCTGAATCAACATGGAAAGAGTCTAGACATCATTTTATAAAAATTTGCAATGCATAAGATAGATATCTTTTTTTGTAAATTTCTATTTTTCTGTAGCTTGAGTTAACAAGAAACATCTTTTATTATAATTTTGCAGTGTTCAGTTAACTTGTTGAATGAAAATTCCAGTGATTTTTCAGAAAATACTGTTAATTTTTGTTTTCTTCTAGTTATTTTTGTTATGTTCACAAAAATGTATCTATTTTTTTATTTTTAATTTGAATCGATTTCAAAAAGTAGGAACTGTACACCAAATTATACTCAAAATAGTATAACTATACTAAAAATCCGAAAATTTCTTGACGTAGAATAGAAATCAAAATTTTCAAGCTTTCTCAAGGGGAAAGGCTTATTTCACTAGGGATTTATTTCCACTACGAAAATCTTAAATTTGAAGTTTTGTTATGAAGTAGAGTATTTTACATTTTCAAAAAAAATGTGTAACATATTTTCCTCTAATAATTTTGACTCCCTCTGTGACCCATTAAGGAAACAGCCCATTCATTATTCAACAGTGACACAAAGTAGTATTTTTTTTATTAATTTTTGTGCAGTATAGAATCATAAAACAAATCAAATCAATATTACAGTTTACATCCCAACTCTGGTGGTAATGTTCTGGTAAATTAATGTAGCTCTATCCCAATATCTATTTGGTGATATAAAGCAATTAAGGTATAGCAACCTATTTTTTGTTCCTGTAAAATTATTCCTTTTTTGAATTGTGTCACTTTTCTGGCAAAGGTGCGGGAGCAGTAATACTGAAACAGAACTCACTTCAGAAACATCATTATTGTCGCTTTCCGATAAATCAGCCTCCAAATTCGATTGTAACGATGTAAGACTTTGTCCTCCCTCAGCACTGAGATTTCCACTAAGAGGCGAAGAGGAACCCAACTGTTCTTTACCAATCTCATTTAGTTCACTACTTCTCACATCACACTTCGAATTGTCTGCATCACTCTGCATTTTGTTAAAAATGCACTAAATGTTATAAAAGAAAATGTTCAGAATTAGTTTTCTTTAACCTAAAAAAAAGATACAGTACAAAGTAATGTGTTTGCAGTAATTTATAAATTACTTGAAACTCCTTTTACATTAACAAATCGCCGCCTAAGTGAATCTCACATAGTGCTGCCAACCTGTTCATCAAATGTTTCCCTAGATCATAGCAAAGAATATCTAACTCATAAGAAGGTAAGGCTCAGCGAGACGTAACTAGCGCCACTATATTATGCGGCAAAGAATTACTACACAGAAGCCAACATTACAGGCTGATGCCGCAATATGCCGAGCAGACTGAGTTAGACTGAGCATGCGTGTTTGTGTTCAAAGAATATAAACGCTTGTTTGTGTTGGCGTTTTGTTCAAAGGTTTTGTTGTTCTCATCTAGATCTGCGTTTATATTACAGCCATGAAATACACCCACTCCATTCCGATGAATAACAATTCATGGAATGGAGTGGATGAATAACGAGAACAAATTTGAAATCGTTTGAAACAAATATCCTGGAAAACCATTAAAACAACGTTTGCTGAAAAAAAAGCTATCGTTACGTTGAAAAAATTAACTTATCAATTATATGAAACTGACTTTTATGAAAAATACCTCGTAATATTGTAAAATGAAAGAGGGAAGCATTCGATTACACATTGCATACCAAAGAGACAGCTTTAAGGATGCACTCGAACGTGAGGAATTAGTCCGGTCGGTAGAGAGCTCAGCTATCACGCCCTACGGCCCAGGTTCGAACCTACTCAGATACGAACGAATGTTTTTCAGATCTGTTGAGAAAATTTCCCCAGCGCAGTGCGTTTAGTTTACAAACTTCGGAAGGGTAGAAAAAAAAAATTGTAGCTTTGGGAAACTGCGGTTGTCTTTGCTTTTTTTTTTTTTCTTTTTTATTATTATGGCTACTACTGGGAAATTGGCGGACAGTGCTGGCCCAGCAAGACTGTTTTTGCTGGGTACCTAATGTTTACGTTTTGTGGGAACCCATTCCTTTGTTTTGCTACTGAAAATTCCATGCAAACAATTTTTAATACGAAGTACCACGAATCCCATGGAAATTCAAAACCAGCCTCAGCATTTTTGACATTTAAGGTATATTGTAAATGTGAAATTCATGCCAAGCAACCTGGTATTACTACGGTGCTTAAAATGAGAATAAAACTGCTAAAATTTCCTTAAAATAATATTAATTGCTAATGTATATATTTGTTTCACCAAAAGAAGGGACAGGAGGGATACTCAGAAAAGAACAAAAAAGAAAATGCTTTAGTAGACCCAATGAGACCGAAGGAAACAGTCGCAGATCAAAACTTAGCTTCCTTTCCGTGAAATAGGCTTCCCGTCCCGTGTCTCCTACGCTTTTTGCGCCTAAATGTTAACTTTCCCGCAGAGCATCTGCGGCCACATTACATGGTGGCGCTGCTGTCGCCTGTTTTACATTATCTCTACGAGAGTTGAGCTATCATCAAAGAATATAACGAAGCGTTTATATTCTTTGATCATAGGTAGAAAATCCTAGTTTTCCACAAAATTTCCCTAAGAAAAAGAAAAACATATATGATGAAGGTGGTTCCATAAATTCCTTGGTTCCACCTAAAATCTCTGCCCTATGTTTCCAATGGTAAAATCTCTTTACATATTTTCTTCGCAATTAATGTATTCACAAGGATGAAAATTTGCACATTGACAAAACTAACTTTTAAGTTATAGCATCGGATACTTAATACTTTGCTAAAACATAAGAATATTAGGCAATCCATGGTCTACTGGCGCCATCGATATAAAGGTGACGCCATCTATTAAAAGATCTGAGCATTACTTCAAAAAATGATTTATTTTTATGATAATAATGGTTATGTTTTAGCAAGTATTAAGTATCCCATGCTGTAACTTAGAGTGAGTTTTATGGTCGTGCAAATTTTCATACGTTGTAATACATTAATTGCGAAGAAAATATGTAGAGAGGTTTAACCTTTGAAAACTTAAGGCAGCGATTCTAGGTGGAACCACCTTAAGAAAAAAGAATGTTGTGGATGTGACGTCAGAAGTAGATTTTTGCGTACCAACATGGCTGCTGATTTTTTTTTATTATTTGGAGGTTTAACTAGCACCGTGAGCAACTCAATGGGCTATAATCAGTCTCCCGTCCCTAATTTAGGGTCACTGGTTCCAGGGAAGGGAGAGAACCAGTGCCGTAACACAAACACAACATCCATGCCTCACCGGGATTCGAACCCGGACCCCTTACTGACGAATGAGCAGAGGCCAGCGCCTTAGACCACTGCGCCACCGGGGTGGCTCACCGGTATTCAAACCTAGACCCCGTTCGGACGAATGATTTTTTTTGATTGGAGGTTTAACGACCACCGTGAGCAACTCAATGGGCTATAAGCAGTCGCCCGTCCCTAATTTAGGGTCACTGGTTCCAGGGAAGGGAGAGAGCCAGTGCCGTAAGACAAACACAACATCCATGCCTCACCGGGATTCGAACCCGGACCCCAATCAGACGAATGATCAAAGGCCATCGCTTAGACCACTGCGCCACCGGGGCGGCAAGGACGAATGATCAGAGGCCATCGCTTAGCCCACTGCGCCAACGGGGCGGTAAATTATAACATCGCTATTAGTCAAGGTGAAATGAAGCACGCCGCCCCTGTGCCGCAGTGGTCTAAGGCGTTGGCCTCTGAGCATTCGTCCGCAAGGGGTCCGGGTTCGAATCCCGGTCAGGCATGGATGTTGTGTTTGTCTTACGGCACTGGCTCTCTCCTTTCCCTAGAACCAGTGACCCTAAATTAGGGACGAGCGACTGCTTATAGCCCATTGAGTTGCTCACGGTGTTCGTTAAACCTCCAACCAAAAAAAAAAATGAAGCACATTAAATTTTCACGTTTTTATTGTCAAGCATTTGCGAAACATCCTAAGACGCCCCTGGCGCAGTGGTCTAAGCGATGGCCTCTGATCATTCGTCCGAAAGGGGTCCGGGTTTGAATCCCGGTGAGGCATGGATATTGTGTTTATCTTACTGCACTGGCTCTTTCCCTTCCCTGGAACCAATGACCCTAAATTAGGGACGGGCGACTGCTTATAGCCCATTGAGTTGCTCACGGTGGTCGTTAACCCCCAATCAAAAAAAAAATATCCTAAACAAAAAACTGGGAACTATTGTTGCAACACAAAATATTTAGAAGCCCAGAGAGGTACATAATATAGGAACAGAGGCGTAGCCAATGGTGGGGCCGGAAGCTCGGATCCGCACCCCCTCTTGAGGATTGATTGAGTACTAATTTAAAGCGATGTATATGTATATGGGATGTAAGGTCAGGTGATGCGTAACATCACAGCCTCTCCTTGACAAATGTCAACCCCGCCTTCTAGTGATACACCCTGTTCCCACTAAAGGGGCTCTGACGACCGCCAATAGCGGTATAACTATACCATCTGGATTAGAGGAAATGCTATCCCACACTCACCAACCCGCTTGGCCAGCGAGGTGAGTTATGGCCAAACCCCTCCAAAATGACTCCACAACTTAAATCTTGGCCCTCAGTCTCCAGCAGCTGGAATCTACCTGGCCAAGCCAGCGGCCAGTGCGACATGAAGGCAGAGGGTGCTAAGAATCCCCGGAGGACCGGACTAGCCTGCCATCTGATGCTGACCTTGGCTACGTATAATGGACGCTCCCTATCTTCTGATTCAAGGCTTCTTGAATTGGAAGAGGAACTACAAAGGATCAAGTGGGACATCGTCGGGCTAAGTGAGGTAAGGAGAAAAGGAGATCTCATTGAACTAAAAAATGGACATCTCTTCTACTATCGTGGGACTGATACTGGCAGAACTAGTGGTGCTGGATTTATAATAACCAAGAAACTGAAGGACAAAGTTGTGGAAGTTGAAAGTTCCTCTGACAGAGCTGCACGACTCGTTATCTAACTCTCGAGAAGATACCAGGCTCAGATTATTCAAACTTATGCACCCACCACAAGTCATCCTGAAGAAGAAATTGAAGAATTCTATGAGGAAATTCGCCATCTAAATAATAAAGGTAAGAGGCACTTGAAGATAATCATGGGAGATTTCAATGCAAAAATAGGGCAACAGCAACAGAATGAAACTTCAGTAGGTAAATTCGGTCACGGCAACAGAAACCAGCGTGGAAATACTCTCGTAGAGTTTGCAGAGGCAGAAAGGTTTTTCATCTTGAACTCCTTTTTCAAGAAAAAGCCACACAGGAAATGGACATGGAGACATCCAAATGGGACGACAAGTGAAATTCAATTTATTATGAGTAACAAAAAATTCGTCATAGAAGACTGCAGTGTGCTAAACAAGTTCAACACAGGTAGTGACCATAGATTGGTGAAATGTAAGATGCACCTCAACACTAAACTCGAACGTGGCAAGCTCATAAGACAAACAAAATGTATTGACATAACCAACCTTAAAAACACCATAATACCTTCAAATTGGAACTGAAGAACAGGTTCACTGCTTTAGAAGGCCTAACATCGCAAGAAGTGGATATTTCTGAAGTTAACAGAAAAGAAGACAAAGCTCTTTTGGAAATAGCAACAAAATTCGCTGGGTCTAAGAAGAAGTTGCATGTGAACAAATTATCAGGAAAAACCAAAATGTTGATGCAAAAAAGAAGAGAGATGAGGACAACTAAAGAAGATGTGACTTCCAAAGTGGAATATATAGAGCTATGCAAGACAGTACGAAAAAGTATCACTGAAGACGTAAGGAAATTCAACTGTGAACTAGTGAGGAAAGCAATTGAAAACAGCCACAGTCTAAAGATAGCAAAGGGACATCTCAGTAAGGGAAGAAAACAAATAATGGCACTGAGAAAAGAAGATAGTTCTGTAACAAGAAATAGAGGCAAAATTTTGACAAGAGTGAAAGATTTCTACTCCAAATTATATGAAAGGGATGATACATGTACTCCAGACATCATGAAAGGTACCAGTACCAGAGTTCTTCCAGTCCTCCCAGCAGAAGTTGCACATGCAATCAAGAACATGAAGCGGGGAAAAGCTCCAGGAGAAGATGGAATTACTGTGGAAATCATACAAGAAGCAAGTGGAGAAATCGAACCGGTACTCGCCCAAATTTTTACTCGATGCCTTAATGAAGGGAAGATTCCTGAGGATTGGAACAACGCTACAATGATCCTGCTACAGCCGCCCCGGTGGCGCAGTGGTCTAAGGCGTTGGCCTCTGATCATTCGTCCGTAAGGGGTCCGGGTTCGAATCCCGGTGAGGCATGGATGTTTATTTGTCTTACGGCACTGGCTCTCTCCCTTCCCTGGAACCAGTGACCCTAAATTAGGGACGGGCGACTGCTTATAGCCCATTGAGTTGCTCACGGTGGTCGTTAAACCTCCAATCCAAAAAAAAAAAAAAAAGATTCTGCTACATAAAAAGGATGACATTGAGGATCTCAGGAACTACAGACCTATCAGCCTCCTATCAGTGGTTTATAAAATCTTCACTAAAGTTCTTTCACACCGCTTGAAGATAACGCTGGACATGACTCAACCGAGAGAACAAGCTGGATTCAGGAGTGGCTACAGCACAATAGATCATATCCACGTACTGAGAGAACTAATTGAAAGAGTGAGGGAATATGAACTTCCATTGTGTATGGCTTTTATCGATTATGAAAAAGCCTTTGATTCGGTGAAATCATCAGCAGTTACAATGACTCTGAAATCCTGCGGTATTGAAGATGTATACATTAATATTATTAATAACATCTATGAAAATGCAAGTGCAAAGATTCAGCTGTTTGAAAATACATTACACAGAAAAATTGGAAAGGGAGTGAGAGAAGGTGTCACCATATCTCCGAAGCTCTTTAATGCCACATTGGAAAATGTCTTTCAATCACTGAACTGGGAAAACAAAGGGATAAATATTAATGGAGATTATCTAACCGAACTTCGTTTTGCTGATGACATAGTCAATTTTGCAACTACCCCATCAGAGCTGCAAAATATGATCCAGGAACTTGCTGACAAGAATAAAGAAGTGGGATTAAAATGAACTTTCAGAAGACAAAAGTGATTTTCAATGGTTTTACAAGAAATGAAGCTTTATCGATTGATGGAGAAAAGCTGGAGATAACAGACACGTGCGTTTATCTTGGACAGCAGATATCAAGTGAGGGTCACATTGATGAAGAAATTAATCGGCGTACAAAACTTGCCTGGAGAGCTTTTGGAATAAACAGCATAATTTTCAAGAGCAATATGCCATTATGCCTTCAAAGACAAGTGTTTGATCAATGCAGCCTTCCAGTGCTTACGTATGGTGCAGAGACATGCACCTTAACTAAAAGAGACATACAAAGGCTACAAACAACTCAAAGATGCATGGAGAGGTGCATGCTTGGTGTAACCAGGAGAGATAAGAAGAGGAACTCGTGGATCAGAAAAATGACAAGAGTGTAAGACATCATGATCAGAGTTAAATCCCTGAAATGGCAATGGGCTGGACATACTGCCAGAATGACAGACCATCGATGGGCAGCCGAAATTTTAGATTGGATTCCAAGGGACAGGAAAAGACCCAGAAGAAGACCACATGGGCGATGGGTAGATGAAATTCGAAAGTATGCAGGAGTGACATGGAGGAGACTGGCACAAGACAGACCGTTGTGGAGGAAACGTGGGAAGACCTTCGTCCAGCAGTGGATCGACAATGGTTGACAATGGTGATGATGATATGTTTACATGAGGCTTTCACCTATGAACCAATTACATAGACCCCCCCTTTTCCTAAATTTTCTGGCTACACCACCGATGGGAACAAATTAGGGTTAAGAAAACAACTAAAACCTTCCCACTGTCGCACGCTAGACAATATAACTTAAAAAGAAAATGTATGGCATAACGTTAAATAAAAGAAAAATTATAGATATGTTTCATTGTTTGGGGAAAGAACTTAGAACCGAATTCGTAACTTACCGATCCAAATATGCAATCACCCCCCCCTCTATCTCCCCCTTTTTTTGCGATTTGAACTCGAAGGAACACTATTAGGTTTTAACTGCCTTTGATTCGTAGTGTCATAATACTCAAAATCCTGGACTGCACTTGCACAGAAAAAAAAATCCGTAAATTGAACAAAAAATCTGAATAAATGGATTTCCTTCGAAAGTATGCATAAATCTCTAGAATTCTATCAGTTTTCCCTAATCCTTTACTCCATTCCTTCAAGCCAGCGACTTTGCCTTGCACTCTTCTCCTACAAAGCAGTTGTCAGCCACTTCTTGTATTTTGACTCTCCCAGGGCAGTCTTAAGAGCGCTAGTGTAGCTTTAGACACCACTATCCATGTTGGAATCCCCTGAGTGGCGGATTTCCAACTAGGTGTACTAGGCACGCGCCTAGGGCCTCGGAGCTTGAGGGGCCCCGAAAACTTATAATTGCATTGCCAGTATTGTTTTCGGTTTTCACGAACCGAAACAAATCAGTCCTTAAATCGACCACTTTATTTGTATGATCAATTGATGTTTTGTTTTTTCATATTAGTAACATATTCCGTATCCCTTTTTTTTTCTGTTGTTGATACTCAAAAATTATGAGTTCTTATCGATGTACTTGTTTTAAAAGGAACAGTTAAAATAATTTAGCCTTCCTTTTAGTTGAATAATTTCTTCACAACAGGACTTCAAATTTTTGAATTTTCGACTTTGACAGCTCTTAGAGGTAAATTCATGAAGTATATGGAATATTTAAAATGCCAAACTTAATGTCCTTTGATTTCCTACTAGCCGAAAACGAAAATGTTCGATGTGCACGGGCTTCAAAGCGGTTACATTAGCACTGTTTCTTACAAAACGTTTTAATAATAGAAACATAGAATGACATTTTGGAAAAGGTTAACACTTCTTTACCATTTTTTTAAATTGTAAAAAAAGTTATAAACTTTTTTATAATTATTTGACTTTATAACTATTTTTTAATTTGACGGATGAAAATTTCTGAGGCGATAGGAAAGGGTGGAGGGTGCTGAATCTTTTAGCGCCTAAGGCCCCAAAAGATGTAAAGTCGCCCCTGAATCCCGTATTTTAAAAAGAAAACAAACAGAGAGCAAGCAGTAGTGACCCACTCAGTGAATTCCTATCCACCCTCCTCATTATCCCCATGCCTATACGCTGCCCGTACAAAATTCCTATCCACCCTCCTCATTATCCCCATGCCTATACGCTGCCTGTACAAAATTGCTATCCACCCTCCTCATTATCCCCATGCCTATACGCTGCCCGTATAAAATTCCTATCCACCCTCCTCATTATCCCCATGCCTATACGCTGCCCGTACAAAATTCCTATCCACCCTCCTCATTATCCCCATGCCTATACGCTGCCCGTACAAAATTCCTATCCACCCTCCTCATTATCCCCATGCCTATACGCTGCCCGTACAAAATTCCTATCCAACTTCCTCATTATCCCCATGCCTATACGCTGCCCGTACAAAATTCCTATCCAACTTCCTCATTATCCCCATGCCTATACGCTGCCCGTACAAAATTCCTATCCACCCTCCTCATTATCCCCATGCCTATACGCTGCCCGTACAAAATTCCTATCCACCCTCCTCATTATCCCCATGCCTATACGCTGCCCGTACAAAATTGCTATCCACCCTCCTCATTATCCCCATGCCTATACGCTGCCTGTACAAAATTGCTATCCACCCTCCTCATTATCCCCATGCCTATACGCTGCCCGTACAAAATTCCTATCCACCCTCCTCATTATCCCCATGCCTATACGCTGCCCGTACAAAATTCCTATCCACCCTCCTCATTATCCCCATGCCTATACGCTGCCCGTACAAAATTCCTATCCACCCTCCTCATTATCCCCATGCCTATACGCTGCCCGTACAAAATTGCTATCCACCCTCCTCATTATCCCCATGCCTATACGCTGCCCGTACAAAATTGTTATCCACCCTCCTCATTATCCCCATGCCTATACGCTGCCCGTACAAAATTCCTATCCACCCTCCTCATTATCCCCATGCCTATACGCTGCCCGTACAAAATTCCTATCCACCCTCCTCATTATCCCCATGCCTATACGCTGCCCGTACAAAATTCTTATCCACCCTCCTCATTATCCCCATGCCTATACGCTGCCCGTACAAAATTGCTATCCACCCTCCTCATTATCCCCATGCCTATACGCTGCCCGTACAAAATTCCTATCCACCTTCCTCATTATCCCCATGCCTATACGCTGCCCGTACAAAATTCCTATCCACCCTCCTCATTATCCCCGTGCCTATACGCTGCCCGTACAAAATTCCTATCCACCCTCCTCATTATCCCCATGCCTATACGCTGCCCGTACAAAATTGCTATCCACCCTCCTCATTATCCCCATGCCTATACGCTGCCCGTACAAAATTGCTATCCACCCTCCTCATTATCCCCATGCCTATACGCTGCCCGTACAAAATTCCTATCCACCCTCCTCATTATCCCCATGCCTATACGCTGCCCGTACAAAATTCCTATCCACCCTCCTCATTATCCCCATGCCTATACGCTGCCCGTACAAAATTCCTATCCACCCTCCTCATTATCCCCATGCCTATACGCTGCCCGTACAAAATTCCTATCCACCCTCCTCATTATCCCCATGCCTATACGCTGCCCGTACAAAATTGCTATCCACCCTCCTCATTATCCCCATGCCTATACGCTGCCCGTACAAAATTGCTATCCACCCTCCTCATTATCCCCATGCCTATACGCTGCCCGTACAAAATTCCTATCCACCCTCCTCATTATCCCCATGCCTATACGCTGCCTGTACAAAATTCCTATCCACCCTCCTCATTATCCCCATGCCTATACGCTGCCCGTACAAAATTCCTATCCACCCTCCTCATTATCCCCATGCCTATACGCTGCCCGTACAAAATTCCTATCCACCCTCCTCATTATCCCCATGCCTATACGCTGCCCGTACAAAATTCCTATCCACCCTCCTCATTATCCCCATGCCTATACGCTGCCCGTACAAAATTCCTATCCACCCTCCTCATTATCCCCATGCCTATACGCTGCCCGTACAAAATTCCTATCCACCCTCCTCATTATCCCCATGCCTATACGCTGCCCGTACAAAATTCCTATCCACCCTCCTCATTATCCCCATGTCTATACGCTGCCCGTACAAAATTGCTATCCACCCTCCTCATTATCCCCATGCCTATACGCTGCCCGTACAAAATTGCTATCCACCCTCCTCATTATCCCCATGCCTATACGCTGCCCGTACAAAATTCCTATCCACCCTCCTCATTATCCCCATGCCTATACGCTGCCCGTACAAAATTCCTATCCACCCTCCTCATTATCCCCATGTCTATACGCTGCCCGTACAAAATTGCTATCCACCCTCCTCATTATCCCCATGCCTATACGCTGCCCGTACAAAATTGCTATCCACCCTCCTCATTATCCCCATGCCTATACGCTGCCCGTACAAAATTGCTATCCACCCTCCTCATTATCCCCATGCCTATACGCTGCCCGTACAAAATTCCTATCCACCCTCCTCATTATCCCCATGCCTATACGCTGCCTGTACAAAATTCCTATCCACCCTCCTCATTATCCCCATGCCTATACGCTGCCCGTACAAAATTCCTATCCACCCTCCTCATTATCCCCATGCCTATACGCTGCCCGTACAAAATTCCTATCCACCCTCCTCATTATCCCCATGCCTATACGCTGCCCGTACAAAATTCCTATCCACCCTCCTCATTATCCCCATGCCTATACGCTGCCCGTACAAAAATTCCTATCCACCCTCCTCATTATCCCCATGCCTATACGCTGCCCGTACAAAATTCCTATCCACCCTCCTCATTATCCCCATGCCTATACGCTGCCCGTACAAAATTCCTATCCACCCTCCTCATTATCCCCATGTCTATACGCTGCCCGTACAAAATTGCTATCCACCCTCCTCATTATCCCCATGCCTATACGCTGCCCGTACAAAATTCCTATCCACCCTCCTCATTATCCCCATGCCTATACGCTGCCCGTACAAAATTCCTATCCACCCTCCTCATTATCCCCATGTCTATACGCTGCCCGTACAAAATTGCTATCCACCCTCCTCATTATCCCCATGCCTATACGCTGCCCGTACAAAATTGCTATCCACCCTCCTCATTATCCCCATGCCTATACGCTGCCCGTACAAAATTCCTATCCACCCTCCTCATTATCCCCATGCCTATACGCTGCCCGTACAAAATTCCTATCCACCCTCCTCATTATCCCCATGCCTATACGCTGCCCGTACAAGCATGAAAAAGATGATCATATGCAGAGGATTTTAGGAAGGGAGTGTCTGACCCCAGGTCTTAAAGAACCCTTAGAAATAGGAAACTAGGAGATTTGGGCTAGAGTGCCCGATAGGAAAGTGACACGGAAGCGAGGTAGAAAGGGGGAGGAAGACGCCCTTATTTATAACCGGGGAGGGGGCAGTACCCGGAGTCCGATGGCTTAACGTGCCCATCCGACGCACGGCGGGTATTTTAGTGGATCGAGCGTTCGTACCTGCATGCCTGCCTGGGATCGAACCTGAGGCCCTTCCCGTGGCAGTCACGAACGTTGCTCACTCGGCCACCCGCGGCCTCAAGCATGATTTTTAAAAGAGGCAGAAACTAAGGAATTTCAAGAGTGTTGAACAATTGAATTTTCATGGTCTTGCGGATGCTATTTTGATAACCTTTTTTTGGAAACATAAACAACGCACTTCCTAGGAATAAGTACGTAGGTCTACATGAAATAAAACACAAGACTCAATCATTATTACTTGGCAAAGTACAGAATATACTTTAGAGTTAAACATACTGAAACATGTCCCATTTGGAATGGGTGAGCGGCAGGGTGGGCAAGACAAATTTCAGGGCCGTTGGCGACGTCCCTAGTGAGGCATGAATGTTGTGTTTGTCATACGCCATTGGCTCTCTCCCTTCCCTGGAACCAGTGACCCTAAATTAGGGACGGGCGACTTCTTATAGCTCACTAAGTTGCTGACGGTGGTCGTTAAACCTCCAATCAAAAAAAAAAAAAATTCAATCTCCGTCTCAAATGCCACTGCGTTGGGCTGCGCTGTAATTGTAACCCGCTAACCCTTGAGGAAATATAAGTGCCCAGTCCATATTAATTTTGGCAGTCAGTATGTGACGTACTACAGGGGTGAAAACATGTGTCAAGACGATAAATCTGCAGCGAGACATTCTGTCTGCGTAGCTGTTGTGAGGGTGACTTACTGCGGAGTGAGGGCACACGGATTCGATGTCCGTAGAGGACAAACTTGTGTTTTCACATTGGCCCTCGATTATGAAAAATGGATCTTCTGGCCGTTAGGTTCCTCAAAAAATGTGTGATGTTTGCTCTACACATTGTTTGAAATTAATGAAAAATTCCTACTTTGCTTCAAAGAAAAAAAAATTAAGGGAGAGATGATGTGACGTACTACAAAGGTGAAAACATGTGTCAAGAGGACGAATCTGCAACGAGACATTCTGTCCGCGTAGCTCAGTTGGGAGAGCGACTTACTCCGGAGTGAGGGGACATGATTCGATGTCCGGCGCCACGGCTGGATTACGTGGGGGGGGGGGGTCTATAGGAGCTATAGCCTTGGGGCCCATGAGGCATGTCTGGTCAAATAATGGAGGATAGCGAGAGAGAGAGAGACGAGCAGATTTCAATGCAGTTACTGACAAATAGTAAAGGTTTCATGTTGCTCTCTACAGCGGGGCCAACGAGAGCGTTTCAGCTTTTTCACTATCATTCACCCACACCTCCCAGTTTGCACTAGGAACAATTAATCAGTGAAGTCCCCTGTGGCTCCAGATTGCTTAACAAAAAGATACACTAATAAAAGTATACAATAATAAATCATTAGAAAATCCGAGACAAAATCTGGAAATCTTAAGCTTTTAACTCATGTCCTTAAGGGAACAATGAAAAATACAGTGACTTATTATTAAAACTCTGCAGGTAATGTATTCGTTTGAAGAATGCAATTCGTATTAATTAATAATTACCACATGCATATTGCGAGACTTTCGTTCAATAATGATCGTCCGCTATAAGTTCTTTGAGGCCCCTCAAATGTCTCAGCCTAGCGGCTCAACAAGGCCTTGATCCGGACCTGCCCGTCGTGGACAAACTTGTGTTTTCACAAGTGTATATCAAACAAGAGGGTGATAGTCGATGTGTGTGTGTCAGTGGCGGCTCGTGCCGCTGCAAATGTGCGCGTGCTACGACTTCCTCCCCTTTCCAGCAAAGACCTCAGAATTGAGATTCAATGATGGGCTTAGCCTCACCATCCGTCGTAAAAAAAAGGCTAACAGAGGAAATTAAAGGAAATATATATATATGAAAATTTATATGAATTGTTAATCATTTTTTCACCTTTTTAGCGTCAGCAATCACACTAATCGCCTTTTTAGTGTTATTGGTTAAATTTATAACCATATATTCAGTTGTAGACACCTAAAAAAAATATTTATTAGGTTAAATTCATAGCCACATTCAGCTGTGGACATCTAAAAAAATATTTATTTACTACAGTGCTTTTAAAAGTACACTGCAAACGCTCGGCACACATTTGGAACACGTTGGGAACGCTTTTTTTATAAATGCGTTCCAAATGTGTTTCGGTTGTGTTCTGCTGACGACAAATGTGTTCCCAATGCGCTCCAAATATGTTCCTCATGTGTTCTTCTTCTGTACAATGTGCTCTAGTGTTAATTTTTAGAACATATTATTTTCCAGATCACATTCGGAACACTTTGCGCGTGAGAATGGAACATTTTATGCGTGAGAATGGAACACATTCGGAACACATTTAGAAAGCATTGGGAACACATTACGAATGTGTTCTAAATGTTTTCCGAACTGTTATGTCTCATATTTGCTTTCGTTTTGAGCAATTTTTCATCTCTTGGGCGTTCCCATATCAGAAATTTTTGTTCTGGTTGAAACACAATGAAATCATAGCTTAATATAATTTAACAAATCGGCAAATGAGATGGTTGAACAAACGCACCATTACGTGGGCTACAGCACTCGTATTTGCCACCATACGGAGTTTTAATGGGGAGGTGGGCGTACCCCCAATAATATATTTTTAAATCATATACTTTACGGTTTTTTTTCGTTGTGTTTTTCTTATACGATTACATTAACCAATTATTTACACACTTTCAAGTCTCGGAATGTACTGTATACGAACAGCACATTCCGCGATACTGAGTTCTATTTGTACAGTGAGGAAAGACACAAAGCTCATGATCTGAATTTTACGAATTTTTACTTTAGTAATTTTTTCTCTCAATTGCACGAATCGATTATTCCATTTCAGCAGCGCTGCCTCTCACTCGCATTTGCCATGATATGAAGATTTATACAAAGTGCTCAAAAAGTTATAATCCAAGTTTTATGATTTGTTTTTCAAAACAAAGAAAGGTATAATACTGGTTCAAGCTGCATACATACTGACTTTTCATGCCATTTATACGTACATACGCTCAGTGTACCTGCCTGTCAGCGAACTTTTGATAGAAGAATTTGTTGTTACTCAGTTTACTGTGAGTTTATAGTCACAACATATTGATTGATTGATTCCTACATAGACTTATTATTTGAAAATCAATAATCCAATCGCTGTTGAAAAACAATATTTTCAAGAAATTTTGTAATTTTTTCTATTGTAAAGTGTCAGTAATATTTTTCATGAATTGAAGCAGGTGCCCATTTTATGAACTTCGTTTATTATGTATTTGTTCTTTTTACGAAATCTTGAGAATTTCATTTCGAGAGAGCTCAGCTGATGAAGGCATTAAAAACAGGGCCTGATTTAACAGAGTTCATTCGGGGCACGTGCTCTGGGCCCCGAACTTTGAGGGGCCCCTAAGATATAGCTATATATTACTTGCTTTGCAGCAAAGCGATTCACACGGGATGCCGGGGGACCCCTGAAAGCCTCTTGCCCAGTGCCCCAAACTGTCTAAGTCGGTCCCCGATTAAGAAAGCTAAGCATGAGATAATAATATGGCTTTTGCATAGACTACTATGCTGCTAGATTAAGTTTTGCGTTCCTCCTAATCCAGGCAGCACACACGCAGGCTTGCAATTTAACGTAGGCCCAAGCAGGGATCGACCTAGTCTATAGTCAAGGCCCTGTGGACATCCTGTGTATACCCTCCTCCGCTCGATTAAAGTTTTCAATCAATCGTTTAAAAGAATATTTGCTGATGATCTATATTATTATCAAGATAGTTCTGACCGCCCCCCCCCCCCCAAAAAAATTTTTGAGGTCCTGTGCACGTGCGGAAATCAGGCTATGGGCCCAAAACTGAGCTACCGTCTCTACTTTTCTATTCCTAAATTCGTGGCACAGTGTTTCCGTTGCATGTTGACGTAGGTAGAACAGCCTACACTTTTCTAACAACCACGGTGTGGATTCACTAATCCGATTAGCAGCAAAGGAACAAAGTTCCAACCTTTACCACCTGAGGCAACATGCAAGCAGCTTTTGTGGAGCAACATGTGAGCAACACGAAGGCTTTGGTTCCACTGTTGTCCAAACAGCACGTGCTACAACTGGATATTTCCACAATTTCAAGTAAGTAGAATGAATCTTATGGCTCGAGTTTTTTCATACTTTTACTATACATAAAATAATTTCAAAATATCTGTTTGAAAACTGACGGCATAATTTTGTAGATACTGGATCTTTTTTTTTTTTTTTTTAATTGAAGGGTTAACGACTACCCTGAGCAACTCGATGGGCTATAAGCAGTTGCCCGTTTCTAATTTAGGGTCACTGGCTTCATGGAAGAGAGATCCAGTGCCGTAAGGCAAACACATCATGCCTCACGGGATTCGAACCCGGATCCCTTCACGGACGAATAGTCAAAAGCCAGCGCTTAGACCATGCGTCACAGGAGCAGCAGATACTGGTTCAAGTTGTATATTTATTGTGCTTTATTTCTGCAGTACGAAACTGAATTTTAGAAGATAAACACATCGTGCATAAAATAATAATGATTTAAAAAGCCGCTCCCCGCCACTCAAAAAACAAAAAAAAAACCCGTTGCATTACATTCAGAGTTCAGACCAACGAGGTTCAGACACAGAATGAGCGGTAAGCTAAACAAGGCACAAGCTACTCCGTAAAGCAAGTTCTTCGTCACTTCCGCTATTCTTGAGAAACAGGAAGTTCCGCCATTGATGGCTCACATGTTGATGTGTGTTCGTGAGATTTGAAATATCACCCAGCTCTTATGGATATGTCATTTGTCAGGTAATTTAAATTGTTTCGCTCACACTGTCGTTTATACGCTGTTAAATGTGTAGATTAGCGTCCTTTTTAGATAGCAGTGTTCAGGCTTTTTATTCAAATTTTTCAACCACTTTGTAATAATTTCCCTCACTTCTTTTGCATCACTCCTATTAGTAAGAAAAATATATTTTTAACCTGATCTACGAGAATTTATCGAAAAGCAGATTAATTCATTTCAGAAAGGTTGTGTTGCAGTAATAATTAATATTGCTAAATATTCATGATATCAAGAAAACTAGTTCATATTGTAAGTTATGTGCCCTTCAAAATCCAAAATAGCATATCATGTCTTGCAGTGACTATAGATAGAGTCTATTTCAAATTACACTGACTGTCCTCTGTAATATGCTTTGAAACTGATTTTTCAGAAAGACTACAGCATGTTCTTTAATAACAATAAGATATTTTTAACCATCCCGGTGGTGTTTACATGCTCATCACAAGACAGCTGGATAATTTCCAGTCTCACCCTACCAGATAAGCTTTTCTTATCTGGTAGGGTGAGACTGGAAATTATGTCCCTTTGACTTCCATTCAAATAATACATGGTTTTTATTTTCTTACACGTTGCGGTTATATAGGAAGATATTATGATCATTCAAGAATTACACATCAGGTTTTTGATATAATTTTATTAAAAATGTAAAAACTGAGTAAATACTCAAGGACCACAGGTTGTAAATACCAAATAAAATGTAAACGTTGTGTGAATGCCAACAACACAACACTCCACAGAAATGCATAGCGAAAAACAAACCAGTGCAGAACAAATGAGTACCGGATAGTGACAATGCCACCCTGGTAGTGCAGTGGTCTAAGCTATAGCCTCTGATCATTCGTCCGGAAGGGGTCTGGGTTTGAATCCCGGTGAGTCATGGATGTTGTGTCTGTCCTATGGCACTGGCTCTCTCCCTTCCTTGGAGCCAGTGACCCTAAATTAGGGACGGGCGACTGCTTATAGCCCATTGAGTTGCTTATGGTGGTCGTTTAAACCTTCAATAAAAAAAAAAGAATGTAACAATAGGAAAAAGCTTTAGGCGTAGGGCTTGGGGAAAATTCTGTTAAAGGTTAAACACTGGGATAGACTTCTTGCGACAGAGCACAAATTATAAATTAGGTCTTCATCCCAACTACATGTTTGAAAAGGTCATGGAGGTCAGGCATATCAGCATTTGATTTATGGGCTTCCACTGTTTTAGAAAATTCCCTTCCTGCATATATGAGGTGTTCGCACCTCATAGTGTATGTTACTCTTTACTGCATGGAATGCTGTATGAGACTAAGTCAAGTCTTTAAAAAGAAAATACTGAAGGGTATACCTATCTTTTTTAGTTAGAATTTATATTTTTTACATTTCCCAGAGCATTAATTTATGCCCCTGGAATTACCATTCTCCTTGCCCTTCCTGTAGCTATGGCTCTGCAAGTCGGTGGAGAAGGTATTCTTAATAAATACAATACACCACAGAAGCAGAATAAAGAAGCAAAATTTCTTTAAGCAGTGTATGAAGAACTTCCACGCAAAAGATTGCTTTTGAATTTCAAACACTATGATAAATATTTAAACTTATGCAAATTTATTAAAAGTAACAGTGCTTTTAATAAATTAAAAGCAATAATAATGGACTATCTAGTTACATATCTTCCAGCTGGAAATTTTATTTTTGTCTTATAAAAACATGTTTTTAAGAAGAAAAGGAAAAGCTTCCTTTCTACCATTTTGTTCCTACTGCAGTCAAGTCAATTTGCTGACACCGCCTCGGTGGTACAGTGGTCTAAGCGATGGCCTCTGATCATTCGTCCGGCCGCCCCGGTGGCGCAGTGGTCTAAGGCGGTGGCCTCTGATCATTCGTCCGTAAGGGGTCCGGGTTCGAATCCTGGTCAGGCATGGGTGTTTGTCTTACGGCACTGGCTCTCTCCCTTCCCTGGAACCAGTGACCCTAAATTAGGGACGGGCGACTGCTTATAGCCCATTAAGTTGCTCACGGTAGTCGTTAAACCTCCAATAAAAAAAAAAAATTAAAAAAAAAAATCATTCGTCCGAAAGGGGTCCGGGTTCGAAACCCAGTAAGGCATGGATGTTGTGTTTGTCTTACGGCACTGGCTCTCCCTTCCCTGAAAACAGTGAGCCTAAATTAGGGAAGGGCGACTGCTTATAGCCCATTGAGTTGCTCACGGTGGTCGTTAAACTTCCAATGAAAAAAAATACAATTTGGTGACTTTTAGTTCATGTAAAAGATCGAATCATTGCAAGAAGAAAATCAGAACTTATTCATCACCATTTCAATCTTTCAGTGTCTATCCTATGCCATTTTCATCTTTTTGATGTTTTTCAAGAGAACTTAAAAAAAAATTGTGTTATAACTTGTTCCTCAGCAAAAAAACAAAAAAAAAAAAACAAAAAAAAAAACACAAGTTTAGTCAAAGAAAAAAATTAAATTTAAGAAAGGCATTACTACTTACATGTATCAGTTAGAGGGAGTGATATATTAATTGTTCACTTGTCTATTTACTTCATATGAACATGTTTATGGATGATCAAAATCAAAAGTGCTCGGTTATAAAATTAGATGACATTGAGTGCTGTTTTGTTCATTCAAGTCATACTGTATGTAGAGATAGCTGTTAAAATTATAATTCATTGAGTATGAAAGTAGCACTGCAATTTGGATGTCTAAGGAAAAGCAGCAATGGTCTTGTAAACTTAAAACATTTATACCCCCTTTATTTCTTATACTATATGTAATATTTACTTTGCATCAGCTCATGGGGTAAAAATATTTTTCAATAACAGTTTTAGGAAGTTAAGAAAAATATGAGGGAAAGATAATGCAGTATACTTAAATTTGTATTTCTGCAACTTCATGTATTAATGTTCATGCTTGGTGAGCTTATATACAGGGTGTCCGAGAATTATTGGACACATTACAAAATTATATAAAACAAAACATTAAACAGATACAAAGAAACTGACTGTACTAACTTATGTACAGTGTAACCACACAAGTTAATAAATTTCAATGTGAGATCCCTTGGTTGCTCGTAGTACGTCCAAGCGATACTCAATTTCATGCCATGTATTGGCAAGCATCTGAGGAATTATGGAATTAATAGCAGCTGTGATAGGCTGCTTCAGTTCCTGCAAATCAGTACAAGGTGTTTGATAGACGCGGTCCTTCGCATAACCCCACACGAAATAATCCAATGGAGTTAGATCTGGAGAGGCCACGGAATTGGACCACCATACCCAATCCATCCGTTGGGGAAATGCTTATTTAGGCACTTACGTACAAACGTTGACCAATGCGGTGGCGCGCCGTCTTGTTGGAAAACAACGTCATATATTTTGATCTGGGATATAGCAAAATTTTCTAGCATATCCAGGTAAATGTCACTATTTATAGTTTTTTGCCGAAGAAGAAAGGGCCAATCACTTTTCTTTTTGACAGGGCGCACCACACATTAACTTTTGGAGAATCACGTTCCAGTTCAACAGCAGTATGAGGCAGTTCACTGCCCCATATCCTACAGTTATGACGATTCATAATATCTGATACATGAAATGTGAATTCATCACTAAAAATTACAGTACTGAGAAAGTTTTCTTCGTTTTCCACTCGATGCAGCATATCCACAGTGAAATCGCATCGCAGAGTGTGATAATTTACATGCATCTTTTGCACTATTTGAATTTTATAATCATGAAACTTTAATTTCTTGCGCAAGATATCGTGAACTGTCAATTTCGGAATGCACAGTTCTCTGCTTGCTTTATTAACAGATTTCCTGGGGCTTCGTCGGAAACTTTCATTAACTAGGTCAACCGCCTCACCGCTGACGCTAGGCCTGCCGGCTCCTCCACGATGTTCCACATTGCCAGTTTCTTTAAACTGTTTCATCCACTGCTTAAATGAATTCATTGGTGGAGGATTACAACCATACTCTAAACGGTACCGTCTTTTAACTTTAATGACAGACTTTAATTCCGCAAGCCATAACATACACATCGCCTTCTGCTGTATGGATGACATAACTACTGATTGCGCACTTCTCACAGATTCCTCATTAGGCCCCACCTAGCACCATCTATCGGATTCTGGGAATAACAATTCTGCAAAACAAAAATATAGAAACTGTGTTAGTAATACGTGACATAGAAAAACAGACAGCGCTCATAGGTTGTTTTTTTTTTTTTTTTTTTTGTACATAATTTTGTAATGTGTCCAATAATTCTCGGACACCCTGTATAACACCGTATTTTCTATTTACGATAATAGCTGATTTTTGTCAAAATTGAGAACTTGTTAATTGCAATTTGATTTTGAAATGTGTTCATACATGAATATTCTTTCTGCATTATTTATGCAATACTTTATGAGTTGAATCAAATGCCGTACCTTTCCAATAGCCATGTATTTTCCACCAACTTCCACAATCGCAGAGGGCATTGCTAGCTCAATTGATTTCCTTCATTTTTTTTTTTAGAAGTGACAGCATTACATTTGCCCATCTACCTCCCTCCAATGCATTTGGTTTCATCCCATGGTTATTTTTTTGTTATGTTCAGGAAGTAAACATCTGTACCTGTGCATGAGACAACTGTCTGACATGAGACGATTCTGCCTGTGTTTCAGCATTTCGTTTTGGTTACTTCGACAGTATCCAAAATTTAAATCGGGGTAAGTTTGTCAGTAATAATTTTGCAAGATTACTTTATTTGCTTTGGCTTTTTAGTTTTTTTTTTCATTTGTGTGTCAGAAAACATAAAGCAAGTTGCATGCTTCTCTTTCCCATCTGCTGTTTGATACACTATATGTGTAATGATGGCAGCAAGTTGCTTGTGCTGTCTGCAAACATTTTACTGTTCTCAATTCTTGATATTTTGGCATACTGTTGTCTTGCATCAAAGGACTGGCTGTAGGGGTTTAGTTTTCTTTGGGGAGAGTTATTTAAGGCGAAATTTTTTTGTCTTGAGTCTAAAATATAATTTTGAAGAAACTTATAAATAATTCATCTGACATAATTTTAGGATGGTAATTAGTAAATAAAAAGACACATTAAGGATTTATATCTTTAGGTATGTTTTGCACTGTTCATTCTTTCAAAAGGCATGAATCCTTAATATTGCTTGTTTTAACGTATAATTGGAAGAGAAACAACTATATGCATCAAACTATTTAGCAGTGGCTACTATGCATTTATGATGTAAAACACTGTAGGGCTAATTTTATCCATTAATAAGTGACAAGAAACAGTATGCTGAAACAACTAGCCAAATACAGATGGCAAATTAACTTGATTATCCACTTATATATATTTTTTTTATTTGTTGAACGCAACTGATCAGATCAACTTAGAGCTGGATTCAAAATGTAGTTTTCAACACCTGTTCAGTTAATATCATCAGTTACAACGCAATTTGTATTGAAAACAGAATCAAAACCCCTTTTCATGCATATTTCTTTACTTTCAGTGTGACTAGTTTAACCAATATACACACTTGAGTTCATGCAGAAGAAGTGAAAATTCACATAATTCGAAAATTTTATATTCTTAGATTTCAATTCCTTAAAAAAATTGTGTGTGCTCAGTAAAAAAAAGCAAACATAAAATTAATTTCAGTAAATTTTAGGTTATGGTGTGAACGGACTTCAATGATGCTGCATGCTTTGGAAAGGCCTCCTGTTTTAATATTACCTCGGTGAGAGATTTTTGCAAATTTAATGGTAATACATCTTTTGGACACAAAACATACAACTAAAAATATTTTCTGTGGTCAATGAAATTGCATTACTTTCATGCAGTCAATGATAGGAAATGTGAATATTTTTCTGTGCTGTCTTTAGCACAAAAGTGTACAGTATGCAAAATTTTTGAATGAAAACAGGTTTTCTGTGGTATTTTATGATATTAACACTGATTTTTGCTGACACAATTTATTTGAAGTATCTGCAAAATCAGCCAATAATTTAGAACGTATCTGCAAAATCTGCTAATAATTTGAAAACTATCTGCGTACGTCTACATTCTGCTACTCTAACCATAACACACAGCTTTGTTAAGTAGAGTGTATTAACAGATAGTGTAACTTTTAGATCATCCTGCACAGACACACACATACACACTTTTGCAAGTGGATGTGGTCAGAATATTTTGATATGTGAAATATAAATAGAATGAAAATACCAACATTTACCACAATAAAAGGTTTATTATGCATTGACTATAGTTTCGCAGAGCGTTTGGCTCGACATCATCAGGATGAATGGAGCATAAACATTCAAATCATTGTAACATTTTGTAAACATTCAAATCATTGTGGAAGATTTTTCCAACAGACGGAAGGCCTTGCAATGGGCAGACCACTGTCGCCTATTTCATGCAAAGTCTATATGTGTCACTTTAAGGACAAACTCTTTCAGCTTGTCACATTTGATCTGTAGATTCGATATGTAGATTATACTTTTATTCTCTGGAATAGCATGAACTCGGAAATACCTAAATTAGTTGAACTTATCAATTAAATTGATCCTCATACAGTACATATGTGAGACTGAAAATAATGGCTGCTAACCATTCTTTGACGTCCTTGTGCCATGCTCTGAAGGATACTTTAGTACAACAGCTTATCGAAAACCATTTGCTGTTCCCTTACTCCCACATGCAAAACCAAATCACCCATGGAAACAAAAAAATCTCCGCCTTCTACATATACGTATATCGGGCAATACACATATGCCCCACTTGCTCACGGTAGTCGTTAAACCTCCAATAAAAAAAAAATAAAAAATAAATAAAAAAACAACATATGCTCCACTGAGGATTCCTTGTAGAAAGAGCTTGATTTTCTTACAAATTGCAGTACACAGAGGATATAGCCTTTCCGTTATAGATAAAGCTGTCCAAAAATTTAGGAAACTGAAACCAGTCTGCTCGCTCATGCCAATAGACCTCGCAATACGAGAGAATTCGGCGGTTATCCCTTTTGCTCCTCAGATTTGCTTTGGAATTTCAAAAATTCTCAAAAGTTTTAATTTCAAAGTGGTTTTTAAACCCATAAACAAGATAAATTTTTACAGATCAAAAGACTACGTCGAAGACATAAATTCCTGGGGAATTTATCAGATACCTTGTGAATGTGGACTTTCATGTATAGGACAGACCCGCAAGGCTTAAGTTTCTGTGTGACGGAACACAAGGCTTGCGTACAGAACTGTGAACTGAAGAAGTCATCTGTAGCTCAACATTGTCACAAAAATAACCATAAATTTTTGTTTGGAAACGCTACGCTTATTGATAAATCTGATTCGACTGTCAAGCTTAATGTATTAGAAGCTTTCCACATATACCGGAACTCTTCACGGCTTGTCACCAACATGACATCAACTCCATTTCTTTCAAGCGAGTGGAATCAACACACGAAAAACCGTGACTGACCAGAACTTTGATAATGTCACAATGATTTGAATGTTATATGCTCCATTCGTCCTGATGATGCCAAGCCTAACGCTCTGCGAAACTATAGTCAATGCATAATAACCCTTTGATTGTGGAAAACATTGGTATTTTCATTCTATCTCACCACCACAAGTTCTGTAGTCACAAATTATATATATGTGAAATATAAATCTCTTCTGTTAAAAATTTTCATACCAAATTGTGATCTTAGTTTTTCATAATGAAAATGAAAAGCCTAATGCAGAGTATATTAATGTAAATAAATTCTATAACAAATTGAAATAGATTTAAACTAATGAAAGCTTCAAGAAGAATGTGATGAAGTAAGTGAAACTTTATTCCATTTATACATTGTTGCTAATGTAAGAAGGTTCACAGCTACAGTATATTTTGGTAAAGTAAAAATAAACGATCTTTCTGTGAAAAGAAATTAGGTTTCTAGGTGAAAGTGTACTAATATAAATGGTTACTAGATGTGGATGTTTTTTGTGTTCATTTATTGTTTTTATGTACTTCATCATTCTAAAATTAGATTTTGAATAGATTCAATAAAACCACACACACATCCAGCATTTTTTCAGATTCTGAAATGTCTTGCATTTACTTTTTCTGTGGAAAGGGGTGTTCTGTCAGAACTAAATAACGATAAAAAAAAAAGTTGATAATCAGAAAAGTTTGTTAATGCCCTTTTTCTATTCTTTTCTGTCCAGCAGCCCAGATGAAAAGAAATATTTATCAATCAAAATAATCAAACCCTTTGAGCTTTTACCCAGGAATTTTTCCTCAGCAAAGTTATCTAAAGTTAGATTCGTAATACTTTGAAAATTCTTTTTGCTGACTATCGCAACAAACATTTTCTCTTCAGCTGTTTTTGTAGTAGTGTCTATACGAAAAATAATAATTGAGGTCTCAGAGATCCTAAACAAAAATATATTTAAATTGATTAACAGAACATGGCTTCAATTAATTACTTCACTGTGTGTACAAGGGAAGCTTTAATTCGTAACCATTTCAATGATATTTAACACCATGTGTGCATCAAATTGCAACAATCTCTGATGCCTGATTGCCTGTGAATACATAAGTAATTTCTTTGTATTGTACAAATGAAGGCAGGAAATAGAATAGTGGTGAAATATTGTACATTAAGATTCTGTGAAAGCTTTTGGTAAACTTAGCCCCCAGAAAGAACATGTATGAAGTGCAAATATTATTTTTCTCCCTATACTTGTTAAACTGCAGGTTTAAAAGCATACCAGTTTGCTTCCATAATAGAAAGCTTGATTTGTATTGTTTATTTTTCATTAATGCCATTTAAAAAAAGGCATCAGTGAAATTATTTCCTTCATAGAAAACATACACGGTTGTATCAGATTAATTTGACCACCTACCTGATAATGGGAATAACCACCCTTGGCCTGGATGACAGCTCGGCGAGACGGAGTAGTATGGACACAATGAGGCCCTGGAACATTGCCTGAGGCACACGGGCCCATCGGGACTGCAGCAGAGCACGAGGGTCCTGGAAATGGCATGGTTTGTGGGTCAGCACGTCAAACCTGTCAATCCAAATAGTTCCACAAGTGCTCTATGGGATTGAGGTTGGGCGATTTCACCGGCCAAGGGAGAACAGAGACACCACTGTCATGTTCCTGGAACCAGTCATGCACCCCTTAGCGACATGACAGGGCACATTGTCCTGTTGGTAGACACCATCACCACCAGGGAAAACATCTAACATGAAGGGATGCATGTGGTCAGCGAGGATGGACAGGTAGCCATTGGTGTTCAGGGACCCATCCAGTAGTACCAGCGGTCCCAGGTCATACCAGGAAAATATATCCCAGACATGCAAACTGCCATTGCCAGCCTGCACTTGGCCAACAAGCGTGTCCGGGTGTTAGTTCTCATGTGTCCGATGTTCTATCGCCACTGCCCGTCACTTCTGTGGAGTAGAAACGTCGATTTATCTGAGAAGGCAACCTTTTCCCACTCTTCCACTGTCCAATGACAGTAATCCCATGTGAACTGCAGACCTTGTTGTCGATGGACCTAGGTTATCATGGGTGCCTTGACGGAGCGTTGACTCCAGAGACCCATGTGTGAGAGGATTGGCTGTACTGTTATTGGGGACACGTACCTGGGTGCCCCAGTGTGCATTTGCGTGGTCAATTGCTGCACTGGTGCGCATCAATTGCCCTTTACCAGTCAACGGAGGCGACGTTCTCCATAGGGGTCGATGGCTTTGGGCTCCACAGTTATGACGTCGGGAGATATTCGGTGTGCCAGCGGTCCATCCTTAGTACACCCTTACTACAGCACCTTACAAACAGCCCGCAAATTGTGCTGTTTCTGAGATGCTTTCACCTTTGGTGTGGTAGCCAATTATCATTCCCTTTGAACATCTGTCAAATCACTGCCTCTGTCCATTGTGTTTACTTAACACACTATGGCTCATCTGTCCTGACCGGCCGCTTATATCTCCATGTGGTCGTCCTTGTCACATGCACTCTGTGACATGCCTGGGCGGGTACACTGGTTTGTGATGAATTGTCCAAGCTGGGCCCAAGTTCAGCTCCTGGATACGGCACAGGTGATGTGTTTTACTATCTTACAGCATTGACTGTCTTTCCTAAAACCACTTACCAGTGGTCCTTAATTAGGGATGGAAAACTGTTTATAGCCCTCAGAGTTCCTTAAGTGGTCATTAAGAACCTTAAAACAAGCTCGGAACAAAAAAGTATAAATTTTTTTCTGGTGTATTGTATGTACAGCAGGGCCGTAGCTAGATCTCCACCAGGGAAGGCTGATGATACATTGGGATGGGATGGGATGGGAAGGGGGAGGGGGAGGTCATTGTTCAAATGGCAAAGTACATTCATTCATGAATACAAATACAAGTTTTGCTTTGTGTTTTTATTCCTTTTATGAATATTTCACGACCCAATGATTTCTCCTGCCGAAAAGTAGGGGGGGGGGGGATTAGAATATGAAAAAGAGGAGAAGGATGAAGGAAACTTTGGAAGGGAAAAAATAAATTGCATTTTCAGAATTCGTTCAATGGTGGCTAAGTGTCAGGGTCATTATCACTGGAGGAAACATAACTTCCAATAGCATGAGAAAACGATTTTTAGTTTACTATTCTGGTTTTTTTTTCATGAATACATGCAATGGCATCAAGGAGTTGATGCCAAATTTTGGCCCTTTCTTCTCCATCATTAATCATGCATTCTCCTTTGCTGGTGCTCAGAGGTAACCTCTTCTTAACAGGATGAACAGTCAAACATTCCTACCCCTACTCAAAAACCCGTAGATTCCTGCCGATAAACACTTCTCCCACACATGCATCGAAAAACTCGTACTGAAAAACAATCGACAATAAGAAGTTAAAAGCTTTCTCTCTCTCGTACAAAAAAAAAAAAACCTCTTTAGTACTGTTCTACATCACCTAGAAGAATGTTTAGCTAAAACATTCCCATGACAACACTTCTTTGTAGGAGTATGAAATTAACCAACTGGAACTTTTTTAACAGCAGTCTAACATATGTCATAGTCAACTACCTAATGATGATGAAATGTTTTATTCATATGGCGAACTGTGCTTTTGCCCTCCCCCTTTTTTACGTTCTTTTACATTTCATGTTTCTCAAATAATAATAATAACATTAATAATAATGCTCTAAACAATGTAGGCTAGACTAAAATCATGCTGTAAGAACATTACAAGTGTAGCTTTCGCCATCTTCACATGATATTTCAGAAATGGTTAAAACATTTAAATTCTAAAATTTAATGATAGTTAAAATCACGAGTTCTTTCAAAACACTGCGTTTCACCATCAGGTAAAATGACATACAAGCACAACAGGGAACACTATTTTATATACATCAGCCATGGGGTTCAAGAAATGCATGCCCACAGCTACAATCAAGATCTAATCTCATTATTCGCAAGGCGTTTTGAAGGATCTGATGATTTTAACTATAATTAAATTTTGGAATTTAAATATTGTTTTAATCATTTCTGAAATATCGTGTAAAGATGGTTAAAGCTAAACTTTTAATAATACTTTTTCTGACCCTTAGCAGCAGCAAGTCTGGTGCCCATATGGCAGAGAATCATTGGCACAGCTGTTCCTACAGATTCATTTCCAGAAGGAATTTTTTTCAGTTATCCATTGTTCATGGTGTATCAGTGCAATTTTGCTTTTTTTTAAATTACATGAATATACAAAGCAAAATATTTGTGCTTATAATGAAATGCAAAAGGAATTTCCATAAACCACTGAAAATAAAATTGCAGATAATTAACGAAAACATCAACTTTCCAGGGGAACTTTGCTTGCCTTGTGGGAGAGGGGGCTGAGCTTCCTCTGGCTCCCTGCTAGCTATATAGCCCTGATGTACAGTCAACTCAAATCTTTTTTATATTTACTGTTGATACTATATACTTAACGTAAAATTTATTTAAATGAAATTACTCTTTTCAGATACTATAACTATTGTTTATAGCCCTATGAGTTGCTTGTGGTGGCTAAAACCACCACAAAAGAGGAAGGTTTGATTTGACAGCTGTTACATTCTAAATTAACGTCATAGTCCAAATACCTAGAAAGATATCAATTGATGGTGCAAAACTAGTTTGTCTGCTAGTGGTAAAGGAAGCATATTTCCAATAAATATTGCAATGAAAAGAAATAAGAGAGTTGGGATTAATCTGATTTTCAATTTTTTTTTTTATTGGTGCTGTTTGTTTTGTGCCCCTCCAATCTGAATACCTTTGGATGAATGACAGGGAAAAGGTGATGTGGAATAATTGCATGCCGACGTTTTTGTACTGGTCATGTTGGGTTTTAAAATACTGTGCCATTCATTTTTAAAGCTTGTATAGATATTGGCTGGTTAAAAAATACCTCTCAAATATTTTTTGCAAATTATTTAAGACACTTTTTTTCTGTGCAAGAAATGGGTTATTTATGTTAGAATAATTCTTGATGTTCACATATCACGCATAAGTTATGTAAAAATTACAAGTGGTGGGACCTTTCGGTAGTGACTTCTACCTTCATCAGCCATGGAATGAAACATGTGGTATAAGCATTAGTTGTTGCCAGATTTCAAAATAGCTTTACAAATGATAAGTATGTTAAAAGGTGCATCTGTATTGCGGGTGTTAGGAGTACAGAAGATTTCAATGCTTTTGCGGTACCAGAGGGCTTTTCGATTGCTGAACGGAGCAATACATTTAACATTTTGCCAATCGGGAATCGCGGACGTTTTTGATAGTTAAAATTGAAAGGGCGGGGGTAGAAGGGTTGCTTTTCTTAGCATCAGCGATATGTTTCACCAATCACAGGTTGATGCTTTGTTAAGTAAGCTACCAATATAGTGGGTAACGCCTGTGGAAGTGTTGACAGGGATAAAGTAGATACCTTGTAACTCTAGGGGTTTATTGGGATCTCTGTCATTAAGGATAAGGTTAAGAAGATGTGGAGGTGGTTTAACAGCAATCCTGTAGCCAAAAGACTTGAAAATAGAGCAAACTTTGTGAGTGAAGGCCAGGCTAAAGGGCAAAGTGCCAACAAACTGAGCGGTGGAAAGTTCAGGCAGTAAAGTAGTAGATCTATTCTGTGATTCAAATTTTTAATTAGCCCATGTGCTAAGAGAGGTGGAAAGCCATGTAATTTGCCAATGTTGATGATCTGATATTTGTTTTGAAGAGCTGAAGGGCTGTTACAAATAAGGTTAGCTCTGTGGATGTATGCCTTTAATACAGTCAATTTGTATTTTCCAAAGGTGCAGGAATGGTAAGAGATGATATTATGGGTGGCAGAAGGTTTCCTGTAAACAGAGGGACCAAGTGAGAAGTCTCTGTTGATGTTAACATCCAGAAAACTAATGTCGATCTGTTCTTGATACGAGAATTTTATATGAAGGAATTTGGAAGTTATAGAGGATATAAGTTCAAACAGAGAGTGTTTCTGAAAATATTCTAATGTTTCATGTGTTACGTGTTTCACTGTCAATTATTCTCACTAGGGTTATTTATGTTAAACCAACAAAGCATTTTCAACTTGACTACCTTGGATTTTCATGAAACTTGTCAGTTTTGTTAGCAGAAACAAGGCGTGATTGTGTGTTAAGTTTTCAGTGCCATAATTTTTTAATTAACAAACTGATGAAGTAAAAAAAATTAGAAAATCTGCCAAATTCTTACATTGGAGAAATATAAATCAAGTTAACTTTACCGCAGAGAAAGAAAATTGGTCTCTCTTAAGTGCCTTTTTTCAGGCTTCAAAATGATACTTTAGTGCACAATTTTTTTATTTTAAATTCAGTGTCATGCAATATTAAATTTGATGTTGAGTATCTCAAAAACTGGAATTTTGATTTTTTTTATTTGTGTAAATACCCTAGAATGATAATTTGCCATAAACTGTGAGTTAGCTACTGAAAAATATTACAATTTATAGGGAATCAAAAAATTACATGATGGGGTCAACATGTGACAAATATGTTTAGGAGAAAACTAGGTAATCTTAGGGAAAATGTAAAATCTGCTCAGTCAGTATCATGAAAGGAATATTTTAGCAGTTTCACTTGAAATCACAGTATGCATTGTAAAGTGTTGATTGTTAACATAATAAAGGCTTGAAACTTTGCACTGATCAGTGAATAATTTAAATCATGTTAAAAGCATTTAATTCCTAGAACCATGGTAATATTACAATGTAACTAAAGAACAATATTTGTATTATAAGTAAAGCAGGGATTAGAGTTGTCCTGAAATTCTTGATTTTTCTTTTACGTGCCCTGAAAAATCCTTAGATTTTACCATTTTGTTCTGAAATTTTGAAGATATAATAATTCACTCTTAAAATTTGACCTGTCTTTTTTTTTTTTTAGGCAGCTACAAATAGCAATAGTGAAAAAAGAACTTGCCCTAGATTAGAATGTTATAACTACCACTTGCAACACTTCCCACTTCCTCTCCTCCACAAGCAATAACAAGGAACAATAGTTCCTGCCAATAAAAGTGTCAGCATTTCTAATAATGGGCCAAAGTCTAGATATTAGTTTCCTCAAAACATGATGCTCCAAGCTATAATGGCAGTGTTTCTCTAAATAGCAACCTAAAATTTGTTTATGTGTAATTCGATAAGTTTTCATTGGATTTGAGTAAAAATTAAAGGTTAGTTACAGAATCTATAAAACTCAGAAGATGCAAATATCTGTAAATATTGGTTCGAGATTCCAGATATTAAAGATTCAGCTGGTGGAGTCCTTATTACATCATCATATCATCATCATTGTCAACCATTATCAATCCACTGCTGGACGAAGGTATCCCCAAGTTTCCTCCACAACGGTCTGTCTTGTGCCAGTCTCCTCCATGTCACTCCCGCATATTTACGAATTTCATCCACCCATCTCCCATGTGGTCTTTTTCTGGGTCTTTTCCTGTCCCTTGGAATCCAATCTAAAATTTTGGCTGTCCATCTATGGTCTGTCCTTCTGGCAGTATGTCCAGCCCATTGCCATTTCAGGGATTTAACTCTGATCATGATGTCTTCCACTCTCGTCATTTTTCGGATCCACGAGTTCCTCTTCTTATCTCTCCTGGTTATACCAATCATGCACCTCTCCATGCTTCTTTGAGTTGTCTGCAGCCTTTGTATGTCTCTTTTAGTTAAGGTCCACGTCTCTGCACCATACGTAAGCACTGGAAGGATGCATTGATCAAACACTTTTCTTTTAAGACATAATGGCATATTGCTCTTGAAAATTATGCTGTTTCTTCCAAAAGCTCTCCAGGCAAGTTTTGTACGCCGATTAATTTCTTCATCAATGTGACCCTCACTTGATATCTGCTGTCCAAGATAAACATACGTATCTGTTATCTCCAGTTTTTCTCCATCAATCGATAAATCTTCATTTCTTGTAAAAGCATTGAACATCACTTTTGTCTTCTGAAAGTTCATTTTTAATCCCACTTCTTTACTCTTGTCAGCAAGTTCCTGGATCATACTCTGCAGCTCTGATGGGGTAGTTGCAAAAATGACTACGTCATCAGCAAAACGAAGGTGGGTTAGATAATCTCCATTAATCTTTATCCCTTTGTTTTCCCAGTTCAGTGATTGAAAGACATTTTCCAATGTGCCATTAAAGAGCTTCGGAGATATGGTGTCACCTTGTCTCACTCCCTTTCCAATTTTTATGTGTGTTGTATTTTCAAACAGCCGAATCTTTGCACTTGCATTTTCATAGATGTTATTAATAATATTAATGTATGCATCTTCAATACCGCAGGATTTCAGAGCCGTGGTAACTGCTGATGGTTTCACCGAATCAAAGGCTTTTTCATAATCGATAAAAGCCATGCACAATGGAAGTTCATATTCCCTCGCTCTTTCAATTAGTTCTCTCAGTACGTGGATATGATCTATTGTGCTGTAGCCACTCCTGAATCCAGCTTGTTCTCTCGGTTGAGCCATGTCCAGTGTTACCTTCAAGCGGTGTGAAAGAACTTTAGTGAAGATTTTATAAACCACTGATAGGAGGCTGATAGGTCTGTAGTTCCTGAAATCCTCAATGTCACCTTTTTTATGTAGCAGGATCATTGTAGCATTGTTCCAATCCTCAGGAATCTTCCCTTCATTAAGGCATCGAGTGAAAATTTGGGCGAGTACTGTTTCAATTTCTCCACTTGCTTCTTGTATGATGTCTATAGTAATTCCATCTTCTCCTGGAGCTTTCCCCCGCTTCATGTTCTTGATTGCATGAGCAACTTCTGCTGGGAGGACTGGAAGAACTCTGGTACCTTTCATGATGTCTGGAGTACATGTATCATCCCTTTCATATAATTTGGAGTAGAAATCTTTCACTCTTGTCAAAATTTCGCCTCTATTTCTTGTTATAGAACCATCTTCTTTTCTCAGAGCCATAATCTGTTTTCTTCCCTTACTGAGATGTCCCTTTGCTATCTTTAGGCTTTGGTTGTTTTCAATTGCTTTCCTCACTAGCTCACAGTTGAATTTCCTTACGTCTTCAGTGATACTTTTTCGTGCTGTCTTGCATAGCTCTATATATTCCACTTTGGAAGTCACATCTTCTTTAGTCGTCCTCATCTCTCTTCTTTTTTGCATCAACATTTTGGTTTTTCCTGATAATTTGTTTACATGCAACTTGTTCTTAGACCCAGCTAATTTTGTTGCTGTTTCCATAAGAGCTTTGGTTACTTTTCTGTTAACTTCCGAAATATCCACTTCTTCCGATGTTAGGCCTTCTAAAGCAGAGAATCTGTTCTTCAGTTCCAACTTGAAAGTATTATGGTGTTTTTTAAGGTTGGTTATGTCAATACATTTTGTTTGTCTTATGAGCTTGCCACGTTCCAGTTTAGTGTTGAGGTGCATCTTACATCTCATCAATCTATGGTCACTACCTGTGTTGAACTTGTTCAGCACACTGCAGTCTTCGATGACGAATTTTTTTGTTATACATAATAAAATCAATTTCACTTGTCGTCCCAATTGGATGTCTCCATGTCCATTTCCTGTGTGGCTTTTTCTTGAAAAAGGAATTCAAGATGAAAAATCCTTCTGCCTCTGCAAACTCAACGAGAGTATTTCCACGCTGGTTTCTGTTGCCGTGACCGAATTTACCTACTGAAGTTTCATTCTGTTGCCGGTGCCCTATTTTTGCATTGAAATCTCCCATAATTATCTTCAAGTGCTGCTTACCTTTATTATTTAGATGACGAATTTCCTCATAAAATTCTTCAATTTCTTCTTCAGGATGACTTGTGGTGGGTGCATAAGTTTGAATAATCTGAGCCTGGTATCTTCTCGATAGTTGGATAACGAGTCGTGCAGCTCTGTCAGAGGAACTTTCAACTTCTACCACTTTATCCTTCAGTTTCTTGTTTATTATAAATCCAACACCACTAGTTCTGCCAGTATCTGTCCCACGATAATAGAAGAGATGTCCACTTTTCAGTTCAATGAGATCTTCTCCTTTTCTCCTTACCTCACTTAGCCCGACGATGTCCCACTTGATCCTTTGTAGTTCCTCTTCCAATTCAAGAAGCCTTGAATCAGAAGATAGGGAGCGTCCGTTGTAGGTAGCCAAGGTCAGCATCAAATGGCAGCCTAGTCCGGTCCTCCGGGGATTCTTAGCACCCTCTGCCTTCATGTCGCACTGGCCGCTGCCTTGGCCAGGTACATTCCAGCTGCCGGAGACTGAGGGCCAAGATTTAAGTTGTAGAGTCATTTTGGAGGTGTTTGGCCATAACTCACCACGCGGGCCAAGCGGGTTGGTGAGTGTGGGATAGCATTTCCTCTGATCCCGATGGTATAGTTATACCGCTATTTGCGGTCGTCAGAGCCCCTTTAGTGGGAACAGGATGCACCACGAGAAGGCGGGGTTGACATTTGTCAAGGAGAGGCTGTGATGTTACGCATCACCTGACCTTACATCCCACATCATCATATACATATCACTAAGCTGTTCTCTGGGATTCAGAGGTTAGCTCCACAAAGAAAAAAACAGATAATTTTTAACTGATTGCTGTTGCTGTATCAAACTTCTCCAAGCAGGTCTAACACTATTGCCTGCTAGCATACAGCTGGAAAGGAGCTTTTCATAAAACAATTGCATTGTTACAAAGGAAAGAATTTACTTTGGATTCATGCATTCACTCCATATGTCTGTAACGATGCAATCTGACTGCATAAGAACTCCATTAATTCCATTCCAATTCCTAAACAGCTCTTGAATTATGTGAAGCAGTCCCATGCTATATATATATGCTTCATACTTAGAACAGCTAAAGGATAAAGAAAAGTGAGAAAAAGAAATGGAAGGCAGATAAAATAGCTGATTTATGGAATGCAGAAAGGTTCTTAGTGATCTAGCAAAATGCGTATATCACGTTACCGGAATTGCCTTTTTTTACTGTGATTATAACTAAGAATATTTCTATAGATACTAGAGAAACAACCTGGCATACAGTACATTTTAACATAATGCTTTATATGATATCCGAATAAGTTACAAGTGCAAAGCCTGTTAGTGTATATCCATAAAAATCATTGTATACAATTGTGGCAATGGAAAAAGTGGTGAAATGTAATTACATTAGCACATACTACTTCTCAGTACCACCTCATACAATCTATAACTTTTGTGTTTGTAAAAAGAACACATATTTTAGGGGAGGAGAAATAACACAAATGAATAGCAGTGTTGGATTTCACATAAAATATATGTGTTTCTGTAAATATACTTAAGAGGAAACCAGACTATGGGAGAAGATCAGTTCTCTATTAAACAAGTGATTTGCTCTTAAACCTGCAAATGCAAATTGTGATTTTTTTATTTTTATTTTCTAAGCATGTTTGTCCTAAATTTTATTTTTAAAAAATGTCAAATTTAATTTTGCTATCCATAATTTCAAATATCTTAAGTCATTGTTCAGAGTGGCATATACAGCTTATTTGTTTGTCTTTTTTAATTTCAGGATGCTGTGGAATTCATAGAAAAAGTGCAGAGTGTGGAAGAGTATGTTTTACCCTATGCGATAGTACAAATAGAGTGGAAACAAACAACAGATGCTGCTGTTCTGTTCCAGGGGAATTTTATCGCTATTGCCCAGACGCTGTTAACTGTGCTGCTAACATTTTACTACACATTTGAACTGAACTAAATCAAAAAATATATATATATATATATATAGGTCAAAAATCAAAAAGGCTATCAGCTCATTATCATAAAACTGACGGAACAAAAAAAACCCCCCATATGTTGTTTGGGAAACTAAATAAAGTCCTTATTAAAAATACAAATATTGTCAATAAATTATTTTGCTGTATAGTGGACTGTTTGTGTTACATTTATATGAACATTTATTTTTCATTCCTATTAAAGCAATATGTTATTACTTTATGGTGAAAATTCCATTGGTAAACATAGTTCAAAATTTACCCACAAACATTAAAAACATATTTCATCACTCAGCACTATTAATTTCAAAAGAATAAATTTAGCTTGAGCAATTAACTGTTTTAGATGAACGTTACCCATCCTTAAGAGAAGTTTCAAAATTATCATCAGTTTCCAGAAGCAAATATCTGAAATAAATTTCTAATCCACAATACACACTTGGAATTCAGAGTTTGCTGACATGGTACACCTGTATTTCACAGCAATCCATTTTGTCAATGAGTTGCCCAGAATGTGTTCAAAATACGTTTTGAATGTCCCCAATATGTTGGTAATGGGCTCCTAACATATTTTGCATGTATTCCCATTCAATTATGAATGTGCTCCTGATATGTTCTCAATGTGTTCTAAAATTTACACCCGATGTGTTCTAAATTCGAACACATTAAGAACACATAAAATGTGTTCTTAATCTAGCACAGAACGTGTTCTGCATTTTGCTGCTATTGTGTTCTGATTGAAACACAATGGGAACACATTTCAGAAGGCATTTAAAAATGTGTTCTAATAGTAACACATTAGGAACGCATTTCATTAATGTGTTCTCAGCAAGAGCACATTGAGAACACATTAATGTGTTCCTAAACTGGAACAAAATGTGTTCTAAAACTTACTCCCAATGTGTTCTAAATAAGAACATATTAGGAACACATTAATGTGTTCTCAAAATATGTTCTTAAAATGTGTTCCAAATATGTTCTAAATAAGAACACATTAAAGTGTTCTTAATCTGGCACACATTGCGTTCTAAAATAAGGTCCTAATGTGTTCTTAATGTGTTCCAAGGATTTGCAGTGTACGTTTTTATTTATTTCCGTATTTTTAATGGGAAATATTTTGCGGTGTCTTTGTTCAATATACGATCGGCCTTGTAAATTTATTATTTGTGGTTTTCAATGCACTTTTGAAAAACTCAAATATGAATTAATTATATATGAATTAACTGAGTTGCTCTACGTATTGCACAACAAAGAGTTTGGGAAATGCAAAAAAAATATAAATAAATAAATAATTGCACACGGAACTCCACTCGCGATTAATTTTTACTTTTACTAAGGATTTTACTTCAATTTTCCCAGCTAAAGTTCTTGAAGAAAATTATAGCTTCAATACAGAATCTACTGAATTAATTTGCAGTCGCCGTTCAAAAAATTTATAAATTACGAAAATTTCACTACAAAGAAAAAAAAAAAAATAGAAGCGCACAATAAACTGATTGGTCGCACAAATTTCTTGAGAGCACGGTAACAATCAGAGAAGCTTTCCTTCTGTTTTTGTCAACTACTGTATCCTGTATGAATTGTGGGTAAAACTTTGCCCTGCCGTCAGTTCTAACACAACAAAGAGCGGAGGACGATCTGAGCGTAGTTTGCTGCTGGCCACCGTGCTCAGAGAAGTTCGGCATACTGCACGTCCATGTGGACTGCTTAAGAAGACCCACAGTGTACGATCGTGAGAAGATCCAAGGAGGTGTGGCTTAAGTTCCAGGAGCAGCCACACTGTATGGCCGTGCTGACTGACATGTAGCACGAAAGACCGATAGGCGAACAAAAACTTTCTTTGGCTACGGCCCGATTAAAAATAAGATTTCGTGCTGGTAGCAAATCATTGGTTAACGCATGTACTTTCCGTTAAAAAAATTGAATTGTGATTCGTACTGTTTTAACACGAATCGCAATTCAAAAAATTTTAGCTTGCTACAGCACGGTAGCACGTAGTCACCAAGAAGGTCACCAACCGCCACTGGTGTGTAAGTGCACTGTAAAAAATAAGTGGTGTGAATTTGAACAAACAACATGCAGGAAATTTGGCGGTTAATAATTCCATTTATTTCAGAAAAGTCAGTTACGAGTTTTTTCGTTTTTATACAGAAATTTCGCAAAAAACATAATTGATTTTGACTGTTTCAGCCCTTCTACCAGAGATACTTATTTTCTGGCGCACAAAGTTAACGAATCCTTTCCCCTCTGGCGAGATTCGAACTGGGTTCTCCTTCAACCGCGGCCGCGCGAGCTAATGGTTAAGCTAGAAAGCCACTTCCCGTATAAGGCAAAGATGCAAAGATGTAATAGCGAGAAGAAAAATTTGTGCTGTTAATGCAGTGAATTAGTCACTTTATTTTCTATTGGATCTTATATTATCTTTCTGTAAAGGTTTGTAGTAATTTTATTTTTTCTGTAGGAGGACTTATTAAAAATTACCAGTGGCGTAACTACCACCGCCCCTGCCGCCCCAGTGGTCTAAGCGATGGCTTCTGATCATTCATCCGAAAGGGGTCCGGGTTTGAATCCCGGTGAGGCATGGATGTTGTGTTTGTCTTACGGCACTGGCTCTCTCCCTTCCCTGGAACCAGTGACACTAAATTAGGGACGGGCGACTGCTTATAGCCCATTGCGTTGCTCACGGTAGTCGTTAAACCTCCAATCAAAAAAAAAACTACCACGCAGTTGCGGGGGCGCAGGCAACAAAGGGGCATACTGCAGCTACCAGTTGTATTTTTATGAACACATTGAAAAAATCCGAACAAGCACAATAACAATCAAACAAATCTTTAACTCAAAGATTTATGTTTTCCTTTAAGATATGTATTTAGCTTTGCCTAAAAAAATGTGAAGTTTCACTTTTAAATCACTGGATGTCCTACAGGTTCAAACTATCGGCCCTTTGTCGTCGGGTCGTAATAGAATCGCTCTGCAAAGGATTGTAATACTATCGCTCTGCAACGGATTGTAAATAGTAATACGCAATCGTACGATTGCTTACCACTCGCTCTCACTGTGCGCTGCTGAAGAAAAGTACGAGGCTACTAGGGGTTTCCCCGTCAAGGTCAAGGATCTGGGAAACCAATGAGTGACTTATGATTATATACACGACAAGACGACAGGCAACAACATTTATTTACAGCAGCCTGGAGAACTGTATGAGAGGGTGATTTCTCTGAGGTGGTTCTACCCAAAATCTCTGCCTTATGTTTCCAATGGTAAAATTTCTTTACATATTTTCTTCGCAATTAATGTATTCCCTAGGATAAAATTTTGCACATCGATAAAACTAACTTTAAGTTATAGCATGGAATACTTAATACTTCCTAAAACATAACCATATTAAAAATCAGTCATTTTCCTTTGAGTAAGGTTCAGATCTGTTAACAGATGGCGCGACCTGTACGCTGATGACGTCAGTAGACAAATAAACGACAAACAAATGTTGGAATGTTTAATCATGGGTATGTCTTAGCAAGTATTAAGTATCTCATGCTATAACTTAAAGTTAGTTTTATCGATGTGCGAATTTTCATCGTTTAGAACTGTATGTATTGAATTCGAATACATTATCTGTATAGGATCTTTTTGCCAAAATCCTGGGTGCACAACAGGACCGTAGATAGCGGGGGCGGGGAGCTACATGCGGCTCAGCTCCACTGTAAGGTAAGCACCAAGGAGGTTATATTACTGGAGACGCCGCTGGCTCTGCCGCCATAGGTCACAGCTAATCTGTGCAAGAAGGCAAAAACGAACTGATTTATACCGTTAATGAAACAGTAAGCTTGTGTATCATTGATAAAGATTATTGAATTACACATTTTATCTGTTTATACGCTCAGAAGCTTTTGTTCCATTGGTTTCCAAGCAGCTTCTCTTCTGCGGCTGCGTCGTGCCTGCTCATGACGTCATTTGCAGCACAGACGGTGACTTATGGCGGCCAATGCTGCGTGGATAGGAGTGGTGTCTCCAGTAATATAACCTGCCGCCCCGGTGGCGCAGTGGTCTAAGCGATGGCCTCTGATCATTCGTCCGAACGGGATCCGGGTTCGAATCCCGGTGAGACATGGATGTTGTGTTTGCCTTACGGCACTGGCTCTCTCCCTTCCCTGGAACCAGTGACCCTAAATTAGGGACGGGCGACTGCTTATAGCCCATTGAGTTGCTCACGGTGGTCGTTAAACCTCCAATCAAAAAAAAAAAGATGAATCAATAGAATCAGCTGCGCCAATGATTCTCTTGCACATGGTGATAGGGCTTGTTGGTGTTTTAGCCAAGGAAGAGAGAACCCCCCCCCCTCCCGACAAACCTAAAAATTTTAAAGAACATTGCTAAAAAGAGATAGAAAGACAAAGCGACGAAGGTGGAAAGAGGTGTAGTTGGGCAAAAGGCTCTAAACACCTGTTCGTAGGGACATTTCAACTAAATGCATTATTCTGCGCGTTGAAAAGTAGTGTTAAAGGAAAGTCCTTCCGCGTGCGCGCAAGAGAAAGAGCTTTCAGCAATTTCTCTTTCATTATTTTTCGTCCAGTAAGAAGGGTTTTAAGACGCTTGTGTTACAGAATATATATATATATATATTTAGAGGGATTTTCGTGCTTTTGGTTTTTGAGAAGAAAAAGGTTATGGCTGTTGACTACAGTACGAAGTGGCTACAACCGAACACTAGCGAAGGAGAATACGCTAATGAAGACGGAGAAAAAATGTAACAGAAGAAGAGGAGTGCCATATATTGCTGTCATGTTCTCCTGTATTCTCATATGGGTAATTTGCTTAAACCTTGAATATAACAGAAGCGTGCAGTCCATAGAAGCAATGTAAGCAATACTTGTCTTACTAGAAATGAATAATTGAAAGCTTTACTAAAATTTGATAAATTATTTTTTATTTAGAATGGCTATTAAAATTTAGACGCATGGCATGATTGCTTCCGAAATTGCACCTCTTAAATAACTATTAAATAATTTCCGCCGTAGCTTTATTGAAATTTAGTGTCATCGTCGTGCAAAGATCACGCTTCCTGCGCGCAGAACTACCACTTGACTAAACTCACCGTTGCTGCTAGGAGGGCTGTGCACGCAATCCAGAAGTTGCTTCGGATTCGTCTATTCGTTTCGTGCTTCACAGCCGGCGCTCCGAAAGGTCACGAGACTAAGCTCACCCCTGCCTTTATGATGACTATGCAAGCAACACAGTAGTTGCTTCGGTTTCGTCCATTCGTTTCGTGAGTCACAGTTAAATCTGACCTCAAGTGATTGTAGTTCTTTCGCTCTCAAACCAAGCAGTGAAATATATGTTCTTCAAACACTCTGTGCAATTATTTTCTGGATGTTTCCGTGTAAGATGCAAGTACATTTATTGTAAGAGAACACCTTTCAGCGTTTGACTTGATTTTTGAAGAAATCAGCATTTCTCTCCTCTGAGAGAAGCAATTTTATATTGCTTTCATGTTCGCGACTGTGCTGTCATCTATGGACTAACACGATGACAACAAATATATAGGTTGTATTTTAGATTGTTTAAGGAATAAGCCTTTCAGCCAAAGAAGTTTTCAAGCAAAAAGAGATATAAATGCTGAGAGACTAAAACCTTCTTTAGAAACTCTGCAAACAAAGACAAAAAAATGTGTTCGCCACTTCCATCGGGAAGAATACGAAAAAACAAAATGGTTAACAGCTTGCAAAAGTGACCGAAAATTATACCGTTGGCCATGCACATTATTTTCAGCAGACAGAAGATGTTTATGGATAAACGGTGGTTTTGGCGAACTCAATAACTTTTACAATTCATCCAGACGGCACGAGTGTTCAGAGATGCATATTTCGTCAGTGATAATATTAAAAACGTTCGGCAAAACAAGGATTGAGTTTCAAATAGGCAAGCAAATAAAAACGGACGTTTCTCGACATAATGAACTCGTTAAAAAAAATAGAGATGTTTTAAGGCGTTTAATTGACGTTACGTGTTTCCTTGGCAAACAGGAATTGGCCTTTAGGGAGCATGATGAATCCACAGAGTCTGTTAATCCTGGGAATTATGTTGAATTGGCAAATTTAATTAGTTGCAATGACGAAAAGCTTAAAAATCATTTAGATAGTTCGTCCGTATTTTCAGGGATGTCAAATCGTATACAGAATGATTTGATTGAATCAGTAGGAGAAGTAATGATCGCAGAAATAAAAAAAGAAATTAAAGAAATTCCTTTCGTTTGATTAATTTTAGATCAAACAAATGATGTGAGTTGCAGGTCTCAGCTGTCTACAGTGTTTCGCTATGTGACTAACAACGGAGCTCCGGAAGAGAGATTCGTTGGCTTTATTTATATGAGTGCTGATCGTTCAGCTAATTCTTTGGTAGAGCACGTCGAAAGCATTTTAGAAAGTTTTGAGTGCTCAAAAAAATTAATAGCTCAGACATACGATGGAGCTGCCGTGATAGCTGGAGAACATTCGGAACTTCAAGCTCGTGTAAAAGAAAAACACCAGGAAGCTATTTTTGTGCATTGCTATGCTCACAGATTAAACCTGGTCCTCTCACAAGCATTTAACAGTACATATAAAAGAATGCAAAATTTCCTTCGCAACATTGAGTGGGCTGGCTTCTTTCTTTTTAAAGTCGACGAAAAGAGTTCATGCATTGGATGCGATAGTGAAAAGAAGATTACCCAATGTTACTCCTACTCGATGGAATTTTCAGAGTCGCTTGTTAGAAACTGTGTATGAGCATCTAGAAAGTATAAGAGCATTGTTCACAAATATTCTTGAAAATCCTGAACACTGGGATTCTGATACTATTGTTACAGCCAAAGGGTTTTCTAAGTGTTTGGTTGAAATCGATTTCCGCTTCCAACTGTGTCTCTTCTCTGATATCTTTCGTTTGAGCTATACATTATTTGAAATACTACAGAAAAAGAAACTGGATATCTCGTATTGTATGAAGAAAGTAGCTGAGTTTCAGAAAGCAGTGTCAGAAAAAAGAAATTAGTTCGAGATGTGGTCAAAACTACACTGGTGTGCAAAAATTAAGGACGAGATAGTTTTTCGAATGTAACGTCGTGCAGAAGTGCTCCACATCGACTCAAATCATACCATAAGATCCCCAAGATGTAAGAATATGGGACAAGTGAGAAAAACCGTCCAAACAAGGAATCCAAAGGATACAAAGGCACTTTATTGAAAAGGTAGCTTCGAGCACAACTGGACAGAAGACAGAAACGTCCATGTGACAGGCAGCTGCCAAGAAAAATCCAGTCTTTAGTAGGGGATATGATCACCCCTGACTGCGTTGCAGGATTTACAACGACGTCTGTCCATGCTGAGGACGAGGTTGTCAAGGAACTGTTGAGGCATCGCGGCCCATTCCTCTTGTAGCGCCAATCGCAGCCGCGGAATCGTTGTTGGCGACTGGTGACGTGCTGCCAAGCGTCTCCCGAGAAGGCACCACACGTATTCGATTGGAATTAGGTCCGGGGACCTTGCGGGCCAATCCATGTGTTGAATATCTTCAGTCTCCAAAAGCTCAGCGACAGCCACTGTACAATAAGGTGTAGCATTGTTGTCCATGAAGAGGAACCCAGGACCCACAGCACCTCTAAAAAGACGCACGTGAGGCAGGAGAACCTCAGTACAATGGCGGACGCCAGTGACCGAACCTCCTTGGAAGATGTGAAGGTCAGTACGGCTACCAATCATGATACCACCCCAAACAAGTACTCCGCCACCTCCAAACCGGTTCCTTTCGATGACGTTGGAGGTGTGATTGCGTGTTCACTGCTCTCTCCAGATGTGTATACATCCAGAATCGCTCGTCAGACTAAATCGGCTCTCATCCGTAAAGAGAACTAGACCCCATTGCTGATGTGTCCCGTTCTTGTGTTCCTGGCACCACAGAAACCGCAGTCTCCGATGAGCAGGCGTTAATGGCACACACCGTACTGGTCGTCGTGCAAATAAACCACCTTAGTGCATCCTCCTGGCCACGGTAAAACGCTATAACGGTCGCCCAGTTGTCTGTTGTATGTGCCTTGCGATTTCTCCCGTCTTCCGTCTGTCTCTTCTCGCCTGTAGGACAATATACCGGTCGTCCGCCGCCGTGGTTGCTCGTGGACTACCACTGGTAAACTCACACTTCGACCTTCTTCCAAATGACGCGACCTCGAGTAAAGTCATCCAAATGTCGTCTACTGGACTGCCTGTTGGCCATATCACACGGTGGCAGCAACTCGACGTCGTTCAAACCGATGTTGTACACCGTGCAATAACTTTCACCGACTTGATGAGCGTACACCGCTCATGTGCTTTATACCCATCGGACACCCCCCTAAGTCATGCTGCATATATCCGCATGCCCTACCGTACCAGACCCTAGTCTATCTCCTGAGTGGTTTTTCGGTCCGTTCTGCCTGCTCGTTCCGCTGTTATGTTAATTTCTCCTCTTCGTCCTTAATTTTTGCACACAAGTGTAGAAGAAAACGAAACAGACGAACCTCTTACAAAGCGTAATCGCGCAGATGCTTACGAAGATCCCAAAACAAATTACCGACGGGTCTATTGCGAAATATTGGACAATATAATAAGCCACATGACTTCAAGATTTTTAGACTAGCAGAACATGAAATTTCTAGAATTGCTAAATCATAACAGACGAGTGGAATTTAGAAATTGTTTTCCAGAGAGTTTCTTTGAAAATATAAAGAAAAATGACGCCAAAATACTTCAATTTTGCTCATCTGCGTTGCGAACTAAAAGTGCTATATTCAACAGATGACTTCAGTGGTAAACACGTCACTGTAATTTTGATTTTCTTGAAATCAAATGGTATAGACGAAGCGATGCCGGAACTAGCCAAATTTTTGCAAGCTCGTAATTACCATTCCAGCAACAAGCTCTTCAGCCGAAATGAGTTTTTCATCCCTAAAGCGCATAAAATCGTATCTCAGAAACACACAAGGACAGGACAGGACAGACTGTCAAAGTTATCCTTGTTATCTATCGAAAAGCATCTTTTAGTTAAACTTAAAAAGGAATGTCATTTCTATGATCATGTTATTAACCCATTTGCTCAAAAAGGAAGAGGACTGGAACTCATATACAAGTAAGAAAATTAAAAAACTTGACATAAGAACTTTTGCTAAATATTTTTTCCCTGTGAATCTGATGTTTTTATGCGTGCGTGCATTTCGTCAGCGTTTTTGTATACTGCAAAGGAAATGTAATAAAAATGGGAACTACTTGTAATGAATAAGCAAAATGTAATATATAAAAGATTAATGCTGAATTATATTTTTCAGCATTCGTGCTCTTAGGAAGATACATTGTCAGTTCTCAAGGAAATGTGTACTTTTTGAAATGTTTGTTAATAGTTAAGATTAGCCCCAATCTATTTTGTTGTCACTGTGTACTTCCACAAGAACCATAAGACACCTTCAATCTTCATTTCGTCTCCTAAATAAATATTGTTCACGATAATTCTAAATATTAATATTTTTTTCCATCTTTGTTGATATGTTCAGTTTTCGTAGCAACACTGAAAATTTCTGATGAAATGGGTACTCGATTCAAGAGCCCTGGTTTAAGAGTAAGTAATTTGCACTCAAAGCTAGTTTCTTTTTTCCTCGGTAAAAACGCGATCTCTGATTTTTTAACCGCCATTTCCCACTTAGAAATATCTTAAGTCAGGGAGCTTGAATCAGGTATTCCTAAACACATATTTTTATTTTTTAGGTAAAAACTGAACACATTCAGTGGTAAGGGAAGGGATAAACTAGGGACGGCCTTAGACTTCGAAAACAGGGTGGACAATGGGTGGATGAGTATTTTTTTTTTCCTGCAGAAAGTTTATTATTAATTAATATGTCAGACACATTAAGCAAATTTTAAATGCTTTTACACCCACACATAGATAAAAAGAACAGTAGCAAACTGAGCACACATATAATGTATTATTATAAAAATAACATTGCTTGCCCATGATGAAATATCACCGCACGCCACTGGAATATAGGTAAACAGAGTCACGTGGTGTCAACCGCCGGCTTTCACGGTGCGTAGTGCGTAACTGTACTGAAAATCTTTATAGATTACTTGAAGTTAAGTGAGCGATTTTAATTTCTGTGGTTGAAAGAAATTATGAAATAAATTTGTATCATGAGGCGGACATGTTGTGCTATTGGATGTCAGCAAAGATTTGAATATAAGATTATTTACATTTCATACCACATTTTATGATGAAATGCTGCTTACATGTGGTAATGTTTGTTATCCGAAAATATAGATGTAGTAGATATACGATTTATAGACCTTGAATAACAGTGCTGTTTTGTGCTGTTTGATCGGTAGCAGGATTACTTTGTTATTCCAAAGTGAAAAAATTAGGAAAATCACGATTTAATTTAACATATAAGTTCCCACGCATAAAAGTTGAAATGCAGGTCACACATAAGAAGTAATATGTAATTCAAACACATTACAAGTCTTACATAAAAAGAAGAACCGGCCCTACATAAGACTAACGGTTATATTCATGGATTAAGCATCTAAACAGGGTAGACAAAAAAACACCCGAAAAAAAACGAGGTAAGGGGTCTCAGTCGTCGTAAAACGGAATCGTCCAAAATTTATAATTTAAGGATGTGCAGCTCCTGATTTATTCTTTGATTAGCAGTAACTGCTATGCAAGACTTTGTGTAGCCCTTGAGAACTATTGATTTGCTGTTTTAGAAAGCAAGCAGAAAACTGCATGATGTGTATTATCAAAATTAAAAAAAAACGTACAGCCCACCTCCCACCCCCAAATAATTCACAATGAGGGCTGTCATTTAGCAAAATATCTCATTTTTACAACATATATGCTGTGACTGTTGGCCTGAAAATTGGAATTTTTCTATATATTAAAATCTGTGTACAACTGTATGTACACTGAAGAGCAATTGAATTGGAGATACCTGTCTAGTAACGTGTAGCACCACCTTTCGCCCTGATGACGGCGGCGATTCGTTTTTTATTGGAGGTTTAACGACCACCGTGAGCAACTCAATGGGCTGTAAGCAGTTGCCCGTCCCTAATTTAGGGTCACTGGTTCCAGGGAAGGGAGAGAGCCAGTGCCGTAAGACAAACACAACATCCAAGCCTCACCGGGATTCGAACCCGGACCCCTTTCGGACGAATGGTCAGAAGCCATCGCTTAGACCACTGCATCTCCGGGGTGGCTGTTCTTTCTTAACAAAAGGCTTTCCACTTTTAACTTCAGCTATTTCCTTCCCGTCAGGGTATCACAAAAGCCCTCAGTATTAAATTTGGTCTTGATAGCTACACTAGTTTTTGAGTTATGGCGACAACAAACTACCCCCCTCCCACACCACCATGAAAATAGTCAAATAATGATCGGGAGAGGATGGCAAAGTGAGGGTGGGGGCATCAAATCTGACGCGGTGCGCAGAGCCCCGGTAATTCTAAATCCAAGCTGGGGCACCAAAATTTAGAGTTAATAAAATCAAATGAGTGAATAAATGAGAAAAATAAAACAAAAACAAGGACAATTTTACTTTCCGTTGTCCTTTTGATATTCGATGTTAACTTGCGAATTCTTATTCCTTGAGTAGCGAAAAATGGAGAGCTGCGTTTACGTACTAGATAAGTCAGTTTGCAGTAAATCTGACACCAACGCAAAACGTGCATCTGTCGAAAAACTGCCGTAAACCAGGCATGTTCCTGTGAAGCAAGCAAGTCAGGCGACGCCTAAGGGCGGCACAAATTTTAAGAAAATGTATTCCGTATTATCCGGCTTTCAATGGAAACATCAAGACTACCTATTTCTTCTATCACAAATATTATAGTAGCAATGCTTAACGTCTACAGTTTTTTCTTCTTTTTTTCGGTTGGAAGTAACGACCAGCCTGAGCAACGCAGTATGCAATAAGCTGTCGCCCATACCTAATTCAGGGCCACTAATTCAAAGGGCGAGAGCCAGACCTGTAGGACAAACACGACATCCATGCCTCACAAGGTTCGAATCCAGATCAGTCTCGGACGAATGGTCAGAAGCTAGTGTTTAGACTATGTCAAAACCACAGTTTGCAACGATAAACCACAGTCGGTCTAATTCAGTGAGTAGCACAGTCGACTCCGCAAAAGGCAAATGTGGGTTCGAATAAAATCACCGGCAAAAAGGGCTTTGTTTCCACATTGGTGCCCGAACGTAAAGACTAATCTCCTGACAGAGAGGTTCGAGAAAAATGTGGAAGAAACATCATTCCACATTTCGTCTGGAATTAATGATAATTCCTTCTTCTACAGAAGAAGGAATTATCATTCATTATTCTGGAATTAATGATAATTCCTTCTTCTACAGAAGAAGGAATTATCATTAATTCCAGACAATCTCTCTCTCTCTCTCTCTCTCTCTCTCTTGGGGGACGGATTTCTCAATAAACCGACTAGGCCCGGGCACAGAGCGACAAATTTTAGTGGTAGTACAAATTAATAATTTGTTAAAAGCCAATAAAAAGAATGAAAGAAAAATCAAAGTAAAAGTGGAAACTAACATTTAATCCGAAAACTGCTGTATACAAGATTTTCTTTCCGAATTCCTGTGATCCCCTTCCTCTTCGACTTGACAAACCATAGAGAATCACATGTTTATCTTTCTAGAACTTCCTTAAAACTTGGCAATTATCAAAATTTCGATACTGTTAAAGTTTTAATAACGTAGCACACTTGTGCTGGAATTCTAAAATTAGCTTTTATTTAAAATTCAGAATTTATTCATTACTACACTGCATGAAAACAAACATGACACAATCAATTGTATGAATTAAAATTGCAAACAAAATCAGTATTCAAGAGATAAAGCAAAGCGTCAATTAGTTTTCAGACAACAGGTGTCCTTAGCTGACGAACGCAAAACATATGCAAACTATGGCGAAGCACGGGTCCTATTATCCTGTCTAAAATATTTTGTGCTGCCATGTATAAAAACATTAAAAATTATTAAAAAACCAAACAACAACAAAGAAAAGAAAAAAGGGAAAGGAAGAAAACAAAGAAGAAACTTCTACCAAAGCAACTGATTACTTACAAATATTTAGTCAATTTAGGAATTCATGAATTATTGGACAGTATCTAAGAAATCATACACTAGTTTTGACTGGGTAAGGTCACAATTCTGTATGTGCACTTTTTGTTTATATTGATCATGGTTTTCTGTTTGCACCTCTGGAAAAAAACATGTTGGCTCCTGAAAAAAAGGCATTGGTACCTGAAAATATTGGGGGTTTTGTCTGCCCTTGCCAGTAAAGTATTAGCATTTACATTATATTATTTTTATGCTCTATTAAATTACTGTTGATGCTATGGTAAGCATTTCAAATATAATATGTATAAACAGAAGGCATTGAGATGATCGGGAAGAATTGAACTGTGAAAAGATTAAGGGAGATTAACTGTATTATCTAATATTAATTTGATGATAAAAGGGTTGGAATTGATGGCCAAATGATATCCAAACTTTTCAAAATTTTGTTTGAGCTTGTAGGCATAAGATGAATGGTATGGTGATAGATCCAGAGTATTGTAGGATTTTATAATGGTTTTATTGAAGACTTGATTCATAACAAGCAATTGTGTTTTTGATTTCTAAAAAAGGGTACTCCTACAGTATGGCAGAGTCCAAAATTTTCTTATATTTTTCTACAAGAAAAAGCAGATTGTTGCAGATGATATTAGTTTTATGAATAAAGATTTGATTGCAGCATACTTGTAATTTTCAAAAGTGAATGAGTGAAAAGAATGGTTGTAAAACTATTGGTAGTTGTATTATTAGGTTTATGAAAAAGTGAACTTGAGAAGGTATGGTTACCATTTCTTTTGAGAGGCATATCCAAAAAACAGAATACACTTGTTCTTTTCCATATTCATCAGAAAAATCATTGGTGATAGAGTTGTTTTAATGCAGCAACTGGTCTCTTTTTTTTTTTTTTTTGGAGGTTTAATGACCACCGTGAGCAACTCAATGGGCTATAAGCAGTCGCCCGTCCCTAATTTAGGGCCACTGGTTCCAGGGAAGGGAGAGAGCCAGTGCTGTAAGACAAACACAGCATCCATGCCTCACCGGGATTCGAACCTGGATCCCTTTCGGATGAATGATCAGAGGCCATCGCTTAGACCACAACGCCACCGGGGTGGCCAACTGGTCTTTGGAATGAGACCAAATAAAAGTGTCATAAATATATCCAAGCCAAGTAATTGGTTGGGGAGAGTAATTGGTTGGGGAGAGTAATTGGTTGGGGAGAGCTCTTCAGAAAAATGGTGGGTACCAAGTGTTGGAAATATATTTCACCAAGAGTCAGAAAAAGAGAAATTGCAAATTTTGAAGTACAATCATTTCCAGGAGTCAAAATTAAATTTAAGGAAATTTCCAAAAGTATGAGGGAGAAATATGGTGAAAAAGCTTCATCTAAGGAGTTCATCTTAAATTGCAGGAGTACAAACCCTGAGCATGTAACTCGGTGTTGGTTAATTATTACTTTCCTGCCAGGAATACCAAACTGGAAACTACAAATAAATTAACCTTAATTTTTTTTTTTTTTTTAAGCTCACTAAATCAATGTCTCTTAGTTTGGGTAATCTTACATAATTCAAGAACTGTAAAAAATTACATCCAATGTACTATTAATTACATTGGTAGAAATTTATAATACCAATAGCAGAAGATTTTCTGATACAATTTATTACTAAACGTAGATATGAAATTACAGGGTCACGGAAAAGCTGAAACTCAATTTTTATTTTCATTATAACTCATCCCGAGTTTGGAAGTTTGAAAACAAGCAAGACTAGTCAATTATTCAGCAACATGAAATAATAACAAACTATTAAAATAAATACTTAATTAAACTTCTAATATGGTTTTTTTCTTCTAGGAAATATTATATTTTAATTGCAAATTTTTGGAGAAAACTCTTCTTGTGGCAGTCTGAAAATCTGCTATTAAAATAAAATATTTCCTAGAAGAAAAAACCCATATAAGAAGTTTAATTAAGTATTTAAATTAAGAAACTAGGAAGCCAATTTTCAATATGAGCTTTATTCAAAAAACAATTAAATGCCAATTCTTTTACATAGCTGTCCAGCATTTAGTATTTAATAATAACGGTATGCAGCAATGCTTTCTTTCACAATATACCAAACCACAATTTATGGAAATGTTGAAAATAAGAGGAACTATGAACATATGTAGGCATAATGAGATTCATTTAGAAGCTTTAACATAAGTAAATGTACATAACAACCCCTTTTCAAGGGTTAATTTGTTTTGGTGGAAATGATGTACAATCCCAAGGTAGTATTTTAATAACACAGTGAGTATTATTTAAAATTCAGATAGGTTTCGTTGTTTAAATATCATAATTGTCCATTTCACCCTAACATTGTTTATTTTTCTTATATTAACATTTACAGTTCAGAATGCCTTTGTAAAATCCTTGATGCCAAGTCTCTGTGTATTTTATCTACCTGAAAATAAGATATTAATAATTAAGACGAACTGGTAAAACAGTTTCCGACTACAAATAAATACTGAACTGCAATTATTAAAAATAAAAAAAGTTGGTATTTTTTATACTGTATGCAGGGCCTGACTTCAATTTGGAGAAAGAAATTAAAAATTATAATAATACATTATCATGAATACTGACAAAGAAAGAATGGATGGGAGGAAAAGACTAAACTGCTTGATGTATCACATGCTGCATTAGTTCACGGAAGTTGTGCAACTTGTCAAAGTATAAAGTTATATATAAAAAATATATGAGCATGGGTAAAAATCAAAGTTGCATAACAACAAAAAGTCAGTACTTTGGGAATCAGTATACTAATAGCATAAAGGCATAGCTTGCGTAAATGCATGCTATAGTGTGTTAGTCTTCTGTCAGAAATTTGCAAAATTAAGGAAGAACAAAAAAAAAAGATTCTTTTTCAGATTCTATTCCAGAGACTTGAAAATGACTTACAGTAGAGGACTGCATGGGCCTGGCTGGGCTTTTTCCTTCATCAGCTAAGTGAAAAATTCAGGGTTTAGGCTACGCCTATACTGGAAGTTTCATCCTGACCCACCTTCCTATCAATTGAAATTTAAAAAAATTCAATTGATAACCTTTTGAAATTTTTTAAACCACCTAAATGCTGTTGCATATGGCAGAATGTTTTCTTCACGTGCCTCCTTCAACAAGTTGTACTCTGATGGTTGTTTTGTTCAGACAATAACAAAATTTCAGCACAGCATACTGCTCTTCCTGTATAGCAGCTATTACACATGCAGTCGAAATTGGATATGACTTCACTTTCCTCCTCCAGTCTGCCGAACAGCCAATCATCGATCAACACCTTTTGCCATGCCAACTCAGCAGACAAAGGCCTTTTTAAGTACTGCTACCATTTTAATGTATGACATGTCGCTGCCTCACTACAAATGCTGTCTCATTCATTTTTTGACAGCCCTCGTATTTGTTTATATATTTGGGAATTGGATTGGGACTACCTTGTTTATACTGAGGTGTAGAAGAGGCAACACATTTACATTTGTAACAGAAGCATATAGTCAAGCCTAAACCTCATCTGTGAGAAGAATTCCAATGAGAAATGGCACATCTCCCTGCTTTACATTCTCTTTTTACCATTAAGGTAAGCCAGTTCAATAGAGCAGCTGTGTTTCTCTAAAGCATGAAGGTTTTCAACCTTTTCTGAAATGCAGACTCCATGACAAAGTGGAATGGGACTCATGGGCCATGTGAAAAAAAAAGAGTAAAAATGCATGTGCTTATGATGAATATCGCTTATTTCAGAGAGGTTTTGAATCCTAAAACTTCATTTCCAGAAAAAGAAACAATACAGTTAGCGTGCTATCTATGTTACAAAGCCCGAAGTAGGTAAATGATATGACTTTTAGTACTCTTTAAAAATTTCAATTATATAATTTATCACAGCATAGCTCATTGAAGATTTGGAAATTCAAAGTCCATGAACCCAAGGTACCTCAATATTCAATTCTCCATTTTAGAATTTTCTAGGTGGACAACATTTTACAGGCCATTAAACAGTTCTTCATGGGACATGAGTTGAAGGCCTCTGCTCTAAAAGAAGATGTGTGTTATTTGCAATAACTGGCAAGAATGTGTGACAAAAGCTTGAAACAGGTCGGGTGGCAGGTCAGGATAGGCCATAAATTGAAAATTCTGTGCCGTGATGGGCTTTCCAAATTAAGGCCCATGCAGAGCACTAATACATATTGGACTATTAAATTTTTCATATTCCCGGAATCTATTGAATCTAAAGCCCGAATTTTAATTACAGTTCCTCAAAGAACTTTTTTGTTTTTTGTTTTTGTTTTTTTCAGTTGGAGGTTTAACAACCACCGTGAGTAACTCAGCGAGTTATAAGCAGCCGCCCACCCCTAATTTAGAGCCACTGTTTCCACGGAAGTGAGAGAGCCAGTATTGTAAGACAAATAAAACACCCGTGCCTCAAAGGGATTTGAACCCAGACCCATTTAGGATGAACAGTCATAAGCCAGTGCTTAGACTACTGCACCACTGGGACGGCCAAAGAACTAAAGAACTCTGCACCACTCTCTATGCAAAGGTGCATTCACTGAAACCAGCCATTAAAATATTGGTATCTTGTTTGCTTTGGGATGGTATGAATTTTTTTCTTCATAGGCAGCATAGGCAGTAACAGCCTCTTTTGGGTTTCATATCCATGCAGCTTTTCCTTCATATTTGGGAATGGGAAGAAGTCAAATGGAGCTAGACCAAGACTATATTGAGGATGATTAACCAATCAGACACCAAAATTTTGAAAAAAAGTTCAATGTTTTCATTGCAGTGTGGATACAAGCTTCGTTTTGATGCAACAAGAGTCTCATTTTCGGCCTTCTCTCCCTTACCACTTGGAATCTTTTGGGTGGACACGTCGTAGCAGTACCCTTCTGCAGTGACAATCCTAGGATACTCTAGGGTAATTGCTGCAACATATCCACACACACACACATGGATAGAGAAAAACAAGGCCACTATCTTTCAGCCATTGCTTGTCAGATGCTTGATTTTCACAGGCACATCATCACTTCGAGACATCCACACCACTAGCTGATACTTCATTTCAGAGTTATATTACCATATCCAGCTTTCATCTCCTGTGACAATGTCAAAGACACTAAGAGGGTTCCCTCTGCAAAGCTTTGAATTCTTTCACAACACTCCTCCTCTCTAGCTCCTTTTCTGTATACCTCTTTATAAGTTATCCATGGATCATTCTTTATTAAAGCTTCTGTATGGTTGACACTTTCTTTTGTGATTGCTATAGCTGGGTGGCCCTCATGCTCTCCATCTTCCAGTAATTTTCTATTGTGACAAAATACCTCAAACCACCACACAAAAAATCCCTAAACAGCTGTGCAAGGTGTTGAAAAACTCTGGAATGTCCCTCTAAAACCTTTCATAGCACTGCTATTGAGTCAGTTTCACTTAAAATAGTAAAAACTCATGCTGTGAAAATGCTGAAGGATAGTGCTATGCAATAACAACATGTAAGTCAAATGAATTTAACTGCACCTCTCCTGTAATTGAACCTAGCATGCCATTTGCTGACCTCAGTAAATAAAAGTTGTTCTTTCATAAGGTGAAGTGAAAATATAAAATATTATTGGTCATAGGGTACTAATTTTATTGAGGAGGAGAAGGCAAAATTCTAGGGGTAAATCATAAAAATTCGCAAAATGCTGTATTTCCTCAAAAATTCAGCTCTTGGGCTCATTCACCATGTTTCCAATATGTAAGATCAGTTGTCTGTCAAAAAAAGTGGTTATATTCGCAAAAGACATTTCCTACTTATTAATGCACTGAAGTATTGCCTTGCTGACAGCTTTAAAATTTATGGATTCTAAAGTTATGTACCCGAGGAAGATTGCATTTAAAGAGGTTTCAGCATTACAGCTTTCAACTTTCATTTCAGCTGATGGAACAGCAAGAATATTCAAAACGCACATATCTTCTGAATCAGTAATTTCATCTGCTATGATGCTTACATCGGATACTGATTTGAAAAAATCTTTCACTTGTTGCTTTGTGAATATCATATATTTTCAGCAAATCATTTAACAACAATGGTTTTGTTACAAAGAAAACTTTAACAGTTTTGTATGTATTTATGGGTGCTAAAACCAAATATAAAGTCCCAATTGATCCACTGGGCTCCAATTTCTTGTAATAGAACTCTCTATTGGGGTGAATGTTGTGTTACTTAAAAGAATTTCCCTATATTTCCCAACAGATACATCTGTCTGTAGTCAGGATAGTTGTGTCTATGAGAGTAGACATACTGGTGCCATTACTTCCTATTGTGCAATTCTTTCTGGAGCAGAATTAAAAAAAAAACATTTAAAGCAGAATTTTTGTCATCTGAATGCATTTAGTCGGTATTGAAGGAAGTGCATTTTCTCGTGGTGTTAAAAAGTAGCGTGGATTGTGCAAAGTGTACGTTAAATAATGTCGCGTGCCTGTGTGAACCATCCAAACAGTTTCTGCTACATTTGTGGACAATTTACTTTAAAGTCTCAAATGCGTCATTTCACACCTTTGATTAGAAAATCATATGAACTTTATTTCCAGTGCAAAATGGGCGATGAAGATAAATCTTGGGCGCCTCACATTTGTTGTAATTCGTGTGTAACTTTGTTGACTGACTGGTCGAAGGGATCACGTCAAATGCCATTTGCGGTACCAATGGTTTGGAGAGAACCGAAAGACCACTCAACAGACTGTTACTTTTGCATCACTAAGATATCTGGAATTACAGCTAAGACCGAAGACACGATTCAGTATCCCAGTATTCCTTCGGCCATAAGACCTGTTTATCATGGACCAGATCTTCCTGTTCCTGTACCTCCACAGTCATGAAGTTCAGATAATAGTGATACTGATGAAATAAATTCTCACGGTAAAGAAGAAGTTGAAGTACAAGAAGACCCCGATTTCTTGGAAGATTCTGTGCCTCACCTTATAAGTCAGTAAGAATTAAATGACCTGGTTCGTGACCTTCATTTAGCAAAAAGTCAGGCTGAAATATTGGCTTCAAGATTGAAGGGATGGAATCTTTTACAACCAAGTACAAAAGTATTTAGTTTTTGTCAATGACAGCAAGAGTTTAAACACTTATTTTCGAAGAGTGGTGATCTTGTGCACTGCAATGATATATAGACTTTTTGTTTGAAGCCTTAGCACAGCAACACAAACCTGAAGAATGGAGACTTTTTATATATTCTTCAAATATAAGCTTAAAAGCTGTCCTTCTCCATAACGGAAACATGCATTCATCAGTACCTGTTGCATATGCTGCATACATGAAAGAAACATGCAAATATGAAACTGTTGCTTCAAAGTATAGTATACAAAAAACACTCGTAGCATATTTGTGGCAATCTTAAAGTGACAACTTTACTCCTTAGTCTACAACTTGGATACACAACATACTGCTGCTGGAACAGTAGGGACAGAAATTCTCATTACAATAAAAAGACCTAGTCTAAAAGAGAGTTCTGAATTCCAAGTAATAAAAATGTAGTCACTGAGCCTTTAGTAAGTCTTCAGAACGTGTACTTACCACCACTTCATCATCAAACTGGGTTTGATAAAAAATTTTGTAAAGGCATTGAATAAAGATGGAGAAGCCTTTCGTTTTCTAAAGAACAAGTTTCCCAAAATATCTGAAGCCAAAATTAAACAATGCATTTTTACTGGTCCACAAATAAGAAAACTTATGTGTGATCTTGCATTTGAAGGCACTTTGAATGAGACTGAAGCTGCTGCATGGAAGTCCTTTAAAGATGTGGTACTAAACTTTTTGGGTAACCGGAAGGCAGAAAATTACAAAGAACTTGTTACTGAGCTTCTAGAAAACTAAAAGGGCATGAGATGCAATATGTCCCTTAAAATACATTTCCTTCACTCGCATCGGAATTTTCCCACAAAACTTAGGAGCTGTAAGAGATGAGCATGGACAACGTTTTCATCAGGACATGCGTACCATAGAAAACCGCTATAAAGGCAAAATAGAGCCCCAGAATGCTAGCTGATTACTGTTGGACTCTAAAAAGAGATATAGAACAACGAAAGTACAGAAGAAAATCTAAAATAACTATTTTTTACGGTAAGTGTAATTAATTGCTTGTAGCGAAATATACATGCAAAAATGAAGGCTTATTGCACACTGAAACAACAGGTTACTCAAGAACTATGCCCGATATCACAATTTAGCAAGCAGATTTGTAATCAGCATGACAAATACTGTATGATTTGGCATAGCACTCTTTGTAACGAAGAAAAAGTTTATTTTTGTTGTTCAGTGATAGCATTTCCGCGCCCGATTTGCGTTTGAAATAACACCAATATCTTTCAAAGAATTTTCCAAGAAATTTTTTAATGTAGGGTTATCCAGTTTGTGAAGTGGGATGTTAGCTGCACAAAAGGCACCAGTTAGTTTCGAAAGTTCAGTTGAGCAATGCTGTTCTTGTTTAGTTCTTTTCTTGATCAACACATTTCTTCATTGTTTCCGGTTGACTGTTCAGACACAATTTTTTTTTTTTTTTTATGCAGCTTGCTTACTAAATGCTTTTCACAGCTGTCCTTTCTTGAAAAATCTACTGGTATGTTGCAACACGAACAGAACAATAGTTTTTTTGTTCACATGAAACGTTCCCTTGCTGTACTGCTTGCATCTTTCAGATGCACTAATTTTACTCATGTGGCTTATTCTCAAAATTAAAAACAATATCTATGTTTGAGTTTCACCTCGAACACTCTTTTCAGCGAGCAGCTTTTCCCAGCTAAAACTACTAATACAATTGATGACAACAAGTTTACGCTTTACTAGTGCAGCAAAGTCACCAAGGTCATTCAACAGTAGTGGGGGCTGGAAATCACGAAAGACCACACATGTATTCTTCAGCAGAGTGCATGTGATGTGAAGCTTGCTTGATAAGTCTTATTGTAATGAACAAACTTCAGGTATATTTAAGGTTTAAAGTTGTGGTTTGGACTTTGGAGTAGGATTAATTTGTAGTATATTTTTTGTGCAAATTCCAATGAAGGCAGTAATAAAATAATTTAAATATGAAAAATAATCTAAAAATTATAATAGAAATTTTTCAAAAATAGGAAAAAATCTGAAATTCACTGATATATTTGATATTTGCAAAATTACAGAAAAACCCCTACAGTTTGCGAAAAAATCATGGAAATTCATGCCACGAAAAAATTCTAGCCTAGTCACAGTTTATTTAAATCTGGAAAATTTAGCAGTCATCCATTTGTAAATGTGTACTACAACTGCTCTGAACCAAAATGGTGAGTTTACTGGTGTACAAGGTATTGTAGATGTTTCACACAACCATGACAAAAAGTGAAACAACATAAAGAGGAGGATGTGACTCGGAATATTGTTTCTATCATTTATGATACATAATTTGAGGACATAAATTACAGTGCAACAATGGAGGGTAATTAATCACATACCCTTACTTCACCAAAGCTACTCAACCTGCACATACTAGTACTGCATCCGGCTAAATGTCTGCATGAGAAATTATTGACTCATACACATATGAAGTATGGCTATTAAATAACAAGACTGATGCTATAATTTTAGATAAATAAAAAAATTACAATTTTTACTCTTATCACCTACAATGTACTCCATTCTGCATCAACAAACCGCTGCATTCTGACCTTCCACTGGGCAAAGCAGTCCTGTAGGTCATCTGGTGTCATCCCTTTCAGAAGCTTGGTCGTTCGCTTCTTCACCAGAGTGACCGACTCAAAACGGGCCTCCATGAGTACAAGTTTGATTTTAGGGAAAAGAAAAAAGTCGCATGGGCAAAGCAGTACTGTAGCTCATCCAGTGTGATCTCTTTTGAATCTTGATCGTTCTCTTCTTCAATACTCAGAAGGGGTCCCCATGAGTACAGGTTTATTTTAGGAAAAAGAAAAAAGTCATATGGGCTCATCTGGTGTGATCATTTTCTTCTTCATCTCAGTACTTGATTCTAAATGGGTACACTTGAGTACAAATTTGGCTTTAAAGGGAAAAGAAAAAAATCGATTGGGGCCAAATCTGGCAAGTAAAAAGGATGTTCCAGCACTGTTACGTTTCTTGGTTAAAAACTGTTTCACTGGGAACATTGAATATGCTGGAATTTTGTCTTTTTAAGATGAAGCCAATTTTCCACATCTCTCTCTCTCTCTCTCTCTCAGTCACCAGAACCTGTTTGTAGTAATGTGGGTTCACTGTTGCTCCATCAAAAACCAGGAAAACAATTAACATGGCTCTGAACTTGAAATTGCTGTGCCATACTTTCTTCATCCTTGTGACATTGCTGTTTTCCAATGCATTGACTGTTTTTTGTTTGTTTGTTTGTTTCAGGGTCATATTGGTCAGATTTCATTACAAGTGATAACACTATCTAAATGGTTCTGGTTCACCTGAATGTCCACTATATGTCGGCACAAATTCCCTTGTGATTTTCTTTATGTTCAGGCATGAGAAGTTTCAGAACCATCTTTGGTACAAACCTAATAGTCTCTTTATCAATATTTAGCTTTTCTGCTGCCATTTTAATACTCAGCCGTTAATACATACATAACATTTAGATGTTCTCCGAGATTCAGAGGTTAGCTCCTCAAAGAATGAACATCTGCCAAGTAAAAGTTTAACTGGTGGAACTGGAATTTATTTACTGTCGGTGTATCAAATTTCTCCATTTACAATGATTTCAGCACACAGCTCGAGCTCCATTAACATCCATCACACGTTGTACATAAGACCTTTTGTACTTCATACTCATGATCTTTTCTCAAGCAGACATTCCTGAATGTTGTCCTCCCATAATTTCCTTGGCTTTCCTATACCTTTTCTTTCCTGCCACTCGGTCTGAAAAAATTCTCTCAGTAAGCACCTCATGACTCATTCTTTTAACATGGACAAGCCATCTAAGAATATTTAGCCTCCACCTTACTAACAAAATTTTGCCTCACGTTACACAGCTGCAACACATTTCATTCATCACATGATCAGAGAGTGTCTTGCCACAAATTCCTCATAAGTAATGCATCTTCCCAGCATACAAATTACTCCTATGTCTTTTCTGCAGTACCCAGGTTTCACTGCCTTACATCAGAGTAGGAACAATTTCACTGTTCTCCAAGATTCAGAGGTTAGCATATACACAGCCATTCGGGACTTTCTTGAGAACCCATCATACCTGTGAAATCCTCCAGGAATTCACTCACCTACTAATTTCACGATATAATTTGTACTCAGCAGTTAATCATTTTGAATAATTTTGTAGATTTTATCCACATTGTTTTCTTCTGTTTTTGAAGTGTCCCAGATGTTTTGTTGTCTTCAATATATAGCCTTCACTGAACATCTTGCCATGCAAAAACATGAGCACATCACATGCAGTCTACTCTGTACACCTCAATATAAGAAAGGATTTGGACATTCTGCATATCTACTTTCATCTGTGACAAGCTACACTTGCACTTTCGTTGACACATTTCGCCAAAATGATGGATGAATGAATGAATGAATGAATGAATGAATGAATGAGAGAGAGAGAGAGAGAGAGAGAGAGAGAGAGAGAGAGAGAGAGAGAGAGAGAGAGAGAGAGAGAGAGAGAGAGAGAGAGAGAGAGAGAGAGAGAGAGAGAGAGAGAGAGAGAGAGAGAGAGAGAGAGAGAGAGAGAGAGAGAGAGAGAGAGAGAGAGAGAGAGAGAGAGAGAGAGAGAGAGAGAGAGAGAGAGGGGGGGGGGGGGACTTTTATTTTTAGTTATGGACAGTTCAAGGTCAAAGCAAAGCCTACCCACTCACTTTTGTCCCGCATTGTGTTTCATTCATCGCAAACACAGTCTTGCTATTTCATACCATGCCTACACACATTTATTCATAATTTCTTGTGGAGATTCCACTATGTGTACGGAAGTATAGATCAAATACCCATTGAAACATGTATTTTGATTTACACTATATCAGTTAAGATACAGCAGAACAGTAGGTTTTTTCTTCCATAGTAAGCATTCCATGAGACATCTGAAAAGCAAGACTTTTTTAGATGACATGATCAAGCATCTCTTCTTACAGTTTCTACACATCTGCTTTTCAAATGCTGCAATATTGCATTTCTTCTTACCTTCACTACCCTCCTTCCTGCTTGTGCTATGGTTGGTAGCCATGTTGAAATAAATTCAAGAACACAATAACAAAAACTTTATGTGTGCGCTATCATGGAGAAGACAACTTTCTAATGCTCTTGAGTCAAAGAATATAATTTACAATACATCACACACACACACACACTTCATTTCCCCTAAAGAATGCATTGTTAGAAAATGAAGAACATACATTTAAAAAATAACAATAATAAACAGCAAAGTACAAAACAGAACTTAGAATTCACATATATTATATTAGATGAAATGTTTTTTTATGTGGTTTGATTTCTCTGGTGCAGGAGCCTCAAGGGGTCAAAGATGAAGTACCATAGTTTATAACAGACATGGAAAGGAAAACAACATAAAAACATACACTGAAGAGCAATTGAATTAGAGACAGCTGGCGTTATGCAAATGTGGCGATGTGGGCGGCCCTGTAAACGGAAACGACATGACATATGCAGCGATCCGACAATATAAGGAGTGATGCGATGGGAATCAGTAAGAGTCGGATGCAGTATGGGTAAGAAGAAGGATCTAAGCGCATTTGATCGTGGGCAAATTGTCGGGGCCCGACGAATGGGTCACTCCATCTCGGAAGTCATGCAGGCACTGGGATTTTCACACGCCACTGTGTCACGGGTGCAGCATGAGTACATTGAATCTGGTAAAACCATCCCTGCAAGGGCAAACAACAGCGGGTGGATGAGCGGGGTCATCATCGGCTAGCTCGCATTGTAACAGCGGATAGACAGGCCACAGTGCAAGAAATCACTCAGCAATTTAACACTGGTGCACATCGCTATGGGGTACAGATGCCATCGTCCCACAAGGGTACTGCTGCAGACCGCACATCACAGGGTGCAAAGATTAGCATGGGCACGGGAACATCACCACTGGACTCTAGACATGTGGGAAAATGTTGCCTGGACTGATGAGTCGAGATTCACGTTGGTACATGCGGATGGCAGGGTACAAGTACGGTGCAAACCACATGAAGCGACGGATCCTTCTTGCCAGCAGGGTACTCTTCAAGCTGGTGGGGGTGGCATTATCGTCTGGGGACTGCTTACGTGGACTGAAATGGGACCCCTGGTACGTGTGACATCGTCCCTCACAGGTCAACGTTACCGGGATATCCTGGACGACCATTTGCTCCCGTTTGTGCGTCTTCAACATCCCACTGGGGACCTCATCCTGCAACAAGACAATGCACCATGCCATCGCTCCCGAATTGTATCTGAATGGTTGGATGAACACTCCACCGATGTGACCTCGCTTCCTTGCCCAGCTAGGTCACCTGACCTCAATCCCATCGAGCCCATCTGGGATGCCATTGAGAGAGATGTTTGAGGCTCTGACCCCCATCCATAAAATCTCCGTGAAATGTGGGAGCTTGTTCAGGGGTCGTGGATTCGTATGGCTTCCCAACGCTTCCGGTGTCTTGTCGAGTCCATGCCGATACGAATCGCCGCCATCATCAGGGCGAAAGGTGGTGCTACACGTTACTAGACAGGTATCTCTACTTCAATTGCTCTTCAGTGTACTTAGGGGAAGAAACTTTATATTAATACAAGATGTTCAAACTTGCTGAATGATTCCAGTTACAAGCAAAGCTTTAATAACTCAAAACACACACAAGTTAAAATATATCATCATCATCATTGTCAACCATTATCAATCCACTGCTGGACGAAGGTCTCTCCAAGCCTCTTCCACAACGGTCTGTCTTGTGCCAGTCTCTTTCATGTTGCTCCCGCATACTTTAGAATTTCATCCACCCATCTCCCATGTGGTCTCCTTCTGGGTCTTTTCCTGTCCTTTGGAATCCAATCTAAAATTTCGACTGTCCATCGATGGCCTGTCCTTCTGGCAGTATGTCCAGCCCATTGCTATTTCAGGGATTTTACTCTGATCATGATGTTTTCCACTCTTGTCATTTTTCTGATCGACGAGTTCCTCTTCTTATCTCTCCTGGTTACACCAAGCATGCACCTCTCCATTCTTCTTTGAGTTGTCTGCAGCCTTTGTATGTCTCTTTTAGTTAAGGTCCACATCTCTGCACCACACATAAGCACTGGAAGGATGCATTGATCAAACACTTTTCTTTTAAGACATAATGGCATATTGCTCTTGAAAATTATGCTGTTTCTTCCAAAAGCTCTCCAGGCAAGTTTTGTACGCCGATTAATTTCTTCATCAATGTGACTCTCACTTGATATCTGCTGTCCAAGATAAACATACGTATCTGTTACCTCCAGCTTTTCTCCATCAATCGATAAATCTTCATTTCTAGTAAAAGCATTGTACATCACTTTTGTCTTCTGAAAGTTCATTTTTAATCCCACTTCTTTACTCTTGTCAGCAAGTTCCTGGATTATACCCTGCAGCTCTGATGGGGTAGTTGCAAAAATGACTACGTCATCAGCAAAACGAAGGTGAGTTAGATAATCTCCATTAATCTTTATCCAAAAGTACTCATGTGATTTTAACATATATACATAGTTAAAATCACATGAGGACTTTCGTGCTAGCGGTAAGCACATCATCAGATGAAAAACCAAGTTGGAGTTCCAGAAACACATTTATACATGGGTGTCATAGCCAAACATTCTCAATGAGAGGAAAGAAATTCAAAAAGTTCACTTAGTATAACGTAATATCACAAAATAGAGGCCTATAGAGTTCCATTAATGGTAGTCGGAATCTGCAACGTTAGAAGTAGGTATCGGAATCGAGGAAAGTAAAGTTTTTTAGGACTGGAAAATATAGCTGGGTGCTTCATCATTGAAACAAGTGTCCAGTCAATGTAAAATGTAGAGACTCTCCTTAAAGAGTACTACTGTTTCCACCATTGTAGAGGTGGGTAGAATGGAGACGTCTGTCCAAAATGGATAATCTGTACTACGTGAAGTAAGCCTGGCTAAAGCAGTAGATGACGAGCCATTTTTCACACTACATTGGTGTTCCTTTATTCTTGTTTGTTGTCTCTGTAGGGTTGAGCCGACAAATATAAGGTCCTTGTCTTGAGGATTGACTGATTTCATTGTAATAGAATAAATGCTGCATTTGTCCGACAATTCAACACAGTGCCAATCATTTTTAATCAGGGAATAAATGTTTGATGTTTTTAGCCCAAAACCAGCACCGTAATTGTGACAGATGTTTGATAAAGTCACATTCACATGAGGGACATAAGTTATTGATTCAACATATTTGACATCTCCTCATTCACGTGTCAGGGTAGTAAGTGTTGAGCTCTGGATTTCACGGTAAATTCTACAAACTTCTGAATACGGAAATCCATGTTCATAAGCAATGGTACATACTTTTTGAAGTTCTTCATCGTGGAAGGCTACAGAAGAGGAGTGGGTAAACGCTCGACGAATGAGAAAGTATAAGGGTAAAACCGTATACCTAGTCGGATGGGCAGAAGCACATGGAATCATGATGGGTATAGAAGAAGGCTTTCTGTAAACCGAATAATTCAGATACTGGGAGGTGGGGTTCCTACAAAGCCGGAAATCTAAAAATGGAAGTGAATTGTCACATTCAACCTCCACAGTAAAGGATATGGAAGGACAAATGGACGCCAACAACGTTGCAAAAGAAAAGAAGTTTTAAAGTGATGAAGGCCAAAATACCAAAATATCGTCAACATAACAAAGGTATAATAAAGGTTTAACCTGACAAGAGTCCAAAATGTGGTGAGAAGAAGTTCAGCCAACAGAGGTGAGAGGCCTTCATCACTTGAAAAACTTGTTTTCTGTTGCAACGTTGTTGTTGTCCATTTATCCTTTCATATCCTTTACTGTGGAGGTTGAATATGACAATTCACTTCTTTCGGATATTACCTGACTTATCATCTATGTCATATTTACACACACACACAAAAAAGAAAAACAGATTCACATCTTCAAAATTTTTAGTGAGAGGGAAATTACATGTCTCTTGTTTAGGGGCAGTGTCCCCACACAGCAAATAGTGGTGAGTAAAATGACAATACCAATATGAAGACCAGACTTTCACAACTGGCTTTAGATGATGCAGTCTGTTCTCTATCTGTTTTACTTTAATTGGCAAGATTAATTTTGCTTCTAAGAGAGCAGCTAGATCATGGCTTCAAGTCATGATCTAGGTTGAAGAAATTTATCTTGCAGAGTCAAAGAAATTTTCTCTTTTTTTTTTTGTCTAACAGAATTAATAATCATAACACAAACACTGAATGACTACCAGAAGCTGTAAACCCAACATTTTTCCACATAGTAAGGAGAAATTTACTACCTTTTCTGTATATATCTATAATTACACTTTAAATAAAAATTTACATAGGGCAGATGTGAACAATAATTTACTTTTTCCACTAATGAATAAGTTTAATGTTTTTTATCCAAGCATTGAGGTTTTGCATATCTCAAAATAGAGCAGCAACAAAATTCTGACTTCCATAACATCTGAAGTCATATGCTGCGACTTCATCTTGCAGTTGCAGTTAAGACTAAGTGATGTTTATTCAGTGATCATTCCAGTCATTTCTTTCAGGGTTCATTTAAATAATTTCTTTCAAGTTTCATTCCAATGATTTCTTTCAGGTTTCATTCCAGTCATTTCTTTCAGGGTTCATTCTATTAATTTCTTTCAGGGTTCATGCAAGTAATTTCTTTTAGGATTCATTCCATTCATTTCTTTTAGGGTCTATTCCAATAATTTGTTTCAAGGTTCATTCCAGTACTTTTGACAGGGTGGCACACATTGTCATGCTCAGTTATTAAAAAAAATTCTGCCATTTTTTTTTTTTTTTTTTTTGATTGGAGGTTTTACGACCACCGTGAGCAACTCAATGGACTATAAGCAGTCGCCCGTCCCTAATTTAGGGTCACTGGTTCCAGGGAAGGGAGAGAGCCAGTGCCGTAAGACAAACACAACATCCATGCCTGACCGGGATTCGAACCCGGACCCCTTACGGACGAATGATCAGTGGCCAACGCCTTAGACCACTGCGCCACCGGGGCGGCTCTGCCATTTCTATCCCCAGGTTTGAAAAATTCTGCTCTGCTCAATTCTCACAATACAATATGGGATATGTTTTCTGCTGTGCCAGTATGTAGAACCCTCTGAAAACCTGCAATATTCTGGGAACAATTTAAAACTAGTGTCAAGCAATTCCAATATATATATAATCCTCACTTTTAATGTCCTAAAGTATGAAACCAAAATTCATGGGGCTGAATTATTCAGACAGTTTCATAGGTAAATATATTCTCTAAAAGAAAAGCAAAATCCAGCAATATAGAGAACCTGCAGAGATGTTTCACAGATTTCAATGCATGTTTCAGAAAAGAATAATCACTACATAGTTACCTTGTAATTATACTCTTTCAACTTTTTCTCTTTCTTGAACACATCATGTTCCATAAAATTCAGTCGGTCATCCCTGTGAATATCGATGGTGGCAGCTATAGATTTTAATTTTCGGATGCGATGTTGAAAATGATGGAGTTCACCCTGTGAAAAATTTTAAATTAATATCAAGTTAACTGAAAGATATTTTGAGAAGGTAATGCTACATAACCAACAAACAAATTATAAACTACAACAAAATTATATATCTTTTTCATTTCTTGAACAAAACAAAAAAATGAATAACTGCCCCTTCAAGGTATTATTATACAAATTCCTATGCCAGAGGTTCCCAATCTGTGCGTTGTGATGCCCTAGGGCATCACCAGTCTTGGTCAGGGGCATCACAACTATATGCAAAAACTAAAACTTATAATTTATAGTAAAACAAAACATGCAAATTTTCAAGACTTGTAAATATTTTAAAGAATTAAATGTAAGAAAGAATAGTAACTATACTAGTGATCCAATTTATTGGCATAGGAATATATACATAAACGTTTCCAAGCTTTTGTACATCAACCAGATGGCTTTTTTAAGGAAGTCAGACAGAAACTCTAACTTCCTTAAAAAAGCCATCTGGTTGATGTACAAAAGCTTGGAAACGTTTATGTATACATTCCTATGTCAATAAATTGGATCACTATGATAGTTACTATTTCCAACATAATTGGTGTACTGTTCCTCGTTATCAATTTGTAAGAAAGAATGTTAAAAAAAAAAGAAATCACATCCTTTTTCTTGTTGTGAAAGTGCTCCCTGCATCTGAGTTCCAGACTGTAATGCTCTTTGAAAACTTGTGCAATCTGTGGCTTTGTACGGTGTTCAATACATCTTTAAGCGAATCTTTATAATCTCCCTAGAGCTCTACAGTCTGAAAACGGATGAGCCAGGCAAGGTCAAGTGATAACATTCTGACACCGCATTGTTGGATGCTTAGTTTACTATGCAGTCTTCATTCAATACATATGTATGTAGCATGTATAAACATTCCTTAGAACTGAGCTGCTGTATTTTAATAACTGTGAATGTAGTTATTTCTATGTGAGTGTGTGTTGGTTTATGATAACGGAGAAGCTTTTAAATAAAAAACGTGGTGCAGAAGAAGTTGCAAGTAGTTCTAAACAGGCAAGAAGGAACAAGTCCAGAAATCATGATGATACGTATACTTGGATTTTGGTTTCACATGCACTGTTAAGAATGAAGAACGTCGTCCTGAGCGTGTAATCTGTGTGCATAGGTAATCTGCCTGAATACAAGCTAGTAATGTAAATAACTATTTTCTTAATAATCTAAAGCAACTTATGGGAATTTACTAGGAAATTTTTTCATTTATAGCAAATTTTCGGAGAAAACTCTTCTCCTTCTTCAGGCTCTCTTGTTGTTGTCACTTTTTGCTTGTCACTATCATGGTTACGGTTTACCTTGACGGTTACGGTTAACCTTGACGGTTTAGGTTATTTTTCAACAAATCCTGCCAGATGTTAGGCAGGGAAAATCCTTTGCAGTCATTGATGATGGAATTTTGATTTTTCTCAATCTCTATTCCTTCTTTCAGTTTTCTTTTTTGGAAATTGCTTTGGAAACTGATTACTTTAAGGGAATTCCAATCCATGCTGTGCCCAGTTTCTCTAACATGCCTATCTAATCCAGTCTTGTTGGAGCAATTTTTTAGCTGCTTTATGCTGGATTAGATAGGCATGTTAGAGAAACTGGGCACAGCATGGATTGGAATTCCCTTAAAGTAATCAGTTTCCAAAGCAATTTCCAAAAAGAAAACTGAAAGAAGGAATAGAGATTGAGAAAAATCAAAATTCCATCATCAATGACTGCAAAGGATTTTCCCTGCCTAACATCTGGCAGGATTTGTTGAAAAATAACCTAAACCGTCAAGGTTAACCGTAACCGTCAAGGTAAACCGTAACCATGATAGTGACAAGCAAAAAGTGACAACAACAAGAGAGCCTGAAGAAGGAGAAGAGTTTTCTCCAAAAATTTGCTATAAATGAAAAAATTTCCTAGTAAATTCCCATAAGTTGCCTTAGATTATTAATTCAATTAAACTAGGAAGCCATTTCTCAATATGAGCTTTATTCAAAAAACTATTTTCTTTTTAAAAAAATACCACAAACTTGAATTTGGGCACTTTTTTTTTTTTAATTTTGAGAATAGGGGCATCGCACGAAAAATGTGACATGTGAAGGGCAGTGTGGTCTTGAAAAATTTGGGAACCACTTTCCTATGCCAATTTCAGTTTGAAATAAAACCATTCTAGAAGAATTACCTTTACATTCTTATAATAAAATGATTCTTTTTTTGTATTCCATTTATACTGGCCACTTTACACCTCTCCCACAGGAATTATTACTATCTGTTAATATTTTAAACATTGAATTTCTATAAGTACTGGTCAAAGCTGTTGTATTTAATGTTCACCTCCAAAGTTTTATTTAATGATTTGAAGTGTTTTACATCCTGTTAGAAAAAAAAAAAAAAAAAAAAAAAAAAAAAACATTTTATCATATTGAGATACAAGTAATTTGGTGCAATAATATAACACAATATAAAATTTGAAGAAACCTTTCATATTAAATTCACCATAAAGTACAATTTACTGATTTATAAAACATTACTAATACTATTGTAATATGTTCTTTCACTATACTTCAACATCTCCAGTATATCAAAATACATATTGTTGAAGGGGGAAAAAACAGTGTGCAGAAATCTTTTGTCATTTTTTGACAAAGGAACTTTTTATCATTTTTTTCAAACAGTAGCAGAAAGTATAATGTAAGTAAAGAAGCTTACAGCATTTTATTATTATTTGGGAACAAACTATCATAGCATCGAAAATTGGAATTGGTTAAAGCAAGTAAGTCTGGTCAGTTCCTCAATTTTTAACACCAGAACTGAAAGAATAACAACATTCTATATGTGTTTTATGCTTCTCGAATGATGTGAGGTGGTGTGAATACAGGAAAATCCTACAAATACAATGGCTGATCCATAAAAACTGAGAGTAAAATCACACAAAATGAAGAAATATGGATACAGCAAAATACATGTTATTCTTTCTCAAAGTATCTTCCCTCGGATGATATGCAACGGTTCCATCGTTCAGTCCACTTTTCAAAGTATGTGGTGAGGGCATTTTGTGGAAGCTGCTTTAGCAACCCCTGTACAGCATGAATAACATCAGCATCTGTGTTGAATATTGTGCCATGGAACTTCTCCTATATTGCTGGAAACAACCAGAAATCGCACGGGGTGAGGTCAGGATTGTAGGCAGGCTGTGGCATGATTTCAGTACTGCATTTCATAAGAAATTGTTAAGCACAAGCAGCCACATGTGGGCAGGCGTTATCATGGTGTAGGGTCCACTTGCTCACCAGTTCTGGTCTCTTAATCGATATGTGTTGTCGCAGACGCTTCAAGACTGTAATGTAATGCTCAGCATTGACAAAAATTTGTGGAGGAACAGCATGCTGGTAGAATATATTTTTATGATAAAAGAAAATTATCATCATCACCTTCCCAGCTGATTTAGTTTGGCACACTTTTTCAGAGGAGGAGAGACTACGTGTTTCCAGACACTCCTTGCACACTTTGCGAGGGGGTCGAAATAGTGGACTCATGCTTCATCGGCAGTTACTACCTGTTTAAAAAGTTTGGATCCTTTGCAATCATTTGTTTCCACTCATGACACACCTGAACTCAGGCTAATAATTGTTCTCTTGTCAGTTGATGAGGCACCAATCTGGAACACATAATGCAGCAGTAATTTGTCGTGTAGAATGCAGAATGCCGACGTTTTTGAAATATCAGTTGACGCCGCTATGCCCTCACGTCATTCGTCAATCTTCTTGCAGGATTGCCCAAACAGTTTTAACAATATGCTCCGTAATAACACTTTCAGGTCTACCTGGTCTAGGAGCGAGTTACGCCAATGAACGCCCTTTTTTGAAATTATGGTGACATCTAAAAATTGTTGACTCACCCAAACATTTATCTTTGTAAGTTTTTTCATTAAACAACTGTTTCAGGGGCCATTTTACCCAAACAATAGCAAAATTTTATTGTACAAGGCATTTCACTTCTTAGCTCTGAATCTCTCACCTCCAGGCATTTCACTTCTTAGCTCTGAATCTCTCACCTCCATAGTTGTATGGCGAAATGCAGACACACCTTAAATAGTGCAATAACAAAACCAGAATCATCTGCCAAGGCTAATAACTGTTGCCATAGATACTTCCTTAATTCAGTTAGTCATCTGTGTGGTTATCCCCCCCCTTTCTAATTGTTGCCAACTCAAAAAAAATATTCTCAGTTTTTATGAAACAGCTTTTGTGTTATAAAAAGTCAAAGTTTGGCTAAAGAAAGGTAGCCAAAGTTTGGCTACCTAACTACGTGACCATAAAAACAATATACATGGCATATATTGCCTGACTATGTCATGATAAAAACCATATACACTGCACAAAATGCTTAACTATGTGACGATAGAAACCATATACACTATATATAATCGATGGTTCTTCAGGCCAGAGTACATTATATTATATTAAAAACAGGAATTTATGCTTTTTAAAATCTTTAAACACGTTTCTTTATCTTAATGTTAACCAAACATTTTGTCTTTTAACTGAATTGAACTTCCTGCATATTTAAAACCATGTGGTCTCAGTTATATATACACTGCAAAATGCAACACCAAGAAGGAAGTATCTGATTGGCCTGAAATTCGCAGCATGCGTTGCCCGCAAGAGGACATGCAAATGATTAGCATTGCAGGGCATATGCAAATCATGTGCGCCCGGAAGCACTATAAGAAGGGTGCACAGAAGGCGGGTTGTAAGTAGTGGAAGTGTGTTGTGCTGCCGGACCTGTGCGTGGGAAGCTTCCTGATGCCTCGTCGCAGAATATGGCAGTCATTCCAGCACGTTTCGGAGGTCGACAGAGGACGAACAGTGGCTTATCGCGATAGCGGTTTATTGTACCGAGACATAGCCGCCCGTGTGGGATGACATCCAGCCACAGTGAGGCGAGTATGGATTCGGTGGGTGCAGGAGGAACAGACGGACTGACGTGAACGATTGCCGCAGCCGCGGTACACCACCGAACGAGAGGACCGGCATGTTGTGCGGCGGGGATCGACGGCTCGCACCGTCACATCACGAACGTTAGCGTAGGAATTAGGGTGTGTTGCGCAACAACCTGTGTCAGCACGTACCGTTCGACGTCGTCTGCAGGAGCGGGGACTTGTCGCACGGCGGCCATTGCTCCGATTACCACTGACATTACACCACCGGCAAGTGCGGCGGCAGTGGGCCGTTGAACGCCGCACCTGGACTACGGAATGGCATGACACTGTCTTCTCTGACGAATCCCGCTTCTGCTTGCAACACCACGATGGTCAGATCTGCGTGTAGTGACGCATTATCTTGTTGAAAGTAGCCATCGGCATTGGTTTAAGCCATACACATGACAGGATGCACTTGGTCCGCAATGATGTTTAGATATGATGTGCCAGCCAGACGTTGATCAACACGAATTAAAGGGCCCAAAGCATGCCAGGAAAACATTCCCCAAACCATAACGTTGCCTCCACTAGCTTGAAGGGTTGTAGCAATGCATTTGGGGTCCATGCTTTTGTGCTGTTTCTGCCAAATTCTCACTAGGCCATCGGTATGGTGCAACTGAAAATGTGATTCATCGGATCACATAATTTGCTTCAATTATCAACTGTCCAATCCTTGTGCTCCTGCGCGAACTGGAGACATTTTCTCTTGTTAACTGCAGACAGCAAAGGTGTTCGAACAGGCCTTAGGCTGCCATATCCCATCCGATGCAGTGTACGGTGAACAGTGCATGCAGAGATCATTTGAGGGGATCCTTGATTAAGATGGTCTGTAATTGGCTGCACTGTTGCCCTTCTGTTGTCTGTTACCAGTCTGGACACTATCCGTTCCACCCGAGCAGTCACTAGTCGATGACGACCACACGTTGCACGTAGAGACCCAGTTTTTTGGCTGACAGCCCAGTCTTTAAACATTTTAACAACAGCTGCTCTGGAACATTTCACGAATGCAGCGGTTTCGGTGATACTCGCTCCATGGTTCCGAGCTCCTACAATCATCCCACATTGAAAGTCCGTCAAATCGCATTTTTTACCCATCTCGTCACCCAAAAATTACTTCTACTTCTGTCGCAAGCACTAAGCTTTCCCTTTTTATACTAGCCTTGCCCTCTGGCACCAACAGCATGCAGCCATAGCTCATTTGCTTAAAACTGTCAGGTGGTAATAATAAAGTGGCCACTCAGTGTACAACTTATATACACAGCTGGCCACCCAAAAGGCAACACCAAGAAGGACGGACACGATATAGCAAAGCCAGATTTACTGGACACATAACAACAGATACAAAGATGAAACGATTGAGCTTACAGGCCCGTGCGACTTGCGGAACACGCAGACATCAATAGTTCGTGTGGCCCCCATGGCTGGCAATAACAGCCGCTACACACCGCTGCATCGAACGAAAGATGCTTCGGATGTGGGTTTGGGGTATGTCGGTCCAGGCTGCTTCCACACGTTGCCACAGTTTATCAGGCATAGCCTCGGATGGTGCTTGCTGAGCCACTCGGTTGCCGATCAGCGACCAGACGTGTTCGATGGGCGACATATCGGGAGAAGAGGCGGGCCACAGCAGCAGTGACACCTGGTGGGCCGTGAAGAATTGTTGCACAATCCGTGACACGTGCGGGCATGTATTGTACTGTAGAAACGTGGCCGCTGGCAGGTCCTGCAGGTAAGGGAGGACTACAGGCTCCAAAACGTCAGAGATGTAGTGGTGGCTGTTGAGTGTACCGGCGATGCGTACCAGAGGGGTGCGGGTGTCATATCCAATTGTGCCCCAAACCATAACGCCAGGCGACGGACCGGTATGGCGATGCATAATGCAGGCATCATACAGTCTCTCGCCACGGTGCCACCACACGCTGATCCGACCATCCTGGTGTTGCAGGCAGAAGCGAGATTCGTCGGAGAAGACAAAGTCGTGCCATTCCGTAGTCCAGGTGCGGCGTTCAATGACCCACTGCCGCCGCACTCGCCGGTTGTGTAACGTCAATGGTAATCGGAGCAATGGGCGCCGTGCGACAAGTTCCCGCTCCTGCAGACGCCGCCGAACGGTATGGGCTGACACAGGTTGTTGCACAACACACCCTAATTCCTATGCTAACGTTCGTGATGGGGCGGTGCGAGCCGTCAAAGCCCACCGCACGACATGCCGGTCCTCTCGTTTGGTGGTATGCCAAGGCTGCGGCAATCGTTCACGTCAGTCCGTCTGTTCCTCCTGCACCCACCAAATACATACTCGCCTCACTGTGGCCGGATGTTGTCCCATACGGGCGGCATGACTCGGTATGATAAATCGCTGTCGTGATAAGCCACTATTCGTCCACTGTCGAACTCCGAAACGTGCTGGAATGACTGCCGTATTCTGTGACGAGGCATCAGGAAGCTTCCCACGCACAAGTCCGGCAGCACAACTCATTTCCACTAATTACACCCCGCCTTCTGTGCACCCTTCTTATAGTGCTTCTCGGTGGCGTGCCGGACACACATGATTTGCATATGCCCTGCAATGCTAATCGTTTGCATGTCGTCTCGCGGGCAACGCATGCTGCGAATTTCCGGGCAATCAGATGCTTCTTTCTTGGTGTTGCAATTTGGGTGACCAGCAGTGTATATACAATCGTGGCCCAAAGTCCTGCACCAGTAGACTGAAAGTCAATTTTTGATGTTTGAAGTCAACTTATGCAGCATAATGGTAAAGTCAGGAACACATATTATTCATCATTTTAAAGAAAATTTTATGCTGAATACAAATACTTTTACAGAATGTTATTACCAGTAATAGAAGTGAAGTTACAAGCAAATATGTGCAAGTCAGGAAACACAAATCCAGTTCTGAAAAAGTGTTCGAGCCCCTCTAATCCACTATAGCTTTCTCCGACGTCTGCTAGTGAGATCTAAAAGGATAAAAGGATGTAGAATATCTGCCAACTTAGAACGCAGCTGCTTGTAGTCAGTTGATAAGAGTTTATGCAGAATTCCTGGTGATATTTGAATTTCAGAATGTCAAAGACACGAAAATGGGTCCTACCTCTTCAAACCAGGACAAAAATTATCTACTTTACATGAACTTGGATTCAGTAGTCGTAAAATTGCTGTTAAATGTGGCTGTGACCATTCCACTGTCTTGTACACCATTAAAAGAGTTGCAGAAACTGGATGTGTGGGAAACAGAAAAAGAACAGGTCGACCAAGGATGTGTACTGAACGTGATGATCACATGTTGATTCGTCGTTCCTTAAAATCAAGGTTCAAAACAGCCACTGATATAAGAAATGAATGGGAGAATGAAGTAGGCATTATTGCATCTGCACGAACATTTCGTCGTAGGCTACAAGAAAATGGACTGACTGCACGAAAAGCTGCACGAAAGCCTTTCCTTACTGAACAGCAACGGCTCAAAAGAATTGCTTGGGCCAAGGCACACAAGAATTGAACTGTTGATGAATGGAAATTTTTTATTTTCAGTGATGAAACAACTGTTACTATTTCCGCTAATAATGGAAATAATTAAGTACGTCATCGGGCTGGTGAAAGATATAAAGGCATACTGCACCCAGCCAACAATCAGACACCCACATTCGGTGATGTTATGGTCCTGTATTTCAGCCAGTGGTGTTGGCCATCTGCACATTGTTGATGGCACATTGAATCGATCGAAATATGTGGATATTTTGGAGTCCAAACTGCTACCATATGCACAAGACATGGGTTTGGGGAATTTTATCTTTTAGGATGATAATGTGCCATGTCATCGGTCAAAGTTGGTTGATGAGTGATTTAATCAAAATGTTATAAGAAAACTTCAGTGATCGGTACAGTCACCAGATCTTAATCCCATAGAGAATCTGTGGGTGAGATTGAAGCAAAAGATCCGTCAACAAGGACCCACATTTAGAGTTTGCAAGGGCAGTGTGGCACCATGTTATCACCAAAGGACAACTAGAGAAGCTCATTAGTTCCATGCCAAGAATATGCACTTTGTTACTAAGACTGTGGTCATCCAATTAAATATTAAAGCATATTTGCTTGTTGGTAAGTTATTTCAAGTGTCCTGCAAGTTTCAATAATGTACTGTACAGTAATTTTAAGTTAAATGCATTGTACACTAATTTCACAAATTCCACTATTTTTTGCTTTTTATGACTAGATGCTGTACTTTTGCTTGTAACTTCACTTCTATTACCAGTGACAACATTATGTAAAATTATTTGAATTCAGCATAAAATTTCCTTTAAAATGATGTATAATATGTATTCCTGACTTTACCATTACGCTGTATAAGGTGACTTCAATCAAAAATTGACTTTCGGTCTACTGGTGCAGGACTTTTGGCCATGACTGTATATATATATCATCATCATTGTCAACCATTATCAATCCACTGCTGGACGAAGGTCTCTCCAAGCCTCTTCCACAATGGTTTGTCTTGTGCCAGTCTCCTCCATGTCACTCCCGCATACTTTAGAATTTCATCCACTTATCTTCCATGTGGTCTTCTTCTGGGTCTTTTCCTGTCCTTTGGAATCCAATCTAAAATTTCGACTGTCCATCAATGGTCTGTTCTTCTGGCAGTATGTCCAGCCCATTGCCATTTCAGGGATTTTACTCTGATCATGATGTTTTCCCGCTCTTGTCATTTTTCTGATCCACGAGTTTCTCTTCTTATCTCTCCTGGTAACACCAAGCATGCACCTCTCCATTCTTCTTTGAGTTGTCTGCAGCCTTTGTATGTCTCTTTTAGTTAAGGTCCACGTCTCTGCACCATACGTAAGAACTGGAAGGATGCATTGATCAAACACTTTTCTTTTAAGACATAATGGCATATTGCTCTTGAAAATTATGCTGTTTCTTCCAAAAGCTCTCCAAGCAAGTTTTGTACGCCGATTAATTTCTTCATCAATGTGACCCTCACTTGATATCTGCTGTCCAAGATAAACGTACGTGTCTGTTATCTCCAGATTTTCTCCATCAATCGATAAATCTTCATTTCTTGTAAAAGCATTGTACATCACTTTTGTCTTCTGAAAGTTCATTTTTAATCCCACTTCTTTACTCTTGTCAGCAAGTTCCTGGATCATACTCTGCAGCTCTGATAGGGTAGTTGCAAAAATGACTATGTCATCAGTAAAACGAAGGTGAGTTAGATAATCTCCATTAATCTTTATCCCTTTGTTTTCCCAGTTCAGTGATTAAAAGACATTTTGCAATGTGCCATTAAAGAGCTTGGGAGATATGGTGTCACCTTGTCTCACTCCTTTTCCAATTTTTATGTGTGCTGTATTACAAACAGCCGAATCTTTGCACTTGTATTTTCATAGATGTTATTAATAATATTAATGTATGCATCTTCAATATGGCAGGATTTCAAAGCCATTGTAACTGCTGATGGTTTCACTGAATCAAAGGCCTTTTCATAATCGATAAAAGCCATGCACAATGGAAGTTCATATTCCCTCGCTCTTTCAGTTAGTTCTCTCAGTACATGGATATGATCTATAGTGCTGTAGTTACTCCTGAATCCAGCTTGTTCTCTCAGTTGAGCCATGTCCAGTGTTACCTTCAAGTGGTGTGAAAGAACTTTAGTGAAGATTTTATAAACCACTGATAGGAGGCTGATAGGTCTGTAGTTCCTGAGATCCTCAATGTTACCTTTTTTATGTAGCAGGATCATTGTAGCGTTGTTCCAATCCTCAGGAATCTTCCTTTCATTAAGGCGTTGAGTGAAAACTTGGGCGAGTACTGTTTCAATTTCTCCACTTGCTTCTTGTATGATGTCTACAGTGATTCTATCTTCTCCTGGAGCTTTTCCCCACTTAATGTTCTTGATTGCATGTGCAACTTCTGCTGGGAGGACTGGAAGAACTCTGGTACCTTTCATGATGTCTAGAGTACATGTATCATCCCTTTCATATAATTTGGAGTAGAAATCTTTCATTCTTGTTCATCTTTCACTCATATTTCATTTATATCAGTATTAAATTATGTATATATATATAATGAAATATGGTGGAAAGGAATGCCAACACAAACATCAATTTACAAAAAAGGAAAAGAGAGAGCATCCAATTAGGGGCACTGTACTGATTAAATCTGAAATTCAGAAATTATCATTGCCCTCCCCAGAACCATTGATGTAAAGTATGCTACAGGTAATTTTTATTATATGAAATTTGTTCTACTTTTGAAGCTGAACAGCTTCAAGGAGGCTGTTGAATTAGCACAATCTTGATTGCAATGATTGACCTACACCAGAGGTGTTAGTTCTTTAATAAATACTGCGACACTAGCATTCTAAAAGAATGTGGCTAATTCAGTGATTTATGAACTGCATCTGACAAAACAACAAAACAACTTTCGGTTAAAAGTGGTTTTAACAAAAGGGATTTTTGTCTGTGATAAAACAGAAAACCAAGATCAATACAGGAGTAAGCACTGCAATAGAAACTAGGGGAGGGAGAAGGGTCATGCAAATATTGTTATGAAACTTGCAAAAATATATGGTTAATGATTAAGATCCCATGAAATATGTGAATTGAAGGTTTACTAACTTTCAAGATAAAGCATTAACTCAGCTCTGTGAAGGGAGAGTTGTTAATGCTTGACCTCCCAGGTAGATAAAGTATTATTAACCATGAGTCATGAGCACTGCCAGGACTTTCTTTTTTCTTTCTTTTTTTTTTTTTTTGAAGGGGGGGACGGGGAGGGCAGCTAGTGATTAAATAATATATATATGTAGAACTTGTTGCATCTAGGGGAATTCAATGCTGCACTACTGACGCAATCAGCCATCACATCTATAACATCTTTATTAGAAGAACACACAACACAAGTAACATAAGACGATAATTAACAACTTAAAACGAATTCACTCCATAACAGACAACTGCCATCAACAACCTTCTTCCTTCTTCTCAAAACGAACTTCTGCTGCACTGCTCTACACGTGCATTGTCTCACCTGTGAAGTGCTCATTAGACAGTGCTCTGCACGTGCGTCGTCTCATCTATGAGGTAGAATTGTTGGTACATGTAGTTAGTCCATTTGAATAAGCAGACATCCTACAAACTCATCTGTGAAGTGCTCGTTAGATGGTGCTCTGCACATGCGTTGTCTCATCTGTGAAGTGATCGTTAGATGGTGCTCTGCACATGTGTTGTCTCATCTGTGAAGTGCTCGTTAGATGGTACTCTACATGTGCGTCGTCTCATCTATGAGGTAGAAATTATCATTACATGTATTTAGTACACTTGAATAAGCAGACATCCTGCATATATATATATATATATTTAACTTTGGACAGTGTATTTATCTGGCTTCTGATAGTTTTATTGAAGGAAACAAAACACCTCTTTACTCATTCAGGAAAATGAAAGTAGATTAAAAAAACACTCTTTCATGAAAATAAAAAAATTCAGTTGTCTTTTTTCTTTCTCGAATTCATTGATGACCTTTTTAATAAACTGCTCTTTCATGTTATTCACCTTCTCTCTGTGATACTTAGAACAACAAATAAGATTATCTTCTACCACTGTAGAACAGCCACATTTTTACTCTTCTCAAAGTACTAAAAGATCTTTCAATTGTACAGATAGTTGGACACAGTGAAAGGAATATAATTAGAGCCCCTAAACAGCAGAGAATAAATTGTCATGTACATCGCAAATTGATAAATCCTCTAGCTCTACATTCAATCTGCTTTCCTCTTTCCACAATTTGAACCATGAATTGGCTTCTTCTTTAAGGTTGTGAATGATATCAGAATCAATAATTTTAATTTTTGATAAAAATGTTTTATGTGGAGCCATAAGGCAATGGCCACCAGGGAGGGGCCATTTCTTTCTAAGGAGGGCAATGGCCCCATTGCCAGAGCTACCCCTATTACAATACCCGTAACAGGATCACCGATTCCAATATCTAGAAGAGGATGGCCAATCTGTACAAAAATCAGCAGGTCAAAGCGACATGTTCAGGTACAAAAGTGAATCCAGTATCTGACAGACCAACCCAGCAGCAGTGGTGGTCAATATCAACATAAATGCAATAACCTCTCAGCTAAATATACCAAGATTTTGTGGCTACTAATAGTTTCCTAGCTTCCAATGAATGATTCCCAGAGAAGCAGCTATTTGTACAGAATGCCAAAATGACACTTTTGCCAACCAAATGGACAACTAAATGCCCTTGAGAGGGGGTTGATTTTTGACTTCAAGAGGCAGATGATCAACCATTAATATAGTGGAATATGAGGGCCACAACAATATCACAATCACTCAATACTGGCAACAGTTTGCAGGAAAGCACACACCCATCACATTGGAACAAGAGCATGCCAGATGACTATGCTACTGGCAGACCATCTGGCAAAGCAACTGGCTTATACATTGCCTACAGATATGATAGCTTCCAAAAGCAGGGCACTGATGCTAGTCGGAAGTTATCATTCCACCAAACACACTGAACCATTTCACCAGCAAGTGATGAAGGTGGGATTGCATGCATGATATCCATTGCAGTACCTGCCACTGAACAATATCTGTCTGAAAAGGTGTGGCTCACAAGTCAGCCGAGGCACAGAATAGTGTCATGTGAACTATAGCGTGAATGCTACTTCTTCATAAGATTCAATGATCACCACATACTTATGTGGTGGCAACACAATCAACATATTTACCACAAAATGACATGCAGCATGAGCAGTGGGTGTCATGGTCTGTGAAGTTATCAGCTATCACAATCTATAGCTGTTGATGGCTTGACCACAATATTACAGACATACTAGAAACCATTGCTATCCCCACCCAATAGAGGGTGCCTGGCACAATGTTTCAGCAAGATATTGCCCCTCCACATACTGCAAATATCTCCTTAGGACATCTACATGGTGTGTGTGGCATGCTACTTTTGGGTGTTGCAGTTGCAATGGCAGAGGGCACAGAGTTACATGATTTTAAATCCACTATTAAAACTTAGATGGTCACATCTTAGCACTTATCAAGATTTTAATACATATGCCTACAACCAGTATTTTACCACACACAAGAAAGGCAGCAGTTTTAATAATCAATACCTGTGTTTTACTTTATCATTTACAAATGAAAACAAAGAAAGAAGTACTGTAGATATTTATTTACCTTCAGACTTTCTAATTCAACTGGGGAAAAATTTGACTTCTGAGCTATTTCCCAAAGGCTAAGGACTTGTGGCTCTTCAAATTCAAAGTTAGGTACATTTGATAAGATTTTGCCAGTCAAATAGTTGTATCCTGTTCGCAGCTCGTCATGCTTTTCTCGAAGTTCTTGGTGAGGATGCTTTAGTGTTTTCCACGATTCTTCTCCTTCCTCGGCCGAAAGAAATTTCTCAATGGAATTTGCAGGTTTATCTTTGTAAAATCAAATCAGGTAGTTAATAAAATAAGACACTCCAAAGATATAGCTTTCATACATTGTTCCAAAAACAGTCACATGTACATACATGTGCAGGATGTGTAACTAAATTCTCGTTAAAAAAACAACTACATTTTTAGAACTACCAATTATTATGACTAATTATATTAATTCAACATTTGTCGAAAACATTACGTGGTTTCAGAAATTATTAACTATATGTCAACAAAATAGTTTCCATATCATCTACTGTTTCGTACGTTGAAATTCGAGCACGGGAAAAACGTCCATATAATAAAAAAAAATTTTATTTCAACTTGTCACTAATATTCCTTTTTGATGTTCCTTATAATAGTTTAGAATTTTATTATGAAGATTACAAATTTATATGAAAAAATGTTTTTATATGTGCAGTCATATGCATCATAAGTTGTCAAAGTCCTCCAATACGTAGAGACAATATGTATTAAATGATTAACATTATTCCAGATTTTAACTCATGATTCACGAAATTAATACAATAGAAAAGAACTTTTGAACCTTTTGATTATGACGCGTTGAATCAGTAATAAGCCATCTTGTTATCGAAGAAGGCACGATTTTTCTTTCCTGTGGTATCAGCTTCCAAGTTGAACTTCGATCTTATAATTTCTTATTATAGATGATGGTTGCATGTTTCCTTTTCCGTGGCTCGATATCATAAACTAGTTTCAATTCCTTCTTTTTTTTTTTTTTTTTTTTTTTAACAAGATGGCTTATTACTTATTCAACGCATCATAATCAAAAGGTTTGAAAGTTCTTTTCTATTGTATTAATTTCGTGAATCATGAGTTAAAAAACTGGAATAATGTTAATCATTTAATACATATTGTCTCTACGTATTGGAGGACTTTGACAACTTATGATGCATATGACTGCACATATAAAAAACATTTTTTCATATAAATTTGTAATCTTCATAATAAAATTCTAAACTATTATAAGGAACATCAAAAAGGAATATTAGTGACAAGTTGAAATAAAATTTTTTTTTTATTATATGGACGTTTTTCCCGTGCTCGAATTTCTAGTAACGTGCAAAACAGTAGATGATATGGAAACTATTTTGTTGACATATAGTTAATAATATTATGACTAATACAGTTTTAAAAGTCTTAAGATGCACTGTTTTATTTTTCCAAATTTTTTCTTTCCTAAAACAGATGTCCTTATATTAGAACATTAGCAGAAGTAAGGGTTTTTCATTTTCATTTATATATAATTAATCCTAGATTTTATTGTGGTTTTATCACTTTTTCAAATTTGGTTGTATGAATTCATTTGCATGCTTTTGCATTTATACATTAAATTTCAAATTCCAGATGACAGTTGTTTGACACGGTTACATACAAACTCAGAATATGATGCAGCTTCCTGAGAATCAAGAGGCATAATTGGTTGGAATTCTTTCTGAATGATGTTCTTGACCTTGATTGCCCCTTTTACACACACATAGTTCCTGTGTATCTCTACCAAGTACTCATCAAAAAGCTTTCCTGATAAAAGACATGCCCTCCACATCTCTGTTTCTTCCTTTTCCATCACACACAATCTTCCTAATCTGCCTGGAAATAATCACATTCCCCATAGTAACTGTTCCTTATTCTTTTTAGTAACTGTTTACCAAACTGCACTTTACTTCACAACTTCAGATGTGAATTTTTTAAGCTTCTTCTTAAAATAATAAAAATCAGTGATTTTTCCTAAAAAAAAGTTTCACCTGAAAGAAACATTTAGTGTTCTTAAAGAATGAAAGAATATGATAAAAATTAAAACTGACTTGGAAAAGCTCAGGAATAACAGTTTCTTCTATATTGCTCTTTACATGCAAGTGTACAGACATACAGAATCTGTAGACAACTTAAAGAAGCATTGAGAGATGCAGGCTTGGTGTAATTAGGAAAGGTAGCAAGAGAAACTCATGGATCAGAAAAATGATATAAGTCGACAATATCATGATCAAAGTAAAAACCCTGAAAAGCAGTGCACTGGACATATTGCAAGAACTGACCACTGTTGGACAGCTGAAATATTAGATACGATATCAAGGGACAGAAGTGTTGAGTTGACTTGACTTGATTTTATCATTTTCACAACTAATTTGTGTCTAATCGTATGGCAATAGTGTGTGTTACTTCTTCCATGCTCTCATACTTAGTTGTAAACAAGTATTCTATTCACAAAATATAATTGTTATTTTTTGATTACTTGTGCTTTAATTATGCATCTAGCTTTCATCTAACAATCCTACAAGAAGAAGACTGTATGGGAGATCAGATGAAATTTGAAAGCATGTAGGAGCCACATGAAAGAGAATGGCTCAGGACAGAGAGTTGTGGAAGAGACTTGGGGAGACCTTCATCCAGCAGTGGGTTGATATTATTTGATATGAAAGTGCACGGAAACTAAGGAAACCACCAGCACCTATAAGCTATTAACAGGGGCATATATAGATTTTTTGGGGGGAGGGGGGCAACAAAAAAAAGTTTTTGAAATCCATCAGGACAAAATAAAACAATCAAAAATAAACGAAAAAAATCAAATCATTTTTTAATGTACGTTGATGCATTTTTATTAAATTAAAGCATTTTTTTCTAATGAAAGTTGCATTTTAACAAAAAATGAACACTTTTGGGGGTAAGGCCTATTGCCCCCTCCCCTCTAAATATATGCACCTGGCTGTTAACTTCAAAATAAATTTTGTGTTCAAGATGATAAATGCAGCATGGTTCTCTCACAGTTCTTAAAAAATGTTGGGCAGCAAAAAAATTTTCTAACATGCCACTAATGACACAAAGTGTGAAGGAAATCACTTTGAAAATGAACACAAAAGAAAACACAATTTCTAATAGATGGCAGCAGGAGTTAGTTTTTCATGGAACTTTTAAGTTGTTTACAGAGAACATGATGATGTATATATCTTGAAACAGCTGAAGGATGGAAAAATGCTTTACTAACAATACTTACAAAACTGTTTTCAATACAAATGGAACTGGAATTTTTTTATTGTTTTGCATCCATCAAGGGTTTTCATGCTTAAAAACTCATCTGTGCCATGGTGGCTAGAGGGAGGAAAAATTTCTAATAGTAATGTGTACAAATGTGGATGAATCTGAAGATCTTACACCACGTCAACTAGAGAAATCCAAAAAAAAAAAAAACATGCTGCTTTAAAAATTGGGAGACTTTATCAAAGCAGTCAAGTACAAACAAAGTGCTAGATGATGAATAATATTTTAACTTAGCTCATTAAAGAAACTCAGACAGAATATGTTCCATGAGAAGCATTGTCCCTCTAACCAGCAGAGCATTGATTTCCTAAATAATATTAAAGTTAATTGCCTACCACCAAATTACACAAGCAAGTTGCAGCCTTTGGAATGGTGCATAATTAAAATTTCAAAATTTCAGATATTTTTACTAAGAAAAGCCTTGTGCAATTTGTTATTAACTATAACTGAATAAAGATCTGCATGAAAATATGAAAGTTCACATTCTTCAAGCCTTGCCATTAATGTCAGTTGGATAGCACCATCTCATCAAAAAACAAAGCAAAACTGTTTCACTAAAGCTGCTGTTTTTGTCAAACATATTGAGATTAGTAAACTTACACATTATGCAGTAATGTGAACTTGCTGAAAATGATATGCCTCTTGCCATATGGAAATATTTGATGGATGAAGGAAGCTTCTACATTTATGCCAGGTGTGATGAAGGACTAGCTAACTACATCACTTTTTCTCACTACTGATAAACTTACATCACACGATAACAATGAGAAAGAAGATAATAAACATAGAACAGACATAGACTCAGCTTTCACAAAAGCTGAGTCTATTTTTTATCTCAAGTTTTTCGCAGCCACAAAATTAATGATGTGACAAAAATTTAAACTTCTTTTTACTCTGAATTTGAAATAAGCACATTTTAGTGAATACTTTAGCATGGCTTTAGTCACACCTCCTAGAAAACAGAGATTGATTTGAAGAAGACAGTACTTCCAAGTATAGAATGAATAATACATACATACATATCACTAAGCTGTTCTCTGAGATTCAGAGGTTAGCTCCAAAAAGAAATACAAACTTCCAGATATTTTTACTTATTGTTGTCGTATCAAACTTCTCCATTTACAGCGATCTTGACATACAACTCGTGCTTCACTAATAACCATTACACGCCGTACACAAGATCTTTTATACTTCATACTCATAATCTTTTTCTCATGCAGACACTCCTGAATCTGATCCACCCATGTCTTCCTTGGCCTTCCTCTGCCTTTCCTTCCTGCCACTTGGGATGAAAAGAATTTCTTAGTAAGCATTTCATCACTCATTATTTCAACATGGCCAAACCACCGAAGCATATTGGTCTCCACCTTGCTAACAACATTTTGCTTCACATCACACAACTGCAATACATCTTCATTTCTCACACAATCATATCGTGTCTTGCCACAAACCCCACGTAAGTAACGCATTTCTCCAGCACACAAACAACTCTTATGTTTCTTCTGCAGTACCCAGGTTTCACTGCCATACATCAGAGTAGGAACAATTACAGTTTCATACACAGCCATGTGGGCCTCTTGAGAGAACCCATCATTTCTGTGAAAACCTCCCAGAGCAGCTATGATTTTCAAAGAAGAATTCACTCGCCTACTGATTTCACCGTCCAACTTGTTCTCTCTGTCAAACAAGCTTCCTAAATACACAAACTAACTCACCTGGACTAGCGTCCCGCGACAGAGATATCCACATGTTTCGAGTTATCTCATTGGCAGCAATAAAACCGGCACCCACCAATTGGCGACCGGCACTGAAACAGCACTTGTAGTTCGTTTACGTCGTCGAAGTCGTGACACAGGTTGTTTACATCTTAGTTAACATTAGTTTCTTCATTGGCGGCTGTCGGCACAAATCGAACAATTTAACCTGTTTGCAGTATACATCCAATTATAAAAATGGCTATTCTTCCACAAACAGGCGCATTCCTCACAGCTAAGACAGCGGAACGCTAGAACAGCTCCGCGAGCAATCTACTGTTTTCGATCTGGCAATGCATCTGTTGTTGTTTACATTCGAATGCAAACATTATGGGTGGTTATCTTTGCATTATGTTCTTACTTTTTATTCATCATGATGACTAACGTTGTTTTATTTTTGTACTAAATGAAAACTATAACTGAGATGTTGAAAAAGAACTAAAAAAAATGAACGATCTTACCGCTATATACGTTGGGAGACTGATAAAAAAATTATACTTTCGTATTTAAAGTAAGTATTTAAATTCGTACTGAGAAATATATAGCAAAAGACAATTAAAGAAAAAAAGCAGCGATATTTATTGCCATTCGTGATTCCTTATTATTTCAAGGGTGGGTAGCGTACCATTCACACCATGATATGCATGTTTTTTCTATCTCGTACGACATCGTTAACGAGACGATACAAATTCCATTGAGGCATTATAAAATACAACAGACCAATTCAAGGACAACTTCATGGGATTTTAATACTATCGAAGGGTAATATGGATGGACAACTTAATATTTACTCAGCGTTGCCAGATCGAAAACAGTAGATTGCTCGCGGAGTTGTTCTAGCGTTCCGCTGTAAACAACAAGTGTCATTTCAGTGCCGGTCGCCAATTGGTGGGTGCCGGTTTCATTGCTGCCAATGAGATAACTCGATACATGTGGATATCTCTGTCGCAAGACGCTAGTCTCACCTGGTCCATCACAGTGCCATTTATGCTTACATTACATTCAGTGCTACCCGTTGCTCTCTCAAACACCATAACTTTGGTTTTTCCCTTATTTATACTCAGTTTGAATTTCATGCAAACTTGGTGCATTCGAGTCAACATACTCTGCAACTCACTTTTGCTTTCTGCCAACAGGACAGTGTCATCCGCATACAGCAATCTGCACACACGGATATCACCAAGACATAAACCACTATTATCTATTTTGGCATCACGCATGCATGCATGCATCCATAAATATATTAAACAGCCATGGTGACATTACACAACCTTGTCTAACTCCTGCACTAATGGAAAACCATTTTGATAAAACACCATTCACTCGTACACAAACTCTACTACCAGCATACATGGCTTTTACACTATTAAGTAGATTCCCAGTAACACCATAATCATTCAATACCTTCCACAAAAGTGTCCTATTCACTCGGTCGTAAGCTTTCTCTAAATCTATGAAGGCAGTAAAAACTTTCTTCCCAACAGCCAGACACTTTTCAATCATCGCACGTAATGCAAAAATCTGGTTAGTGCAGCCTTTACCAGGCATAAAACCACTCTGAATATCCCACACTTTCAATGATGTAAGACCCCGTACTGTTTCAATAACAACCTTACCAAACACTTTCCCTGGCACACTCAGTAGGCTAATACCACGATAGTTCTTGCATTCAGTCTGATCACCTTTTCCCTTATACAACGGAACAATGATAGCAACCTTCCAATCCTGAGGGACCATTCCTAACTCCCAGCACAACTGGCAAATTTCAGTTAACCAGTCAATTATAGAGTCACCACCATATTTCAACATCTCTGCAGTTATGCCATCAACTCCTGGATCCTTACCATTCTGAAGAGATTTTAGAGCTTTACACACTTCTTCTCTTGAGATCCCTCCTGTGCTTTCATCCCTCATTGTGACACTATTCCACCAAGCATCACCTCTATTGTTACCCACTATTGTGGTGCCACCGACCTCTTTAGCAGCAGTGACAAAACAGTTCTTAAAACATTCCCACTTCTTTTCTACATCCCTCTCACCAGACTTCAGATCCTTCAGTCGTTCTCTGAGTAAGTCAGAATACCGCTGATAATCTTCAAGGAGCCTATCAACCTTTATTCTTTCTATCCTGGGTCTCTTCCTATTCCTTTTCCTCCAACCAACATTAAGTTTCACTCGTGACACTACCAAGTAATGATCAGAACCAACATCTGCACCTCTCATCACACGGGTGTCAAAAACTAAGTGTTTCAAACGCTGATCGTAGACAACAAAATCTATCACACTCTTTTGATCAAGAGTACGATCTTCCCAAGTATATGTGTGGATATACTTGTGGTTGAAAAATGTATTAGATACACACAAACCATTCTCAATGCAGAGTTCAATTAATCTTTCACCATTATCATTCACACAGAACATTGTCAGAAATTGCATTCTTGAAATCCGCTGCTATTATAACTTTTTCTTTAGCACCAAACTGGCTCAAAACAGCTTTTAGCTCATTCCAGAAATCTTCCTTCTTATCAGAAGGTTCTGAGTCACAAGGAGCATACACTACGACAATTACAATTCTCTGAAGTTTCACTTGCAAACGAATCCAGAGAATTCTCTGACTTACGCAACTATAGTGAATCAAGTTGTTCATCATTTCACTTAAAATCATACCTACACCAGCCTGTCCTCTCATATTATCCAATACTCCAGACCACACACTCACCGTGCCATTCACTTCTTCTATCCCAATTTCCTTCTTTTTGGTTTCACTTACACACAGCACATCCAGTCTATACTTATTCATCTCCTCAATCACCTCACTCATCTTGCCATTTATATCTCTAGTATTCCACACACCAATCTTACATTCACTCAGCCGAGATCTCTTTCTCATACACCATTTAGAAAGTCCAGGTCGATTCCGTAGTGGACCGTCCTTCTCAAGTGTGGTAGGTCCACCATATCCCACACTTGAGTCATTCTTAATATTTCTTTTTGTCTTTTTAATCAGGTAAGTACATCAGTGTGGGGGATTAGCCCACAGCTGAGGGTTCCAGTTGGTCATTCAACCTAAGGATTCTGGAACAAAACCCAGTGAGTTGAGAATGAATAATGTATAAAGCAAATTCTTTTTAGATTTATCATGCAGATTTTCTATGGCAAGTTTTTCTTTAATTATTTTTATGTAAGTAGTGAAAACAAAATCATACTTCTTAATCTAGTTTATGTTATAATTTAAAAAATTAATAAAAAATCAAATTATGCTTAAGATAACAAAGACAGTATTCGATATACACACACATAATTGATTACAGTAAAATACAGTTATATGTTTTTATTTTCCTGTGTTTAAATATTTAAAGACAGTACATAGCAGTCTAAAGTTTTTTTCTTTTTCCCTTATGGACATCTCTTTCCCAGAAAAATATATAATCAAGGTTCTACTGTATTTGAATAACTGTGTTTATAGTAATTTCTCCCCATGGAAATATGTTTAATGCAATTTTCATTTATTTCATAAACTGATCAATTTATTGTAGTTACAGATATAATACCTTCATCCAAGTGTGATACTTTCATCTGAGTGTGCATATGTTGGAATCCCAGATGTGGCATTGGTGATATGTTTGTCTTAAGGCACTGGCTCTTAACCTTCCCTGAAACCAGTGGCCTTAAATTAGGGATTGGAGACTGCTAAGTGTTGCTCACAGTGGTCATTAATCCCCAAAACAAAGAAGTGATATGGTACAATGATAATAATATAGACATTCAAAACTTCTAATGGGAAATGGCTCCATCTAATATGTTACAATATTTTATAATTATTTTGACCCAAAGAAGTAAATTTAGTGTATTGTTTACAGCATTTTAATAACATTAATGAACTTGTTACTATACATAATAGTTTTAGCAAGTGATTTTCATGAACTATTTAATAGCATTTAAGAACATGAATTTATCACAGTAACAGATATCATTCAGAAGTCAGCTATTACAATAAGTTAGTGTCATTAAAATACTGGAAGTTACCATGGAATCTTTTCTAATTATAAATACAATTTGCATTGTTTCTTTATTCAAAAACATAGTTGCATTTTTTTCAAGTCTTTAAAAGCCTACAAATTTATCAAAAAAACTTTTCATTTAAGGCAATCTACATACTAAATTTCAATGCAAAAATAGGGCAACGGCAACAGAATGAAACTTCAGTAGGTAAATTCGGTCACAGCAACAGAAACCAGCATGGAAATACTCTCGTAGAGTTTGCAGAGGTAGAAGGGTTTTTCATCTTGAACTCCTTTTTCAAGAAAAAGACACACAGGAAATGGACATGGAGACATCCAAATGGGACGACAAGTGAAATTGATTTTATTATGTGTAACAAAACATTCGTCATAGAAGACAGCAGTGTGCTAAACAAGTTCAACACAGGTAGTGACCATAGATTGGTGAGATGTAAGATGCACCTCAACACTAAACTCAAACGTGGCAAGCTCATAAGACAAACAAAATATATTGACATAACCAACCTTAAAAAACACCATACCTTCAAGTTGGAACTGGAAAACAGATTCTCTGCTTTAGAAGGCCTAACATCGGAAGAAGTGGATATTTCTGAAGTTAACAGAAAAGTAACCAAAGCTCTTATGGAAACAGCAACAAAATTAGCTGGGTCTAAGAACAAGTTGCATGTGAACAAATTATCAGGAAAAACCAAAATGTTGATGCAAAAAAAGAAGAGAGATGAGGACAACTAAAGAAGATGTGACTTCCAAAGTGGAATATATAGAGCTATGCAAGACAGTACGAAAAAGAATCACTGAAGACGTAAGGAAATTCAACTGTGAACTAGTGAGGAAAGCAGTTGAAAACAACCAAAGCCTAAAGATAGCAAAGGGACATCTCAGTAAGGGAAGAAAACAGATTATGGCACTGAGAAAAGAAGATGGTTCTGTAACAAGAAATAGAGGCGAAATTTTGACAAGAGTGAGAGATTTCTACTCCAAATTATATGAAAGGGATGATACATGTACTCCAGACATCATGAAAGGTACCAGTACCAGAGTTCCTCCAGTCCTCCCAGCAGACATGCAATCAAGAACATGAAGCAGGGAAAAGCTCCAGGAGAAGATGGAATTTCTGTAGGCATCATACAAGAAGCAAGTGGAGAAATCGAAACAGTACTCGCCCAAATTTTCACTTGATGCCTTAATGAAGGGAAGATTCCCGAGGATTGGAACAACGCTACAATGATCCTGCTACATAAAAAAGGTGACATTGAGGATCTCAGGAACTACAGACCTATCAGCCTCCTATCAGTGGTTTATAAAATCTTCACTAAAGTTCTTTCACACCGCTTGAAGGTGACACTGGACATGGCTCAACCGAGAGAACAAGCTGGATTCAGGAGTGGCTACAGCACTATAGATCATATCCACGTACTGAGAGAACTAATTGAAAGAGCGAGGGAATATGAACTTCCATTGTGCATGGCTTTTATCGATTATGAAAAAGCCTTTGATTCAGTGAAACCATCAGCAGCTACAATGGCTTTGAAATCCTGCGGTATTGAAGATGCATACATTAATATTATTAATAACATCTATGAAAATACAAGTGCAAAGATTCGGCTGTTTGAAAATACAACACACATAAAATTTGGAGAGGGAGTGAGACAAGGTGACTCCATATCTCCGAAGCTCTTTAATGCCACATTGGAAAATGTCTTTCAATCACTGAACTGGGAAAACAAAGGGATAAAGATTAATGGAGATTATCTAACCCACCTTCGTTTTGCTGATGATGTAGTCATTTTTGCAACTACCCCATCAGAGCTGCAGAGTATGATCCAGGAACTTGCTGACAAGAGTAAAGAAGTGGGATTAAAAATGAACTTTCAGAAGACAAAAGTGATGTTCAATGCTTTTACAAGAAATGAAGATTTATCGATTGATGGAGAAAAGCTGGAGATAACAGACATGTACGTTTATCTTGGACAGCAGATATCAAGTGAGGATCACATTGATGAAGAAATTGATCTGCGTACAAAACTTGCCTGGAGAGCTTTTGGAAGAAACAGCATAATTTTCAAGAGCAATATGCCATTATGTCTTAAAAGAAAAGTGTTTGATCAATGCATCCTTCCAGTGCTTACGTATGGTGCAGAGACGTGGACCTTAACTAAAAGAGACATACAAAGGCTGCAGACAACTCAAAGTAGCATGGGGAGGTGCATGCTTGGTGTAACCAGGAGAGATAAGAAGAGCAACTCCTGGATCCGAAAAATGACAAGAGTGGAAGACATCATGATCAGAGTTAAATCCCTGAAATGGCAATGGGCTGGACATACTGCCAGAAGGACAGACCATCGATGGACAGCTGAAATTTTAGATTGGATTCCAAGGGACAGGAAAAGACCCAGAAGAAGACCACATGGAAGATGGGTGGATGAAATTCGAAAGTATGCGGGAGTGACATGGAGGAGACTAGCACAAGACAGACCGTTGTGGAGGAAACTTGGGGAGACCTTCGTCCAGCAGTGAATTGATAATGGTTGACAATGATGATGATGATGATGACATTCTAAATGTGTACTTCTTATGCATAAACATAAGCATGTGCCATGCAATATATTTTTTCTTTTATTATTGAGATGAATTTTCTATATATTAATGTGCAATACATTAATTATTCTTTATTTCATGAAACTATATAAATGCAGTGTGGACATGTTAATCCTTCAGAAAACTTGAAAATTGCACCACCCTGGAACAGGAATCAAACCCGCATCTCCGGATTTATGTTTAAGCAGGTTAAATCAGGAGATGGTGGATTTGATTTCCATTAGAGGACAACATAATTTTCAAATTTTCTGAAGGATATGGGGAATAGTAAAAATGTACGACATCTATATGCAGACATACATGTACACCTTTCATGTATATGTGAAGAATTAATTTCTTCTGGGGGTTTGTTACTATGATCTGAGATACTGGGTATATATCGATCTTTTATCCATACATAGATCAGAAATGGTCATTTACGCTATGATGAAATGGGAATTGTTTTGACTAGTGAACATCTGGAAAGTTGTTCAGATTCCTAAGTTACATCTGCAAAGCTTCAGTTGCTTGGAACTTCATTGTCCTAACCTTAAGAACAGGTAATATTTCAGGCACCAGCACTCACTCCTGCCAGCCTTAGTGAGGTACTGAGACATACATGGGAACTGGAGCTCACATCAAGTAATTACTGTCATACATCAAACTAAAATTTAACACATTTCTTTTCCCTTTAGCATGCCATTGTGCCCATCATAATGCAACACATCCTGCCCAAGGCATAGTTCCTTTAGCAGCAACCTTTGTCCCCATCTTACTCACCTACTGATGCACTGAAGGGCCTAAGTAAATTGCAAAGGGACATGTTCTTTTTTTGGACTGACTGGGATGTTATTTGCCACTGTTAAGAGGAGGTTCTTGCTAATGCTAATCCACCTGCAGCTGTTGTGTATTGACCAAACCTTGCCATTGTTTGGGGGATACTGTTGTTTGGAGGTTTCACTGTATTTAAACAAGATGAACATATCTGTTCATGTCAAATGAAATCTTTAAAAAATGGTAAATGAACAGGTAAGTTATTAGTGCATAAATGAATTTGCATGTTTTAAAAGAAACTGCAACACTGATTTATATGATATTTTATTACCTAAAAACCAAGAACCTCTGTTTACTTGATCCATCAGTTGGAAGTACTGATCTATTTTGTTTTGATGATGGTCAAATTCTTCTTTTAAGACTCTTAACTCCTCAGCTGGAAAGAGAAAAAAAGTTTTGTCAAAGGTTCAGCATGTATGGACTTTTACATTATAATGAAATTGCCACTCTAAAGATGTCTTGCTAGTTATACAAATCAGAGATTGAAAGAGATTTAAAAGTTTGACCTATAATGTTCTGGAGCACAAACAAAGGTTTAAAAGAACTCTGGGATGATATAACAAAATGGACAGAAATCAGGAAATCAGATGAATCAAATACTGAGATTTAAAGCAGTGCTTTTGCTCCCCTATCCCCAAGTTGAAAGGCAGCTGCCTGCAAACTGATAAGCCTGAAAGGAGAAAATAATATTTTTAAATTCATCTGGTTTTTGTGCTTGTGCAATGCATAACTTACAGTGGACAATGAATTATCAAAATTACTCTAGTTATCACTTTTACCATGGCATGAAAATCTGTGACAACACACACACCTATAAGATATTTTACACAGAAAAAGTTGGTATCTATCCATGAAGCTCTGTTACGCTGTATTAAAAAAAAAAAAAACATGGCTTTTCCCTGAATGGTTCTTCAAAGAGTTATTGAATCATCTAGTGATGACTTAGCTTGATTTCTTCAGGATATAAAACAAAATCTATGAGTCCATATGTCAACAAAATAGTTTCCATATCATCTACTGTTTCGCACGTTACTAGAAATTCGAGGACAGGAAAAACGTCCATATAATAAAAAATTTTATTTCAACTTGTCACTAATATTCCTTTTTGATGTTCCTTATAATAGTTTAGAATTTTATTATATGAAGATTACAAACTGCGAAATAAAAAATGCAGGCACTTCAGACAACCAAAATGGGTATGTCACCCAGTGGTTGAGTACTGATGCCTAAGTAAATTGCAAAGTGACATGTATGTCACCCAGTGGTTGAGTGAATCTCATGAGAGATCTGGTGCAACATATTTTCAGTGACTTTGCTGAAATTAGATCTCTTGTTTTTTAATTTTCGAGTAACAAAAGTTTTTGATGAAACTAAAGTATCACTGTTTTTAAGTGCTTGCTTTTCTAATTTTGTGTCAGAATATTTGGCAAACCCACATTCACATAAATGCATTGTCACAAATGGTAAAAGTTTACAAACATGTTTGCCTACTGTAGGGACAGATTAACAAACCAGCCTAGAACAAAAACAGTTAAATGCCAAAAAGCTTTTCAAGGAATGATGCATCACACAAGAGATATCAGTCAGTTACACATGATTCTAAAAGATCAATCTAAATGATTTTTCACTTAGATGATAAATAATATTTTACTAAATACATGAAAATGAACCATTTTAGATGCAACGTTTTTTACTCAACCACTGGGTGACATACCCATTTTGGTTGTCTGAAGTGCCTGCATTTTTATTTCGCAGTTTATAGTTATCTTAAAGAAATAAATTAGCTGAATCTCTTCAGGGAAAAGGTACCAACTTTTTAATTCTTAAGTTAACTTACAGCATTTTAACAGAAGCAGGGCTAGCAGTAACAAAACATTTTTCTCAGGGCAAGATTTCTTTTTTTTAAATTTCAGGACAATTTCGAGACATATAACAAGGGTCATAATGGGTCATTATCTAAATAAATAAGCATGAAAGACACCGCCTCTGCATGAACAAATGAATAAGAAAATTGAAGAACCAATAAAATTAAAAGCTGTGAAACTTTCAATCCATTAGTTTAATCTAAAGATACACATTAGTCTTTCGGGCTACTTTGGTACCATCTTCAGATGTGAAGTAAACATTTGAACAGTGCTGCTATTTATACAAGCCAGGGCAGTATGGGTAAACATAGTATGTGCATATTACGTCAGCGATGTTTAAGGTGGAGCCCCCAGTTTGTCCAATCTTCTCTGGGTGATTATATAATATTTTTCCATGCAGGTGGTAAGTCATATGGTATATAGTCATTACAACATTTGTTATGGGCTTTACAAATAAATAGACTTTTAGTCGATAACAGCATTGAACGGGATCTTGGTGTTACTAGAATTCTTGCATGGTCCGAATCTGGGCAGAAAGTTCCATCATTGACAGCTCACACCTACCTTTTTTGGATATCCTTATATCACGCTCACCACTTAATAATAACTTAATATCATTTTCTGTCTGCAGGAAACCAACAGCTATACCAACTATGATTCCCTATGACTCAGCCCATCCACCTAGCCAAAAACTTACGTCTTTACGCTTTCTTCTGAGAAGAGCCTATACCCACTCCTCTAACTGTCCAACTCGTATTAAGGAGATCCATTGAATAATTGGGCTTGCTAAAGCATTTGGATACCCTACATACTTGATCAACAGAGGTCATTCACGTATTAGGACTACCTTGGCCTCTTCGCTACAACGTATTGCTGATCACTCTAAAAGATATGTGAGTTCAATAGATTATATTCCATCTCTCACTAAGCCTCTCAGAAACATACACCATTTCTCCTTGGACTTTGACACTGAATCTTGCAATATGCTAACCATGATCCAAAAGGACAGAGAAAGAACCCCAGAAGAGCAAAAATGGGGTATCTACAGCATTCCCTTACTTAATGGGACAAGCCAGCTTTGTTCTTGTTGTATCAGATCTACAGCTTGGAGTCTTGCCTGCAGAATCTGGGAACACAAATACAACATCAAGGCAAAGCTTCAAAATACTGCCTTGGCACGATCTGTCAACAATGGAACTTTCTACCTGGATTGGGACCATGCAAGAATTCTAGTAACACCAAGATCCCGTTCAATGCTGTTATTGACTGAAAGTCTATTTATTTGTAAAGCCCGTAACAAATGTTGTAATGACTATATACCATATGACTTACCACCTATATGGAAAATTATTATATAATCACCCAGAGGAGATTGGACAAAATGGGGGCTTCACCTTAAACATCGCTGACATAATACATGTATACAGTGTTTATCCATACTGCCCTGGTTTGTATAAATAGCAGCACTGTTCAAATGTTCACTTCACATCTGAAGATAGGACCAAAGTGGCCTGAAAGTACTAATGTGCATCTTTAGATTAAAATAATGGATTGAAAGTTTTACAGCTTTTAATTTTATTGGTTCTTTGATTTTCTTATTCATTTGTTTGTACAGAGACCGTGCCTTTTATACTTATTTATCAAGAGTGTACGAGTGAGGGGTTTTATACTGTGGTTATTATTTGAAAAACAGAAATTTTGCACACACAAAATTATATTATCTGATCATATTTTTCCCTACTAGAGTGGATATGAGAATAGACCAAATAATAACAATAAAAAAAACCATTCTTAAACAACACTTTCAAATTATACACATTGGGACATCACAGATACTCAGCAGAATTGTGGATAAGTTAATTGCAGGGAGTAATGCATTTTACTGTGGCTTTAAAATTTTTATTCAAAATTCAAATATTGCTTGGCAAATTTCACTTAGTTTCTTTGTAATTTTGTCAGTTGCTCATTTTACACAGACAGCATTATTTGGAGAACTCTAACTTCCTTCATATTAATTTTCTTTAACATCACTGTATACTTTTTTGATGCTTCAATCAAGAGCTTATTCAATCACCAATGAAATTTTTGTATTCAATAAATCAGTTACTTGTTCACCTTTTTTTTTTCTGTTCTAATATTTCAATGGATTCCTCTTCTGCCTTCTGCTGTTTTTTTTATTCTGTTCTTCATCTTTTTTTTTTTCTGCTCTAAGTACACAGCATACAGTGCATGGGATGACTTCCCACAATTCAAGAAATCTTCAGTTAGTGGAAACAAATGAACAGTTTTCATGTAAAAATTGTAATTGGATTGTATCCTTATACACACATAAGGAGCAGATGTATGAATCTGAAAAACTCTTTCCTTCCTCACAACACATTTTTTATTTATTTATTTTGTGTGAAAACCCTTTTTATGGCCGTGCGTTATCATGTGATAGTGTTAGACATGCTTTAACATGGGCTTATAAGGAAGTAAAATTGAATGTGCCAGCAGAATATTTAATGCCAATAACCTTGGACGAATATTTATAGACATTCACATCTTCTGAATTTTTCACAGATGCTGTAACTTGTTAATATATGGTAACCCTGCAAATTTCACTTGAATCTAATTTTATTCATACATCTAGAGAAATACCACCATTCTTCTTGGGATATCATGTTTCACAGAAACTGACACAACCAGTCTTTTGTCTATTAGAAACACTGAAATTTTTAGTGGAAGGAGCTAACATTGCCTGTTATCACTTGTAAAGGAGGAGTGGGAAGAGTTACAAGCATAGTCATAATTTTGCTACGATTTTTATGAGTTTGCATATATTTTTAGCAATCTATAATGCTGTTTAAGTGTATCAAATGTGTTTCATGCAAAACTAAGCTGATTTAAAAGTACCTTTGTTAAAGCATTTTTTTCATGACTTTTGCACAACATGGAATTTTTTCAGGTTTTTTGGTCATTTTAAGGCATTTTTTTGTTTTGTTATTTTTGAGTCCCTATTTTGCACATTTTGGTATTTTTAATAAAAAGTGCATTTTTGGATGAATTTCCCTTGGGTAAAGATGATCATCAACTCATTTGACAGCAATGAAGCAGCCTCAATTAAAGCTGTGCAGATACTACTTTCTGATCCTGAAATTCCAGGTAAATTTTCCTACATAAATTTGAATTTTGGATTTCTGCCTGGTGCCATAACTTCCTTGGAGAAGTAAGCAGTGCTACTAGCACATGAAAGAGATTTAATGAAGAAAGTTGTGAACAATCTGGACATTGTGACTGGAAAAGTGGGAAAGGCTGTGCAAAAGAAAATTGAGCAATTTTTAAAAAATAATGGTGGATATGAAAAGCTGTCTTTAATTTCAGATGTGCTATTGGGAAGAAACATTTTGCTTGGTAAAATTTTAGGAGACATTGAACAAAGTGACATAGTTTCTTTCAAGTATGCTCCTATGGTGTCAGTAGAAGTGGAAAGGAGCTTTTCAATGTTTAAAGCTTTGTTGGCAGACAATAGAAAACCATTCACTTTTGAAAATCTGCACATGGTTTTTGTTGTGCATTGCAATTCTGGACTGATGAAATAAAAACTTTCAGTTTGCCATGGCAAAATAAAAATATTCAAATAAATTTTTTGTTGGTAAAATTCAAACTTTCAATTTGGCACAGGAAAATGTAAGAAAATGTAAGTTGCGATTTTATGTTTTCTTTCTTGTTTTCTTTCATAAGGCATATTTTTTGTTAAGAAAAAAGAAAAAAAGAAAGACTCAGTTTGCTCCAGAAACTGTAAAAAGTTAAATTGTATTTTTAAGAGTTTTTTGTTTTTTTCTTGTCTTATAGAGCATGTTTTTGGACAATAAATTTTTAGTTTGGCACAGAAACTATAAAACAATTGAGTTGTATTTCTTGTTTATTCTTTATTTTGTTTTATAGGTCATGTGTTGGTTAGTAAAATAAAAGTTGACACAGCAAGAGTCAACAAATTAAACTATATTTCTAGATTCTTTTTGCTTTGTTTCATGCACTTCTTTTTTTAATTAATTAGTTTAGCAAGGAAATAAAAAAATCAGCATTTGTTAGACACTTTTTTTTTGCTTTATAGGGCACTTTTTTAGTTTTTTGGGTCATAAATGCATTTTTATAGTGCATTTTTTAGCAATTTTTACGTAATAAAAATTCTTGCCCTAGTCATAACATTCTACCTCATGGTGAGTTCATTATTTCAGTTACAGCACTTGTAAATATAGTATGTTTTTTTTTTTTTTTTTGGTTGGAGGTTTAACGACCACCGTGAGCAACTCAATGGGCTATAAGCAGTCGCCCGTCCCTAATTTAGAGTCACTGGTTCCAGGGAAGGGAGAGAGCCAGTGCCGTAAGACAAACACAACATCCATGCCTCACCGGGATTCGAACCCGGACCCCGTTCGGACGAATGATCAGAGGCCATCGCTTAGACCACAAATATAGTATGTAGTACATATATACTATATGTGCATAGTATACAAAGCATTAATACTAATTCATTCACATTTTATATTTTTATACAAGGAGATATGATGCACTGAGTTATATTATAAAAAATTAGTTCACATTAACTGGCTTAAAACAGTAATTTATTTTTTTATTGCTGCATACTTTTAAGTTGAAACACTGCATTTTCAAGGCTATTGAAAGCCTGCATTGTTTACTCATTAGTATTATGGCCAATGAAAGAAGTCCCTAACAGCACCGGATGATTTCAGTGCATCACTAAATTTGGGTTCTCATGCACTTACCTAGGAATCATTATTCTTGTCACTGGAGATGCTCTCATTGTACTTTTTGTTCTCAATCATCTCATTGTACTTTTGTTCTCAATCATCTCATCTAGAGTCATAAGCAGAGTTGTACAAAAATAAAATGTATCTGCGTACACAACCATTGAAACAGAAAACTTGCTGCAAACCCGCAAAGAGTGAACCACAATAATAATAGAATAAGATCATTTTAAAAAATAATAATAAAGCAATAAATAATTATTATTAGAACATGACAGATTCCAATGAAAACAAAATAAATACATTACAATTGAATGTGCAGCAATATGTGTGAAATGGACCTTCATGGCAAAATATTAAAATATTGGACTATGAACCTCATAAAAACAAGTGACTAATTAAAGAAAGTTTTTATATCCAGAAAAACAGTTCCATTAAATAATGAACCTTCAAAAATTATAAATAGCTTTTTCAACAACATAATTCAAAAATAGTAGACTTACAAAATACACAAAAAAAAGATTAAAAAGTTATTCCACAAAAAAAAAAAAAAGATTTTAATTTAATAACTGGCAACCGCAAAAAGAACCTGGCAATAAAATTGAAACTGTTTTTGCATAAATGAAACTTTTGATACAGTTCTTATACATTGAGAACAGGCCTCGATAAAATCTAGAGGCCAGGAACATCTGTAAAAACCAAAGAACTTAGAAAATGTGAAAAATAATTGAAAGTTCTTCAAGTTAAAATAGAATTAAGTATATTAATCTCAGTAAAGCCTTGAGTAAGTGTTATAATTGCTGTAAATAACATTTTCATTTTTTTTAATCTACAAGCAAAAACTATCTTCAAAATCCACTAATAATTGGGAAACTATCTGCGTACTGCGTATGCACGGACATCTACATTCTGCTACTCTGGTCATAAGTGATGAAGTTGCCAAATCCTGTTCACAACTGATGTAATCTTGAAAACTAAACTTATCTTCCTCTTCAATTATAGCATTCCAGTCAAACTGTGAAATGATATCTTCTTGGGGTGTAGATTCATCTGGAAACTGAATACACATGAAAATTTCAAGAAAAGGGTTCCATATGACATCAAGCAAGAGCAAGCATCTACTGCAGGTACCAACTGAGATGACCAATGGTAGCTCAGGAGTACACACATTCTGCAGAGTGAGTCATAAAGCATGTGGGTGAGAAGAAATAGGGAGAATGAAAGAATGGGAATTAGAAAATGGAAAACAGAATTTGCAGCAAAGGTAAAGGATGAGAAGACAGTTTAGTAAAGGGAATTTTGCACGGTTTGAATTTCTAATTTACAACACTACAATTTAATGTATAAATGAGGAGAATGGTAATTCAATTAACATTCAATTGATAAAATTTAACATTAAGGGCACTTCAGAATTTTTGGAACATTGACATTTTGTATAAATGAGAAAAAAGTGAAAGTGAGAAACACATAAGTGGGGTCTACTGTAATTATCTCCCTGATATAAAGCAACAACAACAAAAATGCATCCTATTGCAAGAAGGTGTCATCCATAACATAAAATGTGAAGGTGGTCTCAGCTATGTTGGTCAAATAGGCAGGCAACTTTGAACAAAAGTGGCAGAACATAAAGCTGCAATTAAGAACATTTCAAACAAAACAGGTTTGGGACAGGCATACACAATACAGGATAAAGTGATTTGGAACTCTGTGGAGGTACTGGCAACTTTTTAAAAAGAAAAATAGCAGTGTAGAAATAGAGAGAAGAAAAGAAACTACATTAAATGATCCAAAGCGTTTGATTTTATCCCAGGAGTGGAAGTACCTGATAAGTCCTGATGATGGGTAGGTTTACTGCCCAAATAATTTGACAAATAAAAATCATATATTCCCATGAAAACCCCATATTTGTTTAAAATTTATGGAGTAATAACTTCAAGGAATAGCCATGTCCTCTTTTATTACCAAATTTCTGAATTTTGTTGATTACGTTGGAAAACAGGAAAACTGCATACAAATGGACTTCCTGTAATTTGAACTACCTGTTTGAAGCATTATGTATACTGGTATGAAATGCAAGCTTTGTAACTTTACTTTCTGATCAACATATAAGCATTTTACACTTTGAACATAAATAAAAATCACTCAATATTTCCACAACTTACGTCCAAGTCCTGCCAACTCAGCCTTATGCCACAATTTATTCAACTTTTTATCCTTAAATAACATCTTGTATGGCATTTCACTTGCAAAAGGGTCATTGAATCGCGGGCTGGGTGTTGCTGTAACTGAATCCAAAACACTATGGAAGTCATCCATCAGATCGTATTTCTTTAGTATGGCTATAACATTTACAAAACAACTGATAAACAAAATGTTCAATTATTTGCAGCATTTCAAATGAATATCACACAGTTTAGTACTATAACATTCTAATGAGAATGATAACTACAATATTTATCACATACTATACACCAGAGTTGCATAAAAATAAAATGTATTTGTGTACACAACCACTGAAACAGAAAACTTGCTGCAAACCCACAAATCACATGATAATGATAAAGAAAAATTAATAAAATAAATAATTATTAGAACATCACAGATTCCAGTGAGGACATAATAATAACATTACAACTGAACATGCAGCAATGTGTATGAAAGAAAGTTTTTATATCCAGAAAAACAGTTCTATTAATGAGCCTTCAAAATTTATAAATAGCATTTTCAACAACTTAATTCAAAAATAGACATAAAATACACAAAGAAAATATTTAAATTTGATAACTAGAAAATGCAAGAGGAATCTGGCAAAGTTTAAATTCTTTCTGTGCAAATGAAACTTTTGATACAGTCCCTATACATTGAGAACAGGCTTTGATAAAATCTAGAGGCCAGAAATGTCTGTAAAAACAAAAGAACTCAGAAGATGTGAAAAAAATTGAAAGTTCTCCAAGTTAAAATAGAATGAAATTATTAATCTGATTAAAGATTAATATATTGAGAAAGTGTTTTAATTGCTATAAATAAAAAACATTTATAATCTACAAGCAAAAACTATCTCCAAAATCTGCTAAAAATTTGAAAACTATCCGCGTATGGCGTACACATGTATGTCTACATTCTGCTACTCTGTTATACACTATATTATCATAAGTATTCGGACACTCTCAAATATTTGCATAAGTATATAAAGCTGAAATGTTCTGTCATTTATCAGTAACTTTGAAGCAGATACACCACATGGATGTGAACTTTCTAAGTTACAGCGTGGGCTGGTCATAAGATGTCATTTGAGTAATGTTTTCATACCGAGCATTGCAGCTAAACTAAACATACCAAAATTGACTGTAAGTGATGTTGTGAAGAGATGGAAGAAGGACGGTGCAACTACAGCAAAAAAAAAAAAAACATTCAGGAAGACCGCACAAACTGATGGAATGTGACAGAAGAGCAATGGTAAGAAATGTTACGAAATCCCATTCTTCCTTTGCCGTTTCCATCACTGCAGAAATAGAAAAATGCTTGTAATGGCTCGGTTAGTACCATAATCATTTGCAGAGAGCTGCACAGGTGGATTCTCGTAGTAAATCAGCTGCACACATAACTACCATGAACGCAAAACAGCATTCGGAGTGGTGTGTCTCCTGTCGTTTTTGGACTGTGGGAGGATAGAAAGCTGTTCTTTGGAGTGATGAATCATGCTTTTCAATCTTCCAATAATGGGCATGTTGGGATTTGGCAACATCCCGATGAATGATTTTGATCGGACAGTTGTTCTTCCAACAGTTAAGTTCAGCGGAGGCTTCATCGTGGTATGAAGTTGTTTTTTGTGGATGGGACTCGGCCCACTGGTTATTATACCACAAACCATGAACTCTGAAGTGTACCTTGATGTTCTGGATAGTTCTGCCCTACCAACAATGTGGCAATATAATGGAAATGATCGTTGTCTCTTCCAACACGATTTAGCCTCCTGCCACACTGCACGGCATGTGCAGGACTGGTTTCTTGAAAATGAGGTGGAATTGTTAGACTGGCCTGCTCAGAGTCCTGATCTTAATCCCAAAGAACACCTCTGGGATGAACTGGAGTGACATATATGAAATCTACTACAACGACCATCTTCACTCTCCACTGTGGCAGCAGCTTTGCAAGACGAATGGTGAGCCATTCTTGTCGAGACCTACCGGAAATTGGTTAATAATATGCCTTGACGTGTTGTTGCTGTCATACAAGCAAAAGGTGGTTTGACTAACTACTAACTGTGAAAATAAAGTCATTTGTCCCAAAACATTGTGGTGTTCGAATACTTTTGATAATATGGTGTATCATCATGCCCATAGGTGTAACTTGAAGAGTCAAATGGGGATAGGATTATCTCCTCCTCCAATAGTTTTCATTTTTTTTATAGTTTTCATTTTCAGGATAATCTTTTCTGCCAATAGTTTTCACTTTTGCACATCATCACATTTTGGTTACTTTCAAATAATAGTATAGGTTTTTTTTTTTTTTTTTTAAATTAACCCCAGTTACAACTTTTTTAAGTTAAAATTGCATCAAAAATTTTTGTGAGTTGCCAAAAAATGAAGGATAATTTTTTCTCTTTATTAAAAAAAACCCCATACACTGAAAAAGATATACACAAATACCTTCCTTCAGAATTTCTTCATTTTTAGTATCTATAAAATTCAAATCGGCTGAATAATAATTTTTCAGATTAACTCCACATTATCACCACCATCACACTACACCACACCAGCACCATAAAAAAAAAGAAAGGAAGAAAATAAAAATAAAAACTAACCCTTTTATTCCTATGATCAAACCAGTATGGGAACAATTTCAAATAAAAAAAATCATATCAATACAAGACTTACTTGCTTAAATAATTATGCTATATGTACAACTAATAAACAATAAGTTCAAAGTGATGATATTTTAATAAGATGTACATTCAGTATAACAATCACAAGACATTATGACATCAAATCATTCTAAGACTAATCTAAATACACACAAAAAATCTCCATCAATAAAATTCTTCACCACTATAGCACATAAACCATTGATACAGGGGGAACCTGATGGACCTTAATACTACTGTAAAAAGCATATCTTCCTTAACATTTGTTGCAGTTTTAAAGAAGTGCTTTCTTTTATCACTGCACTAGCGGAGATACCTGGCATTGCCCGGGATAGACATAAAGTTTGTTTTCAAGTAACAATGTAAATCACACTATAAAAAAAAATCCTACCATGATGAATAACGCTCAAGTCGGGCCTCACGCTGTTCCAAGGTCTCTGCCGCCCTAGATACACTGGCTCTTTCCCGCTGATCCATAAGTTTCTATCATGTTGTTCGGTTGTCTCACTCTCTCGAAGTAATTTTACTTTCTTTGCTTTCAGCTGAACTTGTCCGATGGGTTTGCATTTTTTAGAGGCATTTTACCACACTTGATGAAAATTTGATTATAAAAATCACAATTTATAATGGCCGTTCTGAGCTCTAAAAACTCGAAATAGCAAACATGCACAATAATGCACTTCCTGCACTCCACATTCAGCTTTCTAGAGTGTAGATATACAACCTGATCACACCCAACGTGAAAGAAAGTAGTTCACGATAACATACAGATTTTTTTTTACTAATCTCAAAAACTAAACCCATTCGGATAATTCTTTCACTGTTGGGAAGCTTACTTCTTTCCGGTGGACATAGGCTATTTCTTTTATCTATACAAATACCAATGCTAATCTTGTATTTAAATTTTATGTACGAAGAAGACCGTCTGTTTTAACTTCAACTTAACCTTGATGCTATTTGAGAGGACCACGCCTATTGGCGGGAATCTGTAGCTCCACCCATATTTGACACTCCTGCGTCAATTGTTTGGAGTCTAATAAAGCCTAATCCTTACAAAGAAAATGGCATGGTAACATAAGCAAAAAAAATATGTATGACAATATGTTCTGCCGGTACGTTGTGTTTTCAAAAACCGGACTCTTCCCCGTATGCCTGAACTGCGGAAGCTTGCGAGGAGTGAGGCGTTACCTGACAACCATTGCTCTGACACGTGGAGTAATACCGCAGCATCCGACTTGCATCCAGTCTATAGAGGGCACTGTAAAAACACATTTGACCCCATTAGGGATGGAATTTCTAAAAATTGTCCCACCTGTAATTTAATCTGGGTGATGAAGAGTATGTATGCTAATTTTGGTGCAAATCTATCAAACCGTTTAGGAACGAATGCGGAACAAACATACAAACTTTCACTTTTATATATAGAGAGATAACATGTAAAGTTATATTCCCCATAAAAATTTCATTTTCTTAGAGCAGACTGCCTAACTAATTTTATTTTGTTTTTTCATTATACAGGACAAGCCGGGTAGGATGCACTTTTTTCTTCTTAAATCCCAAACAGAAAAGAAGGATAATACATGCACACTTGCAAGGGTAGACAAATCCAAGGTGCCTGAAAGTTTCCACCTGGCGCCTGAGTTTCCAAATTTCATTCTGAAACTGTTATTTCAAATTCCATTCTCAAAATTTGAATTTCTATTATGAAGCATATCTTTAATAAAACAACGAATACAGTATATGGATTTTTCATATTTGTGCTTTTATTATACACTAATTACCGTACAATCAGAATGAAGTTGCTAACATAAATTTTTGGTACCACTGCCAGCAGAGTTATGTATTCTGCAGAGATCTTGTTAGTAGTGATTCAGGCTGAAGTTCCGCAGTGCAGTCCAAGAGAGGTGCCTGCAATCATTTGGAGTGTGCATCAGAATGTTCTTAGGGTACATCCACACACACACACTCTTGAGTGTCACGTTTGAATGTCACGCCAGAAATAGGGGAGTTTGGTGCCCAGATGCCAAGTGTGGCGTGGAGTGAAGCAGGAGTGAAACTCTTCAATGCCTGCCTGAAATCTTGACCTTGGGAGGGACAGAACTGTAGTCCTGAAGTTTTTTCTATTTGTTTTCAGCTTTTCGTTTATCAAAATAGACATAGATAAAGCTTTACGTCTTTTTTTTATAAGGAAAAAGGCATTTTCACTCTTTAAAGAATATATACACAAATGAGATGTGTTCACAGAAGTGTCACTCAAGAGTCACGACTGTCTGTGGTCAAAACCGAGACCCCAGGTGGCCAGCGCTTAATCTCTCTACCTTGGCGTGACACTAAAGAATGTGTGTGTGGGTGTGGGCACTATTAGCCATTGCATTGATTTTGCATGAGGTACTTATGAGTGTATTGGGTATATAAATAAGTTTTCAGGATTACCGTTTGGTGTCGTACTTATTACTGCTCGCATGTATTTTAATGAGGCAACACTGCGATATCGCAGTACGAGACACCAGCTGTCAGAGTCATTACGACCTTCAATTGAGGTGCGAAGACGTATTTGTTTTACTCGATGGAAAATGGCAACTTTTGTCCCGACAAAACAGCATTTGCGGGAAGTGTTAGTGCATTACTTTATTGTCAAGAAAACTGCTGCCGACAGCTATCGCTTAATGTAAGAAATCTATGGTGAACATTCCCCATCCATAAAAACGTGTGAGTATTGGTTTAGATGATTCAAAAGGAACGATTTTGATGTCAGTGATAAAAAAACGTTCTGGACCACCCAAAAAAATTGCTGATGCCGAATTGGAAGCTTTACTCGACGAGGATCCGTGCCAGACCAAAAAAGAACTAGAAGCAGCATTAAATGTTAGTCAACCATGAATTTCACAACGTTTAGCTGCCATGGGAATGGTGCAAAAAGAAGGGAATTGGGCTCCACATGCTTTGCAGGAAAGATACCTAGAACGTCGAAAAACCATTTGCGAATTGCTGCTTCAAAGGCAAAAAAGAAAGTTTTTTTTGCATCGTATTATAACTGCCAACAAGAAATGGATATGGTACAATAACCCTAAATGGCAGAAAACATAGGTGAAGCCAGGTGAACCAGGTCCTTCAACGCCAAAACAAAATATCCATGGTTCAAAGGTAATGCTGTGTATCTAGTGGGACCAGAAGGGTGTAATCCACAATGAACTGCTGAAACAAACCATCAGAAACTATTACTGGTGATCGGTATCAAACCCAATTAATGCGTTTAAAACGAGCTCTCACGCAAAAACAGCCGGAATGGGAGAATAGACATAACAAAGTTATCTTACAGCATGACAATGCAAGACCACGTTTCTCCACCTGTGAAAAAGTACTTAGAAGGATCCGACTGGGAAGTTCTATCCCACCCGCCATATTCGCCAGATATTACGCCATTGAATTACCATTTGTTCCAGTCGATGCAGTCAGCACTTTCTGGAGAACGGTTTAGTTCTTATGAAGACATCAAAAATTGGCTGGACAACTGGATCTCTTCCAAGGAACCGGAATTCTTCCATTGGGCATACATTCACTGCCCGAAAGATGGGGTAAAGTTGTAGCTTCAGAGGGAGCATACTTCGATTAATATTAAAATATTATTTCTGTTCTCCAACAATGTGTTTTGTTCACCTCAAATCCCTCAAAATTTATTTATATACCCAACAGTTATTCATTAGTGATGTTACTGAATGTGGTACACCAGAAGGCAAAGCTGATTTTTTTGCAATAAAAACCTATTTCGAGGTACAACTTTTAATTCTTTTTTTCTTTTTTTTTGATTGGAGGTTTAACGACCACCGTGAGCAACACAGTGGGCTATAAGCAGTCGCCCATCCCTAATTTATGGCCACTGGCTCCAGGGAAGGGAGAGAGCCAATGCCGTAAGACAAACACAACATTAATGCCTTATGCGATTTGACCCTATACCCTTCATGGACGAATTATCAGAGACCATCACTTAGACCACTACGCCACCAGGGCGGCACTTTTAATTCAAGTACATAATATGTTCCCTAGTTTAAGTTGCAGATTTCGCACTGTATTGTTTGAACAATATGTACGAAGTATATCAATTTGAACTGATGAAGGTCACAATTCTGAATGCATCATTTTTATTTAGATGGTGTGTGGTTTTCTCCTTGTACCTCTTTAAAAAAATTCGATTGGCTTTAGAAAAAATGGAGCTAGTGCCTGAAAATTTTGGGTTCTTGTCTACCCCTGCACCCTTGTACTTTAACAGTATTTTAGTTACTTTCTCAGCTGGCTTATTTTCTCAGGCCAGCAAACAGAGAAACCATGCCAATACCTATTGTTTCTGGGCTATGCAGGAATAAGGATCTTTTAACAGTGTTTGAAATCAAGAGGTCAGCTAAGAAGCAAAATTTTCCATCTCACCCATTTAACCATTACTCCATTGGTCTTTTTCACAATATGCCTTTTTCCCACTCCTAGATCTTTTATTTTCAAGAATTTCCACTGGTCAGGTGATGCGTAACATCACAGCCTCTCCTTGACAAATGTCAACCCCGCCTTCTCGTGGTGCATCCTGTTCCCACTAAAGGGGCTCTGACGACCGCCAATAGCGGTATAACTATACCATCGGGATCAGAGGAAATGCTATCCCACACTCACCAACCCGCTTGGCCAGCGTGGTGAGTTATGGCCAAACACCTCCAAAATGACTCTACAACTTAAATCTTGGCCCTCAGTCTCCGGCAGCTGGAATGTACCTGGCCAAGGCAGCGGCCAGTGCGACATGAAGGCAGAGGGTGCTAAGAATCCCCGGAGGACCGGACTAGGCTGCCATTTGATGCTGACCTTGGCTACCTATAACGGACGCTCCCTATCTTCTGATTCAAGGCTTCTTGAATTGGAAGAGGAACTACAAAGGATCAAGTGGGACATCGTCGGGCTAAGTGAGGTAAGGAGAAAAGGAGAAGATCTCATTGAACTGAAAAGTGGACATCTCTTCTATTATCGTGGGACAGATACTGGCAGAACTAGTGGTGTTGGATTTATAATAAACAAGAAACTGAAGGATAAAGTGGTAGAAGTTGAAAGTTCCTCTGACAGAGCTGCACGACTCGTTATCCAACTCTCGAGAAGATACCAGGCTCAGATTATTCAAACTTATGCACCCACCACAAGTCATCCTGAAGAAGAAATTGAAGAATTTTATGAGGAAATTCGTCATCTAAATAATAAAGGTAAGCAGCACTTGAAGATAATTATGGGAGATTTCAATGCAAAAATAGGGCAACGGCAACAGAATGAAACTTCAGTAGGTAAATTCGGTCACGGCAACAGAAACCAGCGTGGAAATACTCTCGTTGAGTTTGCAGAGGCAGAAGGATTTTTCATCTGAACTCCTTTTTCAAGAAAAAGCCACACAGGAAATGGACATGGAGACATCCAATTGGGACGACAAGTGAAATTGATTTTATTATGTGTAACAAAAATTCGTCATCGGAAGACTGCAGTGTGCTGAACAAGTTCAACACAGGTAGTGACCATAGATTGGTGAGATGTAAGATGCACCTCAACACTAAACTGGAACGTGGCAAGCTCATAAGACAAACAAAATGTATTGACATAACCAACCTTAAAAAACACCATAATACTTTCAAGTTGGAACTGAAGAACAGATTCTCTGCTTTAGAAGGCCTAACATCGGAAGAAGTGGATATTTCGGAAGTTAACAGAAAAGTAACCAAAGCTCTGATAGAAACAGCAACAAAATTAGCTGGGTCTAAGAACAAGTTGCATGTGAACAAATTATCAGGAAAAACCAAAATGTTGATGCAAAAAAGAAGAGAGATGAGGACAACTAAAGAAGATGTGACTTCCAAAGTGGAATATATAGAGCTATGCAAGACAACACGAAAAAGTATCACTGAAGACGTAAGGAAATTCAACTGTGAGCTAGTGAGGAAAGCAATTGAAAACAACCAAAGCCTTAAGATAGCAAAGGGACATCTCAGTAAGGGAAGAAAACAGATTATGGCTCTGAGAAAAGAAGATGGTTCTATAACAAGAAATAGAGGCGAAATTTTGACAAGAGTGAAAGATTTCTACTCCAAATTATATGAAAGGGATGATACATGTACTCCAGACATCATGAAAGGTACCAGAGTTCTTCCAGTCCTCCCAGCAGAAGTTGCTCATGCAATCAAGAACATGAAGCGAGGGAAAGCTCCAGGAGAAGATGGAATTACTATAGACATCATACAAGAAGCAAGTGGAGAAATTGAAACAGTACTCGCCCAAATTTTCACTCGATGCCTTAATGAAGGGAAGATTCCTGAGGATTGGAACAATGCTACAATGATCCTGCTACATAAAAAAGGTGACATTGAGGATCTTAGGAACTACAGACCTATCAGCCTCCTATCAGTGGTTTATAAAATCTTCACTAAAGTTCTTTCACACCGCTTGAAGGTAACACTGGACATGGCTCAACCGAGAGAACAAGCTGGATTCAGGAGTGGCTACAGCACAATAGATCATATCCACGTACTGAGAGAACTGATTGAAAGAAGCGAGGGAATATGAACTTCCATTGTGCATGGCTTTTATCGATTATGAAAAGCCTTTGATTCGGTGAAACCATCAGCAGTTACCACGGCTCTGAAATCCTGCGGTATTGAAGATGCATACATTAATATTATTAATAACATCTATGAAAATGCAAGTGCAAAGATTCGGCTGTTTGAAAATACAACACACATAAAAATTGGAAAGGGAGTGAGACAAGGTGACACCATATCTCCGAAGCTCTTTAATGCCACATTGGAAAATGTCTTTCTATCACTGAACTGGGAAAACAAAGGGATAAAGATTAATGGAGATTATCTAACCCACCTTCGTTTTGCTGATGACGTAGTCATTTTTGCAACTACCCCATCAGAGCTGCAGAGTATGATCCAGGAACTTGCTGACAAGAGTAAAGAAGTGGGATTAAAAATGAACTTTCAGAAGACAAAAGTGATGTTCAATGCTTTTACAAGAAATGAAGATTTATCGATTGATGGAGAAAAACTGGAGATAACAGATACGTATGTTTATCTTGGACAGCAGATATCAAGTGAGGGTCACATTGATGAAGAAATTAATCGGCGTACAAAACTTGCCTGGAGAGCTTTTGGAAGAAACAGCATAATTTTCAAGAGCAATATGCCATTATGTCTTAAAAGAAAAGTGTTTGATCAATGCATCCTTCCAGTGCTTACGTATGGTGCAGAGACGTGGACCTTAACTAAAAGAGACATACAAAAGCTGCAGACAACTCAAAGAAGCATGGAGAGGTGCATGCTTGGTATAACCAGGAGAGATAAGAAGAGGAACTCGTGGATCCGAAAAATGACGAGAGTGGAAGACATCATGATCAGAGTTAAATCCCTGAAATGGCAATGGGCTGGACATACTGCCAGAAGGACAGACCATAGATGGACAGCCGAAATTTTAGATTGGATTCCAATGGACAGGAAAAGACCCAGAAAAAGACCACATGGGAGATGGGTGGATGAAATTCGTAAATATGCGGGAGTGACATGGAGGAGACTGGCACAAGACAGACCGTTGTGGAGGAAACTTGGGGAGACCTTCGTCCAGCAGTGGATTGATAATGGTTGACAATGATGATGATGATGATCCCCATTTTTATGGATACTCAGCTGGGTACATTCCAGATTGGGTGGCAAGCCTAATGTTGGGGAAAGAACAAATCAGAAGGGCCACTGCCAGAAATGGCTCGGACATCAAGGGCTAATTTTTTGTTGTCCCATCCCATATCCAAGCATTCACTTTACATTTGGAGGAGGGTTCATATGAATTGAAATAGTTACTTCAATTCATATCAATTAACATAGCACTAAAGGAAACTTATTTTGGAGGAATTTTGTGCACACATACATAGTACATAGCTTTTAGAACTTACCATTTAAACTCCCTTGTACCATTGCTTCCTTCAAACCACTCTTGTCAGATCCTTCAGCTTTCAATTTTTTTAGAGCAAGTTCTTCCTTATCTTGGAATTTCAGATCAGTAAACAGAAGTTTTGTCTTTTGCTCAGGCAACCGCTGGAATTTAAAATTCATGAAATTAAATGTTTTCAACTTGAATACCATACACATACAAATTATCAGTTGAAGTCAACCACACTGCAGTACCAAAAAGTGTGCATTCTTAATTTAAAACAGCATGGGATGAAAAAAGTAATAGAAATGACAATATTAAATAACTTTGCGTTAATATTTTCAAAAAATCATATATTTAAGAGATTTAACTGATTCTTTAATTTCATTTTATTTTATTTATTTATTATTATTATTATTATTATTATTATTTTTGGAATAAAAGATACTAGAATTTACAATATCAGATAGTGAAAGAGTTGAATTTATAGGTTTTATAGAGGCACTTTGTTTATATTTCATGGTCAAGTTATTGAACTAGAACATAGTTCATCATCAGGACTACATCATTAGAGTAGCCGTTGCCATTCAGTCGGGACCCAACCACAGTTCGGTATTTGTAGACTAAGGCTATACAGGTAAAACTGGGAAAAGTATAAAAATTCATATGAGAGAACATAAGACAGCTATTAAAGAAATTGCAAATAAGACAGGGTTAGGCAGACATATACAGAGAACTGGACACTCCATACACTGGGACTCAATAAATATAATCGCCCACCAATCACACTTAATAAGAGAAAGCTTGAAGAAAGGATGGAAATGGCAAGAAGAAGAAGTACCACCCTATAGGATAATTGTGGCTGGGCACTCCTGACTGAATGGAAACAACTACTCCAATGGCATAGTCCTGATGATGAACCAGGTTCTAGTTCAAAAAGTTGACCATAACATACAGTGAAACTTCTGAAAAATGGTCGCTGCTCGGACTGGGAAAAAGTTATCATTGTTTGGAGGTTAGGCCTAGGTTAACATTCTTGTCCATTGCTTTGGTAAAAAAGGGGAAATTTGTACAAAGTTTACGCACAAACAAAATGGTTTCAGAGCTTTCTCCAAAGGTAGAATGCTGAATAAAACTCAATATAATTTGAAATAAAATCATAGAGTAGAGGATTTTAGGAAAGTGGTGTGTGACTTATTGTCTCAAACTTCCTTTTAGAAATATTGAGCTATTAGGGGAAGTTTAGGGTATGTTAAGGGAAAGAAAAGAAAAGAAAAATGCTACACAGTGATAAGGAACTGCACAGTTATATAGCTGCATGGCAAAACATAGGAACAGAACTCACAAGGACCAATGAAAAACAAAAAACATACCACCGCCAATGAAAATGAAAAACATTTCACACACCAGTACCCCCCCCCCCCGTTGCAAATGAAACACACAGGAGCTTAAGTTCCCCTCACATACTCACATAGAACTAAACTTTAACTCCTTTCTTTTCACTTAAGCATACAATTGTACTTGATGTAATCCAACCCATCGAGCTCAAGGCACAGTAGCATTCCTTACTCCTTTCTTTTCACTTAAGCACATTATTGTATTGCCATAATCCATTTTGCTTCACATCACACAACTGCAATACATCTTCATTTCTCACACAATCATATCGTGTCTTGCCACAAACCCCACGTAAGTAACGCATTTCTCCAGCACACAAACGACTCCTATGTTTCTTCTGCAGTACCCAGGTTTCACTGCCATACATCAGAGTAGGAACAATTACAGTTTCATACACAGCCATGCGGGACTCTCCAGAGAACCCATCATTTCTGTGAAAACCTCCCAGAGCAGCTATGACTTTCAAAGAAGAATTCACTCGCCTACTGATTTCACCATCCAACTTGTTCTCTCTGTCAAACAAGCTTCCTAAATACACAAACTCACTCACCTGGTCCATCACAGTGCCATTTATGCTTACATTACATTCAGTGCTACCCGTTCCTCTCTCAAACACCATAACTTTGGTTTTTCCCTTATTTATATTCAGTTTGAATTTCATGCAAACTTCGTGCATTCGAGTCAACATACTCTGCAACTCACTTTTGCTTTCTGCCAACAGGACAGTGTCATCCGCATACAGCAATCTGCACACACGGATATCACCAAGACATAAACCACTATTATCTATTTTGGCATCACGCATGCATGCATCCATAAATATATTAAACAGCCATGGTGACATTACACAACCTTGTCTAACTCCTGCACTAATGGAAAACCATTTTGATAAAACACCATTCACTCGTACACAAACTCTACTACCAGCATACATGGCTTTTACACTATTAAGTAGATTCCCAGTAACACCATAATCATTCAATACCTTCCACAAAAGTGTCCTATTCACTCGGTCGTAAGCTTTCTCTAAATCTATGAAGGCAGCAAAAACTTTCTTCCCAACAGCCAGATACTTTTCAATCATCGTGTGTAATGCAAAAATCTGGTTAGTGCAGCCTTTACCAGGCATGAAACCACTCTGAACATCCCACACTTTCAATGATGTAAGACCCCGTACTTTTTCAATAACAACCTTAATAAACACTTTCCCTGGCACACTCAGTAGGCTAATACCACGATAGTTCTTGCATTCAGTCTGATCCCCTTTTCCTTTATACAAGGGAACAATGATAGCATCCTTCCAATCCCAAGGGACCATTCCTAACTCCCAGCACAACTGGCAAATTTCAGTTATCCAGTCAATTATAGAGTCACCACCATATTTCAACATCTCTGAAGTTATGCCATCAACTCCTGGAGCCTTACCATTCTGAAGAGATTTTAGAGCTTTACACACTTCTTCTCTTGAGATCCCTCCTGTGCTTTCATCATTCATTGTGACATCATCTGCATCTGTCTTAGAATCATCTTTGCTTATCTGATTTTATAACTCACACAAGTATTCACCCCATCTGTCACTTAACTCATTGGGCTCCCATATCATTTCCCCAATCTCATTCTTCACACAACTTACAACTTTGTTTCCCCTATTTTTCCTGAGTCTCATGTACTTCCAGAAGGACTTCCTATCTTTCCAAAAAGCCAGTTCATGCCTTTCCACTTTCTTCTTCCTATCTTTTGCCTTACTGTGGTGAACCAGCTTAGCAGCTTCACGCTTCTTACAGCGATATTCATCCACAGAGACTCTACCTTGCAACATCCCCAAATAGGCTTCCTTCTTTCTCTTTACTGCCTCTTCAATCTCACTATTCCACTAAGCATCACCTCTATTGTTACCCACTATTGTGGTGCCACCGACCTCTTTAGCAGCAGTGACAACACAGTTCTTAAAACATTCCCACTTCTTTTCTACATCCCTCTCACCAGACTTCAGATCTTTCAGTCGTTCTCTGAGTAAGTCAGAATACCGCTGATGATCTTCAAGGAGCCTATCAACCTTTATTCTTTCTATCCTGGGTCTCTTCCTATTCCTTTTCCTCCAACCAACATTAAGTTTCACTCGTGACACACACACATTGTATTTAAAAACCAATATCATACAGCACACCCCTAAGAAATAATCAGGAAACAGAATGGGGGCTTAGACAGTATATTAACTCATGTGCATAATAAAAATTATATATATGATATTGGAAGTAGGTTAGAACTTGGTGCTATTGTGAGAGTCTACAGTCACCCATGTATTGTAACACTGTACTTTTGAAATTTTAGTCTTGAAACATGTCACCTCCATCTTCTCTCATCTCCAACTAAAAAAAAAAAAAAAAAATTCCTTAATAACAAGACATTACTACATTCAATCAGCAGAAATTATGACCCTAACATTTTTCTTGTTATTTTCTGATTCCCATGTTTATGAAACACAGCTGATGAATTAAAATTCCAGTAATGTTCTAATATAGATACCTTTGAAATCCACCGGCACATGCAGCTGAGCTTGGTGGCGTAAAGCACTGCTGGCTGGGCACAGCATCTTACATCGTGGACGACCGTCAACTCTTGTATAGCAAATGTAACAATCGCCTATGAAACAAAAACGGGTTCTCTTATGGGACCATCCACAAATTGAAATGTGATTTGTGGATGATCCCATAAGAGAACCCGTTAAAAAACATGCTTTCGGCTGCACGAAAGCATGTTTCTTAACAAGCAAGTAACTGATTTTCATGCAAACGGTCTCTTTCTATTCAGGAACGAATCACCCATGAGATATGATACAGAACTACGATCCATCCTTCAGCCATCTGTTAGTCCGTTCCGAAGAATAAAAACAAATATTTCCTCAGAGAAACAACCGATTTGCAAGGGAATGATTTCTTTCTAATCGAGGACGCCTTACACCTATCAGATACGATAGAAAATTATGTTCCATCTGCACACCGTCTGTCTGTCCGTCCTTTTGGAAGAATACAAGAAAGTAACCCCACCGAGAAAAAACCAATTTGCATGGAAATGATTTCTTTCTACTCAGGGATGCCTCAGACCAGACACCAGACGGATGAAACGTAATTTTCTATTGCATCTTATATGTGTGGCTTGTCCCTGAGTAGAAAGAAATAATTTCTGTGCAAATTGGTTGTTTCTCGGTGGGGTTACATGCTTTTATTCTTCCAGACGGACGGACGGACAGATGGTGGATGGATGGAACATAATTTTCTATTTAGGTGTGAGGTGTCTCTGAGTATAAAGAGACCATTTCCGTACAAATCAGTTGTTTCTCGGAGGAAATATTTGTTTTTATTCTTCAGGATGGATACTGATGAGTTTGGACACAAACTCATTATTATCTTTAAAAGAGAAGGATATAGACTTGCCATTCGTTCTTCACCTAGAATTTCTGTTATCCTCCGTAATGACACAGACCCAAAACCTCCACTTTCTTCGCCTGGAGTGTATGAAATTCTGATCAAGGCTAACGTTGGATTAACCGTGTACATAGGAAGTTCATTCTGAAAAATTCTCTCAAAACTTCAGGAACACAAATCTGTGAAATTTGGAAAACCTTCATCTACCTTGTCTCTTCTTACCAAGGCTGACACTTCTGCTATTCCACTTTGGTCTGATACTAAAAAGTTGGCTCTCTTCCAAATCAGAGAAAGTTTGGAAATTTTATTTTCCAAAAATTGTAACTCTGAGTTCCCCATTTTTGTTCCTTACATCTGAAAATCCCTCATTGCATCACATCACCCGGAGTTACCATTACAAAACTTACCTTTCCAATCTGGCAACGTAAACCAATCGTAGTCGCACTGATGAAGGCCATAGTAATGGCTGAAATATATTTGCCTTAAACTTTTTATACATAACTTAGCGTGTTCTACACTACCTTTTTCTTAATTTGTTTGTTAGTTACATGTATTGCCTGCCACTCATTTATTGCTCTAATTCTTACATCACAATGTGCAGAGCCCATTTAAGAGGGGGCTAGGGGGTATGCTGCCCCAGGCCCTGTATTTTAAAGGGCCCCCAAAATTATACAGGATGCTTGAAGAATTGACAGAGTTCTACAGTTTTTTTTTTTTTTTTTTGGGGGGGGGGTGCAGATAACACAGCAAAGACTATAAGAAACTGCCTTGTGAAAAAAATTTCTATTTCTTTCTCCATTTTTAGGAGCCTGCAAAAAATATAGTAGTCCCCAGTTTATCCTGAAATATTTTGAAAGAAGTACAGAAGTTTTGTTGTACTCATCTACAATTGGGGGAAATTTTCAAACATTAATAATTCTAGTTGTAAATTAATTTATGGCACCTCTATTCATAATGCACTGTGGAATTCCTTTTTTACAGGTCTTATAGAGGTTATTATTCAAAAAGTTGGTGGTCAAATTTTCGAACTAAAGCCTAGTTCGTCATCAGGACTACATCACTGGAGTAGTTGCTGCTACTTAGTCGGAAGTGTCCAACTGCAATTATCATTAATTGTGGTACTTCTTCTCTTCAGATGCTGAAAAAGATCTTCACAGAGAAGAATTAAAAAAAATATTAGCAGAAAACAATTACCCCTCCCCATATGTTGAGAAATTATTTAGGCAAGTGCCAAAAAAGAAGCAGGAAATAAACAACTTCAAATTCACCAGCAAAATTACATACCACAAGGGACTTTTCAGAAAACTGAAGAGGATCGGAGCAAAATATAATACCAGGCTTGCTCCAGATCTAAATAACAAATTAAAGAAATTCCTGCTAGCTTAAAAGCAGAAAGAAGTGGACATCCAATTGCAAGAACAAGTAATATATTGCATCGACTGTAACTGCAGACTCAGCTATATAGGAGAAACAGCGAGAAGTATTAAAGTCCAAATGAAAGAACACCAAGCAGCTATTAGGAACATTAGTAACAAAACAGGGCTAGACAGACGTATACAAGCAAGTGGACACTCCATAACTTGGGACTCAGTAAGAATAATCGCCCACCAGTCAGACTTAGTAAAGAGGAAACTAGAAGAAGGGATCGGAATAGCAAGAAGAAGTACCACAATTAATGATAATTGCAGTTGGACACTTCCGACTGAGTGGCAGCAACTACTCCAGTGACGTAGTCCTGATGAGGAACTATGCTTTAGTTAAAAAATTTGACCACCAACTTTTTTGAATAATAACCTCTATAAGACTTGTAAAAAAGGAATTCCACATTGCATTGAGAGTTCGTTTGAATTGTGATATTTGGATCTTATTATTTTGCCCACTACTTCGATATAATTCTAACAAGTTGAACCCAACTGGGGGGGGGGGGAGCAGAATTGAACTGGCATCCATTTTTCAACTATGCATTTTTAACATTTTTTTGCTACCACTGATTCATCTATGAATCATGGGATACACGCTTCAATACGGCGGGGATATTTTTATGGCTTCCTCATCATATTTTGGGAATATTTTACCTGGGTATTTGTATTTATCCACCCATAGTGAAATCCTAGATGTGCCATTAATACTGGGGCCTCAAAATACCGTCCAGCCCCTGGGCCCAACGTCTACTTAAATGTGCTCTGACAATGTGCAAACAACTAAACAAGAAAGATGACACCAAATTTCCGGGTGTAGTAAGCACGTCTTTTGAATCCGTTCTGACGCAAATTAAATTTATCAAAGCTATTTAAAGTCAATGGAACCGGTATGGAGAACAATAGTATCTGACCTAAGAAGGAAGTTTTTCAATCCGGTTTTTAATCCCTCAGATATTGCTGTAAACAGAATCGTGAGCTTACGCCCTCTGCTTGCAGACTTGAGCATTAAGAAAAACATGAATTTATATGAGAAACATTTTGCACCGGAAACGCTGTCCAACACAGAAAGAATTTTTAAAATCGGACTCTTAGAAACAGAGATATCGACCAAAATAAGATGTGACTTTACGTCCCCTGGTGGAAAAACCATGCATTATTTTAGGAAGAAAGTATTCTCTAATAGTTTTTCCATATGAGCGGTATCGGTCCAAGAAAAAAATTAAATTCATCGAGTTTTAAGGAGCCCAGATTTTGCTACAAGTACACCAGAAGCAGAAATTAACACTTATGCCCCTGATGGCCAAACCATTCTTTACCAAACATTAGAAATTATGTGAAAAAATATTTTCCATCAGGTCTTGTATGCGACACAGGAAGAATGTTTCAAATCAGAGTTTTACTAGCAGAAATAATGCAGAAAATACAATTTACCTTTGTGCCCCCTAGCGGAAAGTCTATGATTTACTTGAGAATTTTGAATTTATAGGAAAAACATTCGCATCGGAAACACTATCCAACAAAGAAGGAATTTTTCAAATCGGACTCTTAGAAGTAGAGATATTGACAAAAATAAGATATACATCTATGCCCCCTGGCATAGAAACCATGCATTATTTCAAGAAGAAAATGTTTCTAAAAGGTTGGTTGACATGAGTAGTATCGGTCTACAAACAACGTTTTTTTCAATCGAGAATTTAGAAGCTCATATTTTGCTGCAAATACATCAGAAGCAGAAATTAAGGTTTATGCCCCCTGGTGGCCAAACCATTTTTTTTTTACAAAAATTAGAAATTACGTACAAATCATTTCCCATCATGAGCTGTATCCGGTGCAGAAAGAATTTTTCAAATCGGAGATTTAGAAGCAGAGATATAGGGGGAACACACAATTTACCACTACTCCCCCTAGCGGAAAGTCTATGAGTTACTTGAAAATTTTGAAATTATATGAAAAACATGTCACACTGAAAACACTATCCAACAAAGAAGGAATTTTTCAAATCGGACTCTTAGAAGCAGAGATATTGACAAAAATAAGATATCCATCTACGCCCCCTGGCGGAGAAACTGTGGAATATTTTAAGAAGAAAATATTTCGAAAAGGTTTATCGATGTGAGTGGCATCAGTCTACGAAAGAACTTTTTAATCGATATTTCAGAAGCTCAGATTTTATGTCAAATACATCAGAAGCAAAAATTAACACTTACACCCACTGGTGGCCAAAGTATTCTTTACCAAAAATTAGAAATTATATGCAAAAGATTTTCCATCAGGAGGTGTATCCGCTGAAGAATTCTTTTTCAAATCGGAGTTTTAGAAGAAGAGTTATCGGGAAAAATTCAATTTACTTTAACGCCACCTAGTGGAATATTTATGCGTAATTTGAAAAAGGAACTATATCTAAAATTATCCTCGCGCAAAAGGGGGAATCGAAAGATAAAAGAACTTTTTCAATCAGATGTTTAGAAACAAATATGTGGAATAAAACATTTTTGAATTCGACATCATCTGCATTTACGCCCTCTAGCGGTGAAATTGTACATCGTAAAAAATGACGAAATAAAGGACCATCATTCGCATATTTCAAGCTTCCCAGTGCAAAAAGAATTTTTCAAATGGGACTAATAGTTGCAGAGATATCGTGGGTACAGACGGACGGACGGACGGGCAAACCAGTAACATAAGCACAATCTTTTTTTACAAAAGGAGTGCTAAAAAGTCATCAGTACTGCCATAGTGTTCAATTGCCCACTTTTTGAGGAAACAAGCTTGGAAATTTTTGAATCGCACTTCTGGATAAAATCTTCCACAATAAAGTTTGAATCCTATTTAAATGCTTTTTCTGTTTCTGCACTTCTAGTTTGTTTTTGTTTTTTCTTTCTGCTGAAGCTCAGAACAGAACATTTTATCTCCAAATTCACAGCAAACTTCAATTGTTATAGAAGCTTTTAATGAGAAAATCAGTGCATTTATTACTTTAGTTGTATAAAAATAAATACACTAGTTATTTATAATTTTGGCCCTTTAAAAATGAAAAATCTGCTGGAAGAAAAGGCGGCAATATCTTCAGTTGATTACCACTGTGTGTGTGTGTGCGTGTCTACCTAGTATGATTTTTAAAGCTTTTTTTTGGGATTGTCTCAAGCAGTCCTGGATTAATTGCCATGGTACATCAATTTCACATTTTTTTCTTGTTTTCATGTTATAAACTATAAACATAACTAACAATGTTTAAGTATCCAGTTTTCATTTATACAGTTTAGTACATATACTGAGCCTGTTGAGGATTAAGTTTTTGGCCACTGCATGCGAATCCATGCAATGGTAAAAAACATTGCATGTGCATCTATGCGATGGCAGGAGCAATATAAAAGGCATTGGCGCCCTCCACATGCAAACAATGGCACACGCAATGTGGAAATTGCGAAAACCTCATATGAAGAACGTAGTCCCCATGCGCAAGACTATGTTCAGGCCTCATATGAGGTACATTGACCTCAACAGGTAAAACAGCAATGACATTCAAAATGGTGGTCTTGCACATTTAAAGCACTAATATAAAATACAGTCAAATTTAGGCAGACACAAGTGCTCTTTCTTCACTTGAAAATTTTCTTTGAGGATTATAAAAAAGCAGATTTTGTTTGCCGACTTAGTGCAGCATTAGATGATTATAAAGTGAGAAGAATAACGCTTTCCTACAGAAAACAAGCCTAATATTCTCAAAAGATGAAAACCACGTACAATCATCCTAAAAAATTAAATTTATCCCTTAAAATTCTGTTTGAAAAAAAAAAATATTCATACAAAACATGGCACTTTATTATCAAGAATCATGTTGATGGTACTAGTATCAACAGTTGTTCTGCGCTTATAATTCCACTTAAAATTCAAAAAACTTACAGTACAGCAAGATCTTGATGCAGTGCATTTTTGTAGAATGCAAACAAATATGCTAAAACCATAAAAAGTACAAAAGCAAACCTACATAACAGACCATCACTTTACTACTTCAAGAAACAGCAAAAACTTTCTTTTATTTTTTACCTTTTAATCAAATTAATGCAATTTTTCTCAAGCTCTATCAAATTATTTCATTTGATATGTAGAACTTGGAAAATGTTACAACTGTGATAAATTTGGACATTAATGTGCAAATAAACAATATTAAAATGGTACTAGTTTCCATTAATGGCTTCATATAATTTATCAAATAAAACCTATGCTTCCCAGTTATTTGTGGCCTTATGATCCTATAGCGGTGGACTGAGCATAGTTGCCATTTAAATTTGTCAAAATGAAATTTGAAAATCTGTACCTACCTGCTGCGATTCTTCAGCAACCACCATTCGCAATAGTACATAAGGTTTTTTCTCCTGGTATGCAGAAGCATATTGCAAATGATGATTGCTTAAACGTTGCAGGGGTAAGTACCAATTTTCAAATGTCATTTTGACAAATTTAAATGACAAAAATGTGTGCTTTGTCGACTGTTATAGGATCTTTTTTTTTTTTTTTAGTTCGAAGGTTTAACGACCACCGTTAGCAACTGGATAGGCTATAAGCAGTAGCACATCCCTAATTTATGTACACTGGCTCCAGAAAAAAGAGGGAATCAGTGCCATAAGCTCAAACACAACATCCATGCCTCACCGGGATTTGAACCTGGACCATCTCAGACGAATGACCCGAAGCCAACGCTCAGACCACTGCGCCACCAAGGCGGCAGCTATAGGATCATAAGATCACAAATAACTGGAAAACCTTGGTTTTATGATTCCAGCCTCACGGGAGAGGTCCAGACCTGAGGACCACCCGCTGATTTCCAAAGTGTTGCCACAGCAGGAATGAATAATTTGAAAACCTCTCTTTTAAAAATAGAAATGGAATGTTAAAAGTAAAACCTTTTGTCTACAGCACTGAGCCTAATTATTAACTGGTGCAACTGTCTAAAAGGATAATAATGCTCAAAGGGGAAAACAGTGTCAGCAAATTCTTGTTATAATGCTGTACTTATATTATAAGATGTCCTAAGAAAAACTGTAGTAGGTATGATGAATTTCAACAGCTCCTACAAGGGGACCTTCAGGTAGATGGGCCACAGAATTTTTTCATACTTATAGTACGTGAAGGTGACCCCTTGAATATGAATTTCCCAAAGCAATCGGGCCAGATATCCAGGCATTCTCGAGAAAATCAACTTTGAAAAATTTCAAGTGCCTTATATCCACTAAACATTAACGAAATGACATACCTGTTTTGTCGGTATTGATGACAAGATTGCAGTCGAAATTTGGTATCATGTTTAGGGCCTGGAATTCAAATTTTTCGGCAGAAGCCAGTGTTTATTCTCTTGTTGTTTCTTGCTCTGTTACAAATTTTGTTATTTTTCACTGGTGGATTCGATGTTTCTTTTTAAAGCGCTCAACCCATGAGTCCGAAGCTTTGAAATTGACTTCTGGCACTTAAGGCCCACTGCTGCAAGTTTCATATCATGACTTATTGGTTGTTCTCCCGAGCTTCCGTGAATTGATCATAAGTCCAAGAGTCTATTATTGCGTATTTATCGGTAATGGTTCCACTACTTTTAATGTACTTTTCACATTTTACCAAATCCTCCTTACGCTTTAAGCGGTGACACCCTTTGCTTTGGAGGTTCTTCAGAGTCCAATGCTGATGAGCTCTGGCTATATTAATGGCTTGTACTTTATAGTCAATTGAAATGTATTCCTACCATGATCTTGCCTTTTTTTCCATCTGGCTCGTAATCTTTATCAGATTCATCGTGACCTGCAACTTCTTGAAAAGCGTTTTCCTTGTCGATTTCATTGGACATGATCAATTCGTTGCATATTAAAAACTTCTTCTTGTCTAGTGTTTGTAGCATGTACTCATAAATATCTTCTCCTAATAGCAGATTCTTCAGTAATTTCCCCAGAAGATTGTGATGCGACGAGACCATTTTGTTTAAGGAGGTTCTCGTAGTAAACAATGGCATCTTTTAAGAAGGATATTTATTAGTTTCACTGTATGGGCTGTCTGTATCTTCTTTTTGTGCCGTTGAAGGGCCAGCCACATCATTGGGTCTTGTAAGTTCTGACATAAAATTTTTCTTCTCACAATTAACACTGTATTAACAAACTTTGATGCACTGTGCTACAAATGAACGTCAAACTGCTCCGAAGACTGACGGTGAAATGCGAATTTGAACAACCGTCTCTTCCAAAAGACGCCCTATCTCCTCCACCCTTCGTGGGAATCTCCCGAATTCTTGTGTGCACGCGCAGCTGTGCCCTGCAGGTAGTTGTTTGTAGGAAATGTTGGGTCAACCCAAAAGACTTTAACATTTAATTTTTGCTTTGATATGGAAAAATAAAAATATGTTTCATTTTCTACTCTACGTTTTTCATTTTTGTACCCAAATTTTGAACCATTACAAATATACTTACCTAGAATATCCACAAAATGTAAAATAAGAATGAGCAAAAACAAAACAAAAAAGAAACTTGCACACAGCAGGATATGACCCAGTGATCTCTCGAACACTAGACTTGAGCAGTAGCCACTGAGCCATGTGCTCGCTTGTCATTTTGTTAATTAGTAGTTGATATAAGGCACTTGGAATATTTCCAGGTCGATTTTCTCAAGAATGCTTGGATTGCCTAATGCCTAGATTGGCCCGATTGCTTTGGGAAATTTATGTTTGAGGTGTTTGAGGTGTCATCTTCATGTACGATAAGTATGAAAAAATCCCGTGACCCATCTACCTGAAGGTCCTCTTGTTAGCTATGGTTAAACCTATGATGTCTATAAAAGATACAAAATTGGCATGGTCTACCTTTGAGAGACCAAAAATTCATAAGTATAAAGTTATTAGCATATCTATTTTCTCTGCTCACCAGAGTTTCACATTTAATTTGGATAAACTACATTAAGTGAGAGAACTGTATTCCATTGTGTGTAAACTTGAAATGTTTACTAACCCAAAGTTTCTCATAAGAAAAAGATGGCATCTCAAAAGATAAATCTCTGAAGCAGGGCTTGAAAAATATCTGAAAAGTTACATGCCCAGCTAGGCATGTGCAAAATTTATTTACCTGCCCGGGTAATAAAAGCTAGATGCTCAGGAAAATTTATCTTTTAAGATAACAAATCAGAACAACTACTTTTTTTAAGTTAAAAAATATTATGAACTTTTTTACATGTTTTACATTTCTGTTTTAAGGGTCTGTATTCAAAATGTTCAATGCACAAAAGCGTGTACCTCAAGTTGATAAAGATTAAGCTGAAATTGGTATGAAATGGTATGATGATGAAATTGGTATTTGAGAAATTTAGTGATTCTGACATGTTCTTTACTTTGAAATTTTCACCCTTTGTCACTAAACACCCAAGGCTAGTTCCATCAGAGACATGCATCCACTGCTCCGGTGGTCTAAGCGATGGCTTCTGATCATTCATCCAAGATGGGTCCTGGTTCGAATCCCAGTGAGGCATGTATGTTGTGTATGTCTTACGGCACTGGCTCTCTCTCTTCCCTGGAACAAGTGGCCCTAAATTAGGGACGGGCAACTGCTTATAGCCCACCAAGTTGCTCATTGTGGCCATTAAACTTCCAATAAAAAATAAAGACATGCATCTCGTTTCTGACTATAAACAACATGTAGAGCAAAATTACATATGGTTCCAATATCTGGACCTTCGAGCACAATATAATTAAAGAAGTGATATTCGTCTGTCCTTGTCTGATGTACTACAGAGGTAAACTACATGCTAAGACAATAAATCTGCAGTGATGCATTATGTCAGTGTAGCTTAGTTGATTACAGCAACTCACTTTGGAGTGAAAAGACGCACGTTCGATCACCATCACTGACAAATCCATGTTTTCACACTTGGGACTCTGCAACAATAAGACAACTTTCAGCGATTATAGCAGTAAAATGAAACACACCATGCGACGACTGTCTTTTTATCTTGTAGTAGGAAATTCTATTCCAAACTTTTTCCATTTTTAAATTTAGTAGCCTGGTCTGGGCAACTAGATTGTTTTTTTACCTGCCCAGGCCAATAATTTACATGCCCCAGGCATGGTGTTTTTCAAGCCCTGTCTGAAGTAAATTTAAAAGTATGCTGAGAAAATAAAGAAAACATTAATATCTTTTCCAAGAGCTTCTTTTAGAGGGGTTACTTATTACTAGCAACAAAGGGTCAGTTTTTCAAAGAAACCAACAAGTTTGTGTACTAAATATGCACAGCTTCAACATGAGAGCCCAAAAATTAATAAGGAACTGTACACTAAGTATGCATAAAATAGTAAAAGTATACTATTAATCCGATTTATTGGTGTAAAACTTTATTTATTTATTTATTTATTGATGCAAATTTTTTTTTATACCCAATAAATCGGATTACTAGAGTATACTTTACTATTTTATGAGCCCATTGTTTATATTTACTACTTGCAGTTTGCATGCGAAGTTTGTTCATATAACTTCTTGATAAAAAGAGGCAGGTATTTAATAATCAACGCACACCAAAGCCAACTTTTTAACACTGGCATTCCGAATCATACTACTGTTTCGTACTTCCTCACAGCCACAAATCTCATTACTCAATTTTCATAATTACATACGAAGTAGAATATACTGCAGATGCTTTAGGAGATACACACCTTTTGCGCCTTTTCCCATATAATATTCAGTTTCTGCATACGAAATAGTTTCTCATCTGGAATATTGCTAGGAGAACCAGGCTGACTATACAACTCCGAATATTTATCATAACAATTACAATACGCAGTAAGATGCAAAATATTCAAAAACAAAACATATAATAGTTTAATCATTGCTGTAGTATTAAACGCTGCTACTTCAAATAAGTGAGGTGAACTATTTAAAAGCGACAAGGTCACAAGCACGCACACACAGAACGTGAAAAATAAACACAAACCACTGTACAATCATCACCGATGTAAATAATAGCGTCGGCTGCTTACTCACCAAATTGATTGCGATTGGTTGGCAAATTACTTATTTCCCAAATATGGCACCAAGAAAAACTAAGTGTAAGATTTCTCAAAAATAAAAAAAGAAAGAAAATTGTTGAATTTATCATAACACTTTCAAAACATATTACAGGGTAAACAATTTTTAACAGTAAGTTTATTTTAAAATATTACGCATTAAGTTTCTGCTTTTTAGAGTAAAAGACAAAACCCATAGAGAAAGTAACTTGTACAAAAATCTAGCGGATAATACTTACCTTGGCATTCCTTTCTAGCGACGGGAACATTTCACGCAGTTACTTTCTCCAAGGTAAGCATTATCCGCTAGATTTTTGTACAAGTTACTTTGAAATATCGCACGTAAAAGAGAATAGTAGAATAATTAGAGCTATATAATAGTCAGAATTAGAACTACTAAGTGGAATTGATCCATAGAGAAAGAATTTTTTTTTTTTTTAACGAAAAACTTTTTCATATTGTTTATATAATATTTAAACCAGAAATGTAGTGCAAATTGTTTAGATTACTGACACTGGAGGTATCATAATTGCATACTGGCGATCAAAAGCTCTTTAATGAAGTTGACCAACTAAGCAATTGGATGGGCGCGTTTTGGTTTTCCCCCACGTTCCTTTGCCAAATGCCATGGCCGCCCCCGGTGGTGCAGTGGTCTAAGGCGCTGGCCTCTGATCACTCATCCGTAAGGGGTCCGGGCTCGAATCCCGGTCAGGCATGGATGTTGTGTTTGTCTTATGGCACTGGATCTCTCCCTTCCCTGGAACCAGTGACCCTAAATTAGGGACGGGCGACTGTTTATAGCCCATTGAGTTGCTCACGGTTGTCGTTAAACCTCCAAAAAAAAAAGAAATGCCATGCATTTTTTTTTTTTTTTCATTCATCCCAAAATGAGTGGTTTGGAATACTATTCTGATTTTGATGATACATACGCTTACATTTAGAGAGACCATTTCTTGATCACAGTAATTTTTACGCCCGAAAAATGAAATATTTCAGAAGATCGGTCTATGAGCTTTGATTAAGAAGAAAAAAGTAACAAAGTTGGAGAGGAGACGAAAGAGCAATTGATAAATATATGATTATTTACTAAGTTGCAAAGCTATCTAAGCCGCTTTGGTGGCACAGAGGTCTATACGCGCTGGCTTATGTCCATTCGTTCGAAATGGGTCGGAGCTGGTTCGAATCCTGGTGAGGAATGGATGTTGTGCTTGTCTTACGGCACTGGCTCTAAACTAGAGCCGGGTGACCACTCCACTGTATATCGAAACTACGAAAACTAGACTGAAGCTTTGCCGACCTGGTGGCGCAGTGGTTTAAGCGTTGGCTTATGACTATTCGCCCGTAAAGGATCCGGGTTCCAATCTCGGTGAGACATGGATGTTGTGTTGGCCTTACGACACATCCTCTCTCCCTTCCCTGGAACCAGTGTGGCCCTGAATGAACAGAACAGATCAGATCAGATGTAGAGGATTTTAGGGAGTGTCTGACCCCAGGTCTTAAACAACACTTAGAAATAGGAAGCTAGGAGATTTGGGCTAGAGTTTTTTTTTTTTTTATTGGAGGTTTAACGACCACCGAGCAACTCAAATGGGCTATAAGCAGTCGCCCGTCCCTAATTTAGGGTCACTGGTTCCAGGGAAGGGAAAGAGCCAGTACCGTAAGACAAACACAACATCCATGCCTCACCGGGATTCGAACCCGGACCCCGTTCGAACGAATGATCAGAGGCCATCGCTTAGACCACTGCGCCACCCGGCTTGGGCTAGAGTGCCCGATAGGAAAGTCACACGGAAGCGAAGTAGAAAGGGGGAGGAAGACGCCCTTATTTATTACCGGGGGAGGGCAGTACCCGGGGTCCGACGGCTTAACGTGCCCATCCGACGCACGGCGAATATTTAGTGGATCGAGTGTTCGTACCTAACTGGGATCGAACCTGAGGTCCATTCAATAGCAGTTACGAACGCTGCCCACTAGGCCACCCGTGGCCCTGAATTAGGGACGGGAGACCAGGGCTGTTGGAATTCTAGGGCTGGGTCATTCCTTTGAAGAAACTTTGCCGCCACGGATCCCCTCAGCGGTGACAGATGACCTGTTTCTGACGTCACTGTGTTGGAACTCCGGTTGGAACCGTGAAGCTGTCGCGAACGCTACATTTTTTCCTTTGCTTTTTTGCGGATAAGTATTCAGCTCTTGGAACTTGCTTTTTGAGAAATCGTTCAGTTAGTTTACGATGAAATACTGATAACAATGTCGAGTTGTGTTGTGGCTACTTGTAAGAACCATTACGAAAAAACTAAAGGTCAGTATATTGTGCACCATGCATTTCCTTTGAAAAATCCAGATTTGATGAAGGAATGGCTGAACAAGTGCTATAGGTCAAACTCTATGAATGTAGCTAATGCTAGAATTTGCAGTGAACATTTTCATTCTTCAGATTACGAAAACGATTTAAAAAATCGCCTACTTCGACTCCCGGAGAAAAAAATACTGAAACAAAACGCGGTGCCTGTTCTGAATCTGCCAAAATGTCAACAAAACGGACACTGTGTCACTCCACAAAGTAACAGAAAGCACAAACGAGATATTTTAAAAAGTGCTTTCGATCGGATGGATATTTTAAGTCTGAAAAAATTTGTGTGCGAGAAACGCAGGATCCATGTTATGAAGTTGATTAAACATCAGAGGATATCAGTTGTTCTTCCTGTATCAAAATAACTGAGGAAAATAGATTGCTACTTGAAAATGTTGGATCCCTTAAAAAATAAATTGAAATTTTAAAATTCGAGAGAACCAAAGCGTTAAAAAAGAAAGCTAACGGAAGACGACAGCGACTACTGTAGAAAAAAACGACTACGCAACGACTATTGTAGAAAAAGAGAGTTCTGAATACAAAGCTGAAAATTATTGATTTAAAGAATAAAAAACTTAAGAATGGAAGCGCGTATTAAAAGTGTACTAACCATTTAATATATAAGTGCATATATAGCAGTAATTCAGAATGCAAAGGCATCTGATGTTCAATCAAAGTGGGGACCACTATACAAAAATATATATTCATTAATTCATAGATTTTTAACAATGGTGTACAAAGGAATAAGGACATTGTGTTACCTTTCTGGTTCTTTTAAAATTTCGCGCATTAAAAGCTCGTAATTTGAATGTAGTACATTAGTAGCTTCACGTGAAAAAAAAATACTGATTTTGAAAGATGTCGAAGACTCACTACAAAAACACCGCAAATAAAGTTTAAGGAAAAACGAAAAGAAAGGCATACGAAAAAATTTGCGATTTTATTATTGCTGTTCCAAATTTAAGAAATTAAACAGAGAAGGAAACATGAAAAAAAAATACTTTTTTCACTTCAGGTGATCTATTTGCGTAACTCGCAGATCAAATATATTTTAATGCACACGTCTGCTATGGCGCAAGTTGTTTGACAAGAAAACTTATGACCTGAAAATTTAAACGTATTGTGTGTGTATAACGAAAATTTTCATTTGTCTTTAACAAATACCTCAGTCTTTTCTCTTACTTTATATTTAAGTCTGTTAAATACCTAGAATTAATCATTTGTTATATTTCTTTGCAAGAGCCACTGAATCCCTCACTGCAGCCATCCAGCTGTCAGCTCCGTAACCGAGTCCGTAACATACTGACGTCACATGCTGGCGTTCGTAGGGATCCGCGTGTCCGAAGCCTATGACCCAGCCCTTGTATTCTAACAGCCCTGCGGGAGACTACTTATAGCCCATCGAGTTGCTCCTTCGAGCTCGACAAGTTGCTCACGGTGGTGGTTAAACCTTTTTTTTGATTGAAGGTTTATGGACCACCGTGAACAACTTAATGGGCTATAAGCAGTTGTACGTCCCTAATTTAGGGTCACTATGATTCCAGGGAAGGGAGGGAGCCAGCGCCGGAAGACAAACACAACATCCAAGCCTCACTGAGATTCGAACCAGGACCCATCTCGGACGAATGAGCAGAAGCCATTGCTTAGACCACTGCGCCACCGGGGAAGCCTCACTCTTTCAGTCTGTATTCCTTTTCTGACCTGTTTAACCTTTGCCGTATCTCAGCCTCTATAAGTTCAATTTAATATAACAAAAAAGTAGGTTATGAATGTGCAACACATTCATAACCTACTTTTTTTTTTTGACTGGAGGTTTAACGACCATCGTGAACAACTCAATGGGCTATAAGCAGTCGCCCGTCCCTAATTTAGGGTCACTGGTTCCAGGGAGGGAGATAGCCAGTGCCGCAAGAGAAACACAACATCCATGCCTCACCGGGTTACAAACACGGACCTCTTCCGGACGAATGATCACAGATCATCGCTTAGACCACTGCACCACCGTGGCGACGAAACGTACTTGAATTATGTATGTGTGTTTGTCGTACCCACAACATTATACCTCACCAGGATTCCAGCCCTTACCCATTTTGGGCTAATGGCTAGAAGCCAGCTCTTAGACCATTGCTCACCGGGGCGGCGAAGTCAAGATAAAAGTGGCAGCCCGCTGGAGCAATGGCCTAAGCTCTGGCTTATGACTATTAGCCCGAGATGGGTCCGTGTTCGGAACCCGATAAGGCATGAATGCTGGGTTCTTTTCTTTCCCTGAAACCAGTGGCCCTAAATTAGGGAGGGCGACTGCTTACAGCCCATCGAGCTGCACACGGTGGTCGTTAAACAACCTTCAATCACAAAAACAAGAGTTTGAAGTAGTAGATAATTCTTCTGATTTTTTTTTCATTGGAGGTTTAACAACCACAGTGAGCAACTCAATATAGGCTACAGTGGCGTAGCCAGAGGGGGTTTAACCCCTCCCTTGACGGTAGACTGAGCATGAATTTAAAGCGATATATACGTGTATACGCGGCTTTCACCAATGAATCAAACCCATTGACCCCCACTCCCCCTTAAGAAAGTTCTGGCTACGCCACTGACAGGCTATAAGCAATCGCCTGTCCCTAATTAAAGGAAAGAACTAATGCCTCTCCGGGATTGGAACCCAGACCCTTCGCGGACGAATGGTCACAGGTCAACGCTTAAACCACTGCGCCATCGCGGCGGCTACATTAATTTCAACAAAACTAATATCGCAAAGAAAAGTAAAAGTGATTGGTGATTCACAATATCTTTCAAAATTTACAGAATTCTTCAGAATTCCAATATGTCAGTGCTGTCATATTTTGTCTTAAGAACTGCTTCTCATTCATTTTTTAATTTTAAATCGTCTTGCTTGCTATTGTTCACCACGTTGCAGGTACTCTTAGAAATACAGCTTGTCCCAAAACTGAGAATGTCTTTTAAACAATGTGCAATATTGCGTTCGACCTTGATCAAAGTCTCGAGAAAACGATAGTCGTTGTAGTAACCATAGCTACTGCTCACACCTGTTTATGACGCATGCGTCGTCAGTAGCGCACAGTTTAATAAGCACTGTTTCGCCGAATACCTGATAGGCGAGCCAAATCATCACAGATCCACCCGATGGGGCCAGCCGAATACCTGATAGGCGAGCCAAATCATCACAGATCTACCTGATAGGGCCAGCCGAATACCCAACAGGCAAGACAAATAATTACCGATCCATCTGATGGCGTTGGATGGGAGAGTATTAATTTGGCGCAAGACATAAAAATCAAGCTGGGCGTCGGGTGGGAGAGTATTAATTTTGCTGAGGCAAGACATCGAAATCAATCTGGGCGTTGGAAGTGCTTTCGCGCTGCGATTTTTCGAGAAATTATGTGAAAGAGGCACAAAGATGTACCATTAAATTTTGCTATCGACTTAAGAAGTCTGTTAGCGAGACTTGCAAGAGGTTTATAAAGATGAATGTCTAGAAAAATCAACAATTTACAGATGGCATAAAGAATTTATGGATGGCGAGTCGGCGGATTTAATCGCGCATGGTGGAAGACCTTCAGCGAGTGTTACAGAGGTAAAAACCAATGTAGTAGGTGTTATTAAATTAGAGATACCGAAGATATGGTTCAAGTTTCAAATTAAATTCACAGAATTTTTTTAAACCGAGCATTTGGGTATGAAATAAGTTTGTTGAACTTGAGTTACCCATTTCTTTACAAAGGAACAAATGGATCGTCGAGTTGAGGTTTGTCAACAATTAAAGCAAACTGCAAACGAAGATCCAAAAGTGATACAACGGATTATTACAGGCGACAAAATTTGGCTACACTGTTTTGATTCACACACAAAACCGGAAAGCTGTGTTGGAAATCGCCGTCGTCGCATAAAGCGGAAAAAAGTTTGTTAGTCACAACAGCTCATCTTGGACTAATGGTCAGACACCAGGGCCTCAGACCACTTGCATTTTTTCAATCATTAAATTCGGTTTTTTTTTTTTTTCTTGGTTAGAGGTTTAACGACCACCGTGAGCAACTCAATGGGCTATAAGCAGTCGCCCGTCCCTAATTTAAGGTCACTGGTTCCAGGGAAGGGAGAGAGCCAGTGCCGTAAGACAAACACAACATCCATGCCTCACCGGGATTCGAACCCGGACCCCTTTCGGACGAATGATCAGAGGCCATCGCTTAGACCACTGCGCCACCGGGGCGGCAAATTCAGTTTACTCGAAGGTATAAATATAAATGCCTTCTGAAATTAAGCATAAGTATCTTCCACCTTCGGCAAAGATACTTATTAAGCAATACTGCCATAAAAATATCAAAGTAAATTTTGCATAGTATGACCTAAATTATTGTTTCATGGGGAAAACTTTAAAATGAAGACACAATTCAATTAATAGTTATTGAAAAAATAGTTCCATGTCACATACTTCTTATCAATGGAAATTTTAAAGCAATAACCAACTTTGATAGTGGCACAAATGTTCATGGATTTAAATAATTTTCACAATTACATTTGATGTGCATTATTTTTTGCTTGAGCCTACATTACCTTTAATATTTTCTTTTCTTGTTGTTTGGGGGTTTAATGACCACCGTGAGCAACTAAATGGGCTATAAGCAGTCATCCATCCTTAACTTGTGGTCACTAGTTCCAGGCATGGAAGAGAGCCAGGACCCAGAACTCAGATCCATTCGGATGAATGGTCAGAAGTCAGTGCACACATAGACCACTGCATCACCAAGTCAGCTTAATTTGTATTTATATTGGATATTCAAGTCTTAGTAATGTTATTTAGTTTTTTGTTTTTGTCTAAAATATCCTGTAAGAATTATTTGTGTTATCTTCATTATGATCAAATTCTACACCAAGCTTGTGTGTTTCTTATACTAACAGATTACAAAGTTTCTCATTCCTTGATGCCAATCATGCATATAATTTGAATAGTTCTTTAAAAATAAGGTAATTTGCTTATAATATTCTGTTTTAAGGTTTAATTTTCATTTATCCTCTGAGAAATTATAATGATTTATTACCACTGTGTGAAGAGTGCAGGGTTTCTTGGAACTCCAGCCCTGTTCCCTAACACACAAAACCAAGTGCAGTTTCACGCATGCCCAAAGTACAGATCAATTCCATTTACATTCTGAAGTACAAGTTACTGTTTTCACCTCACATATGCACAGAGAATTACAATATTAGAGCACATAAACCACACAGTAAGTGTCCATACCATGCAGCAAAGCTTTGGACCAGTAACCGTCATGTAATACAAAATGGCTTGTTATGTATTGAAGTCTAATCGGAGGCATAACCAGGGAGGAGGGGGGTCCTTGGGTAAGTCCCCCCCTGAGGCTGGAGTGCCTCTTTGTGAGATCAGGTCCCCATTTTTGCATAGTACATTGCCATCACACTATTTCATTGCACAGGCTTGGATACATACACCACTTCCAAAATTCTATATTTCCACATGTAAAACCATCTTAATATTTTTCTGAAAATGATCCACTGCAAGCAAAGCAAGTTTTCTTTCCAGCATCCTTATATAACTTAACTTTCTACTCTGAAATGTTAATTTAAATATTTGCATTTAATAAAAACATTGCTTAACTGACCCACACAGAGGATAGATTTGTTGACTTTGCTTTATCCCCCCCCTCTTCCAAGGTAAGGATATTTTTAGACTTTTAAAGATTTTGGGCTTTTTCCCATTTGGAGTATTTTTTTTGTGTGTGGTAGACTTTCACCAATGGGCCAAATCCATGCCCCAGCAAGAAATTTCTGGTTAAGCCATTGACTCGAATATTATTATTTCTTGTCTTTGTGTCATTTTATTGCTTGGCTTTTGAATGGAAACAACAGTAGCAGAAAAAATGAACCCTATTTCTTCCACACATTTGTACCAAATGAGTGGTTCCCAACTCTGCATACCATGTCTTCCTTTCACGGTTTAACAAAAAGGTCCCAACAACCACTGCCATATTTGTCCAACTTGTAGAATCAAAAATAATATTAATGCTGCATGCAAAATGAGTATTTTTATTTCGAGGAAAAAACTAAAAATGCTCTTATGGATGTTCAGATCACTGCATCTTTCTTTTGAAATCCATTTTTGGATATTTATTTACTACAAGGTATCCATCACAAATATTAAGGTTTTGTTTGAAATGTTCATAGCTTTTTGATAATTATACATCATTTAAAAATACCACATTATAAAATACGTATTTTAAGTATAACTTGCTTGACTTTGACAAGCTTTGTTTGTTTGTTTTCGATTTAACAACCACGACAAACAACTCTGAGGGCTACATGCAGGCGCCATCCCTAATTTAGTGCTACTAGTTCCCTATATGACACCACACGTGCCTTATCCAGGGCTCAAATCAAGACTCAGCTCAGAAGACTAGTATGAAACCTATGCCTCACAACACTCACCCACCCAACAAGCTTTAAGTAGATTCTTAACTGATGAATCCTATTCAATGTCATACAAGTTAACTGAATATATAAGAATTCTTCCGAAACACATGCTTACCTTCTGCTTTTCAGTAAGACACAGATGGCTAATATGAATTAACATCCTATAACCAAGCTTTACAGATCAAATTGTTCTTCACAAAGTTATAAGAAAAATTTTAACTGCATGAAATAGGCAGTGAATAAAATCAAGTAAGTGATTCCAGTTGGAGGAGTTCAAAGGGAAATTCCAATCAGAACATGAAAGTACATACTCTGATTAAGCTTTAAGGGAGGGGGGGGATGCACACACACTATCCCATTATGTCCACAACACTCAAGACACATTGTTTACAATACGATCTTTCAAAAAGCATTTTTTAAACCCAGATTTAGATTTCCACACTATGGCCGGTTACTTACTCCTTTAATCTTGCTGCCTGCATATTTATGATAACAATATAATTTGGCACCAGTAATTCAAAGGTTAGAGGGTAAATATTGTGGATGTTTTAACAATGTCAGTGACAAAGTGACTTGCAGCCATTTTAATCATAGCTGCCATACCCCAATGATAAAATGTATTTAATAGGAAAATATTCATAATTTTATTTCATAGTACAATATTTGAATGTTTTTTGTTATATTAAATGCTGTGTTCTTAACACATTTGAACCCATTCTACTTTTACACAAAACATTACACATGCATGCTGATGTAAAAAACAAGAAAAAAAAAACATTTTTTTATTCTAATTTTCTATATTTTCCACTCAAGGAATAGACAAAAATTGTGAGCAATATAGAATAAACGTTTAAAAATCCCCTCATTTGTGCTGCAGACATGCATGAATATTTAATAAAAATATTTAATTTTTTATGTAAAATAAATGCAACTGTGCAAATACCCCCCCCCCCTGCACGTTATAGAATACTCATGCATTTTCAATTGCATCTTTCATCACTTCAATTGAAAACTTTAGCTGTACTTATGCTATGTGGGTTTTGTCTCAGATAGAATTTCACGTCTGTGTGTGTGAAAGAACACTGTATACAGTGATTTGTGTAACAATATTAGAAAAGACAGTAACACCACTTACTGTTGGGGCACAGATTATTTTGGCAATGAAGCGTTGAACCCCAACATGACACATTGACACTACCCTCTTACATTATGATGTGTAAAAATGATGAAATTACTTAAAAACTAAGTCAAAACACAGGTCAAAAGAAGGAACTGGTTCCCTTTGTCTTACATTCACATGAGCTTTAGTGAAGTCTTAATTTAGAAATAATTCTAGAAGTAGAAATGATGATTTAGTCCAAAATTACTTATATCTGGTGAAACAGTCAACAAGGTTGGAATTTTTTGACATTCACCCCATACTGTTTTAAAAGTGAATGCTTAGAAATAAAATGCATGGAAGTTTTTATGGGCTGTAGTTTGAAATGTATTAATGTATTATGTCACATAATCTAAAAGTGCTAGACTGGATGACATAGGACATATCTAAAGAAGTTGGTGAAGGTGACTTTAGATCCTCTGTGTTATGGATGGCCAGTTAGAGCAATGTCGGTGGTGCTTGACAGCATTAAATTCCGTTCTGACAGAAGCATCTCCTGAATAGTTTCATCACCAATTCAAACATCATTCTAGCTTGTTAGAATAATTCTTGATGTCGACATATCACGCTTAAGTTATGTAAAAAATACAAGTGGTGGAACGTTTCGGTAGCGACTTCTACCTTCATCAGCCATGGAATGAAACAGTTGTTGCCAGATTTCATAATAGCTTTCCAAATGATCGGTATGTTAAAAGGTGTGTCTGTATTACAGGTGTTAGGAGTAAGGAAGATTTCAATGCTTTCGCGGTACCCGAGAGCTTTCCGATTGCTGAACGGTAGATGTGTTTAACATTTTGCCAATCGGGAATCGCGGACATATTGCTGATGGTTAAAATTGAAAGGGAGGAGGAAGGGTTGCCTTTCTTAACATCAGCGATATGTTCCACCAATCGCCGGTTGATGCTTCGGTAAGTACTACCAATATAGTGGGTAATTCCTGTGGAAGTGTTGACAGGGATAGAGTAGACCGCTTGTAACTTTAGGGGTTTATTGGGATATCAGCCTTTAAGAAGATGTGGAGGTGGTTTAACAGCAATCCTGTAGCCAAGAGACTTGAAAATGGAGCAAACTTTGTGAGTGAAGGCCAGGCTAAAGGGCAAAGTGCACACAAACTGATGAGTGGTGGGAAGTTCAGGCAGTAAACTGGTAGATCTATTCTGCGATTCTAGCTTGTAGCATTGCCTCCAAAGTCACTCCAAAAATGCAAAACATAGCTATACAATTCAGTGCAGAAAACAACAACACGGGGTTCAACTCTACTGATCTTCATATTTGCACTGTTAAAGCTTGACATCAGTTGCTTCAAAGTCCTTGACATAGGGGACTTTAGGAAATATCAGATCCTCTAAAAGGCCATACATGCAAGGCTTGACAAGTGTGAGGAATATGGCTTGCTTATGAACTATCCATAATATTGTTTGCACAAAAGAATTGTTCAAATCACTCCACATACAATGTTAAAGGATTCCACTTTAACATTGAATTCTCTTAGATAACTAGAAATCACCAGTGTTCACTGGATCCACTCTTAAAAAAAGGTTCTTTCAAAAGAATATTGTAGTTTTTTTTTGGAAGGGGGAGGGGATTTCACAGTGAGCAATTCTATGGCTTATAAGCTCCCTGATCTGTAATTGGGGCTACTGCATACCTGCCAACTTATGGATGCCGAAATTAGAACAATCCTTCATTAAAATTAACACACATTAGTACAATTCTTTATTAAAATTAGTACAGCATTTACCTACTGAATAGCTAAATTATGTTTAATAATAAAAGCTGTAAAAGGGCATTTTGAATCTCCTGATATTCCTAGTGTCTACACCAAAAATGTATTTCTTTACACAGTAGCTTATCTAGAAGCATTTTAATAAAACAATGGTGAAGAAATGGTATTTTAAATAAATGCATTGATATTAGCATATTCATAAAATTAAAATATATACTGTTTTCTATCCTGTTGAAATTATCACAGTAGTTAAAGTATGAAAGCATAATTGGGAATATTTTTTACCTTTTTCTTTCTCTTGCTCAAATGGAATTTACTTTGCATCACATAGAATATTCCCACTATTCATTAGGAACATATGATGAAAAATCTTATGCGGTGATTCCATCATGAAGGTATTGAAGTTTTTTTTAACTAATTCGATCAATGTTCCAACACTTTATATTTCTCTTCGTACATCTCCTTTTTTTATTACAAAATAAAAAAAATGAAACTAAAATTCACAATGGTTTTTATAACTTTTTGTGAATTTTAGATTTGGGGTGAAATTCCTCAAGCATGGGGCTAGGCCTTTTGTTGTGTGTGAGCCTAGTCTAGGCAAGATTTATATTTTGGGGAAATTAACATTTTTGTGGCTGTATACTTTACATACGCCGATTTTCATGCCAGAATTCATTCAAGAAGTGCGGAAAATGACTGTCAGTTGCAGAAATCATTTAATTTCCCTCCTCTTCACCCTTTTGCAAATCAATAATTGTTTCTTCAGGTCTGGACTTGCATGGTACTATATGTGTACCAGTTTTTATGCTTAAATTCTATGGGTAATTATCCAAAAAGATAAAAGTGCAATGACAAACACTCGAAGAATTATAGATATAATTTTAAATACCCATAAATCTCTTTGTACTGTTTTACAAAAAAAAAAAAAAAAAAAAAAAAAAAGAAACCCTGCCACTTTCTAAACTGTGGTAAATTCCCGATATTCAACGAGGGGAACACAGACTCTTACTAACATCGTCAATGCACTGAGACCCGATAAAAAACCTGTTTGCTGTTTGAACATTGTGCCTGCTTTGGGATGGATTCGCTTGGCTACAACATCAGTGATTCCTCCGCTCAAGCAAGAGGCTGAGTCGGCAACCCCCGATGTAGCATCCGGAACGGTAAACTGCAAGACATAGGAGCTTTGCGAGCGAGCGGATCACCCGACATTCATGGGTCTTTGCTTACGTACCATCTGTCGATAGTGGCAAGTGACCATCGGATTGGGAAAACCGGTCTGAACGACTGCGCTTGGTCATGAATTGTCACATGGTGGCAATTACACGGTGCGCAGGTACATCACAATGGCGATAAATCGTAGTTTCGTAAGTTGAACACCATAACATCAATGTTAAATTCACACCGGTTATTCATTATGTGATAAATATTTGTTCATCCTCCTATTTTCAAGCATGAAATATATGAATATTTATGCAGCAAAATGATATTTAACAAAAATACTGGATAGAGGCGACATCGCGAGAAAGAAGAAATTACAAGTACGAAAAAAATATGAACTGTCGACCTTTCGTTTTTGAAAGTTTCATACAGAATGGTACTGTCATTTTTGGAGTTCTCTTTCAGTCAAGATACCAGCCAAAAGTTGTGTCAAAAGATCTGATGGAAGTAAAGGTGGCTACTATTTTCTACTTTGCCAAAAATACCCATACTGGCATAGCCATATAACACATGGCATTATTGCAGAGCAGGATTAATACATCATGGCACTTTTCTGGACATTTTCTTCTCACACCATCCCACATGTCCATGAGCACTCAAACATAGTAGGAACATTCACAGTTGATCCTATGGGAACATGTTCCTGATGCAAGATGCTCATACTATTAAGAAATATGATCAGCATGACCTTAGGCCATAACTTCATAATCCTGAACATTTCTCATAAAGGGGATGATGATGAACTCCATTCTGAGAACTGTTTTCATTTCAAGGTCACCAAGTCTCACTCTGTTATGGGAAAACAAAATTAGAACTCCAAGTTTTCAATGACTCAATCAAAAAAATTTTTATTACTTGCCTCATATGAATAGAAACTGAAATTTTACCTAATTGGACAACAGTCAAAGTAACAGCTAGTAACAACAAATCTTCAAATTAAATAAAAGGTCAAATAGCAACTGCTACAGCTGTGGGTTGGACTTTTATATTTGTAATAGGAACAGTTATTTGAATTTCAACCTGTATCTACTACACTTATTTATCCAGAACACTTTGGCTTTGTATGAGAAGGCAAAAAACAAAAACACTTGCCTTTATTTGAAATAAATATGGGTTTAATTTAACAGAACAAAACATTCATGAATTGTTCTAAAAAAAAGGTAGCTTTTGATTAAATTGTGAGGAACAATTACTGCAACCAATAAAAGCACGGGAAGTCCAGAAATATTACAATATGCTGCAACTAACATGTATAATTTTTGAGGTTGGGGCAATAAGGTTATATGGAATGATTACTTGCAAAACACAGAAGGTAAAATCAGCACTGGGTGCCCAAATTTTTTTAATGGTCTGAAAACTACAGACCATTAAAGTAAATCAAATTGCTAGAGTTGCAAGTTAATCATTAAAGCTAGTGAGTGCTAATTTCAACCTCACACACACAAATAAAAGAGTTAACTAGCTTAATGGATGACCTTTATTTCATAAACAAAAGCTAGTGAGTGCTAACTTCAACCTCACACACACAAAAAAGAGTTAATTAGTTTAATGGATGACCTTTATTTCATAAACAAACTCTTACAAGCAAGCACGTTTATCTATTAGCTAAAGGTTAAGACGAACCCAAAAGATTTCATTTGTGCAAAGGATCGTGGGCCTCCACTCTTACCCAAAATTGCTCTGTTCTGGTCTCCCAGTGTAGAGTAAATATTTTTCTGCTGTTAACAGAAAAAACATTTTCAAACACTTTGTTCATTTCAGCTGTGCACTAAAAGACAAAAAAAATACAGTGCATTATTTTTCATGACTTCAGATATTTTCTATGACCCATGCATAATTCCAAGATTTAGATATTTCCTATTTTCCATGACCCGTGCAAAATTCCAAGAATTTCCAGGTTTTCCACAACCCTTGGTAATCCAATTTTTCTTGCCTATAGCAACCTTACCTACATTCAAATCCTCTACTCACTTCTAAAATATAGAGACCAGCAACAGTACTTTTGCATCTGCATTCCATCAGATTGTCTTGTCTGTCAACACTCACAATTCCAAACAAGTTTCTCCATTCCCAATGTCTGGAAATACCAGTTTCTTTTCTACCACATGGATGCTCACCCAACAACTAGTGCACAGCAATTGCTTCACCTTGAAACTCATGGTGTCATTTTGAAGTGTAGAAAATCACCTCCCACCAGTGGTGGTTGCAGAAATTTGAAAAAAAGGGGGGGGCAACTCAATACCACTATCAGTTTGGTAGATTGTCAGAATATCTTACCTTAATGCCATGCCATGGGGGAGGGGGTCAATATTTGTATTATTGATTTTACATTTTTTTTTCTTTTTTAGGAGCTTTAGGACCTAATGAGATGCGTGATTATATGAGAGTATTTTGATCGGGTCTATTGAAGAGTCATTTTAAGAGCACAAATTTATTGAATAATACTTTTAAATAAAGAATGGAATGCATGTTACACAAAAGTGAGTCTCCTTGGGTGCATTCGGACAAATCTCTCCAAAATCTCATCAATATTTTTAGGGAAATATTTTAGTGAATATGCATTAAACCTAGTCCTGTATGGCACTGCTGGTTTATGTGTTTCTTAGATATGTTTTCAGCTTTTTTATAGCTCAGAAGGATCTTTCCGTCATCGCTGTTGTAACGGAAATAACAGCTAATACTGTTAGCAGACATTTGATGTTGTTCAAGCAAATTAGATCTTCATTGGTCTTAATTGCTGTAATGCATTCTATGGCAGATTCTGGAAAAGAATCTAGTTTTCTTCCTGCTTCACATTGGCTTGACCCTTGACTGATTCCTTTCTGAAAAAGGTGACATCAAGAGTTTCAAGACTACCTGGATTATTTTACGAGATTTAACAGTACAAAAAATAGACAGATGTGTTTTTTAGCAAGGTGTAAAAATACAGAAAATTAAAGATAATAAAAATGCAATCACCCTTGCCTCCCACCTAGGTACTTCGAAGCTTATCATTCATAGAGGTTTTTTGTATTGGGGTTAAATGACTACAACGAGTAAATTTATAAGAGCTATAAAGCAGTCGCCTATCCCTAATTTGGGGCTAATAAGCTTCAGGGAAGGGAAACAGCCAGCACTGTTACACAAAAATATCACTTGTGCTTTATCTGGAACTTGAACCTGGACCCAGCTCAGATGACTAGTCAGAAACCTACTCCTCTGTCTACTATGCCAGTACCAAGTGCTTGGAGACAGGCTAAGATAATATTTATTACCAAGCCAGGTAAGTCAAATTACCAAGAGGCAAAGGCCTTTAGACCTATTAGTCTAACATCTTTCTTTCTCAAGGCTCTTGAGAAGATGGTGGATAGACATATTAGGGAGGTGGTTTTACTCCCCAAACCCCTCTCAAAATTTTAGTTTGCTTATCAACAAGGCAAACCAACAGAAGCAGCTCTCCATGGCATTGTTTGTTGCCTGGAGAAGGCACTAGAATTTAAGGTGGTGGCATTAGTCACTTTCCTTGATATTGAAGGTGCCTTTAACAGGGTCTCTACGGAGACCATTGTGGGAGCTGTGGAAAGACATGGTGTTGATAGAACTTGTTGTCAATGGATTAAGGCCATGCTCATAAGCAGAACGGTCATGGACTCGCTACTCGGGGAGACAGTCAGTCTCCACCTGCCGGGGTTGCCTTCAGGGAGGAGTTTGCTCTCCCCTGTTGTGGTGCCTGGTGGTGGATGAACTGCTAAGGATCCTGGAGGGGTCTGGTTGCTACTGTTTTGGCTATGCAGATTGCGTGACCATAATTGTCAAGGGAAAATTCCCTAAAACAGTCTCAAGCGTAATGCAAAGAACACTGGGACTTGTTGAGGATTGGTGCAGGAAGGTTGGTCTATCAGTAAACCCTGACAAAACCACCCTTGTGCCTTTCACTAGAAAGAGGAATCTTGGAGACCTTGGAAGTATTACTCTCTTTGGGGAAACAATTCCTCTCATCACACAGGTTAAGTAACTGGGAGTCATTACGGACGGAGGCTTAACCTGGAAACAGCACCTAGATTACTGTATTGCCAGAGCCAAGAAAGTGTTCTGGTCATGTAGAGGTGCTATTGGCAAATCCTGGGGTCTTAACCCAAGGATCTTGCACTGGATATATATTATGGTCACTTATGGCTCAAAGGTGTGGGGGCGCAGAGTTAACCTCTGCACGGTGCAGGCTGAACTTAATAAGTTACAAGGATTGGCCTGCATAGGTATATCAGGAGCAATGAGAACTACTCCAACAGCTGCATTGGAGTTGCTTCTTGATATTCTGCCACTTCACCTTCATATTGAGGGTGAGGCCATTATGGGGGCATATAGATTATGCTGCAATGGCATGTGGAGACCCTCGTTGTGGGTTGGCAGCCATACCAAGCCTATTCAGGAGTATTTTTGTAAGGAGCCCATCTTTCAAATGGGAACAGACAACATGCTAGTAAAATATCATTTTGATAAAGCATTCAGTGTGAACTTTCCCAGTCGCAGTGAATGGGAAATGTCCTTTGTCCCTGGGTGCAGTGGTGAAACTGTTTGGTTTACTGATGGCTCCAGGACAAACATAGGAGTTGGAGCAGGGGAGTATTGCCTATCTAGAGGTTATGGCTCATGCCAAAGCCTTGGAAGGCATGCTACCGTGTTCCAAGCTGAGGTGTATGCTATTTTGGCATGTGCCTTAGAATGTCTGATCAAAGGGTATCACAATGTGCATATCCAGATTTGTTCAGACAGCCAGGCAGCTTTACTGGCACTTTGTCAGTGAAAATTGTTTGGAACTGCCTCCAGACCCTAACTGAACTGGCAAACCGAAACCAAGTGCAACTGTTCTGGGTGCCAGGACATAGGGGTTTTGTAGGTAATGAGAAACCTGACCTTCTTGCTAAAGAGGGGGCAGAGCAGGCTTTTTATGGTCCAGAGCCTGCATTAGGACTCACCTTTGGTGTGGCTGGAGGACTAACTAAAAAGCTGTTGAGATCTAAGCAGCTTGACCTCTGGCATGCTACCGAGGACAGAGGCAGGCAAAGGAACTTAATCAAGGACCCTTGCCTCATAGGGCTAAGGAGCTCCTTAAACTGCCAAAAAAGGATATTGGATTGATTGTTGGTCTACTTACAGGACATTGTTGTCTTAATAGGTACCTTAATTTGATTGGGGTGAAAGAGGATCCACTTTGCAGAGGATGCCATCTAGAAGAGGAGACTTCCTTGCATTTTCTTTGTGACTGACTTTTTTTTGCAGCACTCAGGCTTGAAAACTTTGGTACTCATAACTTGAGACCAAGTGATCTCTCTTTAGCACCAGTCAAGAGCATTCTTGCTTTTGCTCGTGCATCTGGTCTCTTTCAAAGATTAGGGCTGGGGATGCACAATAGACCTTAGGTCGTGGTGCTTGGTCAATGTACCCCCCCCTCCCCATTGGTACAAGTAACAAGTAAATGTCATGCTAGTACTTCCCATACTTTCATTGATACACAGGACTACTGTTTTCTTCAGAGCACTATTACTGTTAAGTGTTCAGTACTTACTCTCTTTCCTACTCTGTGCATGTTTGAACTTCTTTTAAACTGCTATGATCTGTTTGTATACACCTTCAACTCACCATTTCCAGTACACTGTTGATGCAATCCCATCTGCTACCACAACACAGGTTAATTGCATTTGGTTGACACTATCACCCTGTATAAACTGCTCCAATCTTGTCATTACACAAAATTGCTCTTCCTGGAACTATATATATATATATATATATATATATTTATATATTGAGAGAGAGAGAGAGAGAGAGAGAGAGAGAGAGAGAGAGAGAGAGAGAGAGTTATGAAACAACAACAAAAGAATATTGAACAAAATTCTTCTTTTTGTGAAGACAGGAACGTAGAAAAATAAAAATAAAATGAAACTGAAAAAAACAGGTTGCCTTCATCAGGAGAGCAACAACCCGGGGAGTGGCTTTTCTGGTATCAGTGAACGACTAGGAAAACCAATAGTCGACTGATCCTGCTCCCAAAGCCACTAAATCCAGACCATTCAGAATGAGAAACATTTAATAGATGCAAGACTGTGTATGTAGAACATCAACATACACAGTCTTGCATCTATTGTTACGCTCACCTGATTCGGCCAATTAGGTTCCCCGTTTTTGCTTAACATTTTATTACAACATTTCAGTGTTAATTATTTATTTCTTGTTAATTCCCTTCGTATTTCAGTGGTAGTGGTTGCTCAGCTGTTTACTCTGGCGGCAGGGGTTCGCACCATCTTTGGCTGAGTTACTGTTTCTGTTTTCTACAGTTTTTTAGCAATGTTTCTCATTCTGAATGGTCTGGATTTAGTGGCTTCGGGAGCAGGATCAGTCGACTATTGATTTTTCCTAGTCGTTCACTGATACCAGAAAAGCTACTCCCCGGGTTGTTGCTCTCCTGATGAAGGCAACCTGGTTTTTTCAGTTTCATTTTATTTTCATTTTTCTACGTTCTTGTCTTAATTTTTTGTTTTGTTTGATATTTCTTTGTTTTTGTTTCATAACTCTATAATTCGCCAATTCCTTCAGTCTGCTGCATATTGCGCAACCGAGATATTAGCTTTGCAATTTTGTATTTTCGTTTCATTGTATTTCAGTTATAATTCTTTGGACTTCAGTTAGTCTTAAATTTTTTCGTGTTATTAAATATTATATATATATATATATATATATATATATATATATATATAAAGGGTGTTCATACATTCATATAATGACTGTACACAGGATGTACAAATTGCAGTAATGTAATAATAGAGAATTTTGAATGGAATTACAAAAGTGACTCACCATGTGGAAGTGCTCTGTGTCTGGTAATTTTCATGTATCTCCACCTCGAGGTGCGTGCAGCTATCATTCTGAGCGAAGGTAATTCTTGAGCGACTTGGTTGACGGAGGCAAACATGTCGATTGATCACTTGTCTGGGCATAAGGATAATGGTGTTGATGGTTGAACAGAGGGTTTTTGTGACGATGACGATTATGGGCAAAACACGTAACAATATTAACAAAGAAAGGTAACTTGATCACGCTAGTTACGTTAACTAAAACTTTTACAAAAAGTTCGTAAGTTGGAAGCTTTCGACCTTATCTTAGGTCTTCATCACGCCAATGGAGGACTAAAATTGTTGCCAGATTCTACATTTGAAATTTTCCTATTTTTGTTGCCAAAACTTAGAATTGATCTCCAGATCAACGGAATGTAGAGAGGAGATTCGGAGTTGCAAGTCATTGAGTTGAAAATAATTTCTATGCTTTCACGGTAACGGAGGGCAAAACGATTGTCAAACGAAGCAATTCGCTTTGCTTCGTTCCAGTGGGGAACTGCAGATGTGTCTTCCATTGTCAAAATAGACAAGGCAGTGTTGGGATTGCCTTTCGAAACATCTTTTCTGTGTTCTAAAATTCTATGGCTAATGGGTTTTTGGTGGAACATGTCTTTCACCATGATGACAAGTACATGGATGAAGTGCAAAAACAGTCAGCTAGGAAATTTCATGATGCAGACGTCCTCCACCGTAATGCGGTACATCAGCTCAGAGCAAAGTTCTGGGAAACTGGCAGTGTTCTGGACGCCCCCCCCCATCCTTGTGGGTCATCCATGGCAGATGAGACAGCACAGGATATCCAGGACAGGATACACAGAAGTCCACGCAAATTAGTGAGGCAGCTGTCACAACAAGCTAATGTGCCAAAGAGTACAGCCCACGCTATTCTGAAAAGGAAGTTGCGTTTCCACTCGTACAAAAGTGTGTCATGCATCACCTGAAAGAAACAGATCACGAGGCCCGTGTTCGGTACTGCAAGTGGTTCCAAGAGTTCCTGTCTGAAGAAGGTGAGGATATTCTGGATGTGACTTTCTTTACAGATGAGGCATGGTTCCACCTGTCCGGTACACCAACAGCCAAAACACTCATTTGTGGGGTACTACTACAAGAGCTGCAGGCTGCAATAATGACCCACATCCAACAAATCACACCACATACCCTGAGAAAGGTCTTTACCAACACGCAGAAGTGTGTGCAGACACGTCTGGATGTCATGGGGCCCATTTCCAACACCTTCTGTAGGAATCAGTTCTATATAGTAAGTGTTACCTTCAATGAACAGTTATTTTTCGGACACCCTGCATATTTACGTGTAAGCTATTTTTATTCACATTAAGATTCAGTAAGTTGATTTGTTTTATCATTTTATCATCATTTATCACAGAGATGGCAGGAAAAACTAAAATATGAAGCACTTAACCATGGTTAAATGTCTATGGATTTCACCAACTTCCACATAAGCATGCACAGTTTCCTTCCAATTTTCATCTCTACATTTTACTTCAAAATTTTAAGAATAATATCTATGGAATATTTTTCAGAGACAATAAAGAGCATCAGGAAGCCACAAGGCATAGTTTGCCAGCTCAATGCTTTTTAAGTTTATTTCATCCAATATTATTTTATTTTGGCAGTTTTCTTTTCTTTTTATCAACATTCCATATGCAAAACTGAATCAAAGAAACTTATTTCTTGTACAATCATGTCAGAAGAGAGTCAATAAACATCTGTTGTTAAGTATAGATATTTTTTATTTTTGCTCTTGCCAACCTTGGTCAAATAAAACAAAACCTTTCTTAAAGGAAATAATAACAATATATGGCTTGACTCATTTGAATTAATTCACCGACATTCTATGTAGAAATTTGTGGATTTACCGACACATAATTCTAAAACAGATAAAGAATAACCGCATGTGAATGATTGAACTGGCTATTATTGGTGTAAAAAAATGTCATTTACAACATGTAAATAGATAGCTTTATCTTAGCTTTTCTAAAACAAATGAGATAAACCTCACTGGTACTAACACTGTCAAAAAAGACTGAGCTCAGTCTGATTTGTACATAACAACAACATAGAAAAAAAAAATTAAACAACAAGTATGGCAGATCACCTAAGGAGACGAACTTTCTTATCTCCTATGCAATCTAAAAAAATGACCGGCATGTTTTAAAAAGTTGAATTCTTCTGTATTTTAATAGATTATGACTATTGGCACAGTTTGTCTTCCAAGGTAAGCAACATATCTTTAAACATCCATGCTGAACTGCTCCTCATGATCTGGGGGAAGAGAGGAAAAAAACAAAACACTTCACTGATATGAATAAACCATGAAATTAAAATAATTAGCAATCAATAACTAAAATAAAAATGATTTATTATACAGGGTGTCTATAAATGAAGTATTCAACTTCAGTATGCTATTAAAAATAAGATAGAAAAAAATTACTTTAAACAAGAGACGTGGCAACTATTAAAGTTTGTTAAGTCAGATGATAGATGGGGCTAGGTGTCTCATGTAATGAAAAATCTTGTCAAACATGGAATACAACAGACATAGCTTCTCCAGTGGAGAAAGCAGTGTGTGTTTTGGTTTGCGGAGTCAAAATCTCTAACAACAGTTCAGCGCAAGTTCAGAACGGAGTACAACAGACAGCTGCCAACACAAAGCAGCACTGAAGAAAGGGCAAACAAATTCAAAGCAACAGGAAGTGTCATGAAAGGCAAAAGCACTGGAAGACCTTCCATTTTGGACAAAAAGGTGGAAGACGTGCATAAGGCTTATCTAAGGAGCCTGAAGAAGTCCGTCCACGTCGCCAGTCGTGAACTTGAAATACCGCGAGCAACTGTTCACAAGGTTGTTCTACATAAACCTCTCAGCCTATATGCGTATAAAGTGCAGTTAGTGCAAAGCTTTTGACCAAATGATCAACCACGTTGAAAAGCATTTGTGGTAGACATGCTTAATTAATTGCATTGACGAAGACCCTACATGAGTCGACATTCCATGTTTCTGGCAGAGTGAATAAACATAATTGCCAAATCTGGGGAACGGAAAATCCCCATGTTGTCGTAGCACATGAGAGAGACAGCCCAAAGGTTAATGTCTGGGCTGGCCTAACGGAAGACAGAGTGATAAGACCCTTTTTCTTTGCTGAACCAACTGCTACTGGCATAATGTACCTGGACATTTAGAACAATTCGCAATTCCACAACTCCAAGATATTAAAGACATTTACCAGCAAGATGGAGCACCTCTGCACTGGTCTTTGGATGTATGTAGATCTTTAGGCCACCATTTCCCAGGGCGTTGGATTGGACGTGGGGGCCCAACGGCATGGCCAGCCTGTTCTCCTGATATTAACATATGCAATTGGGGGGGGCTTTATTAAGGACACTGTGTACAAGAAAAAAGGTTATATCTATGACTGAGCTCAAAGAATGCATTACTGCAGCCTTCTTCCTTGTTACATCTGACATTCTGCAGCGTATGTGGGTGGAACTGGACTATCATTTAGACATCCTGTAAGCAACCTACGGAGCACTCGTGGAGACCTACTGACATTAAAAAAAAACTTTCAGAATTACCATGTGTTTTGACATTAGAATTTTTTTTTTTTCAGTAGCATATTGAAGTTGTATACTTCATTTATGGACACCCTGTATATACAAAAAAAAAAAAAGTATAGATATTCTAATATATATATATATATAACCATAAGTGGAGTTAATAACAAATTTACAACCAAAATTTAATATTTAAAACCAAAATTTTCAAAAACAAACTGAAGATCATGACGCGCAACGCAGCAGTGATGAATATTCAGAACTTACAAACTACAAAGCAGAGACTGAAACAAAAATTTATTTTATAAGGACAACAAAAACAAATTAAACCTCAATACCCAACAGGCATGAGTAAAGAATAAATAAATAGCAAAACCAGAATGCAGAAAGTGTTGAGAATGCTGAGCCTTGGCTTTATCAAGGACCAGCAAAACTCTGCATTTTCTCACTTCCACAAAGACCTTGTTGGAAATGGGTTTCTGCAAAGTCATAGATGCAAGTATAAATTCCACAATAATTTTTAATTAACATAATCGCCATCAATGGTGCAGGAAAAATAATTTAGCTAAAGTTTTTGCATACATCTATAACTTTCTTGGCCCAACCCATATTCTCATCTGTCACAAAAAACAGAATAACGTTTTCAAAAAGACTCACAAGTTGCGAGAAGGCTTGAGCAAACCAACAGAAAAATTCAGCTAAAGCACGAGGTTGAGCAACCATACCCCAAAGAGAATTTTCAAACGTGAAACAAAGTACTAAAAGCACTAAAATAATGTCATTCCTTGGGGTAAAAAAGGGGCTTTTCCAAAAATACAATATAAAATAAAAATATAAAATAATAAAAATCACAACAGAGACATGTAAGTAAAAGGAACTTTTGTACATGCAGCTTCCACAAAAACGGAAGCCATATGAACAAATAATTGAAAGAATGCTTTGGAAAAAATACATAAAGTAACAAATAGTTGCAATATTTACAAGATATTCCAGGAGTGCTTTAAGGTAGAAATTTTGCACCAACCAACTACGACAAAACATCGTTGACCTCCACAGTATTTAGCTGCTGTGAGTGAGTAAGATTTTTGCATTTTGTCTACGAAAGTTCTGTGCAAAACAGAAAAATTTGCAGCAGCAATAATGCAGCCAGCTCTATTGTGTTTGCACCTCCAGTTTGCTGGTGGATGTAAATGTCTATTATGATGTTTTGTCTTGAAATACAAGTTCTATCCCTTCTTCTTCTTCTATCACTCTGTTTTTTAAAAGAATTAATGTAGTCCCTATGTCTGTTTCAGATCACTATGTACAACATATGAGATATGTGTTTGAAATGCATTTTATACTATTAACTCAACAAATGCACAGGTATGCAAATGTGCACTAATACATGCCCAGTGTGATAGCATTCCTGACTCATAAAAAACACACACATGCATTAATTATTAACAATGGATAGACATAAAAGTATAGTACAGTGTAACTTGTCTAATTCAAATTCTTGGTTAATTCGAATTATTCATTTGGTCCCTTGAATTTTCTATATAAATAATGTAAAAAAAAAAAAAAAACATTTAATTCAAACTTTTTTTGTTTAATTCAAGAAAACCCCATTTTCGTAATCTCGTATTTGCAACAATCACCTTTTAAAATAGGTACGTACTGTTCTGGATTAAGCAACAAGTTAAACCTGAAACTATAGCCAATGGCTTCGGAAAAGCAGGCTCCCAGCATTCCGATGAAGAGTCTTAAATACAATACATCAAGGTACTACTGGTGGCGAGGGGATCGTACCCACTGTGGACTACCGGGAAGACGTAGGCCATGATGTACCATATGAGGCTTTTGTGAGCGTTGATGACAATTTATCTGTTTGTGGCGAGATCACAGATGATGAGATCTTGGCTGATGTTATGAATAAGAAGACCTGCTGTGTATCTTCAGATGAAGAACTGGAACGGCCAGAACTTCCTGAAAAGCGCCTTCCAAATTCAGTAGAAGCTTTGGTTCACCTTCAACAATTAAGGAAGTTTGTTGAGGGACAGCAGAATGTAAGTGACTGTTTATTTCACTCACTCGATAGGAATTCACATTTACCGTACCCATAACATAAATTCTAAGAAGCAGGCCAAAATTTCACATTTTTTTTTTTTTTACAAAAAATTCATAAATTTACCATACTGTACTTTTTTGTATGTTATGAATAAATATGTTGTTTTTTACAGTACTTGAATGTGCCCATATTCAAACTTGCCTAATTCGAATTTGTCGATAATTCGAATTATTTTTGCGGTCCCTTCAGCTTCGAATTATCCAAGTTACAATGTATATACAAGAATTCACAATGCAATGACATAAAAAATAAAGAACATTAATTATGGTACTTAAGATAAAGCACTTTAAACTCATTTAGCAGTCTTGATAGCAGCACACACATGTATATATTCATGGTGATAACAATGACCTTCAGTATATAAGATGTAAGGGGATTTTGACAACAAATCGTTTGGGAAAAAGGATGTTGCCATTCCAAAAAATGCGGTACTGTCCTATTAATAAGTGTATACAATTTCTGTATATATATGTAATACACAACTCACATATGAACATTACATAACACATTACACTACAATCAGTGAAAAACATTCAGATACAGTGATCAAGATCTTCATCATCCATGGTAAAGCACAATATGAAACTATGCAATTTTTTTTTTTAATCATACCTGGTTTATCACGTGCTTCTGGGATGGTACCATTTTCTCTGGGCTGCTTCTGTGGACTAGTAACTCCTGGTATGTTCGGTAAATTCTTTGGTGGGGTTCTCGCAATAGGGGAGTTCCTCATTTGCATTAAAAATGCCCGGTCATAAATAATCCTCGTGCCTAATGTGGACAAAACAAGATGCTTAAAATACCATCTGTACGAAGCAATAAACAACATGACTAAATATAAATGTTTTATTACAACTATATAATAAAAGTTTAACAGATGTATCGACAGGCAGCAAATTAAAATGAGACACTGAGCAACTTGCTGCTATTGAAATAAATCAAGCATGGCAAATTCCCATCCAGAACATGGCATCTGGTCATTGGAAGGCTTGGAAATCAACTTGCAATTATTAACCCTTTGAGCCCCAGACTTTCCACCTTTCAGCACCATGACCCTAGGCTGGACACAGATACAAGGGTGGGACTTAAGCAGGCATGTATCTAGGGGAAGTGACCTGGGGGGTCTGGACGAAAAACCCTGAAAAATCAGAAAGCCTCTGAACTGGTCTGTGGCGTCAGAGCTAGTGGGAAGACTCAAGCTTCGGGCTTGCCGCTTCTGAAAATGCTGATGGAGTAACGCAGTGTTTACACAGAGAAATAGTTTCACGAGTGCAATACTAAACAATTAGAGTGTTTGCTGGTTATGTTTTTTTAAATCGACCCTGTTTTTTTATCCTTAGACAACACCAAATTTTCCTGCAATGATATCTGTAAATCGGTGAAGTTTTGCTCTTGTGCTGGGAAATGATTTCATGTATGGGTCTTAAAAATAAATATTTCAGGAAATTTTTCCTTTAGTCTTTAATTTGTTTGAAGGCACACGAACATAATAGTTTTTTCACACATAACATCATAATAGTTTTTTCACACATAACATCATAATAGTTTTTTCACGCATAACATCACTATGATTTTTTTTTACGTGTGTGAATGGCAAATTAGTAGTACTGTATGAACATGATCATTTCCCTTAAAACTCTTAGAAATTCCCCTCGTGTTAGATTTGTTAAAAAAAGAAAAAAAAAGAAAGACTTTTCTAATTAAATAACAAACATGAAAGCAAAATTTCTGATTTGGGGAGTATATTTCCTGAAAATATGGTATGATGCATGCTCAACAAATGCTGCAGCTACTTCTGGAAGGCAGAAATATATATATATATACAGTAAAACCTCTGAACAGCGGCCACCTCCGGACTGGATAATCTGTCTGTTATTCGCAGGTGTCCGCTATTGGGAGGAACACGCTTGTCTACCAAAGCCATTGCGAAATACGAATTTCGTGGCCGGTATTTTTTTCTGCTTTTGCTGTAAAAAATAAATTTACATCTATAAATATACATACTTTATATGTACATATTTATGCAGTAATAAATTCCGAAACTGCATTAGTAATACTGTACACGAAATTGAATATCATCATCATCATTGCCAACCTTTATCAATCCACTGCTGGACGAAGGTCTCCCCAAGTTTCCTCTACAACGGTCTATCTTGTGGCAGTCTCCTCCATGTCACTACCGCATACTTTCGAAATTCATCCACCCATCTCCCATGTGTTCTTCTTCTAGGTATTTTCCTGTCCCTCGGAATCCAATCTAAAATTTCGGCTGTCCATCGATGGTCTGTCCTCCTGGCAGTATGCCCAGCCCATTGCCATTTCAGGGATTTAACTCTGATCATGATGTCTTTCACTCTTGTCATTTTTCAGATCCATGAGTTCCTCTTCTTATCTCTCCTGGTTACACCAAGCATGCACCTCTCCTCCATGCTTCTTTGAGTTGTCTGCAGCCTTTGTATGTCTCTTTTAGTTAAGGTCCACGTCTCTGCACCATAAGTAAGCACTGGAAGGATGCATTGATCAAACACTTTTCTTTTAAGACATAATGGCATATTGCTCTTGAAAATTATGCTGTTTCTTCCAAAAGCTCTCCAGGCAAGTTTTTACGCCGATTAATTTCTTCATCAATGTGACCCTCACTTGATATCTGCTGTCCAAGATAAACGTACGTGTCTGTTATCTCCAGCTTTTCTCAATCAATCGATAAATCTTCATTTCTTGTAAAAGCATTGAACATCACTTTTGTCTTCTGAAAGTTCATTTTTAATCCCACTTCTTTACTCTTGTCAGCAAGTTCCTGGATCATACTCTGCAGCTCTGATGGGGTAGTTGCAAAAATGACTACGTCATCAGCAAAATGAAGGTGGGTTAGATAATCTCCATTAATTTTTATCCCTTTGTTTTCCCAGTTCAGTGATTGAAAGACATTTTCCAATGTGGCATTAAAGAGCTACGGAGATATGGTGTCACCTTGTCTCCCTCCCTTTCCAATTTTTGTGTGTGTTGAATTTTCAAACAGATGAATCTTTGCACTTGCATTTTCATAGATGTTATTAATAATATTAATGTATGCACCTTCAATACCGCAGGATTTCAGAGCCATTGTAACTGCTGATGGTTTCACCGAATCAAAGGCTTTTTCATAATCGATAAAAGCCATGCACAATGGAAGTTCATATTCCCTCACTCTTTCAATTAGTTCTCTCAGTACGCGGATATGATCTATTGTGCTGTAGCCACTCCTGAATCCAGCTTGTTCTCTTGGCTGAGCCATGTCCAGTGTTACCTTCAAACGGTGTGAAAGAACTTTAGTGAATATTTTATAAACCACTGATAGGAGGCTGATAGGTCTGTAGTTCTTGAGATCTTCAATGTCACCTTTTTTATGTAGCAGGATCATTGTAGCATTGTTCCAATCCTCAGGAATCTTCCCTTCATTGAGGCATAGAGTTAAAATTTGGGCGAGTACTGTTTCGATTTTTCCACTTGCTTCTTGTATGATGTCTACAGTAATTCCATCTTCTCCTGGAGCTTTTCCCCGCTTCATGTTCTTGATTGCATGTGCAACTTCTGCTGGGAGGACTGGAAGAACTCTGGTACTGGTACCTTTCATGATGTCTGGTGTACATGCATCATCCCTTTCATATAATTTGGAGTAGAAATCTTTCACTCTTGTCAAAATTTCACCTCTATTTCTTGTTACAGAACCATCATCTTTTCTCAGTGCCATAATCTGTTTTCTTCCCTTACTGAGATGTCCCTTTGCTATCTTTAGGCTTTGGTTGTTTTCAATTGCTTTCCTCACTAGTTCACAGTTGAATTTCCTCACGTCTTCAGTTATACTTTTTCGTACTGTCTTGCATAGCTCTATACATTCCACTTTGGAAGTCACATCTTCTTTAGTTGTCCTCATCTCTCTTCTTTTTGCATCAACATTTTGGTTTTTCCTGATAATTTGTTCACATGTAACTTGTTCTTAGACCCAGCTAATTTTGTTGCTGTTTCCATAAGAGCTTTGGTTACTTTTCTGTTAACTTCAGAAATATCCACTTCTTCCGATGTTAGGCCTTCTAAAGCAGAGAATCTGTTCTTCAATTCCAACTTGAAGGTATTATGGTGTTTTTTAAGGTTGGTTATGTCAATATATTTTGTTTGTCTTATGAGCTTGCCACTTTCGAGTTTAGTGTTGAGGTGCATCTTACATCTCACCAATCTATGGTCACTACCTGTGTTGAACTTGTTTAGCACACTGTAGTCTTCTATGATGAACTTTTTGTTACACATAATAAAATCAATTTCACTTGTCATCCCATTTGGATGTCTCCATGTCCATTTCCACCGTGGCTTTTTCTTGAAAAAGGAGTTCAAGATGAAAAACCCTTCTGCTTCTGCAAACTCAACGAGAGTATTTCCACGCTGGTTTCTGTTGCTGTGACCGAATTTACCTACTGCAGTTTCATTCTGTTGCCGTTGCCCTATTTTTGCATTGAAATCTCCCATGATTATCTTCAAGTGCTGCTTACCTTTATTATTTAGATGACGAATTTCCTCATAAAATTCTTCAATTTCTTCTTCAGGATGACTTGTGGTGGGTGCATAAGTTTGAATAATCTGAGCCTGGTATCTTCTTGAGAGTTGGATAACGAGTCGTGCACCTCTGTCAGAGGAACTTTCAACTTCTACAACTTTATCCTTCAGTTTCTTGTTTATTATAAATCCAACACCACTAGTTCTGCCTGTATCTGTCCCACGATAGTAGAAGAGATGTCCACTTTTCAGTTCAATGAGATCTTCTCCTTTTCTCCTTACCTCAGTTAGCCCGACGTTGTCCCACTTGATCCTTTGTAGTTCCTCTTCCAATTCAAGAAGCCTTGAATCAGAAGATAGGGAGCGCCCATTATACGTAGCCAAGGTCAGCATCACATGGCAGCCTACTCTGGTCCTCCGGAGATTCTTAACACCCTCTGCCTTCATGTCGCACTGGCCGCTGCCTTAGCCAGGTACATTCCAGCTGCCGGAGACTGAGGGCCAAGATTTAAGTTGTGGAGTCATTTTGGAGGGGTTTGGCCATAACTCACCACGCTGGCCAAGCGGGTTGGTGAGTGTGGGATAGCATTTCCTCTAATCCCAATGGTATAGTTATACCGCTATTGGCGGTCGTCAGAGCCCCTTTAGTGGGAACAGGATGCACCACGAGAAGGCGGGGTTGACATTTATCACGGAGAGGCTGTGATGTTACGCATCACCTGACCTTAGACAACACCAAATGATTACATCTTTAGCTTTAATTTTTTGTCTCAGTTTCCTGCAACGATATCTGTAAATCGGTGAAGTTTTGCTCTTGTGCTGGGAAATAATTTCATGTATGGATCTTAAAAATAAATATTTCAGGAAATTTTTCCTTTAGTCTTTAATTTGTTTAAAGGCACACGAACATAATAGTTTTTTCACACATATCATAATAATAGTTTTTTCACACATAACATCATAATAGTTTTTTCACGCATAACATCACTATGATTTTTTTTTATGTGTGTGAATGGCAAATTGGTAGTACTGTATGAACATGATCATTTCACTTAAAACTTTTAGAAATTCCCTTCGTGTTAGATTTATTAAAAAAAGAAAAGAAAAAAAGACTTTTCTAATTACATAACAAACATGAAAGCAAAATTTCTGATTTAGGGAGTATATATTTCCTGAAAATATGGTATGATGCATGCTCAAAATTTCTGATTTAGGGAGTATATTTCCTGAAAATATGGTATGATGCATGCTATATATACATATAAAAATTTTGGTTTTTCCTGATAATTTGTTCACATGCAACTTGTTCTTAGACCCAGCTAATTTTGTTGCTGTTTCCCCATAAGAGCTTTGGTTACTTTTCTGTTAACTTCAGAAATATCCACTTCTTCCGATGTTAGGCCTTCTAAAGCAGAGAATATGTTCTTCAGTTCCAACTCGAAGGTATTATGGTGTTTTTTTAGGTTGGTTATGTCACTACATTTTGTTTGTCTTATAAGCTTGCCACATTCGAGTTTAGTGTTGAGGTGCATCTTACATCTCACCAATCTATGGTCACTACCTGTGTTCCATAGATTGGTGAGATGTAAGATGCACCTCAACACTAAACTCGAATGTGGCAAGCTCATAAGACAAACAAAATTTAGTGACATAACCAACCTAAAAAAACACAATAATACCTTCGAGTTGGAACTGAAGAACATATTCTCTGCTTTAGAAGGCCTAACATCGGAAGAAGTGGATATTTCTGAAGTTAACAGAAAAGTAACCAAAGCTCTTATGGAAACAGCAACAAAATTAGGTGGGTCTAAGAACAAGTTGCATGTGAACAAATTATCAGGAAAAACCAAAATGCTGATGCAAAAAAGAAGAGAGATGAGGACAACTAAAGAAGATGTGACTTCCAAAGTGGAATATATAAGAGCTATGCAAGACAGTAAGAAAAAGTATTACTGAAGACGTAAGGAAATTAAACTGTGAACTAGTGAGGAAAGCAATTGAAAACAACCAAAGCCTAAAGATAGCAAAGGGACATCTCAGTAAGGGAAAGAAACAGATTATGGCACTGAGAAAAGAAGATGGTTCTGTAACAAGAAATAGAGGCAAAATTTTTACAAGAGTGAAAGATTTCTACTCCAAATTATATGAAAGGGATGATACATGTACTCAAGACATCATGAAAGACACCAGTACCAGAGTTCCTCCAGTCCTCCCAGCAGAAGTTGCACATGCAATCAAGAACGTGAAGCAGGGAAAAGCTCCAGGAGAAGACGGAATTACTGTAGACATCATACAAGAAGCAAGTGGAGAAATTGAAACAGTACTCGCCCAAATTTTCACTCTATGCCTTAATGAAGGGAAGATTCCTGAGGATTGGAACAACACTACAATGATCCTGCTACATAAAAAAGGTGACATTGAGGATCCCAGGAACTACAGACCTATCAGCCTCCTATCAGTGGTTTATAAAATATTCACTAAAGTTCTTTCACACCGCTTGAAGGTAACACTGGACATGGCTCAACCGAGAGAACAAGCTGGATTCAGGAGTGGCTACAGCACAATAGATCACATCTACGTACTGAGAGAACTAATTGAAAGAGCGAGGGAATATGAACTTGTTGTGCATGGCTTTTATCGATTATGAAATAGCCTTTGATTCGGTGAAACCATCAGCAGTTACAATGGCTCTGAAATCCTGCGGTATTGAAGATGCATATATTAATATTATTAATAACATTTATGAAAATGCAAGTGCAAAGATTCGGCTGTTTGAAAATACAACGCACATAAAAATTGGAAAGGGAGGGAGACAAGGTGACACCGTATCTCCGTAGCTCTTTAATGCCACATTGGAAAATGTCTTTCAATCACTGAACTGGGAAAACAAGGGGATAAAGATTAATGGAGATTATCTAACCCACCTTCATTTTGCTGATGGCGTAGTCATTTTTGGAACTACCCCATCAGAGCTGCAGAGTATGATGCAGGAACTTGCTGACAAGAGTAAAGAAGTGGGATTAAAAATGAACTTTCAGAAGACAAAAGTGATGTTCAATACTTTTACAAGAAATGAAGATTTATCGATTGATGGAGAGAAGCTGGAGATAACAGACACGTACGTTTATCTTGGACAGCAGATATCAAGTGAGGGTCACATTGATGAAGAAATTAATCAGCGTACAAAACTTGCCTGGAGAGCTTTTGGAAGAAATAGCATAATTTTCAAGAGCAATATGCCATTATGTCTTAAAAGAAAAGTGTTTGATCAATGCATCCTTCCAGTGCTTACGTATGGTGCAGAGACGTGGACCTTAACTAAAAGAGACATACAAAGGCTGCAGAGAACTCAAAGTAGCATGAAGAGGTGCATGCTTGGTGTAACCAGGAAAGATAAGAAGAGGAAGTCGTGGATCCGAAAATGACAAGAGTGGAAGACATCATGATCAGAGTTAAATCCCTGAAATGGCAATGGGCTGGACATACTGCCAGAAGGACAGACCATCGATGGACAGCCGAAATTTTAGATTGGATTCCAAGGGACAGGAAAAGACCCAGAAGAAGACCACATGGGAGATGGGTGGATGAAATTCGAAAGTATGCGGGAGTGACATGGAGGAGACTGCTACAAGATAGACCGTTGTAGAGGAAACTTGGGGAGACCTTCGTCCAGCAGTGGATTGATAATGGTTGATGATAATGATATATATATATATATACAGTAAAACCTCTGAACAGTGGACACCTCCGGACTGGATAATCTGTCCGTTATTCGCAGGTGTCTGCTATTTTTTTTTCTTTTGCTGTAAAAAATGAAGTTACATCTATAAATATACATACTTTATATGTACATATTTATGCAGTAATAAATTCCGAAACTGCATTAGTAATACTGTACACGAAATTGAATATACGTACGTATTTATAGTAACTTAAATATTTTTTACTTTTACAAACATGAGGGAAAATGTGATTTGCGTACATATGTATATACGTAATCCAATGCATGTTTCAGATTAACAGATGTTTTAAAACTTACATAAAGTACTTACAGCTAATTCATCAATTTATCTGTTAGCATTCTTTCAAAAAAAAAAACTGACAAAATTGTTTTTTTGGGGTTTTTTTTTTTTTTTTTTTTTTTTGCTGTTTAAAGCCTCATTTTCAATATGAATTTTCAAATTCATCAAAAGTGCCAGACCCTAACAATCACCTTTGCTAATAAAACAATTATGAAGTTTTTCAGTATATTTTGCCGCTGCTGTGAACTTCTTAATGTCGCACACCTTTTCTGCAACTCTGTCTACTGCCTCTTTTTCAGCAACTTTGCTGTCTCTTGGACCATGTTGTTCTCGTTGGGTGTGTGTGAAGAAATTAAATCTTGCAAATCATCTATCGTCCGTTGAAAACACAGTTCGTCATCAACTGCAATAAAATCATTTGCATTTCCCTCACAGTTTAAACAAGTTATCAGTTCAGAAATCAAGTGCAGATCATCTTCTGCGTGGAAAGTACATACTGCATACCAGGCCTCGCGAATGCCAGTCGCCAAATGACAACCAGATATTTTGTAGAGGCTAGTAATTTTTTTAGTGTAGTAGCCAATGATGGCGAGTAGATTTTTTCCCCCAAGTGAGCAACTATTTTGTCCAACTTACCCCCACAAGGACTCGGCAATGTATCAATACATCGCGAAAAACCGGTGTGAATTTAACATTGATGTTATGGTGTTTTGACCGACGAAACTATGATTCATCACCACCGTGATGTAAATTCTCGCGATGTAATCACCATCGCGCGCCACCAAGCACTGTTGTTCAAACCAGTTTTCCCAGTCCGAGACACATGAATATTGGCTGATCCTAGCGCATGCGCACATCTCCGATGTAGTTTCTTGCGTTGCAGTGTCTCATTCCAGGCACTACATCGAGGGATTGCTCATCGGAAATTCGCCTGCCAGGTGAGTAATCATGGACATCGTAGCTTTGTGAGCGATCCCATCCGGAGTCCCATCACAATACAGACACGATGTTTAAACAGGTTTCTTATCGGGCCTCCGTGCGCCAAGAATGTTATTAAAGGCTGCATGCTCCATGCATTGGATCTCGGAAATTCACCACAGCTTAGGAACAATAGAAAGTATGTGGCAGGTTTTTTTTAATGTGAATACGTCTTTAAAATCAGACCAATACTAGGTGGCCAGTACGGAAAGTTAAGTGTCGCACGAGCCCATTGATGTGGCGCATCAGCAATGAACCTCATAAAAACCAGTAATTGGGCATGTCTGAATAGTGTCACTTTAAACGACTTAATGATGATTAGATGCAATGACACTTCAATTGAAGATTTTGATCCTCAAAACGCTATTCAATTGTGGTGGGCAGATACCTTTGATGGAAAGATCAGACACAGTACATATCAGTGGTAAACTGTATCAACATTATTAGTGCCACTTTATGTATATCCTAGCTTTTGTCCCATTGTTTTAAATATTATTAAAAGAAATCAGACATCTAAATTCAATGGCCTCTCAAAAATAAATTATGTATGTGTAAATTAAGATAGTAAGAGTAATGATATTACAGCACTGAAAATAAATTATCAAAAAATCATAAAAAAAAAATCATTTTGGAACAAAAGCATATGCAATATTTGCATTCAATCTAATGATCCTATGCAGTAACTGCTCTGCATCTGTTTTTATGAAATTAATGAGGGAGGTGTCTCATTAGAAAGAAAAAAACAACATGCACCCATTTAATTTCATAGAAACATAAGTAGAGAAGTTACTGAATTTTTTTTCGTATGGCAAGTAGATTTTGTCATTTGGCTAGTCAAATTTGTTTTCCACTAGCCACATTGGCTAGTAGAAATTTCAGCAGTTTCACAAGGGCTGCTGCATACTCTTTGGCTGCCGAGACAAACCCTGCCTTTCGGAAACGACTAATGGACTGCGGTTTAATGTCTTTGATTGCGGAGGTTACCCAAGTGATGGCATGGAGAGCATTAATGCGAAAGAAATGGCAAACAATAGCTGGAAATGATTTCAGCGGTGTACTTGGCTTCGCGATAAAATTTCGCATACCTTTTTCTACTACCTCCCTTCAGTGAACGCATTTTCAGCTTTCTCAAACGAAATCACTGTCCGCTATTTGGAGTGTCCGCTATTCAGAGGTAAAAACACAGAACCACCTATACTTTGGGACTGGGGATTACAAAACTGTCGGTTAAATGGAGGTCTCCGCTATTCAGGAGTGTCCGTTAAGGAGGTTTTACTGTGTGTATATATAAATTAAAATCATTTAGAAAAAAGTTCTTTGTCAAGTGAACATGGAAGGTATTAATTTGGATATCTTCAAATTTGCACACACAACATTGCAAGTTTTATGCTGGGAATTCTGAATGTCATGTTTTTTTTTGTGTGTTTTTTTTGTTGTTGTTTTTTTCCAACTTTGTAAAAGCACATTTTACGCAAAAGGTATTAATTTTTTCCAGCAGCAGTGTTAGAATCAGAAATAAATCTTTTACTGGCCCAGCGGACCACTAGAATTTGCAAATCACTGGTCCACCAAAATGCCCACTGGCTCGTAAAAAAAATAAACAAAATTTAAAGATATTTACAATGTATGTAGAAAATAAAGTATCATTTCAATGGAATTATCTCAAATATTTGTTTTTAAACCTATCATTAGTTTGCAGCCTAAAAAGAAAACCATACAGCAAGGTAAAAAGAAACAAATTCATTTTTTAACTTGTGACAAATTAGAAAAAAAAAAAACTTACTGGACATCCAGGCCAGTAAAATCAATAGTTCAGTGGTCCGATGAAAGTTTTACTAGCCAATGGCCAGCGGACCACTGGGTAATTTTAATGCTGAGTAGTATATTGTAAAACAAACATTTTTTCGTTTTTCAACTGAAACAGATATTGAAAATATCAATTAACACATTAACAGACTCCCCCAAAAACGAAAAGCAGAAGCATCAACAAATGTGTTCCTTCATTATGCATAAGTGCTTTCCTTTTTGCATGATGTGCTTCTTTGCAAAAACAAACATTTCACTGCCAATATTACTGAAACTATCCTTATACATGTGAGTCATGTGACTATGAATGTAACTGGGAATTTAAGTGCTGCTTTGCAGAAGAGTTTAATGTGGACAATTCAAGCTCATAGTTCTCTAATCCAAACCTCGCTCTCTATACAACTTACTTTAAATTAAATTGCACATTCGTTAACTTAAATAAAATAAAAAATTGTAAGCCTATGAATGTGTATCTACATACACAGTCGAGTCACATTATTGTGACCAGCTCCTACTTTTGACAACAGCGCATAGCCCACGAAAGAAGGCATGTGTTGTGAGCTGGCTTGGAGGGTATATAAGGTGTGCTGTACCCTGTAGGCATTCTGAAAACATATCACTCGTTGCTGTTATGGATAAAAGGAGCAATTTATCAGATTTCCAAAATGAGATGATTATCGGCTTTCAGGCCACGGGTGGCAGTATTTCTGAAACGGAAATATCGAACATCGTGTTCAGCTCTGCCTGGACACAAATGGTGACCATTTCCAACATATGTTATGATGCCATCTCTTTTTTCATAGCCTAAGGTAAGTCCAGTTCAAATTTTGTTACGATATCTTTATTCCTCTTCCAGTTATTACAAAAATGCCGGGTAAAGTAGCGAGTGAAACACCCTGTAGATCTGCTTGTTGATTCAGGAATGACATTCTCATGGCTTGAGATCAGTTTTTCTTATTTACTTTATCTTTGCCATCCACAGCTGAACCTGGCTTTTGCACCATAACCACCACCACCCCCCCCTCAAAGCAGACAGACAACTAATCACTGGTCAGCCTGGGTTGTTTTGCAATCAAAAGTCAACCACTTTTAATTTTTTGTTTGTACTGGTTATTTGATAGCCATTCTATAAAACAAAATTATTCAGGAATCAGCTAGTTGTAACCAATATTCCAATTTTTTGACAATACAGGCAAAGTTCACAGGTACTGATATTGCCCCAACTAGGAGTTGATGGCATTAGTATTCACAAAGATGAACAGAAATTAAGACATGATTTAATTTTCAGCTCAAGACAACTTAACAGAACAGAAAAAAAGACAATACATCATAAATTAATACATCATAATACCCATTTATGAAAACATCATATAACCATCATGAATTGTGCTATAGTAAGGATATGCTATAAATTTTGCTAACGTGCAAAGAACTTGTCTCTACATGGCTAAAAAATCATTAAATAATCGGCGCATTAAATGTCATTCACTACTGTTTCACACGTTATTATAAGTTTGGCAACCAGGAGATCATTACTTATTATAAGTTCGGCAACCAGGAGATCATTACTTGATGTTAAACCTTATATAGAACACAACTGTTAAAATTAAAACCAATAAAATAATGAACATTGCTCCAACTTACCACAACAGAAGACATTGAAGGGTCTTCGTATGCACTTATATAATGAATATATTCACAAGTCGTACACAGCAGATGTTGTCGTAAAAATCTGACTTATTCAAGAGAGTGCAAGTACTGTACACAATATAATGTTCAAGAATAAGATGAATTCAAAATACCTTAAAATCTGAACGAGACCAAAAATTAACGAGGTGAATTTATACAATAAACAACAAGACTAAAAGAGTTAAAATACAAATGGAACGTTAAAAAGAATAAAAATCTCAAAGATGAATGACCAAGCACCAAACTAGTTTCTGCTAATATTTATAGCCATCTTCAGTGGTAGGTGCACGGGTCATACAACCAAATGCATGCTCAGCATACAACTAAATATACTGCTCCAACCAAATACATGCTAAGCCTCGCCACGTAGACACATTCACTGCACATCATGGTTTAGGTTTTATTGCACATATGTATGATGTCGCCATCTGTAGCTCAACAAAGTCACTAGACACCACACATGGAATAAATGCTGTATATACATTTATTCTAAGTATTACATATTTAAGTATATATTCTAAGTATTATTTGATGTATTTTGCTCTCTGTTGATTTCTTTCTTCTTAAAATGCTTTTGTTCCCGTTCAATGAGATGTTTTCATGCAAACTGAAGTTCTACAGGGCTATTGGTGTTGCAGTTATATCTCTTAAGATTTTTCTATAACCACAGCCTCGGAGGTCAGAATCTGGTTATGTGTTCTGTGCGATGTTATAATTTTTCAGTTAATCCAATCTGGAGTTAAACAGTTTTTAATGCAATGCTGTATTATTGATGTTTCTTCTCCTTTCCTTATCCAGTTCACAATATGCTAATTTAATTTAGTCAGAAATTTGCGTGTATTACCGTTATATACTTAGTCTTTTTAATTATTACTGTTAACTGCTGGAAAGGCATAAACATTGGAATTATTCATAATTGAACTGCCACTATTATTATTTGTAAGTAGAATTCCATTATCACTGACTGTTTCAGCTATGTTGATACCATGATTATAACATTCCTTTTTTATAATAGTACTAACAGGGGGTATAAGTATGGAAATTTTTCATAGTATTGTTTTTCATCTTTTATAGTAGCATGTTTCGAGTGATTTATACTATCTACTTTAATGTTAATATACATGGAATTAGTTTTATATTATATCCAAATTCCTCAGCAGTTTTTTCAATCCATTTAAGCTCTTTGATCTCAGATATCTTACCAGATAAGTGTGTAATGGCTCTTTTAATATAAAGCAAAATGCTGCCGCCTCGTATCTCCAAGGGTGTTGAGAATCCTTCGTGATTATTGCAGGTATAAATGATGGCTTTCGGTAAACAGAATATTCAATAATACCATTGTTATTTAATATAGAAATATCAAGAAAGTTTAGCTGATCATTTTGATCAACTTCTTTTTCTTTGCTAACTCGTATTGATGGATAATAGCTGTTAAATTTATTAATGAAGTAGTCTAACACATAATCCGAATGATGACAGAACAGTAAAATATCATCAACATATCTGAGATATAAGTAAGGTACATATATATTTGAGTGATATTTAATAATTTACTTTGTTTCTTGAAGAATAACTTTGGCTCATAGCCCAGAGATTGGAGATCCCATCAGGGTGCAGTATTGTTTATAAATCCTTGTCAAATGTGAAAAAATTATTATTTATAACAAATAAGAAGGCGGATACGATACTATTTCTGATATTTTCAGTAAGTTTTTCTGCTTCTAATTTGGAGTGAATTAATTTGATAGCTATATCAATCAGTTGGGGTACTGGGATAAAGAGAGATGACATCAAAGCTGACCATAATGAAATTAGAGGCAGTGTTAGAATTAGAAATAAATCTTCTATTGGCACAGCAGACCACTGGAATTTACAAACCACTGGTCCACCAAAATGCCCACTGGTCCGCAAAATAATAATAGTAATCAAAAATTTAAAAACATTTACAATATATTTAGAAAATAACATAATTTCAATATCATTATCTCCAATACTTGTTTTTAAACCTATCATTAGTTTGCAGCCTAAAACGAAAACCATACAGCAAGGTAAAAGAAATAGAAATTCATTTTTTAACTCGTGACAAATTGAAAAAAAAAAAAAAACCTTACTGGCCATCCGGGCCAGTAAAATCAATAGTTCAGTGGTCTGACGGACGTTTTACTGGCCAATGGCCAGCGGACCACTGGGTAATTCGAACGCTGAGAGGTTTGTATTGCTTTCAGTCTATTGATAACTTTGATAGCATTTGTGATACTGGCCTCATGGCTATTGTAGAATGGTTTTAGAAAGTTAAAAAGGCTCTCTGCAAGTTAATAGTTGGCGACAAGTTCTTATTTACAATAGGACTAATCGGTCTGTCCACCTTATGCATTTTAAGTTTACCAAAAGATATTTGGTATGCAGGTTCCGACAGGTGGGTAACATCTATTTCTAATGGTAGCTGGCAAATCACTGTGTTTTTTAACATTAACCAAATTCTTAATTATACTGTCGATAGGATAATTTTTGACGATTATGGCATCTAATTTATTGATTGCCTCATTCATCTTGTTGTTTATATTCATCCGTATTTAAGATGACAATCTGCTTAGATTTGTCTGCTATAATACATTTGATGGTAGGATTGTTTTGCAACTTCAATCCTGAATGCTAACACTGTTGTTACTACTAGTAGCAATGGATGGGTTCCATTTCAACTCGGGCAGGGTCGTACCATCATGGTCTCAGATTTCTCTAAAAAAATTAAGGGGTGTTCCTTGACTAAAATAAGGAGACCCATATTTTTTCTTTCGGCAAGAAAAATTTTCCCTTCGAGATAGAGGGTTTTAAATCTTGCACCGTCAAACAAGCTCTCTAGAAAACTGTTATTTTTCCCAACTTCAGCGAGTCATTGCAGCAGAGTTAAAAAAGATATCGTGTTCCTGTATTTTTTTACATTGTGTGTATAACATATAATAATATATAGTGCTAATATTTGCTACACATCGTATGATTAAAATTTTAAAAAATCGTAAACTTTGTGATTTTAAAAAAAAATTGAATGTTTTAAGTTTTTTTAAACAGGTTTGGATGGAGTTTTTTCTATATTCGTTTATTTCGTTAAAGACATACAAATGTGCACTTTATTTGTAATTTTTTGTGTGTCTGTGAAATTGCTAGTTTCCGCGTTTCGGCAGCGTTAAAAACAGCCGATTTTGAAAAATCTCTAACTTTGCCAACGATTTTCTCAAAAAGGCCATTTTTTAAAATTCTGAAAATTAAATCCCTGTTTCATTATCAACAGGAGAATATCTGTGTAAATTTTCACTGACCTAAAAACGCCCGTTTCCGAGTTAGACGCGTTTGAATTCGGTTTGAAAGCCTACGATTTCCCGTGTTCTAAAGGCGCCATTTTGGAAAAATCTCAGGCGCTAAGTACGTACGTTATCTCTTACCCGAATCAAAGCGTTAGATATTCTTTGTCCGAATGATGGAATGAGAGCATTGGGTCAGCTGGCCCTGGTTGGATACATCCACCTCACCCTTCCCCGAGTGATGACATGCCTATAAAACTGTCGGGGGGGGGGGGGGGATAACCAATACATAAAGAAAATTCTTGCTGCTCCACTAACAAAGTTGAGTTGCGAAAGACAGCAGCAGTTGTTTGTTTGTTTACGTATATACTTAAACATCGCATAAGAAAAGACTATGAAAGAGTAGAAAACTGTTGTGAAATAATTTTAAGAAAAAGAGTGCAGGCACGTGTACTGTAAGTTAATTTTCGATGGCTAAACACCCTCGAGTTTTTCTGGGAGTTGCTAATTGTAGGCTACTGTCAGAAGAGCAGTTGCTGTTTTGTTATAGTTGCTAAAATTAACTTCTCAGTTTTTCGTAATAGTAAAATATTCGCTCAGGAGAGTTTTGTCCTCTGCGAACGGGGGAGAAGGTGCAATGCTCTTGACCTCGCTGCTGGGTTGATAGCGCTGGTCACTACCGAAACTCTGCTTACCTCCTCTCCAAAACAAAATGGCAATTGTCTAATCTACTAAATAAATAACAATTAACACATACGCGTGCATGCTTATTCATAAAATGTAAGTTGAGTATATTTCCTGTTCAATCAGCTGATTTTACAAGTAAAATTCATATACAACTTATGCGCTTATTATGGTGTAAAGATTTTTATCTATTTAAAACATATTCAAAGATTTCAATTTTTTTAAAGAGGGGGAGGGGATTGTGTTCGTAGTGATCTCCACCTGGGCCACGATAAACCATGCACTGCCCATGTCTTCTGCTCCCTTGGAAGATAATCCTGAATCGATGGGAGACCAGCGGAGTTTTGACACCCCCCCCTCCTCACGTGGTGGTGAGGTGTCTCAAAGCTAGGTAGCTTTCAAAAATGTTTCAACTTAGTTCGCTGGTAATGAGAGAGGGATTCCATTTCAACTCTGGCAGGGTCGTACCATCACGGTCTCAGATTTCTCTAAAAAAATTAAGGGGGTGTTCCTTGATTAAAATAAGAGGACCCTTATCTTTTCTTTCGACAAGAAAAATTTTCCCTTCGAGACAGAGGGTTTCAAATCTTCCACCGTCAAACAAGCTCTCTAAAAAACCGGTCATTTTTCCTAACTTCAGCGAGTCATTGCAGCAGAATTAAAAAGATCTTTTGTTCTGGTATTTTTTATTACATTGTGTGTATAACGTATAATAATATTTGATGCTAATATTTTTTACACATCGTATGATTAAAATTTAAAAAAAATCGTAAACTTTGATTTTTAAAAAAATTGAAATTTTTAAGATTTTTTTAACTGGTTCAAATGGAGTATTTGCTTTGTATACTCGTTTTTTGTTAAAGACATACAATTGTGCACTTTATTTGCAATTTTTTATGTGTCTGTGAAACTGCTAGTTTCTGCAGCGCTAAAAACAGCCGATTTTGAAAAATCTTCAACTTTGCCAACGATTTTCTCAAAAGCCCTTTTTAAAATTCTGAAAATTAAATCCCTGTTTCATTATCAACAGGAGAATATCTGTGTAAATTTTCACGGACCTAAAACGTCCGTTTCCGAGTTAGACACGTTTGAATTTGATTTGAAAACCTACGATTTCTCCGTGTTCTAAAGGCGCAATTTTGGAAAAATGTCAGGCGCAAAGTACGTATTCTCTTACCCGAATGAGAGCGTTGGATCCGTCCACCTGACCCTACCCTGGGCAATAACATGCCTAAAAAACGGTCTTGGAAAAAAAAATAACAAATCTATATATATAGAATTGAATGTATGTCTGCTAAACTAATTTACAGTTTTCAATTTAGAACCACCAAACTTGGTATACTATCTCATGGTACCCTAACTTAAACCGTAGATGGTTTTTGGAAGGGGTCGGAGCCCGGGGTCAAGGGACTCCACACAAAACTTCCATAAAATCTAGTTTTCAATTTAGAACCACCAAATTTGGAATACTATAGCATGGTACTCTAACTTAGACCGCGGACTGTTTTTGGAAGGGGTCGGAGCCCTGGGTCAAAGGGCCCCCACACAAAATTTCGTAAAATATACTTGTAAACTATAGTGCCCTAACTGAGACCGTAGATGGTTTTTGGAAGGGGGGTAAAAGCCCTGGATGGGTGGGAGCCCGTGGTCAAAGGGCCTCACGCAAAATTTCCGTAAAATCTAGTTTTCAATTTAGAACCATCAAATTTGGTATACTTTTTCTTGGCACCCTAACTTTGTAAAATATTTTACGAAAATTTTGTAGGGGTGGGGGGCTTGAACCCGGGTTCCGACCCCTTCCCAAAACCGTCTAGTCAAAGTTAGGGTGCCAAGAAAAAGTATACCAAATTTGATGGTTCTAAATTGAAAACTAGATTTTACGGAAATTTTGCGTGGGGCCCTTTGACCCGGGCTCCCCTTCCAAAACCGTCTACGGTTTTGTACCATGAGATAGTATACCAAGTTAGGGTACCATGAGATAGTATACCAAGTTTGATGGTTCTAAATTGACATACATTCAATTATCTCTATATATAGATTTATTTTTTTTTCCAAGACCGTTTTTTAGGCATGTTATCGCTCAGGGTAGGGTGAGGTGGACGGATCCAACACTCTCATTCGAGTAAGAGAATACGTACTTTGCGCCTTAGATTTTTTCAAAATGGCGCCTTTAGAACACGGAGAAATCGCAGGTTTTCAAACCAAATTCAAACGCGTCCAACTCGGAAACGGGCGGTTTTAGGTCCGGGAAAATTTACACAGATATTCTCCTGTTGACAATAAAACAGGGATTTAATTTTCAGAATTTTAAAAAAGGGCTTTTTGAGAAAATCGTTGGCAAAGTTGGAGATTTTTCAAAATCGGCTGTTTTTAACGCTGCGGAAACTAGCAGTTTCACAGACACATAAAAAATTGCAAATAAAGTGCACAATTGTATGTCTTTAACAAAAAAAACGAGTATAGAAAAAAAAACTCCATTTGAACCAGTTAAAAAATCTCAAAAATTTCAATTTTTTTAAAAATCGAAGTTTACGATTTTTTAAAATTTTAATCATACGATGTGTAAAAAATATTAGCATCACATATTATTATACGTTATACACACAATGTAATAAAAAATACCAGAACAAAATATCTTTAATTCTGCTGCAATGACTCGCTGAAGTTAGGAAAAATAACCGTTTTTTAGAGAGCTTGTTTGACGGTGGAAGATTTGAAAACCTCTGTCTCAAAGGGAAAATTTTTTCTTGCCGAAAGAAAAGATATAGGTCTCCTTATTTTAATCAAGGAACACCCCCTTAATTTTTTTAGAGAAATCTGAGACCGTGATGGTACGACCCTGCCAGAGTTGAAATGGAATCCCTCTCTTGTTACCAGCCAACTAAGTTGAAACATTTTTGAAAGCTACCTAGCTTTGAGACACCTCACCAGCACGTGAGGGGGTGGGGTGGGGTGTCAAAACTCTGCTGGTCTCCCATCGATCCAGGATTATCTTCTAAGGGAACAGAAGCCATGGGCAGTGCATGGTTTATCGTGGCCCAGGTGGAAATCACTAAGAACACAATCACCCCCCCCTCTTTAAAAAAATTGAAATCTATGAATATGTTTTAAATAGATAAAAATCGTTACACCATTATAAGTGCATAAGTTGTATATGTATTCTACTTGTAAAATCAGTTGATTGAACAGGAAATATACTCAACTTACATTTTATGAATAAGCATGCACGCGTATGTGTTATTTATTTAGTAGATTAGACAATTGCCATTACGTTTTGGAGAGGAGGTAAGCAGAGTTTCGGTAGCGACCAGTGCTATCAACCCAGCAGCGAGGTCAAGAGCATTGCACCTTTCTCCCCCGTTCGCAGAGGACAAAACTCTCCTGAGCGAATATTTTACTATTACGAAAAACTGAGGTTAACTTTAGCAACTATAACAAAACAGCAACTGCTCTTCTGACAGTAGCCTACAATTAGCAACTCCCAGAAAAACTCGAGGGTGTTTAGCCATCGAAAATTAACTTACAGTACACGTGCCTGCACTCTTTTACTTAAAATTATTTCACAACAGTTTTCTACTTTCTCATAGTCTTTTCTTATGCGATGTTTAAGTATATACGTAAACAAACAAACAACTGCTGCTGTCTTTCGCAACTCAACTTTGTTAGTGGAGCAGCAAGAATTTTCTTTATGTATTGGTTATCCCCCCCCCCGACAGTTTTATAGGCATGTCATCACTCGGGGAAGGGTGAGGTGGATGTATCCAACCAGGGCCAGCTGACCCAATGCTCTCATTCCATCATTCGGACAAAGAATATCTAACGCTTTGATTCGGGTAAGAGATAACGTACGTACTTTGTGCCCGAGATTTTTCCAAAATGGCGCCTTTAGAACACGGGAAATCGTAGGCTTTCAAACCGAATTAAAACGCGTCTAACTCGGAAACGGGCGTTTTTAGGTCCGGGAAAATTTACACAGATATTCTCCTGTTGATAGTGACACAGGGATTTAATTTTCAGAATTTTAAAAAATGGCCTTTTTGAGAAAATCGTTGGCAAAGTTAGAGATTTTTCAAAATCGGCTGTTTTTAACGCTGCCGAAACGCGGAAACTAGCAGTTTCACAGACACACAAAAAATTACAAATAAAGTGCACATTTGTATGTCTTTAACGAAAAAAACGAATATAGAAAAAACTCCATCCAAACCTGTTTAAAAAAAAACTTAAAACATTCAATTTTTTTTAAAAATCACAAAGTTTACAATTTTTTTAAATTTTAATCATACGATGTGTAGCAAATATTAGCACCATATATTATTATATGTTATACACACAATGTAAAAAAATATACAAGAACACGATATGTTTTTTAACTCTTCTGCAATGACTCGCTGAAGTTAGGAAAAATAAGCGTTTTCTAGAGAGCTTGTTTGACGGTGCAAGATTTGAAACCCTCTATCTCGAAGGGAAAATTTTTTCTTGCCGAAAGAAAAATATGGGTCTTTTTATTTTAGTCAAGGAACACCCCTTAATTTTTTTTAAAGAAATCTGAGACCATGATGGTACGACCCTGCCTGAGTTGAAATGGAACCCATCAATGGCGTTAATGCTATTTTGCGTATTTCTGAAATTGCTCTGTACAAACACATAGGGTCCTATATTCCCTATCATTATTACTTGTGGTTTATTACTTAACACAGAACTGACTTCTTACTGAACACTCTTTTGATATTTAACTGCTCATCATTCAGCAGACATTCCTGGAAGTTAACAAAAGCTTTCATTTTCTGGAACTCCATAATTGTCAGATGTGTGAAAAATGAATGCATTTGCAAAAGGCTAATAGTCCTGTTAAAAGCAACTGACTCTACAGGTAAACCCCTCTTTGATCTTTTGCAAGGGTTCTCCAATAATTTAAAACTGGAAGACTGTGTAGCAAATGCTACAGATGGGGCGGCTAATATGCAGGGCCAATATAATGGGTTCTCGGCATGGTTAGCCAAAGCTTCACCGAATGACACACATGACAGTCATATTTTGAACCTAGTTTTGTCTGATACATGCATACCTAACTAAACTAGTGATTTAAACCTGGTTATTCATGCTTTCCACGTCGATTAAGTGAGTTTGCCACAATACACAATATTTAAATATCTTGAAATTTCTAACTGTGATTGTCACCAATAGAAAAATTGCAGTACAATTTTTGTGCAGTAAAATCTTGGCATGGGCAGATGAAAATTTCCCCAACACTCACTTCAATTTAAGCATGAACGGGTGTACTTTTTAAAAGTTTTAATCCCCCTCCCCCCATACTATGCTTGTCACTGTTTCTAGAGCAACTGTACTTTTTGTTTTGTTTCTTAAATTAAAAAAAAAGGGATTTTCAATTGTGACAATAGTACTGCAGAACTACAACTGAACCAGCCCATTTGCAAAAATTTTTCCGAGCCCTTTTGCGACGGCCAATCTGCCCCTGCATATGACCATCAACACCCGACTTTGGAAGTTGGGATGTTCGTGGAATGCTTTGTCTGACCACAATTGGATGCAATGCTACTTCACTGCTGTTGCTCTGCACGAAAGAAAAACGGGTGGGCTTTTGCATTGCTTGGTCACAGGTGACAAAAAATGGGTCACATATGAAAGTTGTGTGACAAAGAGACCAAACAGGGATAACCCCCACAAAAAGTCGCTAAGCCACCCCCTTCATGGATGAAAGGTGAGTGAGTTTCTGGTGGAATTTCTGCAGTGTAGTTCACTATGAACTCTTACCGCAGAACAATCCCATCACAGCGGTGCTTACATCCAACAGTTGGACTGTCTCCATGCTGCACTGTAAGAAAAGAGCCTAGTGTTGATTGATCACTATAGAGTTGTTTTTCACCAGGATGACGCTCATCCACATGTCGCTTTATGGATCCAGCAAAAATTGCATGAGCTGGAATGGGAAATAAACCCCCTTATTTCTCAGATCTTGCCTCGTCTGACTTTCATCTCTTCCGGTCTTTGTTGAATTTTTTCGCTGAGAAAAACTTTGCTAATGATGATGTAAAGCATTGTATGGATGACTTCAACTTCTACTCACCAGATTTCTATCGCAACGGGATATTTCAACTCATAGATCAGTGAAACAAGGTCATCTGTTCCAATGGGGACTACCTGGACGATTAGGTTAAGTGTTATATACGATTTTTTAAGCTTGAAATACAGGCTTCTCTATTTTCCGGATACTTTCTTTACAACTTGATATAATCTTAAAATGTGTATATAACACCTTTGTTTGAATGTGTGCATATTAGTAGTTCAATATTTCTAAAACCACATCTATTTCACGACAGTATTGCAAAGAAATGAGAGATTTTTATACTTTCCAAGGTGAATCTGCTTCTATTTACTTACACTTAAAAGTATTTTGTTGAACTGCATTGACACCACGAATGTTACATGAATACTGATATATCTTACACTTTTTTTTTTTTTTAAAGCGTGATCCGTTAAATCACACAACATTAAAATCAAACAAGTTTTCAATTTTGTCAACCATAAAACTGAAATATTGCTCACATTTCAGTCACAACATCTTTTTTCATATATATGGCTACTAAACACTGATATGTTCTGATATGTTAACTTATATTTATATAAATATTTCAGTAAGTAAATTGCACCTTAAGAAATGTTACCTCAGCTGCATAATGAGTTATTTTTTGAAAACAATTGTCATCCAAGAGACTCAAAACATCAGTAATTTACAACAAATAACTCGGGGAACAGATTTTTTTCAAGGTGAGATTTACTTACAGTCAATAGTTGCATGGTGAAACTGATTCCAAGATATTTTACAGCAAACTGCAACTAAGATATTTCTACCATTTACACCATTACCAAAATATTATCACTAGCACACAAGTTTCTTCCACAATTCAGCAACTAAAAAAGATACATATGAGCAATTCTGTTGCTATGATGCCTATGAACAATGATACATACATACAAATTTATCACTAAGCTGTTCTATGAGATTCAGAAGTCAGCTCTATAAAGAAATACAAACCACCAGGTAAATATTTAACTGATTATTTACTTACTGTTGCCATACAAACTTCTTCATTTGCAGTTATCTTGACACACAACTCGGGCTTCAGTAACATCCATCACACGACGTACACATGACCTTCTATACTTCATACTAATAATCTTTTCCTTATGCAGACACTCCTGAATCTGATCCTTCCATGATTTCCTTGGCCTTCCTCTACCTTTCTTTCTGCAACTTGGGCTGAATAAATTCTCTTAGTAAGCACCTCATCACTCATTCTTTCCACATGGCCAAATCACCTAAGAATATTAGTCTCCACCTTACAACATTCTGCCTCACATTACTCATCTGCAACAAATCTTCATTCCTCACATGATCAGAGCGTGTCTTCCCACAAAACCCCTCGCAAGTAATGCATCACTCCAGCACACAAACGACTCCTGTCTCTTCTGCAAACCTAGGTTTCACTACCATACATTAGAGTAGGAACAATTACACTTTCATACACAGCCATTCGGGCCTCTCTTGAGGACCCGTGATTCCCGTGAAAACCTCCTAAAGCAGCTATGACTTTCAATGAAAAATTCACTCTCCTATTGCAAGGGTCGTTCAGAAGTAATATAAAACAATAAACCAACGTTAAAGTTTTTGTATCATCATCACTTACAACTGTTATACACGTTGTAAGTGATGATGTTATTTGGTACTGGATGCTTTCATATAATTATTGTATAATAGAATAGTATAGTACAATTATCTAAATAATTAACTCATGATAATGTTTTAGGTTGTCATTTTTATTCGTGCTCTTGGTATATGCTTTCAGAATTTTTTTTTTATATATATCCAACTATCTGACTTATCCGATCCGGTGCGTAAATTGTATCCTTTGTTGATTTAGACAAGCTACGTTCGGAAATTATTGATTTATCATTCACTTCTATTTGATCCACAGTTCAAGTATATCGTTGAGCGTTCATGTTGAAACATTTGGTTTCTTCTATTATAATTTATTTTATTTTTATTTTTAATAAAGTCCGATTGTCCTTGTCATTCGATCCGGCGTTTAAACATCATTCCTTGATGACTCCATTCTGACTTATCCGATCCTTTGCGTAAACAGCTTCCTTTGTTGTTTTATACAAGCTACGTTCGGAAATTACTGATTTATCATTCACTTTTTTTATCCAGAGTTCAAATATTTCGTTGAATGTTCATGTCGAAACTTTTGGTTTCTTCTATTATAATTCTTTTTCTTCTTATTTTTAATAAAATAGAAGTGAATGATAAATCAATAATTTCCAAACATAGCTTGTCTAAATCAACAAAGGATACAGTTTACGCACCGGATCAGATAAGTCAGATAGTTGGATAAAAAAAAAAAAAAAAAAAATTCCGAAGGCATAAACCAAGAGCACAAATAAAAACGACAACCTAAAACATTATCATGAGTTAATTATTTAGATAATTGTACTATATTATTCCATTATAAAATAATCATATGAAAGCATCCAGTACCAAATAACATCACTTACAACGTGTATAACAGTAATGTTTGAGCAATAACAATGTTGTTCGAAAGAAAAGAATATTCAATATCACGTGATAAATATGGTAAAAGATATTACGGCAACCATTATATGATTGTAATCACTCATTTTTCTACGTAATTATAGCCAGTGTTTAGGCACTTGTCATATCGTGTGACCAGTTTCTGAATACCTTCATCATATACCTCTCCCGCCAGTCCCTGCAACCACTGTTGTACTCCATTTTTCAAACCATTGTCTTTAGTGATGCGCCATCCTCCCAAAAAGTGCTTGAATTTGGTGAACAGTAATCACTGGGACCCAAATCTGGACTGTAGGGTGGATGATCCAAAACCTCCCACTTGAAACCCTGAAGCAGGTGTTGGGTCTGACGTGCCACGTGAGGTCTCCATTGTCGTGGAGAAACACCACACCCTTACACAGCATGCAGTGTGCTTTTTTGGGATGGCCCTATGCAGCCTCTGCAGTGATCCACAATAGGCATCAGCATTGATGGTTGTGCCTTGAGGCACAAACTCAACCAGCAAGAGTCCTCTGCGGTCCCAAAACACTGTAGCCATGACCTTCTTTACCAAAAGCATTTGCTTACACTTGCGTGGTTTTGTCGGAGACTGGGAATGGTGCCGCTCAAGTGACTGCCATTTGTTCTCTGGCATAAAATGAGTGACCCACGTTTCATCTCCTGTTACTATGTGGTCAAAAAATTCATCGCCCGTTTATGCATAATGGGTAAAAAAACTCAAAGCTGCACCAACAGGTTCCTTTTGTGGTCATCAGTCAATATTCCTGGTACCCACCTCACGTAAACTTTCCTGTAGCCAAGATGTTCCATTACAATTTCATGGAGCAGTGCATGAGAAACTTCCGAAAAACGGGCATGCAATTCATTGAGTTTGATGCCATCATCAACACATTCCTTTAGGTCTACCTGTAATGACGATGGGCAGCTGGAGCGTTGATCATCACAGACATTTGCTCTCCCTACATTAAGCATTCGAACCCACCACCATACCGATGATTTGTCCATCACCTTTCACCATAAACAACCGTAATCCAACAATGAATATATTTTGGACAAACGTTTTCAGCATTCGGAAAGCAAATCCTAGAACGCATCTCGTACTCCGTAGAATTTTTAATTGGCTTCGCAATTTCAAACAAGCACAAAATCGGTTCCAATAATTGCATTCAAATGAAACTTGTCAAGAGCTTTGCCAACATCTGACTGAGGATGGGCGACCCTGGCTGTGCTGCTTCTGCCGTCTGGCATGCGCTCTATGCAAAAACAGGAATTACATTCTGGACGACCTAGGTAATTTTACCATCTAATTGGTTCTCTCGGTCAAACATGCTTCCTAAATACACTAACTCATTGACCTGGTCAATCACTGTGCCATTTAGACTTATATTACATTCCATACTAACAGCTCCTCACTCAAAAACCGCAATTTTGTTTTTTTTTCTTATTTATACTTAGTTTGAATTTCATGCAAACTTCGTCCAAGACAACACACTCTGCAACTCACTTTTGCTCTCTGCCAACAGGACTGTGTCATCAACATACAGCAATTAGCGTACACAGATATTACCAAGACATAAACGAGTATTGTGTCCATCTTGGCATCACGCATCCATAAATATGTTAACAGCTATGGTGGCATTACACAGCTTTGTCTGACTCCTACACCAATAGAAAACCAGTTTGATACAACACCATTCACTTGTACACAAGCTCTACTGCTAGGGATCCCAGATACATTGGAAAAAAATACGGGCCACTTATGACTGAAGGTGAAAGTTTAGTATGCGCATTCATCACATATGCCAGTCTTACAAAATGTTTCTAACTATTCTTATTATTCAATATTTTTATTAATCAATCAGTCTTGCTCACTCTTGCAATACTTTTCTGAAGAATCAATTTTTTTTTTTTTTTTTTTTTGATTGAAGGTTTAACAACCGCCATGAGCAACTCAGTGGGCTATAAGCAGTCGCCCGTCCCTAACTTAGGGCCACTGGTTTCAGGGAAGGGAGAGAACCATGGCCATAAGACAAACACAACATCCATGCCTCACCGGGATTCGAACCCGGACCCTTCTCGGACAAATGGTCATAAGTTAGCGCTTAAACCACTGGGGCGGCAAATGAATTTCACAACTTAACAATTGTTTGTTTTTAAGAATCGCATCATGAAAAACTACACAATCCTCATTGAAGAATTACTTTACAATAAGCATTGATTTTACCGTTTTTACAGACAATTTGTTTTCATCAGTCCACAGTGCGTTCAAGCGAGAAAATAATCTTTCGACACACATTTATTCCAGGGATACACATAACGAACTCCACCACTTTCTTTAAATTTGATAGTTATCCTTCAACATTTTTTAAGAGATCCATCCAGACTTCATCTAAATGTTTGGATTTCAACATGTCCTTCACTTCACTATCTTCTTTGGACTTCAGAGCTGTTTTCACTACCATTACTTCATCAAACAAATCACATTCAACAATGTTTGATATGGCAGCAGTCTGATTAATAGTTTGGACTGTTTGAAGAACATTTTATCAAGATAATGCTGTTCTCAGTTTCACCCAAGACAGTGTCTAATTTCAGCATATACTGTGACCATTCTTTTATATATGACACACGTGTTGTAGAAATCAATTTCATGAGATTGGAATGCCTATTCACTCATCAATCCTTCCTTTTGCAACTCAAGAAGTAGCTTCTTTTCAGTGGTAGTTGTCAAATTTTCAGCTCTTCTCATTTCAATTTTTCCAACCAGTGACTGTATAATTGACTGTGCTTCAACGAAAGATATTGTTTTGCCTTCTATGCTCCTGATATTAGTATGGAACATTTCACATTGCAACTCCAGAAAAGTAGAAAACAGCTTCGACACTGAGTTCTGAAAAAAGTACTTCAACTTCATCGGACATTTATCTATTGAAAGAAAACAGGCTTTAAGTCCTTCCTACATTTCATTAAACCTTTTGATAGCTGGATGCAACGACAGCCACCTTGTCTTCGAGTGTTCTAGAACTGTTTTATACTCATTGTCCACAAATTCACAAAATTCTTTTAGGGACTGGACTCTTACAGAGTATATATATAAAGGTGTTGAAATATTTTAGCTATAACAGCCTCAATGTCTACAGGCAATGTATCAGCTGCAGTTTGCCCAGCATTGTTTATCATATGAGCTGGGCAACCAACTCCAATCAGTCCGCAGCCAAAACACCTAGCTCTCAATTCGTGGTACACACTGTTTCTTCCCTTTCTCGAACATCCACCGAAGTTAGTATTAGTATTATCCACTGACAAGGCTACGATTAAGTTAGTATTAGTATTATCCGCTGACAAGGCTACGATTTTATCTTCAATCTTCCAAGATTTTAACAAGTCCCATATATAATCCGTAAGTCATTCTGTGCTTTCACTAGGAAGGTCTGTAATTTCTAGAATCATGGCTTTAACAAATTTTTCTGGAATGAAATATCGAACCATCATGGTTTGAAGCGTCAATCAGGATAGATAAATAATTTGCTTTCTCCATTTCCAGTTTAAATTGCTTGATTGCATTTGGAGCCAAAACATTTACAATTAATGCTAGTGTTCTTGTTTGCCCACACGCAAATTTTCTATCATATAACTTATGCATTATTTTAGATTTACAATCCATTCATCGAAAACTCTGGTTGTGGAAACACGTGTGATAGGTGAAAGTTGCTTTCTTTCCAGCAAGATTCTTTTCGACTTCCCCCATCACTTTCTTGGTAAAGAAATCACTGACTTTTGCACTTGTATTACTAGCTCGAGATGCAGATTTATGTCTTTTCGTAGCAATGTGCTGGGTAATGTCAGACTTTCCGCCATGCTCGACGCTAAACAAGCCACCACAAACCATACACTCCACTTTATCTGTCTCGCCCAATTTTGTAGATTTAAAAAAACCCAACGAAAATTCAGTAAAATCACACTTCCTTTTCGGTAATTTCAACGTTCATCAGGGCCACAGAAAAATGGAAAAAACATACATTTAAACAGCAGCTGCTCAGTAATTTAATACTCTGCTAGCACCAACCTGTTTCTCTCGGAGCAAGCTACTAAAATGGCGTGGGCCAAGCGGACCGTTCTGCTGCGGTTAGATTACTGACTGCATCCACCAGGTATTGAAGTCACGTGCCCCCCCCCCCCCATCAATCTGTCATGGCTGTGCTTGCCTACGTAATGAGAGCATTGACCACAGAGTTAGATGCGAGAGAGATAACAGTCAGCTTGGGGGAAGCTTGGCGTGCAGGTTAAAAAATATGTTTGTAAAAGAATAGAAATTGAAACTCGTCGATTTTGTTTTTCAGTCTTGAACTATAAAATGCAGGACAAAAAGCTGTCAGAGTTTTTTCGGGACAACGGGACAATCCTGTATTTTATGGGACGTCTGAGATCCTTATCTACTGCTAGCATACATGGCTTTCACATATCAAGTAGATTCCCAGTAACACCATATTTATTCAGTACCTTCCACAGAAGCATCCTATTTACTCGGTCATAAGCTTTCTCTAAATCTATGAAGGCAACAAAAACTTTCTTACCAACAGTCAGATACTTTCCGATTATCATGTGCAGGGATGCAAACCTCTTACAGCATTCATGTGTATTCCAAGCCATAAAAATGTGTAGTTTTGAGCTTTCATGTGTAGACACATGAAATATTACGAAAAAGTATTTTAAGATGTTTTAAATTTACTACAGACTAGACAGTTATAAAAATAACCAGAAAAAAATCAATATTGAGAACTGTATGTGCGGATTTCAGATTTTGATTCAAACAATTAGCGACTTATGAAACATTGACAATGGAGAAAATTAAAAAGGGTCTTTTACTTACCCCTATTCCTGCTAGAATAAATGACAGGATCCACACAAATAGAAAACACAAAGGTTGGGCATGAACACACAGTTTAATATAACATCTCACGGTTGTACACAAATTATTTATAATAGCAGACTAAATGATTTACCATGCTTCAAATTGACTGACCCTCTCTTTACTAGAGAAAAAAAAAGTCACAAGTAGAAGTCTGTCATCTATCGGTCAGCATGGTCTGAATCAACAAGAATAATATATGAACATGTTTATTCTGCCTGTTTCAGTTGCCGAACAGTTGCATGCTAGCATTTCAATTTCTTCTTTTAAAAATTTCCTACCATAGCATGGCTCACTGTTATTCAGCACATTGATTTTTTCGACCAATAGTGCATTTAATGTTTCTATGCTGTGGTCGAAACTCAGTCATATTGGTTTTTTTTTACAATGCTGAAAACTCTTTCAGCCCCAGCATTACTGTGCGGCACAACTAAAATCATTAGCATTATTTTTGGAAGAAAAATGTACTTCACTGCCCCATTTCCATCTTTCAATTCTGAAATTTTCACCCAAGCTATATCCACATTTGAAGATAGAACATCACTGTCAAACTGATCTGCTTGATACCTGGAAAATTCCATTTCCACACTGTCCAAGTCATCATCAGCTACAATTCCAGTGAAAGTATCTACAAAATACTTGACTGAAGAGAAAGAGACTTGTTTCCTTAAATTCGGATCAGCTACTTCAGCATGTTTCAAAAATTCACCACACAAGGGGAACTTTTTGATGGTATGTGTACATGCAGCTTCATAAAACTTTCTTACACAACAATAAAAGTTCTTTGCTTCTGTTTCACTAATTTTATTTTTAATTAGATATGCTCTGGTTTTAGTACCAATAACTATATCTTCGTTTGCTTTCTGATAGCTCAGTTTCAAAAATTTTAATTTACTTAAGTCACTCGAAAAATCTGGTATGGCAGAAGGTTTGATAAATCTTACCAATAAATCAGTAAGGAAAGAATAAAGGCTTCTTCTAACACGATGGATCATTGGTGCTTCACTTTGTAGTTTAACATTTAATGATGTAAATACAGGTAATGTTGCTTGCAGAAATAACAGATACAACTTTGTATCTGGGGACAGAAGCATCTTTTTCACATTTCTGACTCTGTCATTGTCTTTCAAATCGTCCGACTTTGAGCAAAAAAACCTCTATTATAGCACCCCATCGAGATAACATTCTATTTACAGCATCTAACAATGACAGCCACCTTGTTGAGACATATTTTAAAAAATTATATGATTTAAGCCCACACATTTCTTGACAGTCCAACAGCCTTTTCTTTCTCTTTGAATTTTTGTCAATATAAAAATAAATATCCAACAGCAGTGATTCAACTTCACAATTAAGCTCTTTTGCTGATTTTTTAGCACATATGTGAAGTAAATGGCAGATGCAACTTTGGACATAAATGTTAAGAGTTTACTTTTTTATATGTGCAGCTACACCATTAAAATGCCGTAACAGGGTGTTTGCATTGTCACAACCAAATGAAATACAATTTTTCCATGGAATTTTTTTTTCTTCTCCATTTTTTTCCAGAATACAAAAAATACCATAACCAGTATTATCACTGCATTCCAAGAGAGACAATATTACAGAAACTATTTTTTGCTTATATTTATATCAAAATATCTTACAACAACAGGATATAATTTAGTAGAATTCTGATCACTGCTGCCATCAGTTGCCATTGAAAATGGTGAACTCCTTAATGATAACATAATATCTCAAACAGTTTTGTCAGCCATACATTTTAACCAGCTGTAGATTTTGTACTAGCACATGATAAATCCAGACTCACGGTCGCTAGGTCGCCACTGGCGATAAACTTCGTCGTGGCGACTAAAAATGTTTGATTAAATCGCCAATTATGGCGACCTGTATGAGGAAAACGTTTATTTTATTTAACTTGTGTTGTACGGAAATGTTTTTTAACTTGTACGGAACTCGCAAGTTTTTGAAAAAATTTACTCCAAATGTACAGAAATCGCACGAAATGGCACAAAATTTGAGTTGTACGGAAGTCGGCCATCACCTTTTTCATTCTGCTTGAACAGCAGAAAAGAAAAAAAAAAAGTTTATAAAAAATGCGAGAGCATCGGTTTTTGATCACAAAGAATGCGCCAAGGCATTCTTTGTGATCATTCATCGTAGGGGAACGAGGTTGCGGTGGGGATGAAAGCCGGTGGTGGACAGCTCAACGTCTGCGTCGGAAAAGTCCAACTGGGAGAAATTTTTATTTAAAAAAAATTCTCCAATTTTTTAAATAACTGAATGCAAATTTAACAGTAACCAAAGCACGCCAAAATAAACTCCCATTTGAAATTTCGTCAAAATCCGATGAAAACTTTAGAAGTTAGGCATTTTCTTTTTATTATTTTTAGTGAATGTTTGCTGAAAGCCTGCATATTCCATAGGGAAATTCTAAAATTCGGAATCGGCATAGTCCGGATCTCTGGACGATTCCAGATTTTCGAGGTTGTATTGTAATATTTCCATACCTGGGAACTACTACGAAATGTCCGTAGTTTCTACGGATTTAGTTGGGACCTCGCTGTCGAAACTACGGATTCTACGAATTTTCATTTTTTTTTTTTAATATTTTATTGTTTTATGATATGCACGAGATTCTTTAAGCGGACTCGCGGAATTCCACGGTTTTTTTTTTTTTGTCATTTAGATCGTTCTCAGGATTAGCGTAAAACTGAAGACAATTTGCGGGTGGGGGGAGTTCCGTTTGGAGACGGTATTTCGTGTCTCAAAACTTCCGAAAACGGTAGTTGAATGGAGTTACAGTAATTGTAATTTTTTTTCTCCCGATGTTAAATATGATTTTATTGCATAAAAGTATTTCAGCTTGAAACTAGGCAACAATGTGCGAAAACTGAGGTTAGACGCCTTAAAAATTTCCCCGTAATCTCAGACATCAGATTCTTCCGCGAAATCGAGGAACTCCGCCTTTTTTTCGTAATTATTTTGGTCATTCGCGAGATCAATGAACCAGTTAACACAATTCATAATGGGGGGACAGGTCATGTTCGTCGGAGGACGGAATTCCATCTGTACGAAGATTTTGAAAACGTAAGGTCGACGGAGTTCAGATTTTTTCCGCAAACGTAATTCCTTTTTTCTCGCGATGTTGCCTCTGCCCAGTATTATTGTTAAGTAATATTTAACTGCATAAATATTTGTATTTCAGCTTGAAAATAGCGGGAAAATTTCCAAAACCGGAAGTCGGACGGTTAAAAGATTTCTCCCGTAAGCACACTCCCCTCCCCGCACGATGTTCCCACTCTCCTGCATTGTTTTATTACTTCAGTTTCAACTTTTAAGAATACTATAACTGAAATATGCAAAATAAAACATACTGATATTATACTAAGCAATTTTATAAAAATAATTTAGTATGAAATATACAATTTGATTTTTTTTTTCAAAGTTTGGCCACTGAGGTTTTTTTTATGGCCACTAACAATTTTGGTCTTGGTGGCCAATGTCTACTAGCAAAATTTGTAAGTCTGGATCTTTAGCACATGAATAAGCTTTTGCGATTTCTGAGTCTGTAAACATATTTTTGAATAACGGCCCAGCATGATCTGCTGCACTCAGTGGCAAATTGTGCTCAACCAGAAATGCAGTAAAAAGGCATTTCTGCGTACGTTGTCCTTAGTTCCAAGTCATCATTTTTCACCAAGTAGCGAAAGGTTTTGTCTGAGTTATAATTTTACTCATAGAATGATGCTTCTTTGATGCAATATGACGGGTACAATCATAGAAACCACCATGTTTAACAGAAAAATTGCTGTTACACACGGTGCAAAATGCATCATTCGATGACACATCTGATGCACGCAAACATACCATTTTTCAGAACACGATGACTTAAATTTCTGATCTGCAATCTTTAACTTTTTTCTTGCTTGTTCAGCCATATTAAAACGTGTAATCGCTAAATGTGTTCACAAGTCGCGAAAACACGTGGAAAGCAAGCAGACTCACTTGGTCATAAAGAAAGAAAAGCACTATAAAATCCAATCCGAAGCTGTACTATTAAGAGCGACACAGCGGCGCTCCCACATTGTCCAATTAGAAGAACGTGAAACATGTGTGCACACGCATGCAAGATCAACTGGTAATCTGGTATGCTAAAATAAACCAAGGTAAATAAACCATGTGCTTACTTCAGTGAAAACACTTCCAGTAGTATTCTTTAGTATAGAGCGTGCACACACTGATTCCTGCGTGACGCTGCTACCCATCATAGAAGGGTGAAACCAGTTCCAGTCGGTTATCGTGCGTGTGTGAAGTAGCGAAGAGAAACTGAGACGCAGGCAATGGAGTGAGGTTGTGACGTAGCCAAGGATCAGCGTGGAATCTCCAGTCTTTAACGTGCAGTTACCAGCCTCGACGGCGAAGCACTACCTATTGGCAGTTGCTTCATTGTAGCAGATGACGCAGGCCAGATACCGAAGTATAGCTGGCAAAACATTGATGGAGATCCTGCATTGCGCTTTTTGACTGATTCTTACATGCAACCTGTTATTGAGTTAGTTTGAATAAGCTAAAGCACTTGGGTCCATGACAAACGCTAAGGGGGTCAGCAAATGACACAAAAATTATGCTAAATAAAGTTAGTGGGGAGGGAAAAATGTGGCGTTATAGCAACAAAAGCGTAGTATTAGGCATATGATGCGTAGTGCGTAGTAAAGTTAAAGAAATGCAGTTTCTATGCCAAATGCGTGCCTGCATGTGTAATGCAAAAATTTTGTTAGTACAGCTTTCACCAGGCATAAAACCACTCTAACATCCAACACTTTCTCTGATGTTAAGACCTCAAACCTTTTCAATAATGACCTTACCAAACACTTCCCCTGGTACACTCAGTAAGCTAATACTACGATACTTCTTGCAGTCAGTAAGATAAACTAGAAAAATTTCTTATCACAAAGGTTTATTTGAGGCTTTAAAGAGAATTAGTAAAAATACAATATTAGGCTAGCTCCAAGTTTAGAGAACAAAGTTAAAAAAAAAAATTTTTCCCTAAAATAGTTCAAAGAGAAGAAGATATTTTAAAAATGCAAGGAGTAGTTTATGAAGTAAATTGTAGTTGTGGACTATCTTACATAGGTGAAACAGGTCGCAGACTAGAAACTCGTATAGCTGAGCATAAAGCAGCTATAAAAAATTGCTCCAACAAGACTGGATTAGATAGGCATGTTAGAGAAACTGGGCACAGCATGGATTGGAATTCCCTTAAAGTAATCAGTTTCCAAAGCAATTTCCAAAAAAGAAAACTGAAAGAAGGAATAGAGATTGAGAAAAACAAAATTCCATCATCAATGACTGCAAAGGATTTTCCCTGCCTAACATCTGGCAGGATTTGGTGAAAAATAACCTAAACCGTCAAGGTTAACCGTAACCGTCAAGGTAAACCGTAACCATGATAGTGACAAGCAAAAAGTGACAACAACTAGAGAGCCTGAAGAAGGAGAAGAGTTTTCTCCGAAAATTTGCTATAAATGAAAACATTTCCTAGTAAATTCCCATAAGTTGCTTTAGATTATTAATTCAATTAAACTAGGAAGCCATTTCTCAATATGAGCTTTATTCAAAAAATAAACTTTTCCTTTATACAAGGGAACATTGATAGCATCCCTCCAATTCTGAGGGACCATTCCTAACTCCCAGCACAACTGGCAAGTTTCAGTTAACCAGTCAATTACAGTCACCACCATATTTTAACATCTCAGCAGTTACACCATCTACTCCCAGAGTCTTACCATTCCGAAGCGCTTTTAGAGCTTTACACACCTCTCTTGATATCCCACCTATGCTTCCATCTCTCATTGTGACATCATCTGCCTCAGAATCACTTGAACATTCTTGACCTAATAACTCACAGAAGTACTCGCCCAGTCTTTTACTGAACTCATTGGGCTCCTGTATCATTTTTTTATCCTATTCTTCACACAACTTACAACTTTATTTCCCCTACTTTTCCTGAGTCTCATGTACTTTCAGAAAGCTGTTCTATCTTTATATTTCTAAAAAGGATATTCAAGCCTTTCCACCTTTTCCTTCCTATTTATTACCTTACTCTGGCGAACCAGCTTAGCTGCCTCATGCTTCTTACAGTGATATTCCTCCTCAGAAACTCTACCTTGCGACATCCTTAAAGATGCCTCCTCCTTTCTCTTTACTGCATCTTTAATTTCACTATTTTACCAAGAATTAACTCTAACATTATTGACTATTGAGGTGCCACAGACCTCTTCAGCAACAGTAACAACACAATTTTTAAAACATGTCCACTTCTTTTCTACATCCCTCTCGCATGACTTTAGCTCTTTCAGTTGTTCTCTGAATAAATTAGAGTAATGCTGATTTAAAACTCAGGCTTCATGCGACAATAACACATAAACATAGAAAACGAGTGAAAACGTACAGAGTCACGTATGGTAAAAGGTTCATTTACCGGTAGCTTTCAGTCGTCTTATGACCTTGATCACCCGTGATTGACTGGCTGCCAGAACTATAATTTGAAGTCGGGGTGTTGGAAATGTTGCCAGATTTTAGAAGCATCAATACAAGACTTGGTGAACACAAAAAAGATGTTTCCAATGGTCTTCCAAAGACAGCTTTATCTGCACTAACCCTTGAAGACACCTTTGCAGTTCCCATTTGGAAAGAAACTAAAAATGTTGCCCCATTCATCAACAAAGCATCTCTGCGTTTCCAAGCAAGCATTGAAATTTTGTTCACCAAAAACTGCAATTCAGAGACCTCTAACCAAATCCCATTTATTTAGATCTCTCTTTTAAAATCTGGCACCATTTCCAACACCCCCAACTTCAAATTGTAGTTCTGGCAACCAGCCCATCCAGTCAATCGCGGGTGATCAAGGTCGTAGGAAGACCAAAAGCTACCACTAAACGAACCTTTTACCATATGCTGTGTGTTTTCACTCGTTTTCTACGTTTATGTAATGCTGATGATCTTCAGGGAGCCTTTCAACCTTTCACCCTAGTTCTTTTCTCATTCCATTTTCTCCAGCCAACATTCAGTTTTACTCGTGACACTAACAAGTAATGATCAGAGCCAACATCTGCACCTCTCATCACACGAGTGTCAACAACTAAGTGTTTCAGACGTTGATCATAAACAACAAAATCAATTTCACTTTTTTGTTCCAGAGTTCAATTTTTCCCAAGTATATGTGTGGATATACTTGTGGTTGAAAAATGTATTAGATACACACAAGCCATTTTAAATGTGGAGTTCAATTAATCTTTCACCACTGTCAGTCACACAAGGATCATTAAACTTACCCAGAATGTTATCAGAAATTGCATTCTGCACATCTACTCTAGCATTGATATCCCCTGCTATTATAACTTTCTCTTTAGCACCAAACTGGCTCAAAACAGCTTTTAGCTCATTCTAGAAATCTTCCTATCAGAAGGTTCCGAGTCACTACGACAATCACTATTCTCTAAAGTTTCACTTTCAAAGGAATCCAAGGAATTTTCTCACTTATGCAGTTATAGTGAATGAAGTTTATCATCATTTCACTTAAACTCACATTTACACCAGCCCGTCCTCTCACATTATCCAACACTCCAGACCACACAATCACCATTTCATTCACTTCTTTTATCCCAATTTCCTTCTTTTTAGTTTCACTTACTGCATATCCAATTGATACTTATTTATTTATTCAATCACCTCTTTCATCTTTCCATTTATTCCTCTAGTATTCCATACACCAATCTTACACTTACTCAGCAGAGATCTCTTTCTCATACGTCATTATTTGCCATTTCCATGTAGTTTGCGTGGTGGACCATCCTTTTTAAGTGTGGTAAGTCCACCATATCCCACACTACAGACTGTAAAAATAGTTCTTTGTATCTTTTTAATCAAAGAAGTACACCAGTGCAGGGGTTTAGCCCACAGCTGATGGTTCCAGTTGGTCGTTCCACCTAAGGATTCTGGAACACAACCCAGTGAGTTGGGGTCTTTTGGTCAATGTCACACAGAACTAGCTGGTACCTGAACATTAATTTATACTGAAGCTTAAGATTGTGTCAGTTTCCAAGAATCACAGAGACCCTTGCTGCTGTCGTGTGTGCCATTGTTGCCTAGTGTAGCGCCCCGCCCCATGGAGGCAAACCCATCACTCACTAAGATCGCCCCTGGTTGTGATAAATATTGTGACTTAAACATTTTTTTTAAATCAAGAAATCATTAGAGTTGTGACGAAGTCAATTTATTTTTTCTTGGTATTTCCAAATTTTACTTTAATATTATCACCAGGACATTTTTTCTTTCAACATCCGAAAGTAAAGAAATACATAACACAACACCAACATCTTGGCTGGGACTCTACTTGTTTGTCTTAATGCCACATGATAGCTTTCAAATTGCTACTCATCTTCATAAAGATGGGAAATCGGATACAATTGTAAACATAACGCAACTTAATATTCCAGTTGAAACCAGAACTTTTATATGGTTTGCATTCAATAAAGCCACAAATTGTAAAATTAAAACGAATTTTGATAACTACAATTAATGTTTCGTAAATCTACGAAATCGTCGTCTACGTTTTACCTAGATATGTAATAACTCCTGTTTACATGTTTCAATACAATGCAATACACGACATATGTTTATCTTAAAAAGGTGACAAACACGAAGGCATGCCAAAAGCAAATAAAAAAAAACAAAAAACGACGTCCCTGAAAAACAGGTATTATGTAACAACAAACACAAGAGTCACATGGTCATCTCTAACATATGTGCCATTATTCAAGAACATTTAAACTTAAACATGAGTTTCAATCACCAGTACGAGTTAGCAAATGAAAATTTCTTATTCAGAAACATAACGTACGGTTAAAACAAATTATTTAAACTCTCATACGAACCTCCAGGGGTTGTAGAAAAAATGGTACCATTAGGGGTAGAGCTATAATCTGAAGGGAGTTGCGACGGATCATTCAAGACGACCCTTCTTCCTGGGATTTCCTGTTGACTGCTCGATTTTCTGTGAGGTGAATTAGAAGACATTGCGTTACCTTTTTGAAAATATACAAAAACTGTTTTAAGAAAAGGACTATTGCAGCAACATCAAAGAAACCTAACTACCAACCCGACCTAACACAGCACTTTAACCCTACTGGCCCAGACGAAAACACGACGTCTGACTCACGTGCATCTTCTTCCAGTTATTTGTTTATTTATTTAGGAATTTGTATTGAATATTGAAAGTGTCACTGCGCTTATCTGTTTATGTTGAAACTTAGTTCCGCGACATTAAAGTTTGTCAGATGTTTGACTTACAAGCATAAACTTAAGCAAATATCGATGCCATTGAAAAACAATTTTTCTAAAGCCATCATTTTGTCCTCTCCTCATACATCTGATGGGCAGCAATACCAGATATGTGGTGAGTGATTATGAAGAATCATCTACAAGTCAATTATGATTCCAGAATTCTATATAAAAGTACAAAATACCAGTATCTAGGCAGAGTACTTCTATTAAATTACTTTCCGAATTATTCAACCGTGTCAGACGTTCATAAAATCTTTTTTTTTTTTTTTTTTTATGTAGGTTTAACGACCACCGTGACAGCAACTCAATGGGTTATAAGCAATCGCCCGTCCGTAATTTAGTGTCTCTGGTCCTCAGGAAGAGAGAGAGATAGTGCAGTAAGACTAACACAACCATCCATGCCTCACTGGGATTCGAACCCGGACCTATTTCGGACGAATAACCAGAAGCCATCGTTTAAACCACTGTGCCATGGGAGCGCTTATAGGCATTTTGTGTACTACAAGAACGATCCAGCGATTTCAGCCAATCATGACGACGATAGCAAATTTGTGACCATTTCGCAAAGACCTTTAAGACTGGAAAAGCGTAAGTTAACCCGGCGACATTTGAAGTTCAGCGTTGTACGGAAAGAATCTGTCACATCTCATTCTTTACTATAGGCGTTCGTGTGTTTATATCAATTACATCTATTTTTTTTTTATGTATAACCAGTAAGATTTATATTTGTGTTTTTATAAATAGTGTGTATATATTGTAAAATATTTCAGAAAATCATATAGCCAAATTTAATGATTTAAACAGATATTTAAAACAGTTATATCTTGCGTAGCGTATGGATGTACCAATAAACAAACAACTGGCCAGCAGAGGTTTCCTCATAATAATTGTGATACTTTGGGGAAGTGGGTAAATGCTCTAAGACATTCTAACTGTAAACGAAGCTAAACCAAGCCAAAATCTGACGATTGCCATTTAGCAAGAGGTATCACACACCATTGCTGTCTCACTATACCGGTATCCCCGGTCTAGAAATAGAAAAGAGAATTAAGTGCGACGACCAAGTTGTCCCCAAGAAAAAAAGCGTGAGAGAAAAAAAAAGAAACATGTTCATATTTTCATCCGGATTTAAGTACTAGTCACAGCAATGTTGCCGTGACTTGCAGTTTCAGTTTAGGCTTCTCGCCTTCTTTTCAAATCTTTCCCTTGAAATAATGGATGTGTTTTAGTATTTTAAGTGCAGGATAGTTAGCTAGTAACATTTTGCACCTACTTTATCTCTAAATATTAAGTTGAGGGATTCAGTTTTTTTTTTTTTTGATTGAAGGTTTAACGACCACCGTGAGCAACTCAATGGGCTATAAGCAGTCGCCCGTCCCTAATTTAGGGTCACTGGTTCCAGGGAAGGGAGAGAGCCAGTGCCGTAAGACAAACACAACATCCATGCCTCACCGGGATTCGAACCCAGACCCTTTACGGACGAATGATCAGTTTTTACTAGAACCTTGTCTCATTTATCGGGACTTGCAGTTTCAATTTAGGCTTCTCACTTACTTTTCTAATCTTTCCCTTGAAATAATAGAGAGCCGCCCGGTGGCGCAGTGGTCTAAGGCGCTGGCCTCTGATCATTCGTCCGTAAGGGGTCCGGGTTCGAATCCCGGTCAGGCATGGATGTTGTGTTTGTCTTACGGCACTGGCTCTCTCCCTTCCCTGGAACCAGTGACCCTAAATTAGGGATGGGCGACTGCTTATAGCCCATTGAGTTGCTCACGGTGGTCGTTAAACCTCCAATCAAAAAAAAAAAAAAAGAAATAATAGAGACGTTTCAGTATTTTAAGTGCACGATAGTTAGCTAGTAACCTTATTTACTTATTTGATCTCTAAATATTAACTTGAGGGACTTAGTTTTCACTAAACCCTTGTGTCATTCACCAGACTGTGCATGGCTCTAAAGCGAAGGTTTCTGGTTAAACCTACAGATGGTTTGTTAACTCGATCGTGTTTCTTTCCCCAGACTTTTCATTTTCAAGATTTGTAATTGTCTAAGCTCTAAATTATATGAAGAGGGCATTTCTTTCTATCATATTTAATTTTACTTATTTTTTCTCCCGTTGAATAGCTATTGCGAACTGCTAATACTGCGGGAAAAACTTCTGAAATTAAAAGTTTTGCTCTCGGCAATTTCTCTTAAGAATAAACAAATAGCCGCATTAAAATGATTTTTGACATTACTTATTTATTTATTTTTGATTGGAGGTTTAACGACCACCGTGAGCAACTCAATGGGCTATAAGCAGTCGCCCGTCCTTAATTTAGGGTTACTGGCTCCACGACATTACTTAGAGTGTGAAACACGAATTTCAGGCAACTAGATCACGCAGTTTGCGAGCAACTGAAGCGGAAATATATTTCACACGTAGGACAACTGACGTTTCCCTTCAGTTATTTCATATCCCCCCCAAATTACGATATTGACGTTTTCTTTAATCGTAAGTCAAAAGGCGTAATGTCTAATTTATACCCCATTGAAATAAAATTAATATGCAGTATTAAAACAACGTAAAATTTCTTCTTTCGCGCAGGTAAAAAAGCTTAATTAACGTTGCTTACATAGGACACATGCCGTTTTTTCCAAGGAGGTTAGAAGTAAGAGGAGCTGGCAACAGCCCCATCTCCCTGTGCTTCTGGCGTAACACCACTTTTTATCAGCTGACTACGCCAATGCGCCCAATCTAAGAATCTCCTGTATATCTCTATGAGGAAATCGCGATTTTGAACGGGTTTTTCGGACCCTTACTCTACCCATACAGGCATTAAAAAAATTGAGGCTGAAATATTCAATCCCATAATAAAAAATCCAGAAAAAATAGGAAAATATGTGTTGGTATTTCTTTAAAAAAGTGAACAAAATAATTATATTTTGAGCGGAAGTGCATAGTGCGCATGGTTACTTACTGCCCATGTGCAAGTAACCATGCATGGGAGTTTGCTGGGCGAATTGGCAACGGTTGGCTGGTGTGAAGTTGGCTCTCCTGTTTCTAATCGATGAACCCCGTAGAGTACTGTTTTTTGGGTGTGTCGTCGTTGGCGAAAGCGTTCTTGTTTCGTTGCATTTTTGAAACAGCGGCTTGCTGTTTCCTCTTCTATTTTCGTTTCTTTTCCTGCTAAAGTTTTGCAGGCGGTTGGTTCTTCCCATATCCAAGGTAGGATTATTGTCTTTGCATGCTCTTGTCTGTTGTGGTCTGTTGATTCGGGGTGGGCCCTAGCTGCCGCCGGTGGGTCCGGCGGGGATGGGGACTCTGATTTCTCTACTCCGGCTAAAAGAATGCGTTCTTCGCCGGGTGATGAGCTTCCTCAGCTGGGTGGTTTGCTAGTTCCAGTTAATGATTTTGTTTGTTCGATTCAATGGTCTCCTGAGGAATTGCTGCGTAGGGCATTTGCGAGCGGAGTGACTCGTGGTGAAATACTTATTTCCGCGACTTCTGGGAAGCTACCCAGAGTCCGTCCCATGTTGTTGAAGAGGTTCTTCGTGGACAATATTTCCATGCATGACTCGATTTCAGATGTTCAGTTTTTACGTTCGGGTGACTTATTGGTGCGTTCCTCGAATCTCATTTGCTTGCTGGAAATTTGTCAACTTTCTAATTTTCTTCAGGTACCTGTCAAAACTCAGGTTCTTACTAAGCTTATGACAACAAAGTTTTTAGTTCGAGATGTGGACACTGAAGCCCCTGTTGATGAAATTGCTTCAGAATTGTTGGACCGTGGTGTGAACTGTCTTCGTGTTGTTCGGTTCCGACGTTCGGTAAATTCCTCGAGGGTCCCTACTTCTTCGGTCTTAGTGGAAGAACCGGGCTTTACTAACCGTGACACTATCTATCTGTGGTATTCCAGAGGTGCGGTCAGACCCTTCTTGGATTCGCCTAGGCAGTGCAAAAACTGTCAGCGTTATGGACATCTGCTGTCAACCTGTCGTAGTGCCGCTCGCTGTTCTCGTTGTGGTGAAGGACACGACTCTTCGGTATGCTCGGCGTCGAGCTTCCAGTGCGTATTATGCAAGGGCTCTCATCCTGCTTCTGACACGAACTGCCCAATTTACCTCCGAGAAAAGCAGATCCTAGATATTATGGCTTCGAAGCATCTCAGCTATCCAGAAGATCGGGACTCTGTGCGTCAAGTCCACCAGGCCTCATATGCGGCGGCGGCGGCGACTCAGGCTCAACCTTCGTGTGCTTGCTCTTCTGCCTTCCCTCAGCTTCTGGACATTATCTCTAAACTCACCAGTAAATTGGACTCTTTGACGAATCTTCTTTCACCTTCTTCCCTACATGCTGGCCCCACATCATCCGTTGCACAGGTGCCACAGGCTGAAAATTTTTTAATCCTCCTACTACAGTTGCGGCGTGCCCAGCTTCTTCAGTGCCTACTGAGCAACCTTCTGACACTGGCCTAAGCGCCGATGAATTCCTGTCATGCGAAGAATCTGTGGTTCCGTATGTAGAGTCTGCTGCTGAATCCGTCAAACGTTCTCACTCCAGAACCTACTCGTGTCTTCCATGCGCCATGCCTTTCTCTTCTCGTCCAGCCTTGCTGTCACACCTGAAAGTTCATCGTGACGACGGTAAGTTTCTTTGTGGCCTCTGTTCCGTGCGGTTCAAGACGGCATCTGGCCTAGCGGATCACTTTTCTCTTCATGAATAGCTGGTCGCTGGTCCAATGGAATGCGCAGTCCCTTCGCCCCAAAAGACCTTATTTCACCGACAGTTCTATTTTTTCTACAGCCACGATTTTGACTATCCCAGAATCCTGGCTATCTCCTGGTCTCTCTTTTTCCCTCCCAGCCCGTACGGTGTATAGGAGTGATCGAGGGGGGGGGAGGGTCGGGGGGTGGCCTCTTAACTGCAATTAGGTCGGATTTCTCTTCCAGTTTGGTGGAAATCTTCAGTTCGGATTCGAACGAGCAGCTTCTTGCGACGGATATCTACTCCGGCGACACCACTCTCAGGATTATTAATTTATACATTCCCTCTCCTCCCCTCTCGGCGCTCTTGCTTGGACGGATCGAACAACTGCTCACTGATTGTTGTATGGTGGTTGGTGATTTCAATATTCATCACCCTAGCTGGGGTTCTACTTCTCCGAGCCGGGGAGGTACTGAGTTCGTGGACTGGCTTTGCTCGCAAGATCTTTGTCTCCTAAACTCGAGGGCCTCTACCTTTTGCAGGGGTTCCACTTGTTCTGTTTTGGACCTCACCATGTGCTCTCCTCAGGTGGTTCCGTACTGCTCCTGGTCTGTGGATAGTGACCTCTACGGTAGCACCCATCATCCTGTCATTACAACATTGGAGGCAGGGATGTTTGGCTCCCCTCCCCTCCTGCTCTGGGTCTACAACCAGTTGCTTGGTCAGTGGCTTGGCCTTCTATCTAGAAGATTATCCGTGGTGATCTTCCTTCCACTCCTGACGGTGCCGCTATGATCATCCTGGACCGCATTTCCCTGATTCTCCACGCTTCTCGTCGGCTCAGCGGTCAGCGTCGACGTTGGTCTCCCTGGTGGGACTCTGATTGTGCTCAGCGCAAGAAACGCCGCCTCCTTCGCTGTGCTAAGTCATCCGGCTGCCTCTTCGCTTGGTCATTATATCGGCAGGAAGAACGGAATCTTCGCCACCTCCTCATTCTTAAGAGACGTGCCTACTGGAAGGCACAATGCAACGACACCTCGAGGCCAGGCTTCGTTTTCTCCCTCTTGCGCCGTCTGAAATCTCATGTTGGTTCGACCCCGGATCACCTGCTACTTCGGATTGGCGATTTCCTTGTTGCTGATCCGGCGGAGCAGGCTTCGGCGTTTGGTGAACTCTTTTCCACTGCCTCTGGCTGTTCGGTGCACTCCTTTTCTATTGACCATGATGACTCTTCTCTTGAGATGGATGCGTTACTTACTGCTAGTGAAGTTGCCGGGGCTATTAATGGATCGCCTCGACGATCTGCACCCGGCCCTGATGGATGTACTTACGAACTGGTGAGACGTATATGGAGGTGGAATTCGTCTTGGCTGGTTGACCTACTTAACCTTTTTTGGTCAGCCGGCGTTCATCCTTCATGCTGGAAAGAGTCCTGATTGATTCCGATACAGAAGCCTAACAAACCTGCTCTCGACTTATCATCGTACCGAATGATCACTCTCACTTCAGTTTTTTCGAAGATCTTGGAGAAAGTTTTGGTCTCTCGCCTAACAGACTTCATTATCTCTCATCAACGGATCAGCAAGCTGCAATTCGCATTTTTGCCTGGACGTTCCACACCGGCGTGCCTTCTGTCGATCCAACGTCATCTTCTGGTGGCTCGAGCTAGACATAATAATGTTTTTCTGGTGCCTTTGGACCTTCAGGCGGCATATGATTCGGTCTGTCACCCTGCTCTCCTAGGGAAATTGGCGTCTCTGGGTGTTCGTGGTCGTCTTCTCCGTTGGCTGGCTGACTACCTTGCTCGGCGCAGATTTCGCGTTCGTTGGCGGGGAACGGTGTCTTCCTCCTTTCCGCAGTGTCGAGGTGTTCCTCAGGGTAGCTCCATTTCACCTATCCTTTTTAACTTATACATTGATGATGTGGTTGATTGCTGTCATCCGAATGCGCATATGTTCTTATTTGCAGACGATATTTTTATTGTTTCCTATAGTCCCAACCGGGCGGCGGCACTTAGCTATATGCAATCCTCTTTGGATTCCATTGTTCAGTGGGCATCATCCTGGGATTTACGTCTCTCTCCTTCTAAAAGCTTCGCGGTTGACTTTTCTCGTGCCGAATGTGGAATCGCTAGCGTGCGTTCTCGAATCACCCTCCTGACAGTCCGATTTTTGTACCGCCATTTGTCGATGGGTCAGCGTTCGCCTATCGCTCATCTTCTTCTAGAAGAGGACGCCTTGTCATTCTACGCTTGGAAATCCCATGGCTTTCCCCTTGGAATCGTGCTCAGTCGCTTCCGACAAGAGCCGTTTTTCGTCAACAGCGATCTTCTTCAGGCTCTGTCGGCTCCTCCTGTTTCGTCTGCACCCTGCTACTCGATTATCTGCTCGGGTCTCCCTTTTCAGCAACGATATCTGCATCCGATGCTTATCATACATTGCTTTGGGGTGTTCTTGGCCCAGTTCTCAGCGTCACACCACATCATTGCTACTGACGCTTCGAAGATTAACACCTCGGTGGCGATCGGGCATTTTTTTCCACGGAACAACTCCAGCCGTTCGTTCTCCTTCTCGACTATTTCCTCAGTTTTCTCGGCTGAAGCATGGGCCCTAATATCAGCGCTTGAATTTGCTCCCGGCCCGTGCGGCGGCCTCTTGCTGCTTACGGATAGTCGTTCTGTTCTACAGGCCTTGTTGGTATTGAATCGCAAATCTCCAGACATTATCGTTCTTCTGCATGATTCTCTTCAACGCCTCCGTTCTTTCTACGAGGACATTGTGCTCGTTTAGTGCCCGGCTCATGTTGGTCTTCCAGCGAATGAGGCCGCTGACGATGCCGCCCGACGGGGCCATGCTGAGGGCCTGGCCTTGTTTCCCCCAGTTACAGCCTCCAACGCTGCTCGGCACAGTGGTAACATGCTCATCACCGTTTCTGATTCAGCCTGGCTTTCATCCGGGTGGGCAGAGCTGTATCCGTTCATCAGCTTCCGTCACAGATGGCCTAGCGAACACTGTTATCGAAGCTCTTCAGCAATCATAATTCAAAAATTACGCACGGACACGGCACCTTTAAACAGCTACCTCTTTCTGATTCGAAAACGTTCTTCCCCGATGTGCTTCTGTGGCTCCGGGCCAGAGACTGTTCCTCACTTCCTCCTCTCCTGCCCTGCGTACAGTGCATATCGAAGGATTTGTTTTGAAGTGACAACCCCTCATTCCTCAACCTCCGTCTCTGCTCAAATGTATTCTTTGTTGGACTTTCGGGACGCTTCCGTGGCAAAACGTAAAGTTCGGGCCTTGGAGAAATTTATTACTCTCTCAAGACGTTTCTCTGTGAGGACGCTCCTGTTCTAACATTCCTTCTCATGAGCGTGCCCCTTTGCTGGACTTTTGTGCTACTCCTGGGACTTCATGTGCTGGTCGCAAGGAGGTTCTCTTCTGTGGCTGGTCGTGCATCTTCGTGTCTTACTGATCAGGAGATATTTTAGCTATTTCCGCATGGCCAACTAGTTGCTGTGAGGCACAAACTTTGTCTATAAGCCTCATCGTCTTATTCAATTAAAAAAAAGACATGCATACTGCCCATGTGCAAGTAACTATGTTTGAAATATAACCAAAAGCCTAATGTTAAGAAATAAGAAGTCCGAAATATTCCTTCTTTCCATCCTTGGTTTGCATGCGCTAAGCAAAACTGCTTAAGCCACAGGGAGTGACGTCACGTTCTCGAACTCTCGCAGCGCGGACTCTCACCACCTCAGGAGAGGACAGAAATAGCTGATCTGTTTTGGCTTCACTCAAAACGGGTACTTTCACCTCCTCTTCTTCTAACCTCCATGATTTTTTCCGTACAAGCTCTGTGATCAAAGTTGTCGCCAGCTGCTGCCACTTATTTGCACAAGAACTTCCAGTCTATGTATCTTGAAGGTCTTTGCCATTTCGTTGGGTGGTGCTCCACGTGCTGCTAGTGTTGGGAAAGCCGAGGAGAAACCCCAGAAAATGTCCATCGTGCTGTTTAGTGTCAATTGTTCCTTGGATTTTCCTCGTGTTTCAAGTATGAAATTAGCGAAAACTTTCTGGAGAGTTTTTACTATGCAATTGAGTGCATCAATGAAAAGCTAGTAGGAAGAGGGGAATTGAAATCAATGGATAATATCGCGTGGCAATGAATAGAATCATTAACAACATGATTATTGAAGAGAAAGAAAATATTTTCAAGGGGATATTTATTTCTACCACACTCGCTCACCACAACTATTGGCTATACCACAAAAACATACGAGATCTTACTTCGAACAACACTCGTCGATGATTGCTCACAGACTTTTGATAATTCTTCAAATCAGTGCGTGCATTGAGGCGCCCTCTCTCGATGCTGAGAGAAGACGCAGTCAGATATGCCACAATATAAATAGTTGAGTAGCAGAATTTAATTTCTCGTTATCCACGACGTTTTGACTTCGTGGATAACGAGAAATTGAAAGTACTAATAAATTCGAGAAAAGCGGGAAAGTCAAACCCATCGGTAGAAAAGTTTGTGTGCACGTAAGTAACTTTAAATCTCGTACGAAATTAATAGAAAAACTACCTATCATACACTTATATTATAGCATTTGGGATCAAAGTGACCCCACTTCACTATAGCGTATTTTTCAAACAATGCGCATGTAATATACGATATAGAAGTTTTCCTGAATAAAAAAGCTTACCGGTTTAAATTTTATAAAACGACTAGGTGAAAATTTGATAAAAAGGAAAATTAGAACGACGACTGTGTGGAGTGCGCATCAAAAAACAAGTTCAATTTTTATTTAAATAGCATATTGTGTTGGCAGGCATGTAAAATATAAGTAAAAAATTTTTCAGGTTATAGGTTTTTATTGATAAATATTATTTTGTGTGTGTGTGTGCTTTACTGTTTCAATGTAAAATATTGATTTTTAAGTATCACAAATAGTTGAATTCATTCTAGAAGAACTTTTGTTTAATTTCCGCTGTAATTGAATTCATTGATGGTAGAATATTTAAAATTGCCATAATAAATTTTCAATCCAATTGCACTTTCACAACATAACTTATTTTTCTGTCACTTTGACCCTGCGTTGCTTATAACGTTAGCATTTCTCACGTCAGCTAAAGATTAAAACACGTTAATTGTCAAATTCGATTTGACTCGTACTTGGGTTTTGAATAATTTAACATGACTAACTCAAATTGGCGTATGAGACCCCTTACCCAAATAAGCCTACAAGCTAATCAAATGAATGAGTGACTGACGAAAAAT